>JAZKJV010002774.1:0-712660 GCA_037367405.1 Ottelia alismoides
TAAGCATTACTCGGGGTTTCTCGTGTAATTCGCGATTATGCAGGGTTATGAATGTTATTACAAAATTACTCAGGGTTATGGGTGTAATTATCCCAAATACAAAAAAGAGTGGTCGAGTGTGTGTGTTGTAATTTTTCTTTAATTATCTCATTGTTTTAAAACTTTAAAAATCTTTTAAAAAATTAAAAGTCATAAAAAATATAAAATTAGAAAATTAAATAAAAATATACAAATTAAAATTCCAAAAAATGTATATTCCAAAAATATAAAAGGCAAGCATAGTGTGCATAGAGATTCCTTCATTCTTTCATTGATTTTTCATTGCATAAAATAACCCTCGAGATTTTTGTAGCTCTCTAAGTTCGATCCTGTTAGTTATAAATGTAAATCAAATAGAAAATTTTCTCTTGCTACATTTTCTCTATTTATTTTTGCTTTAGAATTGAATATATTTTTATTGAGGGATTTTCAGGGTTGCAACGACACTGCACATTAATTTCCATATTTAAAACCTCGATTTCCCCGTTCAACAATATGGCATCGTTACTGGGGAGACACGGTGAGGGTAGCTACGTTTTTCTTTTAACCTACTATTCTTGGTTGTTTATACTTGATTCTCTTCTCTTATTCTTTTCTATATTTTCTTACATTCACTTCATTGTTCATATTCACTGTATTTTTTCTCATATTTATATAGTTGTGTCTCTTACACATTCTTATTTTTCCTCTTTCTTGCGAGGGCCCGACGAGCGAGGGTAGCATTCTTAGGAGCGTCGGCACACCCAAGCGAAGCGGAGGCGGCTTGATTCTTCACCGAGCCGTAGGAGAGCTTAGGAGGATGAGAAGAAGATTTGAAGGAGAACAAGTATTTGAAGAAATTCAGCATAGAATTTTTTTATATTTATTTTAGCATTTCATTTATTCAAAACTCTTGTAAAAGGACATGATATACCTTGTGTGTGAGGTCTGTTTCACCAAGTGTCGGTGCACTTGGGGGACCTCATCGATTTGGTTTTCATTGCCTTCTTTTTCGTTGTTTCACGTGGTTTTATGTGCTTGAGCCCTGAGTGATAGGTTTTATCAACTTTCTTGACCCAGGTAATCGATTGGGTTCAAAGCCCTAAACAAGAATTTTTGCATCTATAGAGTAGAGCGTAATTTGGACTTAGTCAAATTAATTGGTTCTTACCCACTAATAGAAGTTATTGCTAAGATGGTTCACATGCATAATTTAGGTTAGTTTATTTTCTATATTTGAATTCTGTGCGAATCACCCTGCAAGTAGAGAGCTGGCGACAAGGTATACATATCTTATCCCCTGCATACATCATTGAATTTTATCACGCATTGGCATTTTCGACTTCCTTCCTTGTTTTGACTCACATAATATTAAAAGAAAATTGGAAACTCGGTAGGCGATTTATTGAAAAATCCAAAAAAATGACAATTTTATAAAACCAAGATTGCTAAAGAACACTCGACCCTAAAACTAAACGTAATGACAAAAAAATTGTTTTAGGGAGAGTAACCCCCTCATTGTTTGAATTTACTTGCAAAGTGAGTGAGAGATGTACACTAAGATAGAGCCAAGCTCTGGATTTTCATTTAGACCACTGATTCTAATAAACGATTAGCTACTTCTCATTGAGGGAACACGAGTAGACGTTTCACGGTCCATACTTCCCTTAATAGAGTGGGTGGTTTAAAGGACACTGTGTAAGACACCATCCTTAAGTAACACGGGTAGCCATTTTACGGTCTGTACTTACACCCATACTAGTGATGAATCCACGATTCATCATCTTAATATCTTAATTTTAGCAAAATCCATGAGTAAAATCTCATATACATGTCAATAAAATCAATAAACTAACAAAATGACTCTTGTAAATAAAAGACACTAATTATTGTATATTAGATTGTACAAAATAAATTACACATAAAAAGCCGCAAAAATAAAGGAGTTTTATACCTGTAAATTACCTAAAACTTCATGGATTTTTAATAATTTCATTTCAACTCCTTTTTGCCTAATTCTTTATCTAACTTGTTTATAAAAATGTATATAAAAATACAAAAATACAAAACAAATTTTACCTCAATAAATGCTCCTAGATCCCAATGGGAAAAATCCGTAAAGACAAACTTCCAAGCTAAATTCCCGCTCCGTACGAACTCCAAATTCACCAAACTCACTTTTAAAGTTCAAGTTAGAAAATTATTTATCCAACGGAAGTGGTTTCATTAAAATCGGAGCTCATTTGCAAAAGTTGGGTTTTGGGACCTAGATGTACATTGTATACCATGTATATATTCATTCTTTGTTCATTTTTTATCTTACCTTTCTTAATTTCTAAAAATACAAAAAAAGCATGCTTGTGTTGTATTTTATTTATATTATTTTATTGTATTTTTCTGTTGTAAATATCTCTTATTAAATAAAATGTACATGGTGTTTTGTATTCACTTGTAAATTCACCATTATTTTTTCCTTCTTTATTTTGTTGTATTTAAAGTATCCTACTTTATTTCATTTTATTTATTTAATTATTTTACATTCTCTACAATAACCACCTTTCAACTCTCTTCTACCACCAACCTCCATTCAACCCCACCATTTCTTAAACCTCCCATTCAACTCCATTAATAAAATAACCTCCCACCATGTTAATAACCTCTCATCCCATCATCTTTATATACCTCTCATTCTCCTCAATTTTGCCTTTGATCCATCTTTATGTGAGGAGAGCCTAGTTCCCTGAGTTGAATCGGTGACAGCGACGCAACCGCGGTCGAGCGACGACGGCCCTCTCTCCAGTGTGATCCGTTGGTTTTTTGGCCAACATCGCAGCCGCAACCGCGCCCTGCTCGAGCTCATCGCACGCCGGCGATTTGAGCGAAGACCGTGCTCACGAGAGCACTTCATAGGCGCCCGCGTTCATCGTAGGTAATTTTATCATCTTGGTATTTTTGCAATTTTTATTTTAGCACACCACATATCACCACCATCATCACCATTTTTTTCCCATCTATCTAGTTCATTATCACCGCCAATTCATCTTATTTTTTTTATCATGTTCCCTGTTTAAAGAAATTAAAAAAAATTAAAAAAAATTTTGAAAAAAGAAAAACCCTTTTATTACAGCAATTAAAAAATAAAAAAAATTAAAAAAAAATTAAAAAAATGGAGGGGAAGCAGCAGCACCGCCGCCGCCCCCCTCCCCTCCACAACCGCCGACAGCCTCCCGCGGCTCCGCTCGCCGCCGCGGCCTCGCGGCGCCGGCCGCCCAGCGACCCCGTGCCCCTCGGGCTGCGCGCGCGCCTCCGCCGTGCGCGGCTGCGGCCGTCTCCTTCCATCCCTCCGCCACGAGTGCGGCGCCGCCCAACCGCGCCAGCCGGCCACCGCCGCACGCCAGCGGCTCCGCCTCCCCCCAGCCCTCCTCCGCGCGAAGGCGCGGCACCCGCTCGCGGCCCCCCCCAGAGGCCCCGCCGCCGCCGCCGACCTCCCTGCCGTTGGGTTCTCCCCACCTGCAAGAACGAAGAAGAAGAGGTAAAGTTATTTCATTTTTCATTGGAAAAATTATGTACATTTTATGTATAGTTTCAGTAATTACAAAGTAGTCCCTGTACATAACTTTTGTTGTAAATTTTGTTTTCTGTATTTGCAAAGACACCCCTGTGTTCGCACTTCAATTTGGATCTTGTTTTGGCATCTTTTTATTCAATAAAAAATGTTTTCATGTTGAGCAACTAATTCTCTACATTGTGGACATTTATTTATATTTTTGTGGTCCTTGGGTAATTAAATTAAATTGTTTAACTGAAAATCCATATAGTTTACCCATTCTAGACTCTTAAAATTATATCTCACACACAGTTTCTCTAAAAATTCCACAAAAAATATATGTGATGCCTTGAAGATTGGTAAACTTACTGTCCAAATTTCAACCAAAATGGAGTTGTCTTGTGCCTGGAATAAATTATAGAGTGATTTTTGTATTTGATTTTTAGTTAAATCCACATACATTATTTTTGCGAAATTTCAACTCTCCTAGATTGCTTATCTAAATATCTTTCTGAGATAAATCGCACTCTGATTAATTTGATAACGTGGATTTATTAGGAATTATTTACTCACTGTCACTCTGTTTCCACTAAAAAATCCATAAAAAATTCATAACTTGTGAAAAAATTCCAAAAAAATTACTGTACCTTCCTTGCATCATGTTTTCATTCTAGTAATTTTTTCATGATTTTTGCTTTCTGTTTCTGTGATAAATTGCAAAAAGACCCTTAAAAAGTGTGCATTTTTCATTGTTGCATTTTAAGTCCTAAAATTCCAAAAAAATGTGTTTTGTTTTCATCTCTGGATTAGTATTCTAGGAAAAATATAATTTGGCTAAATTGGATTAATTTCTCATTAAAATTAATTTGGCTAAGTTGTATGCTTTCGTAGTGTTTTAATTCAATCGCATCTTGCATTGATATTTCTTTTTGCATTAAAAAAATATAAAAAAATACCGTTTGGATATCTAGATCTTAAATTTTCAAATTAAACCCAAGTTGTTCCTTTGCCTCCCTGAGTTCGACCCCGGACTTGCCCGGGATATAAATTAAAGCCGAGACACTCTTCACGGAGATCTTCTCTCGGTTCTGACCGAATCGCTAAGTACACGTGCTACAACGAAGCCGAATTAAACATTGTATTTAGCGACTCGTCAGATGACGCCGTTGCCATATCGGGGTCATCTTTCTGAATCTTTTTGATGCGCTTTCCTGCCGTAAGAGCACGGGGGAAAGGGATTGAAGCTAGGGAAACAGAGGATGAAGAATCTGAATCATGAACTGAAAGATCTGCATTAACGGAAACAGAGTTCTTCATACATGAATCTTTGTGATGCAACATGGACTCAAAATCTAAACTATCTACTACAGGTTGTGGAATAGAAGCTGGATTGGTATCCGCCACAACCGGAGATGCAAGGTCCTCCGTAGACTCAGAAGAATATCCATGCTGACGATGCTGCATACATGCTCTCCTCCTCCTCTCGGCTCCCTGAGTAGAAATCCTTGAATGGTGCTGATGGGGCTCTGAAATATGATGCCTCTCCTCCTCGTCCTCTGAAGACTCCTCAGGTAGAGCTCCAGAGATGCCCCTCCTCGTGTCCCTCACCCGGTCAGGTACGACCACGGTCCTTCCGCTCCTGAGTGACATGTGGTTAGCCTCGTCACACGAAAGAATCTCATGTTCAGATTTAGGAGATGCTGAATAGTATACCTGACCAAAGTGCTGCTGAGAACTAGAACGGTTCAGGCTATTGGGGTTAGCCTGAACTTGGGCTGGGATCGAGGTAGAGGGTGCAGTCTGCTCGTCTCGCCATCTGGACAGGCGGTTGACATCCACCCGTAAGTCCTGAACCTCGTTCCTGTAGGAACGTAGCTCGTCGAGTATCTGCTGCTGAATATCCACGGGACTAGACGATGAAGGAAGTGGATAAGACTGGGAAGAAGAACGGGAAGACTGGCCCTGCTGGCCAGTGTACTGCCTCTGCTGCTGCTGCTGGGGTTGCGGGCGCTGCTGGCCCGTCTGGTAATGGCCCTGTCGGCCATACTGCTGGTACTGCTGCCTCTGCTGCTGGGGTGGATGGAATCCAGGGCTCTGCTGTGACGGAGGTGGTGCGGAGGTGAATGCGGTGTTGTGAAAGGTCGGGGGACGCTGATGGGTCTATCGGTCTCCCGTACTTCCCTGCCTGGCAGGGTCCTGAGTATACCATATCCCATTCACCTCCCAAACTGGTGGAGGCTCCTCCTGGACTGTCTCTGCTACTGGAGGTGGCTGCTGGAAAGAGTGGGTGTAGGATTGGTCCTGCTCCCACGGCTGGGATTGCCCTGACACCAACTGCTCCTGAACATGGTGAACTCGGTAAATGGGAGTAGCGGGTGCAGTCACGGCAGGTATCTTTATCTTAGATACCTTCTCAGTCAACTCCTCCATCTGTTTTGGAAGTTTGGAGATGCTCCGGTCTAACTCATCAATCCTCCTGTCGATCCTCTCGACTACAGTAAGCTTGTCAGCCAGAAGTCCCATGCTAGGGATCACATCCTGAGAGAGATCAACTACAGCTGGTTTCCCCCCTCCAAGTGAGAGTGAACTGGGGGATGGTGTATAGGCCCTGCTGGCCATCTGTGAGCGGCTAGTTTCAACCATCTGCTCGAATACCCTCCAGACGGGGTTGAGACCAGTGAAGAAGGATTGGACCAAGATGTTGTCATCTAATCTATGACAAGGACACTTTTGCAGGATGTCCTTGAATCTTTCCCAAGCATCACAGAAGGCTTCATTGGGTAATTGGGAAAAACTCGTAATTCGCGTCCTCATCATGTTAGTTCTACTCAACGGGTAGAACTTCTTTAGGAATAGGTCCTTGAACTGGGCATAAGTGGTGACGATGATCCCAAGATTCTTTACCCAGTAATCGGCTTTTCCACCCAAGGCAAATGGAAGGGCTTTGAGCCTAATATAATCCTGGCTAACATTGTTATGTTTGAGGTTAGCACAGATGAGCTCAAAGTCCCTTAGGAATGCATATGGCTCCTCAGAAGCATTCCCATCAAAATGTGGCAGCAGGTTCAGAAAGTGCGGCTTCAACTCAAAGTCAACAGTGGGTTCGGCCGGACTCAAGTAGTTATGAATTTGATATTGTCCGAGGTTATAAGCCGCATCCATTGGTAGTTGGACCCCAACATTTAACTGTCCTAACTGAGCTCTCAGTAATGCTTGTTGCTGCTCAGATGCAGCTAATCGGGCAAGTATCATTTTCATTGGGTCTTCATTGTTCTCTTCTTCCTCTTCTTTCTTCTTTGGAGGCATTTTACTTGTGTCCTCTATATGGCCTGAATCAGCAATGTGTTCTTTATTAGAAGAGGATTTATGAATCAAGATATTCTCATCGAGGCGAAGGTCTTCCTCGGTGAGGTGGGAAGAGAGAAAGGGAATGGTTTGAGAGTAACCATCCCGAGAGTGAGTGATCCTGGACTCAAGAGGGTCATGAGTCCAAGTTGGTCCAAGTTGCGCTTGGACCTTTGAAGACGTACTTTTTGAAGGGTTCAACGAGAGATTCGCAAAGTCCGAATAAATATCCCCCCAATCAGTCATCTTCGATGTCAAAAGAACCGATTAGGTCACGATAATCAATGAGGCGCTAGTTCTACGGTGCACGTAAATGTGCGGAGTGAACTCACACAATTCAAACGCAATTCAAACCCTCAGTTTCACCAACTCAACACGTGATGGCCGTAAGAGTTCGGCCGATTTATCTGGTCAATTTTAGTTGGCGAGAATACAATCTTGGAAAGATTAACGAGCTGTTAGGTGCCCGTATTTTCCTACAGACTGGCCCGGTTCTTACGACTAGTTTGACCTACTTTCAGCCAGTATAGGAGTAAGTACGGACCATATAAATACGGCTACCCGTTCCTTGAGGACTAATGCGTCCTCTAAACCTCCCACTCTGCTAAGGAAGTCCGGACTGTTTACCGGCTACCCGTAAATCCTCACTGAAAAGTAGCTAATCGCCTAAAAAGAAAGAACCAGTAGTAAGTAAGAAATCCAGACTTGGCTCTATCCTAGGGTCGTCTCTCTCTCACTTGCAATTAAAACAAACAACGAGGGCTTTATGCACCCGAGAACAAGGGTTCTTTTTATTCCAATTAATTAGATCGACCTTCTTAATTCAGTCCCAATTTTAGAGTTAGGTTATCACTTGAAATTTATGTGAACACACAAGCACGTCTACCGTTCAGTCCCAATTTCCTTTTGACCTTAAGTTGTAAAACAAGATGGGAATCGGAAATCAGAATGTAAACGAGAAACTATGATGCATGCTCAGAAGAAGGTATACTTACAGTGAATCCCAGCACTCTTCATGCGTTATGCAAAACTGAATTTGTAAATATTACACTAAATGCATGCAGATCGAGGAAACCGCACCTAAACAATATACTATTAGCGGGGAAGAATTGATTGAATTTGAGCTAAATAGTACGTGTCTATGTGCGTCTCATTATGAATCTTATAAGATATGTGAATCTTCTAAGATATGTATGGCCTAAATTACGATGGGCACAAGCAAATTTGAATCTAAACTACCATGTGCCTAATCCTTAATTTTCGCCACTCAAGTCAAGCCCCACCCTCGTCGGAGAGTGAAACAGGCTCGACACACCACAAATAATGTCCAAATCTTTTTACATGCGCGAGCTCTCAAACAAGAGCCGCTATAAAGAGCAAGCTAAATAATTACAACAATTTACAAAAAATTCTCTCAAAAATAAATTGCTTTTCCTCGCTCTTCAGCAGTCGGCGCGCGTCGCGTCCGTCGACCTCCGATGCACTCCAAGTCCACCGGGCCCTCGCAAGGAAACAAAGATTTATGTTAGAGAGATAATATATATATATATACAAAAATATGAAGAGAAATAATTGCAAAAAAATGGAATAAATACAAGTGGCTTGGGGGTCAGACTACCCGAGTAAATGAAAATATAAATCTAAATTTTTAAACTAATCCCTAAGCCGTTTGCCTCCCGGCAACGGCGCCATCTGTTTACTTTGTCCTTATAAATCAAACTGTTGTCATATGCCCTGTTTTGGATTTCCACGAGCTCGTTCAAGTTCAAGTCTCGGCAAAGCTTCCCTAGGTGACAACTCCAATTAATCTTCTTAATTGCCCATTCGGATTTATGAATCAATTCTGCGGGCAAATGGCATGGCTTGCCATAGATCATTCTAAATGGTGAAGTACCCAATGGTGTCTTGTAGGCTGTCCTATAGGCCCACAGAACTTGGTCCAAGAGCTGAGACCAGTTCTTCCTATCGGGACGAACCAATTTCTGCAAAATACTCTTCACCTCTCTGTTCGAAACCTCTGCCATGCCGTTGGACTGTGGGTGGTAAGGACTAGTAACTCTATGATCAAATCCATAGTCCTTAGCTAAAGATCTCATTTCTCGGTTCACAAAATGGCTACCCCCATCAGATATCAAAACTTTTGGCACCCCGAACCTAGCAATAATATGATCTCTCACAAACTTACAGACAGTCTTGCTGTCTGCAGTTCGGGTTGGGATAGCCTCCACCCACCTGGATAAGTAATCAACCGCCAACAAAATGTACTCATGTCCTTGGCTGTTGGGAAAGGGACCCATAAAATCTATGCCCCATGCATCAAAAACATCACAAATAATCATCGGTTGCATGGCATCTCATCTCTCTGTCCAACTGTCCCTCCTATCCTTTGACAGATTGGGCACGACCGTACAAAATCAATGGCATCTCTAAACAAGGTCGGCCAATATAATCCACATTGAAGTACTTTGTGAGCGGTTCTCTTTCCCGAATGGTGTCCTCCAGCCTCAAGTGAATGACAATATGTGAGGACACTTTGGTATTCCTCCTGAGGAATACACCTTCTCCAAACACAATCCGGTCCTTCGAAGAAAAGGAAAGGATCGTTCCAGTGGTATCTCCTCGAATCCGACTTCAGTCGATCAATGCTGCTCCTAGTCCAACCATGGGGAACCTGCTTGGAGACAAGATAGTTCACCATGTTGGCATACCACGGGAGTGAGTCAATAACACAAATTGACTCATTTGGGAAGGTCTCTCTAATCCGCTCATGATCAGGAGAATCCTTTAGTTCAATCCGAGAAAGGTGATCAGCCACAACATTCTTCACTCCAGGTTTATCTTTTATCTCCAAATCAAATTCCTGGAGGAGTAAAATCCACCTAAGAAGACGCGCCTTCGCGTCCTTTTTTTCCATTAAGTATCGAATGGTTGTATGATCAGTATATATTGTCACCTTAGAACCCAAAATATATGATCTGAACTTCTCGAGGGCCCATACTACTGCGAGCATTTCCTTTTCAGTCACTGTATAATTTTTCTGTGTAGGATCTAAAACTTTGCTCGCATAGTGAACCGCAAACGGAATCCCCTCTCGCCGTTGTCCTAACACAGCTCCTATAGCAAAATCTGAAGCGTCAGTCATGATCTCAAAGGGGAGAGACCAGTCAGGAGCTTGTAGGATAGGCGAGGCACAAATCTTCCTCTTCAAGAGCTCAAAGGCCTCCAGACACCTGTGATCTACAACGAACTCTATGTCTTTCCCTAAGAGCTCAGTCAGTGGGCGGGCGATCTTTGAAAAATCTTGAATGAATCTCCTATAGAATCCAACATGCCCTAAGAATGACCGCACTGACTTTACGTTGGTAGGTGGATCGAGTTTCTTGATCTCCTCCACCTTGGCAGGGTCAACCTCCATTCCCCTTTTGGAGATGACATGTCCCAACACGATACCCTCCGTCACCATAAAGTGACTCTTCTCCCAGGAGAGTACCAGATTCACCTCTCTACACCTCGTGAGGACTCGGTCCAAGTGCGCTAAACATGTATCAAAAGAATCACCATGGACCGAGAAGTCATCCATGAACACTTCCAGAAAATCTCCCACCATCTCGGCAAATATGGCTATCATGCACCGCTGAAATGTGCCCGGGGCATTGCAGAGCCCGAATGGCATGCGCCTGAAAGCACAAGTGCCGAATGGACATGTGAATGTGGTCTTTTCTTGGTCCTCAGGGGCTATGGCCACCTGGTTGTAGCCTGAGTACCCGTCAAGAAAACAGAAGAACTCTTTCCCTGCGAGTCTCTCCAAGATCTGATCAATAAAAGGCAAGGGAAAGTGATCTTTCTTGGTCGCAGCATTCAGGCGCCTGTAGTCGACACAGACGCGCCACGACGTGGGTACCCGTGTCGCGATCTCTACCCCCTCCTCGTTGGTGACCATCTGAATTCCCGACTTCTTCGGGACAATATGAAGTGGGGCCACCCACTTGGAGTCAGAAATAGGATATATAAACCCTGCTTTGCACCATTTCTCAATTTCATTCTTCACCACTTCCCGTAGATTGGGGTTAAGTCTCCTCTGAAACTCACGGGAAGGTCTCACGTTATCCTCAGTAAAAATGTGGTGCGAGCAGAGAGCGGGGTTGATGCCCACGAGATCCGACACTATCCAGCCTATTGCTTTGCGGTTCCTCTCTAAGACTTCTAACAACCTAGACTCCTGCTCTAAAGTCAAGTCTGAGCTAATGATGACATGATATCTCTCTTTGGGTCCCGCAAGAAAGGCATACTTAAGTGTAGGAGGTAGTGATTTCAGTTCTGGCAATGTGGTATCATCAAGCAGATCTGGTTGAACTGAATCTGAATCTGGTTCCGTGCTGCATGAAGGTGGGCTAAGCTGAGTAGTACTCGCCACCAAATCAGAAGTATCGGGAGTCGGATCGTCAAAAGTATCCAAACAATCGGCAAAAGCCACGCCCGACTCGTCATCTATGTCCCATGATTGTTCCGAAGAGGATGGAACTGACATATCTGGTTGGATCTCTATGTCATCATGAGAATAGGTTGATGCATCTCTAACAAGATCAGACAACGCCTGGCAAACTGCATCATGCACTATATCCTCTCCAGATGAAAGGGTCTCGCTCTGTCCTGAAGGAATCTGTCCCCAAATCCCAACTGTGCTAATCAAACTGCAGTCTGCCTCTGAAGATGAGTACTCTGTACTACTCTCTGAATCGGGTCGCTGACACTTGGTTTGCTTCATCTCAAGGTTCACTTCTCCGCCTGGAGAACGGAACTTCATCATTCCCGTACCATAATCGAAAGCTGCGCCTGCGGTCCTAAGGAAGGGTCGCCCGAGAATGATCTGAGATTCTCTCCAATGATTGGGGGTCTCCATGTCCAAGACTATGAAGTCCACCTGATAGTTCTGGCCCTCAATCGAGATAACGACGTTCTTCACTTCTCCCTTAGGTCTCTTCATTGAATGATCTGCGAATTGGAGTAAAGCTCTAGATTTGCGAAGTGGTCCCAACTCCAATTTCTGATATAATGCTAAGGGAAGTAAGTTGATCGAAGAACCATTATCTAAGAGTGTGCGTGCAAACGCAATGTCGTCAATACGACTCTCCACATAGTGAGCACCCATGTCTCTCTTTTTCTTTGGCAAAGTCTGATTCTTGAGACAATAGGTTGTGGCTACCGATAAGACATGTGTCTTTATATTTAGGTTATCTTTCTTCCTGCTAACCCTTCTAGGTGTGCATCTCACCTTAAGGTATTTTTGGAATGCAGGATGGTTAGCCACATATTCATCAAATGGCACCTTAACTGTGATGTTTTCTTTGCAAAACCGTGCCTTGTCTTAGGATGGTTAGCCACATATTCTTAGGAAGTGGATGCAACTAGTCGTAAGAATTCGAGCCAGTCTTTAGGAAAATACCGGCACCTAACAACTCGCTAGCTCTTGTCTAAGATTTCATTTATCACTAATTAAAATTGAAAAGATAAAAGACCAAACTCTTATGGTCTCCACTTGTGTCAGTTGCTGAATTGGAGGTTTCTATTATGTTTGATTGCTAGTGTTAGAGATCCTTCCGCACCCTTCACACCTTATTCTCATTCTCTTCTTGTTTGACCTTCGTGTTCTCGCATCTCGTTTCTTCATATCAAAGATGTCGGATTGGATCATTTGTCGTTCGGACTTTGCAGACTCATTTCACACTCCAAACTGGTCATCTTCTACTTGGGGAGACTCACTTCCTGAGCATTCCTTTTTCCCCACTTCACCCTTCACCTCATCAATCAATCCATTGTTCAAGATTGACTCTAATCTTGAACTATCCAGTATAGTTTACACTTATAGAAACTGAAATAGTGCACTTTATGCTACCTAAGGGCAAGGGTTCCATGGCTGAGTAGAGCGAGATCAACAATGCCATGTTAGCCTCCATTCAATCCATTCAGGCTCAGTTGACAGAACATGATGACTTTCAAGCAGGATTAAGAGATATGATTCTAGAGACGAGGCAGGATAGACAAGATAGAAGAGAGGAAGATAGAAACCATGAAGGAGGTGGGAATGGGGGACATGAACCTGTAGATCCAGTGGCTAAGCTCTCACTTAGAGAATCCTATAATCCAAGAGCATGATAGACAAATATATGGATCAAATTCCTACGATTCGTGGGCATTTTGAGCTCAAGCCCACTATCTTACCTTTACTCCCCATATTCCACGAGAATATTAGTGAATAATTGTATGTACCTCCAACAACTCGATCGCATATGTAGTACAATCCATTACCCTGACATCCCGTTAGAGGTAGTGAAGATGACGATGTTTCTGTTCAGCTTGAGGGCAAGGCCCTATATTGGGTAAATCATTTAGGGAAATTCGTCACAATATGAGAAGAGTTGAGGTCTGCTTTTCTAAGCAAACACTACCCACTTGGACGCCGCGATCACTGATAGCAAACTTCTCCCAAATATCCAAGAGCCTATTCACGAGGTGCAGGAAAGATTCAAAGATTTAATGGAGAAGTGCCCTCATCACGATATTCCGAAGACAAGCCTCGTGCAAAATTTCTTTGGGGGATTGAGTCATTAAAACCAGAAGCTGGTAGATGCTGCTCGTCGGGGGAGTCATTTCAACAAGGACAGGGATGTCCTTTAACGGATTTTTGAGGAGATGATGGAGAGATCAACAACTCTTTCTTCTTCACATGCTTTTCAAAAGCATCATGTTACTTCTCCTCCAGTCCCCCACAAGGCTGTCAACTTGACGACATCACATGATGTGGATAATGTGGACAGTGCAGATCTGACCATCATAGGAAATCACCTATCCAAAGTAGACATAATTGATAAACGATCCAAGGATTTGAAGAAGCACCAAGTGATCGAACAGAGGACGAAGAGCATGGATAAACTGCATGAAATAACAAAGCATATGGAACTTCTTGTGAGTATGATCAGCGCATGCCAGAGTGCGAGTGCAGGAGCTGGCACATCTATACGGGAGCAGACTTCTTTCGCTCAGCAGAATACCAGAGGATCGTCCATAGTTCAACACATTTACTACGCGTAGAACCTTGATCAGATCTTACAACATTCACAATAGATTGTACCATACCATCAAGAGGGCCAGATGACCTGAAAATCCCTTGCATTCCGGGTGAAAGTATAAATCAGGATCGTTATGACCCGAACTATAAGGTTAAGTCAACAAGAAAACAAAGACCACCAAATAAAGAAATCAATCAACCAAGCGTAAATAACGGTCTCGCTATTTTATTTAACCTAGTATAGCTACCAGGGTCGAACTCAAGAAGCACGGACTGGACAAGTCCTACGAAGTAGACGAGACTCGAAAATAAAGAAAAAGAATATTTTTGGTGGATTTTTAGATTTTATTTTTTTTGTAATTTTTAATTATAAAGAAAAATATTAAAGAAGGCTAAAAAGCCACAATCAAGGAATTATTTAACACCACAAAAAGAGTCAAAAAATTAAAATAAAAATATTTTTGGATTTTATAAATATTCGGATGTTTTTGATATTTTTCTGAGATTTTTATGATTTTTAGTTTATTTTCTAAAAATTAAATAAAGCAAAAAATGAAAACCAACGTGCAGCTAGAATCTAAAGGCTATTTAAAAATAAATAAATAGCCTATAAAATTCTAGTGGCAATTTTATGATAAAGTAAAAAAAACCTAACTAATGGAAAATAAATTGCATTTTTTGATTTTTTTAAGAATTTTTAGGACCTTTTTTTGAGTTTTTAGTGTTTTTCAATTTTTAGGGTTTTTATTACAAAAATTGCACAGAATCAAGAATACGACAAAATAAGCTAACACTCTTTTAGGATTTTTAGAGTCTTTTTAATATTTTTAGTTGATTTTTAAATTTAGACAGTAGTAAAATAGAGGTTTTTGAATTTTTAAAAATATAAAATCAAAACAAAATGGGTCCAAAAATTCAATGAACTTTTTATACAGTGGCAGGGGCGACGTGTCCAAGTTTCAGGAGATTTGGAGTTAAATTGCTAATTTATTCAACCAATCAAAGGCAGACAACACACATAGACTAAATCGCAAAGAAAACTAAAATCCAGGACCAAACAGTAACACACAAGAAAAGTACAGGTCCCTCCCTGCAATTTACCGATGAATTCTAGCACATGTCGAAACTCAGCGTTCATAGGGGTATGGATGTAAATATGAGAACTATAAATTCAAACCATAACCTTCATTAAGTTCGGTGTAAAATATGCAAATGTCACACAATAACACGTGTCGATGCATGTGCACACATACAAACAGGACCATAATGCAAATAAAGGAAACAACAGGGGCTCAAATGCAATTTATCCACAATGTACTAATTTATTTAATAGACTGAATAAAAACACAACGAAACTGCAAGGGTACGGAGGCAAGTTACCCAGCCAAGGTGCGTGTGGGCCACGTGGGTGGCCAGGTGGCGGGATGTGAATGGCTTGAGATGCGCGGCTCTAGTGCAACCACCTGGCGGATCCAACGGTCGTCCTGCGGGCTCAGACCTGGTCGTACGGAGGTCGTTAGATCGGATATTTAACGACCTGACAGGCTGCAGGATACGAACGGTCTAGATACGATCTGGCACTCAGGAGAGATCCGACGGTAAAGAAGGTCGCTGGATGAGCACCTCCCTGACGAAGTTCTCCGGTAAACTGGGGGCTCTCCGGATGGCTGATGTACGGTCAGGAGGGGTGGTTCGCTCTGCGACGCCTCTCCGTGTCGGGTGGCGGTGGCTGATGGAGCTCCCAACGGTCAGATCTCCAAGACGAGTAGTGCGACGTGGGATGACTCCGACGAGAATGGTTGAAGGCGATCTGGGGGGTACTCGTGCGCTCCTGGACCTGCAGATGAAAGCTAACGCTTGGAGGGTAACTCCGGCGGGGGTTATTGGATAAGAATCTAAGTGAAGTGACGGGGAACGGTGAAGGAGGGTTCCGGCGGAGGTGGTTGAAGGAACCTAATTCGATATTGGCTTGGATAGCTGAGATCGAGGTGATCAGGCTATGGAAGAAGGGTGACGATGGGACAACGCATCAATCTGAACGGATGGAAGTGGTGGATGGAGCTCCGGCCACTAGGACGGAGCCGGCGGAGGAACAAATGGAAGATTGGATAAAATCGGAGCTAGAGTCGATCAAAGGTCTACCTGAGGTCTGAAGTCAATCATGAGCTCTAGGAGGGTGCGACGAAGGGGGTCGTCGCCTCGACTGAGTTGCGGCAGGCTGGGAGGCTCGTACGTGGCGACGCTCTGACCACGTTCGTCGAGCAACGACTACAGGCGCCTAATCCGGCCACCAAAGAGGGGTTCCGGTCGCTGTCACCGAGAGGAGTCTCTCTAGGGTAGATTTAGGGCTTGCGACGTGAGCTGAGGAGCTGGGGGTAAAAATGGAGATTTTATATGCATCTCAGGCGACGATGAAGATGAGGCACGGGCGCATAATCCGATGTTGATCCGATCCCTCCTAGGGATTCCCGAGGGTGCATGATCTATGAGGAAGAGATGGGCGCAGGAATAGGGGCGAAAGGAGGTTAGATCCGCTCCAGTGAATTAGGAGAAATCGGGCCGGTGAGCAGGATCCGTGAAGAAGGGATCCGAGGGGGAGAGTTGACCGGGGGTCAATAATCCCCCCTGGACCAATCAGAAATAATCCAGGTCAAAAAGATTTGTAAATTAAAAATAACACAGCAAATGATTTTATTTAAAAATATTTACAAAATAAAAAATGTTTATTTGTTTTCAAACTATTTTTTAGTGATTTTTATTTATTTTTTTGAAAAATAAATTATGTTATATACATTATATTATTTTATATACAGGAATAAAATACCTATGTATTTTATACTTTTATTTTTATTTTCTTATTTTGATAAAATACCCCAATTATATATTTTATTTATTTACAACATAAAATCTGGGATATAAAATATTTTTTATTTTATTTTATTTTATTTATTTATAAGGGTGAAATAAATAATGATGTTATTCCTATATACATGGTATGTACAATGTAGAGAGAGAAAGTATTTTATTTTTGGTTTTATTTTATTTTTCTCATTTTTATTTTAATTTTAGAAATATATACAAAATAAGAGAAACAAATTTTTATTTTTGTTTCTATGAAAATAACATATATACATAAGAGGGGGTTTTATACAAGGTTGAATGACCCTATCTCTCTCTACTCATTTTATTTGACGATCAGGCCCAGATTGGGCCCTCTCTTGGGTTCAGGTCACTCAATATTTATTCTAAATATTTACCTATTTTTCTTTATTTTTTTATTCTTTTATTTTACACAAATAGAAGCTAATTGTTCAATATTAACAAAAGCATGCTCTTTGGTAATTTATTATATTTACAACTATCTACATGATGTTTTGCAAAGATAAATAGCTAAAATAAAACAATAAAGAGTGATGAATGAGGATTCATCACCCCCTATACTTTACTTTTTCTAGTCCCTTAGCAAGCACTTATTTGAAAAAGAAGTGAAAAGAAAAAGAAAAAGAAAAAGAAGGGAAAGATGAATCAATGCTGAGTATTAAACTTGTCTTCATTAAATTGAAGTATGGAGCTCTGTCAGATCTTTGGATTATTAATTTATCGGAACCTTATTTGGACTTAGGTTTAAAACTTAACAACCTCTAAGTTCCACTTAATCTATGGTCAAGACTCCTCAACAATCCAGATCAGAACAAGTCTACATACACAAACTCCGATGACCATGAATCTTTCCTTGTACTGTATAAGTGATGGCGGCTCTCCACCTCAAAAATAGCAAAGTGACAACCCTCCCCAACAAGGTAACTCTAATACCCTAGTCTGGCAACTCTTTCCTCGAGGAGCGGGGTATTCCCTTCTAAGTTCAAGTTCAACCGGCTCAAGAAGAGGAGGAAGAAGAGAATGGACCATGGCCAGTGTAGCCATGTATCCTTGGGAGCTCAACCAGTGTAGTTAAGTCTCCCTGTTGCAAGCTTCATGAGATGGAACATGTATAACATAAGCTTTGCTTTATTTGACTATATACATTCTGGTGGGATTATAATTTTCTCTCAGACCCACCACTTTTTTGGAGTTCTTTTTCTTTTTGCACATTTTTTTGATGTGCATATATACAATATATCTACATGGTGTAGCATATATACGTAAGGAGTTTTTCCTCTTGAGCCAGTAGACTATCCCTCTTTTGAAGCATTATTGCAACCCACAACTCTTGTTGTTAGACCTCACGGCTACCAGACCAAGTTGAGACACACTTCCTTCACTATAAGAAGAAGAGAGGTTCCGCCTAGAAGTACTATCCTCATATGCTACCCCAAGTCAACGAAGATTGCCTCCTCACCACCTCATCAGTAGAGAGCTCGGTGTAAAGTGTTGGTCCAAGTAAAGCCGTTGCCTGTAAGAGTCATATGTACGTTGTTAAGTGTTCTCCTTAGGCTCATCAAGATGACATATGATCATAGCCTAGTGGGCTCAAAGAATTAAGTCACCATGGACCTGAAAAGTCTCAACCCTAAGCCCTCTAATGTTCCTCTTGGAATTAGGTGGATTAAGATCTTAACCAAGCTCTATTTTTCAATTTAATTCTAGACTAGTTTAAATGTCAACTATGATTCGGAAAAACTGTACAAATATTTACAAAGATGCAATTTTTACAAAATTTTTGAAAATGTGCAAACTTTTTGAAAAATGTTTGAAAACATGGATGTATGCATCAATGCAAAGTTTTGCAAAATATTTACATAAATTTACACAAGGTTTTTGCAAACTTTTTGTTTTTTTTCAAAACATTTTACAAAATTTTTGTACTATATACATAATTTTGATATCAAATTATTTACAAACTCTTTACACAAAAGATTTTTACAAATATTTTTACAAAAACATCTTGTACATAGCTATGTATGTGCAATAAAAGAATTTTATTTAAAAGAAAATTTTTAATTTTTATGGATTTTTGAGGATTTTAGCCATTTTTATTTATTAACACACTCACACAAAGTACGAGTTATTGCTAAAGTATATATGAAATATATACGACACCCCCCTATACTTAGCTCAAACGATGTCCTCAGAGCGAATTAAGAGCGATGAAGAAAACATAACTCATGCTTAGTATAGGGAAGTGAAAAGGAAGGATGTATACAAAGACGAATGAAAGAATAGAAATCAAAGAATCTCGGGGTTTCCCCCTATACTTAGGATCAAGTAATCCTAAGTATAGCAGGTTGTACACAAAGGGAAATCCGAGTGGAGAATGTACAGGGTCTACCTCCCCTATACTTAGGGTTAAATATCCCTAAGTATAGGCAGCAAAACAGAGATAGAAAAGAATCAAAAGGAAATCAAAAGTCTCACACCCCCCATACTTAGGGTAAAGTGCATCCTAAGTATAGCATAATCAAAGATGCAAATGGGGTGTTGGACTGAAGAATAGTGTGATATGGACATCTGGATCTATACAAGTCAGAAGAACAATGATAATCAGGCGTGGGATGCAATAGATGTGAGTCAAGAGACCACATCTCACGCAAAATGAATAGGGGCAATGTCAACGACTAGCAGCTCATGATCTAGATATGGTTTTAGGCGATGCCCGTTAACTCAAAAGGTAGCCTCAGATGACAACTTGGATATGTCGATGCTTCCGTTGTCGTGTACCTTTCGGACTAAATAGGGTCCCTTCCATTTGCTCTGTAACTTCCCTGGAAATAACCGAAGCCTGACATCGAACAACCATACTCTCTGTCCTGGCTCAAACTGGTTGTGGCTGATATGAGAATCATGCCACTCCTTCACTCTATCCTTATACTGAAGGCTGCTCAAAAAGGCTGCATCTCTAAGATCCTCCAGGGATGCCAACTCTGCCCTCCTTTGATCTCCTATACTCACTGGATCCAAAAGTATATCAGTAACTCCCCAAAGTGACCTATGTCTCAGGTCAACTATGGTAGGGCTTGCCATAAATGAGGCGAAAGGGAGATGTACCCAAAGGTGTCTTGAAGGACGTCCTATATGCCCACAAGACCGAGTCCAAAAGTTGTGACCGATCCTTTCGGTCAGGGCGGACGACCTTCTGCAGAATAGTCTTGATCTCCCTGTTCGACACTTCATCAAGACCATTGGTCTGTGGATGATACGGTGTGGCTACTCGATGGTCAATGCTGAACTTGTTAGCAAGGGCCTTTACCTTGTCGTTGACGAAATGAGACCCCCCGTCAGATATCAAAACTATAGGCACCCCGAATCGTGAAATGATATTCTTCCTCAAAAATCTGCAGACAGTCCTAGCATCTGCGGTTCGGGCAGGGATGGCCTCAATCCAACAACTAACATAATCCACAACCAAGAGAATGTACTCAAATCACTGACTCTTAGGGAATGGACCCATTAAATCGATGCCCCATGCGTCAAAAACCTCACAGAAGTGAATGGGATGCATCGGCATCATATCACGCTGTCCACAAGTGCCCATCCTCTGACAGTCAGTACACCTCTTCACGAACTCATCAGAGTCCTTGGAGAGAGTAGGCCACCATAGGCCGGATTGGAGCACTTTCTATGTTGTTCTCCTCCCAGAGTGATGTCCTCCTGCCTCAAGCTTGTGGCAGTAAGTGAGGACGCTATGGTGCTCCTCCTGAGGAATGCACCGATGCCAGATGCTATCCCCTCCTTCATGATAAAGGATGGGATCCTCCCAATGGTAGAACTTGGCCTTCGCGAGGAAGGTCTCAAGTCGCTGCCTGGGCCAATCTTGTGGAACTTTCTTGGCAACAAAATAGTTCACAATATCGGCGTACCACGGGAGAGAGGCGATAGCAAGGATCGCCTCATCTGAGAAGGTCTCACAAATAGGCTCGATCTGCTCAGAATCCTTAAGAAACTCCAATCGGGAGAGATGATCTGCCACCACATTCGTGACTCTAGGCTTGTCCTTATCTCTATGTCAAACTCCTGGAGTAGAAGGATCCATCTGGTCAATCTGGCTTTGGCATCCTTCTTTGCCATGAGGATCCTGATGGCGGTATGATCAGTAAAGATGGTCACCTTAGATCCAATGATGTACAATCTAAACTTATCTAGGGCGAACACTACGGCTAGCATCTCCTTCTCAGTGATGGTATAGTTCCGCTGAGCGGCATCCAAAGTCCGGCTGGCGTAGTGAATAGCAAAGGGGACTCCATACCTCCTCTGTCCCATCACGGCCCCTACGGCAAAATCGAAGGCATCCGTCATGATCTCGAATGGGAGAGACCAATCAGGCGGCTGGAGAACATGAGCCTCTACAATTAGACTCTTGAGAGTCTCAAATGACGCTAGACACTTATCATCCACAATGAACTCGCTGTCTTTCGTCAGCAGATCAGTCAACGGTCGGGCACTCCTGCTGAAATCATGTATGAATCATCGGTAGAAACCGATGTGCCCAAGAAAAGATCGTAATTGCCGCAAGTTGGACGGTGGACTGAGTTTCCTAATGATATCCATCTTGGCCGGATCAACCTCCATGCCCCTGTTGGAGATGATATGCCAATCACCGTCCCTTGAGTCACCATGAAGTGACTCTTCTCCCATGAAAGCACAAGATGGACCTCGATGCATCGTTGGAGGACGCGGTCTAGGCAGTCAAGACAAGCATCAAACCCATTGGCATAGACCGAAAAATCGTCCATGAAGACCTCCAAGCTCTCACCCACCATGTCCGAAAAGATGGACAACATGTACCTCTGGAATGTCGCCGGGGCGTTACACAGACCAAAGCGCATCCGTCTGAAAGCATATGTCCCAAAGGGACATGTGAAGGTGATCTTGTCTTGGTCCTCGAGCGTAATGGCCACCTGATTGTATCCAGAGTACCTGTCCAAAAAGTAGTAGTGACTCTTCCCAGCTAGCCTCTCTATAATCTGATCAAGAAAAGGCAATGGAAAATGATCCTTCTTGGTGGCCTGGTTCAATCGTCTGTAGTCCACACAGACCTGCCAAGAAGTGGGTACCCGGGTAGCGATCTCCTCTCTAGACCCACTAACAACTGTGGTGATGCCCGTCTTCTTGGGAACCACATGCAATGGACTGATCCATTTGGAGTCGGAGATGGGGTAGATAAGATCGACGCTCCACCATTTCAAGATCTCCTTCATGACAACATCTCGAAGATTCAGGTTCAGCCGCCGCTGGAACTCACGCGACGCTTCGCGTCCTCCTTGATATAGATATGGTGGGAGCACAGGGTCGGACTTATCCCCTAGAGATTGGCTACGCTCCATCCTATCACCTTGCATTCTTTTCAAGAACCCCCATCAAATAGGATTCTTGCTCTCCAGTCAAATCTGCTGAGATAATGACTAGGTACATCTCATGCTCACCCGCAAGGAACCTATATTTCAGAGATGACGGCAAAGGCTTCAGCTTTAGACAACTGGGTGCTGGCGGATCTGGCCTCTAAAATGTCTGAGTGAATGCGACCAAATCTTTATGGGAGAATGAGAACTCTCGCTGAAAATCTGAATCTGGTGAAGACTGCTCAGCTGGTGTGTCTCTGCTCTGCATGGAACCGGTCTCCACCTTAGATGATGGCTCTGTGGAAGTCAGACAAGGAATCAAATCATCAAACTCGGCCCAATCTATATTTGACTCTTATTGATCTGAATCTGAATCAAAACGAGAAATTGCCTCGCGATCGGGAACCTGCTCTGCTGCCTGAAATGTATCCTGGACCAGGAATGTGCTCTCCAATCTCTCCTCTGCTGGCATCTGCGCATCAGCGGACTCTGAAGGTGAGAGGATGGCTCGTGAAACCGGATCGAACCAAACTGTCTCATCATCTGTAATCACAAAATCACAGTCTTGGTGGATGTCTCGCCCTGCCTCTGTCATCTGCTATGAATCTGAAGGCGGCTCTGAGCAAGCTGAATCTCTATCTCTAGTCTCCTCGATTGTCTCTATTTGTATACTCTCGCCCTCGACGCGAAAGTATACCTTCCTGCTATAATGATCGGACACTGCCTTGGCTGTGGCCAAGAACGGGCATCCTAAAATGATGGGGGTATCGATCACGGACTCAGGGATCTCCATGTCCAACACAATGAAGTCCATAGGGAATTGCATGCCCTGAATTGTGACGACAACGTCCTTCAGCAACCCCTTCGTCCTCTTGACAGATCGATTAGCAAACTGAAGGACCGTCATGCTCTGTCGTAGAGGGCCCAACTCGAATCGGTCGAGTAAGGCTGTCGGAAGAAGGTTGATCGAAGAACCGCTGTCTAATAGAGTTCGATTGAACCTCTGCTCATGGATGTGGCATCTGACATACGAGGCTCCTGCATCTGGCCTCTTGGCTGGCAGACGGTTCTGGATCGCAAAGCCTGTGGCGCGAGTGAGCATATGGATCTCTGACTGATGGTTCCTCCTCTTCCTCCGAATGGTGGTCCTATCTCTGAGGGTTCTCTGGAAGAGAGGGATGTGCTCCAAGGCCTCCTTTAGAGTCAGGTGTATGTGAAATCGGTCCATCATCTGCTGGCTGAACTCTAGCTGGTGGGACTTTTTATAATTTTCTTTTTTAGGCCCCTTAGCCAAGCGGAGTGCTTGGGGAAAGGGGACGGTTGGGTCCTTCTCAGATGAAGGACTAGGATCGGGTCTATGCTGCTCAGGCAAAGTAGAATCCATACAATCATCATCAAGTAACACAGATGGACTCACAAATAATAAACCCTTTCCTTTACTCGCAGAAGTGTCCTGAAATAGATGAACTGAAGGGAAAACAACATGAATAGAACTGGAAATGGTGGCCTCAGCACCACCCTCAGCATCTGGAATCGCGGCATCAGTACCGCACTCTGGCTCAACAACAATGGTGGCATCAGTACCACCTCCTCCATCTGGTGAAGCGATGGCCTCAGTACTGTCGGCTGGATCAACGTCCTTGGTGGCGTCAGCACCACCGTCATCATCATGCTCATGAGCGGCATCAACACCGCTCTCCTCCTCGTCTGGCGCTCCTAAAGGTGTGTGGGATCGTCGCTCAGACGAGGCGCATCCTGTTGGCATCCTACCGCTCCTAAGTGTAATAAAATCAGCATCAAATATATAAGCTATAATATCACCAAGGGAATCACTAGGAGTGGTGGTCTCTGTGAACTCTACCTACTCAGACTTCCTCTTGAGGTTGTTCGAGTTCGGCTCTATCTGTGCAGGAATGGCAGCCTTCCCCTTCACTATCTCTCTCATCTCCTGTCTAAACTCATCCATCACCTGTCTGAAAGTTGCCTGCTGATCGGAGATGAGGAGGGCTAGGTCATCTAAGGTGGGGTTCTCATAGGTGAGCCCATGAGAACCTGACGGGTGGCCTCGTTGGTAATGAGGCTGCTGCTGCTGGTGAGAGAGATAAGGGGGCTGGGAGTGATACTGCTGAGGCTGCCTCCAAGATTGTCCCTACTGATAGGGACAAGGACCATGCTGCGGGTAACTCTGCTGTGGTTGCTGCTGGTGTGACGGGAACTAGGGCTGCTGGTGAATCTCTTGCTGTTGGCCGTACTGGCCACCCTGAACTGGAGGTTGTTGTTGGGAACTGGTGTCTCCAGCCGATCAACGGAATTCGGGATGGTCTCATCGCATATCGGGTTGAGGACGGTCGTACCATATCCCGTTGACTCCCATCAACAGCTCCTGCTCGTAGGTGGGTGGGGGGAGTACTGCCAGGGACTGGTCAGGCTGATACACCACCATCTAGCTATCCTGGGATGGTGGCGACTGGACGTACTACTGCTGCTGCGGCTGGTATGGCTCCGCCTGAAAAGGTGAACCTGTTCGGTATTGGGCGGAGGACGGGACCAAACTGTTGCTGCTGCCTGGGTCTGCCCGTGACCACAGACGGGGGCCTCCTGGAGACACATGATCTGTGTCTTTAGGTCACTCAGCGTCTGTGCCATCTGATCTATCTATGACATGCCCTAGCACTGCTTCTTTTTGATCAACTCGATCTGGTCCAGCTTCTCGTTGATGATACCCATGTCGGTGGCTATCGACTCTGCTTGTGCTGCTGCCACTGCGAAGTAGAGGGATCGGCATCGACCCGTGCTATCTTTTGATAGGACACGACCTGTGGCTGGGGCTTCCCTTGTGTGTAGAGGCGGGTCTGTGACATCACCGTGTAGTTCTCGACCATCTCCTTGTAGATAGCCCGGACCTGGTCCTCATCCTTGGTGAAATACGATCCTCCACAGGATGCATTCACCAGCCCCTGCAGCTCTGGCGTAAGCCCGCGGAAAAAGCTCTGAACTAGGTTCAGCTTCGAGATGTCATGGTGCGGGCATCGGTCTATAAGCTCCCTGAAGCGATCCCATGCCTCGTGAAACTGCTCATTAAGGAGCATGGAAGCATTGGTCCGGCCGAGTGGATAATACTTGTTGAGATACTCGTTCCGGAGTTGCTCCCATGTCGTCACAAATCTCCCTAAATGCTTCAGCCAATTGGCTGCTCTATCAACAAGGGAGAAAGGAAATGCCATTATCTTGATGGTGTCCTCGTCCACGCTATGATCGTGGACAGTGCTACAGATCATCTCGAACTTCTGGAGATGAAGATGTGGCTCCTCGGTGGCGAGTCCGTGAAAGCGAGGAAGGAGCTAAATCGTATGAGGTGGGAACTTGAAGTCTCCCGCTATGTCCGGCAACACGATCCATCTATGTGTCAGAGTTGCACCAGGGTTGTGCAACTCTCTTATCGGACGTGCTCATGCTGCTGGCTGGACTGGCTGCTCTCCCTCAGGAATATCTCCTCCACCGGGTCTGCGCTGCTCTCTATTTGCTCCATCTCCCGGCGCATGTCCACCATGAAAGCCCCCTGGTCGTGTATCCGTCTCTTCATCATCTCTAGAGAGGCTAACATGGTGTTGTTGATCGCACCCTGGTCCAAAACATATGTCTGCTTGGCTCTGGGGCCCTTGATGTGGTCCTCACTACTGGCCATGCAAAGGCAAAAGACCCAAACTCAGGTGCCGATAAATCAACTGGTTGTTGCTCTCTCTGATCTCTCTGATCAGGCACCTCAGGATTGGTAGTAGAAGGGTGGTCGGGGGGGGGGGGGGGGACAAGATGGAATTGAACCTGGGCTCGGAGAGCGGGTCTTGGCTCTCGCGAGCCAATCTAGATGAGCGGGCTGGAGTGCTTGAAAGCGGTGCAGCCAGAGGCTGCCTAAGGGACCTCCGACCCATTATCTCGATCTGACGAGTAATGTGGATGAGATCTGAAAAGCAAATAGGATCAGGCAAGCAATACCCCCAATTCACCAACGCAACACAGAGCTGATGACCGTAAGAGTTTGGTCTTTTATCTTGTCTTTTTTATTTTGGTGAGAAGACAGTCTATCAGAGTGATTAGAGAGCTGTTAGGAATCCAACGCCCCTAGGAGACTGTCCCTATCCCAAACTGGATCTTTCCCAGCTAGTACAAGCCGCGGACCGTTTACCGGCTACCCGATCAGCTCGCTCTGTTAAGGATATCGCGACCCGCTTTACTGGAGACCGAAGCGATCCACACTGGAGAACGAGTAGCTCAAAACCAGTAGTCTGAGAAGGGGTCGGATATGGCTCTAGCCTAGTGTGTGTGTCACTCTCTCACCCAATCAAACCATCCAATGACGGGATTGCTCTCCCGATACAATTTTTTATGAGATGATTTTTAAGTCCAGTTTGCTTAAACAATCCCAATTTTATGATTTCACTTTTTTAGATATTTTTAAAATAAAACAACCGCCTAACGATTTTTTTGGTTCTCCTGATGATTATTGAGTCCAGAAAACGGGGGGAGAAGACGAAAAAGCCGATGCGCGATGAAATCAATGATGCATGTTGAGTAAGAATGTGTACCTTTCCTCCAGCTTTCTACATGCAAAATGATCCACGCATAATTGAAAGACAGAAAAATAAACTAAGCTAAATGATGCAGCGAGGAAAACGACCTTAACAGAAATTTCTACTCGTGAGGAATAGGAGCTAACGGGTCAACGGGAGGGGTCGGGGTATGGTCTCTGATGCCGATCGGTGTATGCAACAATGGATCCTGCCAGCGCTGTATACGGCCTCTAGCGGTACCTGACCCCTTGAGTGACCATGTTATCTTTTTATTAATTAATTAATTAAGGTCCAATTAGCGGTCTATAGGAACAAGCAAGAATATTAATGTTGGGCCCTAATCAATTACGTCACAGAGCACCAAATTCCTAAGCTAAGGCTAAATCCTCGAGGAACAAAATAAAATAAAAAGGCGTAAAAACTAAAACCAGCGAAAAATCGTGGAGAGGTCCCCCGAGCACAACAGTGCCCTGCGAAACAGACCTCGATCAATTACCACAAGTCTGAGTGTCATGAATCTGTCCTGTATTATTACAATAATCAAATGAACTGAAAAAGAAAACTAAGCTAAACCTAAACTAAGCTACATTAAGCTCCCAAACACTTCTGGTTCCTCCCCCACGCTCTCCTGCGGCTCTATACAGAAAAGAGATGCCTCCAAGAGTCGCAGTTGCACCGGCTTTGCGAAGAAATCCGCCTCGATCCTCGGGCCCTCGCAAGAAAGTTAAACAGAGATGCGTCAACCCACAATTATTATAATAATGAAATAAAATAAAATAACAAATATATGCAAAAATAAAAACAAATAAAATAAAATAAAAACAAACAAAAACAAAGACAAAAACAAAAATAAAAGAAAATGAAAAAAAAAGAAAATAAAAGAAAACAAAAAAGCTGTGAAACGAAAACCGAAAAAGAAAGTCGACTACTAAGCCGTGCTCCCCGGTAACAGCGCCATTCTGATGACCTGAAAATCCCTTGCGATCCTGGTGAAGATATAAATCAGGGTCGTTGCAACCCAAACCACGAGGCCAAGTCATCAAGAAAACAAAGACCACCAAATAAAGAAATCAATCAATCAAGCGTAAATAGCGGTCTCGTTATTTTATTTAACCTGGTATAGCTACCATGGTCGAACTCAAGGAGCACGGACTGGACAAGTCCTACGAAATAGTCGAGACTCGAAAATAAAGAAAAAGAATATTTTTGGTGGATTTTTAGATTTTAAAATTTTTTGTAATGTTTATTATAAAGAAAAATATTAAAAAAGGCTAAAAAGTCACAATCAAGGAATTATTTAACACCACAAAAAGAGTCAAAAAATTAAAATAAAAATATTTTTGGATTTTATAAATATTCAGATGTTTTTGTTATTTTTCTCAGATTTTTATGATTTTTAGTTAATTTTCTAAAAATGAAATAAAGCAAAAAAATGAAAACCAATGTGCAGCTTGATGAATACTCATTCATCACTCTTTATTCTTATATTTTAGCTACAAAAACCTTTGCAAATGAATGTAGATATGTGTAAATACAAATAATTACCAAAAGCATGCATTGTGTAAAAACTAATAATTAGCATGTTTTTATGCAAAAATAAAAGAATAAAGATTAAAAAGAAAAAGAGGAAATATTTAGAATAAATATTGAGCAACCTAACCCAAGGGAGGGCTCAACATGGGCCTGACCGCATAAAAGCCAAAGTAGAGGGAGATAGGGGCTCATGTGTGTAAATAGACCTGTAAATAAATAAATATATTTTCCTCTAAAAATAGAATAAAAGTGGTTTGTATAGATTGTATATATTTGTAAATATAAAAATCAAAACAAAAATAGAAAAATTAAAAAGAAAACAAAAACATCCAATTGTGCATATTCATCATGTATATACAACCACCCTTATATTTATTTCACCTTATAAATAAATAAAATTAATTTCTATAAAAATTTGTAAATATTCTATCTTTTATGGTGTAAATAAATAAAATAAAAACAACAAAGACAAAAACAAAATAAAAAGAACAAAATTAAAAACCAAAAAAGAATATTGTAAATATACCATGTACATAGATGTATATATCTATTTATTGCACCATTGTATATAAATAATACAAATAAAATAAAAATACCCTTTTATTCCTAATTTTATACTATAAATAAAATATAAAATGGTAATAAAAATGCATAAAAATAACTAATTAAAAATCAAAAATAAAAATCCTATATTGTATATATATAGCTATATAGTGTAATTACCTCATTTTTATTTTGAAAAATTAATTAAAAATCACAAAAAAATAGGAAAAAATTAAAACAAACATTTTTTATGTTTTGAGTTTTTAATAATTCGGCCATTTCCTATTTTTAATTGATTTTACAAATCTTTTTGACGTGGCTTTCTCTGATTGGTCCACGGGGGAACGTTGACCCCCCGGTCAACTCCCCCCTGTGGACCACTTCCCTCGGATCTTGAGTGACCGACCCGACTTCCCCATTTATTCCACACTCGATCCGACCTCCAGACACCCAAACCCAGGGTCCTGACTGCACCCCAATCATCCGGGAACCTCACCCGACATCATGCCTAGGGGTCCGTGCTCAATCGAGCCGGACCCGAGCCTTTCTTCCCGGACCTTCCACCATATAAGAGCCGAGCTCCGTCACCCATTTCCTCATCTTTTGGCTCCCCACCTTTCATTCCCGTGACCTCCACTACCTTCCCTGAGGTGACAGCTCGCCGTTGGTGGTGTTGAAGAGAGGTGAAGGTGACCGGACCTCAGATCCGGCGAGCTAGCGCCGCCGTGCTCCGCCTGAAGGAGGAGCTCGAGCCTCGGGCCTCGACGACCCGTGAGGCAACGACCCAGAGCAAGCCCAGCTCATCCACAGTCGATTCCTCCACCCAAGTAGACGTAGTTTCCTTTCTTTTTTGTTAATTTCGCATTACGCCCAATTCTCGCCATCGCGATTCACCTCCGATTCCGGCCACATCCACCTTAGTCTCGATCATCGGACCACACCATCGCGTTTGCCTTCTTCCCACGCACGTTCTCCACCCATTCACTCAACCCAGCTCGCACAGGAGCTGGGGTTTCGAGCTCCACCGTCTACACCTCGCCGGAGCTCGACCGCCCCGCCTCACCAATCACCATCACCCCTCTCACAGGGTCGAGGCACTTTGCCCTCGACCCGCGAGCGTTCTGCTGTGTTTTGCAGGTCCAATCGAGCCCATCTGAGGGCCCGACCATCCAGGTGCAGGCGCTCGACCTCCGCCGACCTCGTCAGAGCTCCCCAGAGCTCCGTCGAATCATCGGAGGCCGCCATTCGACGCGGAAGGCCAGCACGCATCTTTTCCGATCTTTAGTGGCCCGCGAGGAGGACACCAGAGCACACACGGGCCCGGCGAAAGTCGCCGGCCTCCAGTTCGTCCACCATCCTTCCCTGCCATCCGATCGACCCCAGGCTCCAGTTTAGATCCTGACCGTCCATCTGAGGAGCTTCCAGCACCGTTCGATCTTTGGAGGAGCGATCTGGACCGGTCAATCATCGAGGTTTAGCCACAGAGCCTCACGTCCGTTCGATCTCCCACGTGGCGAAACCCTGGCCGTTCGATCAGCCCGAGGATTCCAACATTAGGCGCTACCCCGTTCTCAGCCGTCGATCAGCACACGTGGTGCCCATCCGACAGCCTACTTAATAAAGGGTAAATATTCCCTTAGGCCCTTAGCTTTAGCTTAGTTTAGTTTTAGTCCTGTAAATATTTTTAGTATTTTATTTGCGTTAGGAAAATTGCACTTTGGACCTTATCTTTTCTGCTATTTGCATGTATACCCCTGCCTATAGTGTGTCATGTGCATCGACACGTAGGGATGAGAATGGGCCGGGCCTGGGCCGGGCCCTACAGGGCCCAGGCCCAGGCCCATTTAAGTTTGTGGGCTTTGGGCCGGGCCTAGGCCCACTAAAATTTTTTTTTGAAGGCCCAGGCCCAAGCCCGGCCCAATTATTATGGGCCGGGCCTGGGCCGGGCCGGCCCATAATGTCTCAATCGTCAATTGGGCTTGTATTGGCCAAAAACTTATGGGTCTAGACTTGGTGGGCCCATAAACTTGGCGTACCCTCATTTGGTTATTTTGATTGTAATCTTCGTTATGAAGTATTTATTAGTTATTTAGGTCTTTATTATTTAGTTATCCTACTGTTTTGCACGGATTTGGTCATATCTATGATTCTACAATATCTATTGGAAAGAGTTTCATAGAGATATTATAGAAACATATGCAAATAATAGTAAACAAACAGGTTGAAAATGTACCTCAAATGGATTAATCTATCGACATCGTCAACTCCCTCATTAAATCCAGATGAATATATTAAAGTGAGATATCAAAGTCTAGACACATATGGGTTATATGTGGGCTAGGTTATCGGGCCTAACGGGCCTAATTTTGGGCTTCTACGCGGGCCGGGCTATCGGGCCTAATGGGCTGGGCCGGGCTAAGCCCAAGCCCGACCCAATTATCAAATGGGCCTACATCTTCGGCCCAAGCCCGGCCCATAAATAATTCGGGCTCGGGCCGGGCCGGGCTATGTGGGCCGGGCTTCGGGCTGGGCTGGGCCGGCCCGGCCCAATGCTCATCCCTATCGACACGTGTTTGTCTGGGATATTTGCATACTTAGCCTTGTAGTTCTGGGTTGTTATTGAATGAATGAAATGTTTTAGAAAATTGCAGATATGCCCCTGTGAATGATGCGTTTATTAGTGGGTTATTTACATCGAAGCCCCTTGACTTTTAATACTTGTTATTAAATAGTCCAGGAACTTTGTTTCTTTGCAATTAGGTCCCTGTGTGCCCCAGACACGCGCCTCGCGCGTGACTTCTTGGGATTTTTGCACCGGACCCCCTGGAACTTCTGGTATTTACGTACAGGTCCCCGTGCACTGTAAGTTTTGATTTTGAATAAAATATCAAACTTACTCCAAATTCAATGAAAATTGGACACATGGCTCCTGCCATGTGTAAAATTTTCTAGAATTTTTGGAGACATTTTTGCTTTTATTTGCTATTTTTAAAAATTCAAAAACAACCTTTTTCTTTACTGTCTGACTTGAAAAATCACAAAAAAATATTAAAACTCATCTAAAAATTATAAAAACATTAGCTACTGTGTATTTTGTCTTGTTTGATTTTCTGACCAATTTTGGTCATTTTTCATTATATAAAACTCATAAAATTGAAAAACACTAAAAACTTTATAAAAATTCTAGTAATTAATCTTAAAATCCAAAAATAATAATTGTGGTGCCTAAATTTTCCTCGTTTCTTCCTTTTTACAGGAAAATTACCTCCAGGCTTTTTAGGGACTCTTAGATATTTTATCTAAGTTCTCCAAGCTTAACTGGACAGTACCCTTGTTTTCTTGCCTTGTTTGATTTTTAGAAAATTCAATAAACATCATAAAAATACCAAAAATTACCCAAAAATAGTAAAAATCATTAAAAACATAAAAACATTTTTATTCGAATTTTTGATTGATTTTTGATGCATTAAATAATTGCTTGAAGTTGGTTGTTTCCCTTGTTTTCTTTATTTTCTTTATTCAGTAAAAATCCAAAAAATTAAAAACAATTAAAAATCCACCAAAAAGAATTTTATTTTTTTATTTCTTTTTTTAGACTACTTCGTAGGCCGCGAGGTCATTACGTGCTCCTTGTGTTCGACCCTGCTCGCTATACCAGGTTAATCTAATAGCGAGACCGCTACTTGTGTTTGATTGGTTTTTATCTGATTTGGTGGTCTATTTTTCTTGATCGACCACGCTTGGTGACTTGGGTCGCAACGGCCCTTGACGACCTTTTTACCCGAGTTGCCAGTCGTGTCATCATAGCTAGAATCTAAAGGCTATTTAAAAATAAATAAATAACCTATAAAATTCCATTGGTAATTTTATGATAAAGTAAAAATAAAAACCTAACTAATGGAAAAGAAATTATATTTTTTGACTTTTTAAGAATTTTTAGGACTTTTTATGAGTTTTTTTAGTATTTTTCAAGTTTTAGGGTTTTTATAAATCCAAATAACACAAAAATTGCACAGAATCAAGAATACAACAATTTACTCTATTTTTTTAGAATTTTTAGAGTCTTTTTAATATTTTAGTTTATTTTTAAATTTCGACAATAACAAAAATAGAGGTTTTTAATTTTTAAAAAATATAAAATCAAAACAAAATGGGTCCAAAACATCACTGAAATTTTTACACAGTGGCAGGGGCCAAGAGTCCAAGTTTCAGGAGATTTGGAGTTAAATTGCTATTTTATTCAACCAATCAAAGGCAGACAACACACACGGACTAAATCGTAAAGAAAACTAACTTCCAGGACCAAACAATAACACGCAAGAAAAGTACAGGTCCCTCCCCACAATTTTCCCATGAATTCTAGAACATGTCGAAACTCAGCGTTCACAAGGGTATGGATGTAAATATGAGAACTATAAATTCAAACCATAACCTTCATTAAGTTCGGGGTAAAATATGCAAATGTCACACAAAAGCACATGTCGATGCACGTGCACACATACAAACATGACCAGAATGCAAATAAAGGAACAACATGGGCTCAAATATAATTTGTCCACAATGTACTAATTTATTTAATAGACTAAATAAAAACACAACGACACTGCAAGGGTACGGAGGCAAGTTACCCAGCCAAGGTGCGTGCGGGTCATGTGGGTAGCCAGGTGGCAGGCTGTGAATGGATGGAGATGAGCGGCTCTGGTGCAACCACTTGGCGGATCCAACAGTCGTCCTGCGGGCTCAGACGTGGTCATACGGAGGCCGTTAGATCGGGTATCTAATGGCCTAATAGGCTGTAGGATACGAACGATCCAGATACGGTCTGGCACCCAGGCGAGATCCGACGATGAAGAAGGTCGCTGGATGAGCACCTTCCTGGCGAAGTTCGCCGGCGAACTGGGGGCTCTTCAGACGGCCGATGTACGATCAGGAGGGGGGTTTTCTCTGCGACGCCTCTCCACGTCATGTGGCGGTGGCTGATGGAGCTCCCAACGGTCAGATCTCCGGGACGGGTAGTGCAACCTGGGACGACTCCGGCTAGGATGGTTGAAGGCGATCTGGGGGGTACTCGTGCGCTCCTGGATGTGCAGATTAAAGCTAACGCTCATAGGGTAACTCCGGTAGGGGTTATTGGATAAGAAGCTAAGTGAAACGACGGGGAATGATGGAGGAGGGTTCCGACGGAGGCGGCGGAAGGAACCTAACTCGATCTTGGCTCTGATAGCCGAGATCGAGGTGATCAGGCTATGGAAAAAGGGTGACGATGGAACAACGCGTCAATATGAACGGACGGAAGTGGTAGATGGAGCTCCGACCACTAGGGCAGAGCCGGCAGAGGAACAAAGGAAGATTGGATAAATTCGGAGCTAGAGTTGATGAAAGGTCTACCTGAGGTTCTGAAGTCGATCCTGAGCTCCAGGAGGGTGCAGCGAAGGGGGTCGTCGCCTCGACCGAGCTGCGGCGGGCTGGGAGGCTCGTACGTGGCGGTGCTCCGACCACGTTCGTCGAGCAACGGCTACAGGCGCCTAATCCGGGCACCAAAGAGGGGTTCTGATCGTTGTCACCGAGAGGAGTCTCTCTAGGGTAGATTTAGGGCTTGCAGCGCGAGCTGAGGAGCTAGGGGTTGACAATGGAGATTTTATATGCATACCAGGTGACGATGAAGACCAGGCACATGTGCGCAATCCGATGCCGATCCGATCCCTCCTAGGGATCCGCGAGGGTGCATGATCCATGAGGAAGAGATGGGCGCAGGAATCGCGACGAAAGGAGGTTGGATCCGCTCCATAGAATTGGGAGAAATCAGGCCGGTGAGCAGGATCCGCGATGAAGGGATCCGAGGGGGAGAGTTGACCGGGGTCAACAATCCCCCATGGACCAATAGAAATAATCCATGTCAAAAAGATTTGTAAATTAAAAATAAAATAGCAAATGATTTTATTTAAAAATATTTACAAAATAAAAAATGTTTATTTATTTTCAAACTATTTTCTAGTGATTTTTATTTATTTTTTTGAAAAATAAATTATGTTATATACATTATATTATTTTATATACATGTATAAAATACCTATGTATTTTATACTTTTATTTTTATTTTCTTATTTTTATAAAAATACCCTAATTTTATATTTTATTTATTTACAACATAAAATTTGGGATATAAAATAATTTTTATTTTATTTTTCTTATTTATTTACAAGGGTGAAATAAATAATGACGTTATTCCTATATATGGTATGTATAATGTAGAGGGAGAGAGAGTATTTTATTTTTGGTTTTATTTTATTTTTCTCATTTTTATTTTAATTTTAGAAATATATACAAAATAAGAGAAACACATTTTTATTTTGTTTTTATGAAAATAACATATATACATAAGAGGGGATTTTATACCAGGTTGAATGGCCCTATCTCTCTCTACTCATTTTATTTGGCGATCAGGCCCAGATTGGGCCCTCTCTTGGGTTCAGGTCACTCAATATTTATTCTAAATATTTCCCTCTTTTTCTTTATTTCTTTATTCTTTTATTTTTGCACAAATACATGCTAATTATTCAATATTAACAAAAGCATGCTCTTTGGTAATTTATTATATTTACATCTATCTACATGGTGTTTTGCAAAGATAAATAGCTAAAATAAAAGAATAAAGAATGATGAATGAGGATTCATTAGGGCCCATACTTTCCTGAGCAGCAGTCTCCATCTCCACCTATCATTCAGGAGGTGAACGGTATCTGGTTCGACCGAGAGCGCAACTAGCCCCGTCTGCCAAGTTAAATCCAGTTGGGTTCCCAACAGGGTCAAAGACCCACCCACCAGTTTCAGGGAGGCAGCCAACAACAATACCGACACCAGTAGTTACAACCTCAATATCAATCTCCACATCACTTCCAAAGCTGGAGACACAGCCAACATCAGATGCAACCTGCACACACTTACCAGCCTTACCACCAACAATAGTATGCATTGTATGGACAATATACACGTCCTCCTCCTCCTCCTCCTCATTACCAACTATATTTATACCGGAATTCTCCTCATTACCAGTCTCATCGATAGTCCGTCATTGAGCATCCTGAGACTCCTTCGGTGAATCCAACACTCGATTAGTTTGCATTGCTGATGAAGAATATGTATGACCTTACTAAAAGGCTTAACACCCTGACCACCACATAGACATTGATCCCAGTATAGGTCGAAGTCAATCCCAACAACTTCAGATGCAGGGAGCAGGTAGACCATGATCCATCCATAACCGAGACATGTTTGGTCCTCTATTTTACATGTTTATCTAATGCCATTAATCTCAGGAGCGGTAGGAGATTGCAGCCGCCTTCATAACTGTTGGTATTGGGAGATCAAGCTAGTGAGAGAGCTTCGCCTTCCACATCATCTTCTTCACCATCAGTGCAAAGACCCGGTGTAGCAGCACCCGAGCATGGAGTTTCACCATCTTTTTCTTCATCGCCATCATCTTCACCTTCACCTTCACCAATCAGATGCAGCTCACTATCAGCAGAGAGGGAGAACACACTAGTCCTGGATTCTTCTTCTACACTAGCAGCAACCTGTACTATTTTTAATTTTATTTCTTCTACCCCTATTTTGGACAACACTGTACAGACTGATTTTGGTTGTCCAAATGTACATATGGTTTTTGTTTTGAATAATTGAAATGAGCATTTGATTGTTTCTTCTGATTTTCTACCATTTCCTTCTACATTGAATAAAACAAAGAAAATCCAAAACTTAAAAATATCCCTATCTGATCCTAGAGTAGTTGAGATTTTACAGAATATCTTCTTAGATATGCCACTCCTTAAGTCCATGGAGTACATCCTTGTAGTTAAAAAGGGAATGAAAGAAGCATGTACACAAATGCGCCAAACCAAGCAGAACAGACGAAAGAAGACAGAAAAGCATGTCTTTATCGTGGCCACATTTCATGCCATCTGCAACCTCCCACCCAAAAGAAAGATAAGGGGGCACCTCACATCCGTTGCTATATATTTGATCATGAATTTGATCTCACTCTTCTTGGTAGCGATTCATCCATTAATCTCATGCCATCCTTTCTACTAACTGAGTTTGGGGTAGGACCTCTTAGATCGACCAGGATGATCCTTCGATTTGCTGATAGATCGATCAAGAGGTCGAGGGGCATTTTAGAGGATGTTATTGTAATGATGCAGGGAATGAGATTTCCTGTTGATTTTGTTGTCATGGATATGGACACACATGCACCGTTAGTCCATACCCTATCATACTAGGTCGACCGTTCCTACAAACATCCAAAGTGGTAGTTGATTACAATATTGGAGAGATCATCTTTCACTCTCAGAGTGACAATGTGAAAATTGAGATGATCCCTGATCCTAGGTCTTCACCGCCACCAGCAGGAGCAGATGAGAGAGAGCCGGTTACACCAGATCCAGAGGACTGTGATTTTCTTGCCGAGTTTAGAGACACAGATCTTGTCACTGATTTCAGGGATACCTAGGAGTTCCTTTCTGATGAGTCGCTATATACGTGTTTTAATCTGGGCACGTTGTAGTACATGTACTTAGCGAGTCAATCAGAACCGATACAAGATCTCCGTGAAGAGGGCTCGGCTTTAATTTATATCCCGGGCAAGTCCGGGACCGAACACATAGAGGAAAAGGAACAACGTCGGGTTAATTGAAAAATTAAGATGTAGATTTTCAATGTGTTTTTTTTGTTAATTTATTTTGTACAAACTAATATACAATAATTAGTATGTTTTATTACAAGAGTCATTTTGTTAATTTATTGATTTTTTGGACATTTAGTTGGGATTTTACTCAAAGATTTTGCTAAGATCAAGATATTGAGATGATGAATCATGGATTCATCACCCCCCTATACTTAAACTTTGCTAGTCCTCGAGCAAGTAAAGAATGAATAAGTTGCCACTGACTGTGCATGTGAATACAAGACTTGATCTGTTCAAGAACTCTCGATTTTAGAGATCCTGAAATTCTAAGTTGAACCAAGCTCTAGTCAAAAGGTATCCAATTTCCCTAATCATCAGACTCTCTTTGTATACATATATAGTGGGGATATGACTTAAGTGTGGATTGCAGTTACAAGAGTAGAGTCGCAATGTCACCCAAAGTTCCAGTCCAAGAGACTCTCCTAAGAACCCAATCCTCAACTCTAGGGAATAAACCATTTCTTGCATCCAATCCACCGTCTCTTTAGTTTTCAGACTTGAAAGTGTAGATGGAAGGCCAGTTGATGGAGGGTATAGGATTGTGTCATTTCTTCTCTCCCTCTCATTGGAACAAGGATTCTCTCAAGTGACTTATTACTCAATGCATATTTTTGGTGTTGATCAGTGCGTCCGTCAAGAGAAGTTGGAGTCGTCTGCACTTGTTTTCTTGGGAGTACACCTGGTTGTGCCTTTTTTAGTACCTATCGTACCTTCTACACCCAGACTTGTAGCATTTACGATGCAGAGCCCTTTTTTGGTGCAAGCCCGACTCCTGGTCCTAATAGCAGTGGTCCAAGTGGACACTTTGAAATGATTGGGAGCGCTCGCCTTTGGTGGAAGCTCTTTGATATTTGACTTTGTGGAATGAGGCTTTTCTTTAACATTTCATTGCTTTGTAATATTTTTTGTCTAGATCCACTGCTTTTACCAAGAGTTGGCGCACAGTGATCAACATTTTTTTATTTTATCACACCCTGGCACTTAGGTAAATATCAAGAGATAGTACAAGATCCATGTTCTCATACTGGATAAAGGTGTTGACACTCAGGTTTCATGAAGCCTTCATTGATTTTATCCCATCCTCGAGTATCATCAAATCAGGTCCAAACTCAAATCCCTCATCCCAGTTCCTCAAGTGAAATTTCAATTCATCTCATCATAACTGCAGTCGTGTATGTGAGGTACCGGTCATATTCTTAAGGTAGAGACTAAGTATGTAATATAGCACACAAATCTTTCAAACTAGGGAAATGTGAATAATTAAGTCAAAGACCCTAATGACTAAGGTTGGTTAACTCAAAATCTCAAGAGCTCATAAACCAAGTGTTCTTGAACATCACTAGTCTTGTGTGAAAGTGTAAGTGTCAGGGACCAACCCAACTTATTAGTTAGCTTGTTTTTGTTTTTATTTTTGTTTTTTTAAGAAAGGAAGAAAGAAAGTTTTTTTTTTCAAAAAGTTTTTTTGAAAAACACACATTTTTAATAACAAAGAAAGAAAAGATATTTTTTTTGTTTTCTTTGAAAAAGTTTTTCTAAAAGCAAATAATGGATTTTTTGAAAAGTTTTTTTTTGAAAAGTTACCCACCCCGTAATTATTGTATAATATATACAAAAATATGTGAAAGTACGAGCTATGGGTAAAGTATATATGTAATATATACACCCCCCTATACTTAGCATGTGTTATGTCCTCATGGCAATAGGTGATAAAAAGCCATAGCTCGTACTAAGTACAAGTAGGTGAAAAGAATAGAAGTGAAAAAGAAAGTAAAAGTGTGGATAATAAACAACGGGCATCACCCCCCTATACTTAGGCTATGGTCAACCTAAGTATTGGAAAGAACACAAGAATGGGGGACCGATGAGGATGGGAAAGAATGTACAAAAAGAAAATAAAAAGAAGACATGGAGCAAATTGGGTCACTCACCCCCCTATACTTAGGATATAGTTGACGAGCCGCGGATCTACCCTATTTAATGTTGTCAGATTGACTATTTCGTTGCAGCCAGATAAATCCGGATCGATCAAAAATTACCACACAAATCTATTAATCGTCTAATGAAATTAAGCGTGGTTTTATGTTTATTTAGCATGGGCAAGCCCCAGGGTTGACTCAAGGAGGCAAAGGAACAACTCGGGATCAAGTTAGAGGAATTAGATTGTGGTTTTCCTAGTGAGATTTTTTGGTATTTTTTAATGCAATAAAAATGACAAATGCAAAATATGAATTGGATTAAGTTAATACGAAAAAAACTGACTTAGCCAAATTTAATTTTAATGAGAAATAAGTTCAAATTGGCCAAGTGATATTTTTCCTAAGATCCTAATCCAATAACAAGTGCAAAATGCATTTTTTTTGGAATTGTTGGCTATAAAATGCACAAATGAAAAATGCAAACCTTTCTTTGGGTTTTTATGTAATTTTTCATGCAAATAGTATGCAAAAATTATGAAAAAATTTATTGGAAGTTAAACATGGTGAAATTAAGTTACACTAATTGTTTTAGAATTTTCTGACACTTTATGAATTTTTATTGAAAATAGAGTGACTGCGGGTATTTAATTCCTAATAAATCCACAAAATCGAATTATCTAGAGAGCTATTTATCTCAAGTAGATATTTTAATCAGGAATCCAGGGGACATGAAATTTGTCAAAAATCTTATTCGTGGATTTAAATAAAAATCAATTACAGGAATCACTAAGGAATTTATTTTATAAACAAGACAACTCTTAATTGGACGAAATTTGGATTTAATTAAAGCACACTTAGATACATCATTCACAATTTTTTCACAATTTTTGGAGCAATAAATGACTATGTGTGAATTTCAGAGCTTAATTGGGCAAAATATCACTGATTTTTAATCTCTAATTTTTAATAAAATATCTAATGCTCACGAAATACAATTAAATAGCCAGAGGATAAAGAATTATTTGCTCTATAATGTACTATTTTTTGCTTAAAAATGATGCAAAAATACTGTCCAAATTAACGATCAAAGTCAGGGGTATCAATGCAAAACAGAAATTGAAATAAATGAACTTAAAACTATGCACAGGGGCTCATTTGCAATTACTAAAACTTGAAAAGATGAAATTGCAATTTTTACAAAATTAAAATATCAACCGGACCTTTTCTTTCTCCCCACGCTAGAGCACGGGCGGTAGGGCGTAAGGGGCACAAGGCGGCGGTCACGCGCCTGGGCGGCGCGGCGGAGCACATGCGCGCGGCACGCGTGGACGGGCGGCGCACGGCCGAGGGGCGCGCGGGGTGGGCGACGTTGAGGCGCCGCTGCACGAGCTGCTGGCGGCGGTGCGTCGAAGGTGCGCGGGAGGTGGCACGGCGATCGGGGGTGATGGCGCTGCGGCTGTACGCGGAGGGTGGGGCAGCGCTCGCGGCTTGCGGCAAGGAAAGGGCCGCTGATGGGCTGAGCGTGGTTGGTCATGCAGACACGTGGCGGTGCAGTGTTTGGCGGGGTGCGGCTGTAGTGGCTGCAGGAGGGCAAGGGGTCGCAGAAGTGGCTGCAGGACGGAGGCTTTGCGAGAGGCGGGGTGCGGCCTTGCCGGACACGCGTCGTGGGGAGGCGGCGCACCGCGGCCGATGGTGGAGGTGTGGGTGGTGCTGGAGGTGCGGGCCTGGAGGCTGGTGGAGTGTCACCGTTGGAGGGTGGCGACGTGTAGAGGTGGGCGGCTGATAACGCTCCCACTACCCTTGTTAATTCAAGCAAATTAATGTTCAAATTAATTAAGAATGTTCGTTGCAGTCGGATAATGAGAGCAAATCAAAAACTACTTAAACAAGTTAATTTCAAGCAGCAATTTTTTTACTTGGTGGAAGTCCAAGGTCGAACTCAGGGAGGCATCTGTCGCCTTAGGTGAATTTTTAGCAAAGTTCCAGTGTTCGATTTTCGAGGAATAATTTTTTTGGTCTTTTTTTATTTTCTATGCAAGACACATGCAAAAATCATGCCAATTTAGAACTTAAATCAGTTAAGTAGTCAAATGATGTCCAAAAATAATGAAAATTGGCCAGATGATGAAATATGATGTAATTAAGCTACCCTAATTTTTTTGGAATTTTCTGACACTAAATTAATTAATTATGAATTAACAATGAATACAGGGTGATTTTAACTAATTTAATTTTAATAGATATCAAATCATAGTATTTTGGGGAACTAAAATTATCCTAGATAGATCTAAAGATGAAGAATCTAGGAAAATTATCAGACCTTAATTTTGATGTGAAATGAACCTATTAAAAATAAACTAAGGAAATCACCAAATAATTTATTTAGGCCTCGAAATGCGTGCAAATGAGATGAATTTTTTTATGAAAATTGAAGTTAATTATCCTAGAGCTAATGTGATTTTTTGGGAATTTTTGGAGTCAAAGAGAAATTACAATTAATTAAAAGGTAAAATTGGGCAAAATATCATAGGAATAGACCAATTAATTAATTAAAAATTTCACTGATTTCACAAAATTATGCAAGTATCACATAAGATAAAGGACAAGTTAACTACAAAAGCAATTTTTGGAATTTAAAAATGATGAAATATGGACACCTAAATATGCGTGCAAAGACAGGGGTATAAATGCAATACAGAAAAAAAAAATTACATAAAAATAAATATGCTGACATGGACCTTTATGCAATTACCTAGAATGTAGGGGGGTGGAATGCAAATCCTCCACTGACGTACGTGCTCCTCATGTGGGGGTGCTTCACAGGGACTGATTTGTAATTTCTGAAACTTCCCAGGGACTCCGTGTAATTTGCCCAGGGCGCACGTGCTGCTCACGTGGGGTTCCCTAGGCTCGGGTGACTTGGTGGCTCGGGCGTTGGCTCGGCTGCTCTGGAGGTTCAGAGGAAGGCTCGACGAAGCTTCGGGTGATCCGAGCCTGGAGGTCGGGGAAGAGGCTCGGATCGGGGCGACGTGGCGCGATCAAGACCATTGGATCACAGCTGATCCAATGGCTGCTGCTGGTGGCGATGTGGCGTTATCAATCCCGTTGGATCACGGATGATCCAACGGTTGTGGAGTGAGACGACATGGCTGGCTAAGCACCGCTGGATCTAAATAGATCCAACGGCCCGAGGCTGCTCTGGCTGATGGTGATGTGGCTGAGCTACAACCGTCAGATCGAAAATGATCGAAAGGCTTTGGGATGCTCCGGTTGACTGCGACGTGGCTGGCTTCGGACCGTTCGATCAAGTTGATCGAACGGTGGCTATATGTCTTCCCCAACGGCCCTCCGCCTCCTGCGGAGGAGTAGGCGGGGCTTCGGCGAAGCGGGGCTTGCTCTGCCCTGACCTCCAGTCGTCGATGAAGCTCGCCGGAGGGTCGGAGGTGTCTCGGAAGATGCCGGATGGTCGGCGAAGCTTCAGGGTGCCTTAGGAGCGGAGGAGGAGCGCTAGAGCACTGTGGCGGTGAAGCTCAAAAAGAGCTCCGACGAGGTTCCGGCCGATCAAGAAGATATCACCTGCAGGGGTTAGATCTATAGCCGAAGCACGCGGAAGGTCTGTGGAGTTGTGTTGAGTGAACGACGAGGCCTAATCAGAGTGAGGGGTGTCCGACGATGGTGCTCCGCCCAGGTGGCGGAGCTGGAGTCGATGAAAGGTGGGTGACAGTGTTTGAGGCTACGGAAGGGTGCGCGAAGATCAGAGCTCCGTTGCGGAGCTCGGTGAGGTGAAGGTGGAGTAAGAAGATGATGATGGAGTGCGAATTAAATCAGAGAAAAAAGAGAAAAATTAAGAAGGAGATCATAGAGAAGGTGGAGGTGGCTACCTGGGGACTGGAGCTCAGATTTGAGCTCCAGGTCGTTGCTCGAGGGATCGGTAGAGTCCCGAGCTCGCGCAGCTTCGCAGATGGAGGCTGCAGCATGGCGGTGGCGGCCGTGGATCTCGCCGGAGAAGACACCTGTCTTCGCTCGAAGACACGCCCGATTGCTGTCACCAATGGATCGATCTGAGCTCGAGGAACCTCTCTGGAGTGGCGGATAGGGAAGTACGTGGCCGGAGGCGAGTGATTTATAGGATGATGATGACGGCAGGGCTGGTGACGAGGTGAGGTTAGTGGTCGTCGTGGGGCGACTTTGGTGGGAGTCATGGGGAGTGAGGGAGCTAACGTGGATGAGGGAAGAATGGTGAAGGTCGTGGTGGTGTTGGCGGTCGGCGAGGGTGGAGGAGTGGAGACGAAAATAGAAAGGGGCAGCCCCTCGCACAAGATCGAGATTGTGGGAGAGAGGGGGCGCCGGAGGTGGAAGACGAGTTCCCAACCGTTGGATCCTGTGATCCAACGGCGGAGAAGAAGGCGCTAAGGCGCGGCTGGGATTTGATCTGAGGCGAGGCGATCGAGGGTGCTGATTTTGCCACGCGTCGTGTTGTGGGAGCGGTGCTAGCGAACGACTTGGATGTGATGAAGCCGCTGATTGAAGGGCTGAGGTGCGAGGCGGAATAAGCGGCTGTGATGGAAAGGCATGGGCACGATCGAGTGGCGCAAGAAGTGCCACGTGGAGGAATATGGTGAAGGCGCTAACGGATGGATCAGATCTGAGATGGGAAGTGATCTGACGGCAGGGAATAAAGGAGTACGTGGAGGCGATGCAACCGTTGGATCTGGATGAAGATCCAACGGCTGTGGGCGCGGGTGGCTAAGGCAAGGGGAGCGGCCCGCGTGGCGCAATCAGAGGGCGCCACATGGCCAGCTGTGATTAGCTGAGAAGAGAAATGAGTTTAGAAAGAGAAGGAGACTGAATTTGGAAAAACTCTAAACATGAAAGTTGTAGATCTTGATGAGATCTACAAGTTTCATGTTGACCAAAGACAAAGATGAGGTCAAATATGATACAAAAATAAAAGAGTACAAATATACACATATATAGTATACATAGAGGCCCAAAACCCAACTTCTTCCTACAAGCTCCAAATTGGATGAAATTAGTTTTATTTTAAAGGTCTTCTAATGTGTATTAATATGAAGGTGAGTAGACATATTTTGGAGATTGTATGAGGGAGTTATAGACTTTCTAAGATCCGGAGGTTCTAGGGCTTTATTGGGTGCTTTTACAAAGGAGATTTTCGACCCTCTTCCTTATATTATTAACTAAAGGTGTATAGGCTATAACGGAGGTGTTATTTTAATAGATGGACATTTTACAAGTGATCTGGCTTCTTATTCAATGCAAATGTGAGTGCTAAAATGCATGTATTATGAATGCATGTATGAATGCTAATTGTGCAAGATAAAGGGAAATATGCATATATTTACTCGGGAACAAGACTCTATTTTAAACTTTTTAGAGTGATGACTCACAGATTCATCAGTGGCATCAGTGGGTGGCGGTCCGGTGGAGGGTGGGGCACTGCTCAGCTGCTGGTGGCTCGGTCCAAGGGACGACACGGGGAAGGAGGTGAGGGCAGCGCGGGTGGTTGGAGGGCGGCGGCGCGCGGACCGCCGCTGGAGGGCACGCTCGGGGGGGGGGGTGCACGGTCGGCGGTGGTTGGGTGTGACGGCATACCTGTTCTGCAAATTTTTTATTTTTTTGTATTTTGATTTTTGTATTTTTTATAATTTTTTATTGATGTCAGAAAATAAAAATGCAAGAATAAAGAAGAGATGGTGATGTTGGTTGTGGATTTTTTTGCTAAAAAATGTAACAAATGAAATGAAATTTGGTGATGATGATGTATGATGGTAGTGGTGTTTGATGAATGTGTTTTTGCGTGATGATTTGTGGATGGAACAAGGGAAGAAAAAAATTGTTAGATAAAAAAATGACAAGGAAAAGTTGAGGGATTACTTACCTGTGATTCGCCGAAGGTGGAGCCACGGAGTGCAGCTTCCATCGTGGCCTCGAGAAGGATGGCGGAGTCCTTCGAAGCTGAGTGAGTCCAATTAGATCTCGCAACACGGTAATGGTGATGCCGCAGATCTCGCCTTGAGGTTGTCGTCGCTCGACTCGTCTCCTACAGCTGTCACCTGAAGGTTAAAGGGGATCGATCTCACTTCTCTTGAAAATGGCGGATGAAGAATAATGGAGGAGGGGAGGTGAATATAAAGAGGAGGAAAGGGAAGTTGGAGAAGGAGTGGAGAAGATGGAGGGATGGTGGAGGGAGTGGTGACTTGGAGTGGGGAGTAAGAAAAGAAGAGGTAAAAGGGGAATAAATAATAATAATATAATATAAGTAAAATAAGTAGGCTACTAAAAATAACAATAATTAAAATAATAATAATAAAATAATAAAATCTGAAAATAAAATAATAATAATAAGTAAATCCGAAAATAAAAAAATTGGGTGACATGTGGCGGCTCCAGGAGCTGCCACATGTCGCTCCTAGAAAATTCAAAAATTAAATGTAAAGAAAATAAAAAAGAAATAACAAAAGGGATTAAATCAAAAAGTGGTCAACATGAAAGTTGCTCGTCTCGACGAGATCTACAACTTTCATGAAGGGCTAAAAATCAAAGGAAAGCATATGTACAAAATGTATTTTTGGGTGGTACCTTATAGGTATAAAATACCACATTTTATATTTTGTATTTTTTTAATCATTTTTCAATAAGAGAAAAATCAAAATAAAAAAAAGAAAATATAAAAATAATACATACAACTTAATCTATTTTTTTGGATTTTTAATAAATCAGAAATGAAATGGTAAAATACAGGGGCAAAAAGGTCAATATGTACAATATACAAAAGGGGCCCAAAACCCAAGTTTTGCACACGAGCTCCGATTTTAATGAAATTGGTCTTGTTTCGAAGGTCTTTGAATGTATATTACTTTAAAAGTGAGTAGACCTAATTCGGAGGTTGTGTGAGAGAGATATGTGCATTCTAAGGTTCATGATTTCAAACTTGGATTTGGGGTTTTATTGGTCAATTTTACAAGTTAGTATTTTTTTGATATTTTTCTTTAATTAGTGTAAGTAATATATACACTATAGAGTTGGTTTTATTGGATTCGGAGTTAGTATAAAATATATACAAATAAGGTATTTTATCTAATATACAGGTGAATATTTACAAGTGAAATTGGCTTCTTATTTTATGCAAATACGAATGCTAAAATGCAGATATTATGCTTGCATGCATGAATGCTAATTATGCGATATAAGGGGAAATATGCTGCTATTTACTCGGGAACAAAGCTCTATTTTCAATTTTAAGAGCGATGAATTACAGATTCATCACTAGTCATCCTAAGTATAGCCACAAAATGAAAATGATACGGAACTGGGGCAAGTGATGTGAATCATGGGGGAGGGAGGGGAATAAAGGAAGGAGAATATGTACAAGGAGGAATGCAAATGTACAAAGATCAAGAAGATTTATGACGGACCATCTTGCGGGAGCAAGGGGGTGGGTAGTATACATACGTGTCGCTGTCAGAATCGTCCTCAGAAGAATAATAGTGAGGTGTAGGGAACGTCCAATGAGGGTCGACACACGCCTGCTTGCTTAAATATGGCTTTAGAACAGCCGAACTGAGCTCACTCATATAGATCACCTCATCCGGACCTGATGAGGACTCCTCAGAACGTTCCTTCTCTGGTAAGTCGAAGGTAACTTTCTTAGCCGGTTTTCTAGAACCTGAAGCATCAAGAGGAAGAGGAGAGTGATATGTCTTGAGAAGTTCGGGGGAACACCTCGAGGAATCAATACTCTTCTTCTTCTTCTTACCAGATGATCGACTAGAGGATGGAGCAACCGATTTATCAAGATTGGTCAATTTGGTCCCAGTTGTCTCTTTTGGTGTATGTCATGGATGTAGTGAGTGTGAGGTGCTGACCAGAGGTCCATCATCAGATAAGTCACCATATGCATTGTAATACTCCTGTAGGGTCAGCATACGTCTCTGGTATGGAACAGTGTTCTCAGTTGGCTTGGCATTGGTTGGCTCATGCGTCGGATCATCTAAATAATCAAGAAAATCAGTAATGATCATGTCCGACTCAGGGACATCTTCTGATTGTGAGTCATCTCTAGAAGATGTTGTGGTGGTGGTGCAAGCAGTAGGCAGTGTGGGGGTATAGGAAGTCTCTGAACCGATGGTCGTCTGGACAGTCGGTATCTCAGGTGTAGTAGAGAGACAAGACTCAACTGTCTCTCGAAGGTCACGGCTGTCTGTGACTATTAGGGTTACCTTGGAATATCGTGTATCCTCAAAGATCGGGTGAGGTCGAAGTGCTCCCAATGCAGTGAGATTGATCTCTCGAGTCTCGCAATCTATAGTTGCCTTAGCCAAGGCTAAGAACGGCTTCCCAAGAATGATCGGAGAGTGGGTGAACTCTCCTAGGTGCTCAATGTCAATGATCGTGAAGTCTATCTCCAGTAGAGCACCTTGGAAAGTAATGATGACAGAAATGGTTCCTCTCGACTGTTTAATGGACCGATCATCCAACTGAACGATCTCTCTTGACTTCTTAGTATATCCGAGTTTGAGCTTGGCAATCACGGAGGTCGGAAGGATATTAATCGGCGAGTCATCATCGATTCTTGCATGGGTGAATGTGGTATCTTTGATTTCACAATCAAACCTAGGCGACCGCTTTACTCTGCGGCTCTTGGTTTTTGTCCCTATCATCAAAGAGGTGGACATAGACACTATATGTTTCTCAGTCATTGTTCTCTTATTGCCGACCTTTTAGGCATCAATTTACTTCTCACAAATCTTTTAAGGTCGAGAAAGTGTTCAATGGCCATTATTAAGGGAAGCTCAAAAATCAACTTTCTATCCAATGCTTCCCTAAGTGCAGGATCCAATTTTTGTAGATCTTTTCCTTTTTCAATATTTATGGTATTTTCTGGTTTTTCCATTTTTTTGGTCTTTTTGATAGGTAAATGAGGAATAGGAGAATGTACAAACTCAAGTTTGGAGGAAAAGTGGTTAGTAGAAGAGGGAAGTAGAAGGGACTCTAGTTGTACATGACGTGTGGTCACTCCGGTGTCTTCCAGGTTTTTAAAATTAAATCCGTAAAATCCATGATCCACATTCCTACCTGGACTCTTGATCGGTCTAGAGATGTCATCCTCCAATAAGTTCTCATGACACATCATGAGAGAAGTCTGCTCAGTTGGAGGATACCGCTGAGAACTCAGGCTCTTATACTCAACACACCTTGACTTAGGCATGTAATACTGGGTTGAGTATAGCCCATCTGTATGGAAGATGTTGGTCGGAGCCTCATCAGTTGGAGTCAGTAGACAGGGGGTCCGTAAATTGGTCGCATGAATCCAATCCCCTATATATGTTGGCTCTCCGAATGGGTGATATGGAGGCTGGTCAATGTGGGATTGATTACTCAAGTCAATCAAGTCAGGAAGATTGTATGGTGTAGGCCTCTCCATTCAGTTTGTTTGGTCAACCTTGTTGTACTCTAAGGATAAGTCGGGATGTGTATAGGTCAATGGTTTCCCGGTCCCAACTCGAGGTGACAATGAGGTATGTGGGGTCAACTGATTCTGCCAATCATTCATCTCAGCAGTGTCTTACTCTTTGATTGGTTCCGTCATTCCAGCAAGCGGATGAGAATATAGTGAGTCAATCCAGGGTGGTTGTGGGTTAGGGGTGCAAGAATGTGGGGTAGCTGAGAAGGATGAAGAAATGGGGAATTCAGTCGGAGTTCTGACTTTGCGATCGGTGTATGGGTATGAGGAGGAATAAGAGGGTGGAGATGATCAGAATATGGTCGAAGAAGGGTGACTTGGATATGATGTTAAATTCTGACATCTTGGAAGGGAGATGGGAGAATGAAGCGGATCGAGGAAGAAAGCGTGCAAGTGCACCGAATAACACACAAACAAACAAACACAAAAGCAAACCCTGAGTTCACCTACTCAACACAGTGATGGTCGCAAAAGTCTGGCCGTTTATCTTCTCAATTTTAATTAGGTGATAAATTAAGATATAAGTCCAATTACGCAAGGCTTAAATGTAAGTTTTGGGCACTATCCTAGGGATGCGTCTTCACCTCTTAACAATCACAATAGCCAAGCATACAATGAGGGTTGTGCTCTCCCAAAACAAGTGTTAGTTTTAGTCAGTTTTTTTGTCAACTCTGATTAGCAGTCCCAATTTTAAGTTCGGTTATTACTTGATTAGTCCACCAAACAAAGTACGCCTAACTATTAGTCCCGATTTCCTTTTAACCTAAGTTTCAAAACCAAGGGGGAGGGAGTCGAGAAAAACCAATGCAAATAGTGAAATCAATGATGCATGCCCAGTTCAGGAGATCTACAGTGATCCTCGCACTCTACGTGCGGGATGCAAGGCAGAATTGAATTTTATACTAAATGAGATGCAAACGAGAAAACCGTACCTAGACAAGCAGTTCTATTAGCGAGTGATGAACAAGCTAAATTTGACTAATAGCCCTGCAGTCTAAGTGTGTCTTGTTAAAAGTGATGTGTGGTCCTAAAAAATTACGAGCATAAGCAATAAAATATTCTAATAAAAATGCTCTAAGAGATGCGAGTACAAGTCCTATTCTACGTCAAGCAACCACACGACCACAAGCGGGTCCAATGTCCAGTTCGGATACAAGCGTGAGCTCTCAAACAAGAGCCGCTGTAAAGAGAAAAATTATCTAAATTATTACAACACAATATTTACCGAAACTCTCTCAAAAATAAATTAAAAATTCCTTGATCTTCAACAGTCGGCGCGCGTCACGTCCGTCGACCTCCGATGCACTCCAAGTCCACGGGCCCTCGCAAGGAAAAGAAATTTTATTTTAGAGAGATCAACAATAAAATATATTCAAAAATGAGAAGAAAAATAACTGCAAAAAATTGAATAAATACAAGTGGCTCGGGGGTCAGATTACCTGAGTAGCAAAAATCTAAATCTAATTTTCCAAATTAATCCCTAAGTCGTTTGCCTTCCCGACAACGGTGCCATCTGATGAGTTGCTAGATACATGTTTTAATCTGGGCACGTTGTAGTACGTGTACTTAGCGAGTCATTCAGAACCGAGACAAGATCTTTGTGAAGAGGGATCGGCTTTAATTTATATCCCGGGCAAGTCTAGGGTTGAACACAGGGAGGCAAAGGAACAACGTCGGGTTAATTGGAAAATTAAGATGTAGATTTCCAATGCGGGTTTTTTTGTTAATTTATTTTGTACAATCTGATATACAATAATTAGTGTGTTTTATTTACAAGAGTCATTTTGTTAATTTATTGATTTTGTGGATATTTAGTTGGGATTTTACTCGGGGATTTTGCTAAGATCAAGATATTGAGATGATGAATCACAGATTCATCACTTTCCCAGAAGGACCTTCTGGAAAGCATAGCTGATATTAGTTCCCTTGTTTATCCTACTACATTGCTTGCTGATGAGCAGTTTGAGTTGATTTTTTAGGATCAATCTAAGAGGTTGGGGGTACATTCTAATATTCTATTGACACATCGTTCTGAGATCATTTCTGATATACCTCTCATTGAGATATCTGAGCCACTTGCTAAATTTTCTGAGATATGTACTGATGAGAGACACATTTTTGAGATTATTGCTGAGATATCTAAGACCTTTATTGATGATACTATAGAGATTTCTGAACATCCTGATGAACCAGTCCTTTCTGAGCAGAGATCATTCATTACAGATCTTTCTGAGATTCTTTTTGTTGAGCCGACAATAGCCACGTGGACAGTTCGTAGAGTACAGATCATATTCTACAAGTGCAGTTACAGATGTTGTCATAGAGACGATTCAAACCCCACCTGAGCTCATGACTTTACCAACAACGTTGAAGTATGCCTTCCTTGCAGTCTCCCCCAAATGTTTCCAGTCATCCTCAGTTCGTAGTTGATCGATGAATAAGAATCTCGTGTGCTAGAGTTTCTTGAGAGAAACCACAAGGGCATTGGATGGAATATTTTGGATCTCTGTAGGATTAGTCCAGCTTTGTGTCTGCATCATATCTACTTCGAGGATGACTGTAAACCCTCCCGTGAGTGTCAGCGTCGTCTCAATCTGAATCTAAGAGAGGCTGTCAAGTAAGAGATCAGGAAATGGTGTGATGCTGGCTTATTTATCCCATTTCAGATTCCAAGCGGGGCAGTTCTTTACATGTGGTCTCGAAGAAATCCAGGATTACTATCATGAAGAATTGCCATGGTGAGGAGATTCCAACCCGTATACCTACTTCATGGCATGTCTGTGTAGATTACCGGTGCCTGAATTCAGCTACCAAGAAGGATCACTTTTTACTGCCCTTTATTGATCATATTATTGAGAGGCTGGTAGGGACAGAGTTCTTTTGTTTCTTGGATGGGTATTCGGGGTATAATAAGGTTGCTATCGCTCCTAAGGATCAGGAGAAAACTACTTTCACTTGTTTGTTTGGCATGTACGCCTTTAGACGGATGTCCTTTGGATTGTGTAACGCCCTCTCTACATTCCAAAGGTGTATGTTGGTCGTTTTACCGACATGTTGGGTAACTTTCAAGAGGTCTTCATGGACATTTTTCGGTCTATGGGGATAGTTTTGACACATGTCTTGCTCATTTAGACTGAGTACTTCAACGTTGCTGCAAGGTAAACCTAGTGCTCTCGTGGGAGAAGAGTCGCTTTATGGTGACCAATGGGATTGTATTGGACCACGTCATCTCCAAACACGGTAAGAAGGTTAACACGGCTATGATCAATGTGATATCCAAGCTATAGCCACCATATAATTTGAAGCAGTTAAGGTCATTTCTAGGACATGTTGAATTCTATATGTGATTCATTAAGGACTTCAACAAGATCGCCAGACCTTTGACTGAGCTTCTATAAAAGGAGACTGAATTTGTTGTTGATTAGAAAGTCCTTCTTGCATTCAATCAGATGAAACACATGCTTACTAGTCTCCTGTCCTACACCCACATGATTGGTCTCTCCACTTTGAGATCATGATGGATGCATCATATTTTGCAGTTGGAGTTGTTTTAATGTAGAGAAGGGATGGGATACCATCTGCTATACACTATGCTAGCAAGACTCTGGATGAAGCACAACGTAATTACATATTCACAGAAGGAGATGTTAGACGTTGTGTTTGGATTAGAGATGTTCGAATCCCACCTCCTTGGTTCACATGTTATTGTGTACACGGATCACACTGCCACATGGTACTTATATGCAAAGAAAGATGCCAAACCACGCCTTATTAGATGGATCCTCATTCTCTAGGAGTTTGACTTAGAGATTCGAGATAAACCTGGAGTGAAAAATGTCTGTGGCAGATCACCTTTCCCGCATTACAAATGCGGAGACTTCTGAGCAGAGTGTGATCTCTATTTCTGGAACCTTTCTAGATGAGACCATTTTGTTAGTGAGCTCAATCCCATATATGTAGATATTGTGGACTATCTTATCTCCAAGAAAGTTCCACAAGATTGGCCGAAGTACAAGGTAGAAAGATTTCTGTCTGAGATGCATTTTTACCAATGGGAGGATCCATACCTATTTCATGAGGGTGCGGATTGTATCTAGAGAAGGTGCATTCCTCAGGAGGAACACACCAGTGTACTTGAGCACTATCACAAATTGGAGTTTGGTGGGCATCACTCGAGGAAGCGCACGGTAGCAAAGATTTTACAGAGCGATCTATGGTAGCTGATAAACCAAAAAATCTAACGGTCGTGTATTCCACACAAGGCGGGAACACAGAAGTCACTGCGGTGACTGCTCAGAAATCTAGATTTAATCAACAATGAACCCACAACAGTATTAATCAAACAATGAGAAACAAATGTGGAGTCAAATTTATTTTAGCTCTACAAGAAATGTGTATAGTGCAAGTATGTAGAGTGTCAAACACAAGGAGTAAGCAAGATAGGTCAATGCAATTGTACAAAATGTGAGTGTGATGTGTGTCTACAAGTATGCAATTTTTGTGGGTTTTTAATTTTTAAATTTTTTATTTAATTTTTAGTTTCATATTTTTTGTATTTTGATTTTTAATTTAGTGATTTTATATTTTCTTTTATATTTTATATTTTTTTATATTTCTTTTTCAATAATTAAGTATATATACAATATAAGATTAAGGATTTATAAAAATAAGTAAAAATGTTCAAAAATCAGGAAATAAATTGTTTTTGGCTTTTTTATACTTTTATAATGTTTTTGTGATTTTTGAAAATTTTTCTGAATATTTTTGGTATTTTTAAAAGTCAAAATACGAGAAAATAGTGAAGAAAATAAAAGACTGGAACAAAAATGGCGGAATAAAATAGCAAACAGTGGAGAAAATTTTCCAAATAAAATTTTAACTAAAGATATTGCAATAAGGGAAATTCAGAGACAAAAATTGGATTTTTAGGATTTTGTAGAATTTTTTAGATTTTTATGAAGATTTTTAGAGTTTTCTAATTCTTAAGGTTTTGTTTTGACATTTTTAATGATTTTTGGTATGAAGCTAAAATATGATAAGACAAGCAAAATATATTTTTTTTGGAGTTTTTCAAAAAGTTTTTATAATTTTTTTGGTAATTTCTAATGCAAACAATATTGAAAATGCATATTTTTGATTTTTAATAAATATGAAAATGCAATAAAAATGCAATACAAGAATATGGCATGAATGAGCAAGCAAACAAGAGCTTATGGCATTTTTTTGGTAATTTTCCGATTAAGATGATGCACGAAATAAATACAAACAACCAATGAAAATCACATAGCTAGCAGGGACATAAGTGCAAATAACAGGAAATACAGGGGCCAAAGTGCAATTTTCACAAAAGTTTACAACATATTAAGCAAGTTATAGGACTAAATACAAATATTAAAACCCGCAGGGGTATGGCTGCAAATAACCCAACCCCTCACGTGACTAACACGCGCTTGGGAGGGACCTAGGTGCAAAACACAAAACTCCCAGGGGTTGCTATGCAATTTATACCAAAATATTACACTTAATGTCAAACTTCCTGGATTGAAACAAAATAACAAAACCCGCGAGGGGTCTTCTACAAAATACCCCGCACCTCACGTGTACTGGTCACGTGAGGTTACGTGGCTTGGACTTGAATGCAATATCCCTAAAGGTCTGGGGCCAACATGCAAATTTTACAAAAGTTTTAACACTGCATATGAAAGTTTATGGGCTAAATAGATATTACAAAAATGGCGGGGGATGTTATGCAAAATACCCATGCTAGCGTGGAAGCAGACGGCGGATGATGCTTCACTTAACCACGTGTCGACGCCTCCTCACGCGATGACGCTTCGGTCGCCGACGGCTGAGATTAGATGAGGCACTGATGATCGGATGGCGTGAGAGCAAAGGATCGGACGGTTGCTGGAGTGTCTGGGGATCGAGCTCGATCGGACGGTCGTGTACCTTCCTGTAAGAACAGGAACGAACCCGACCTCCGACGAGCTTTGATCGATGCTAGGGCGTTGCTCCAGCCTCCTTCCTCATCGCAAAAGGTCTCCTTCGACTCCTGGAATCTTCCCCGACCCACCAGCATAGCCAAAAAAGGCTCGAGGAGCACCGTTGCTCTGCGACGGAGTGGAGAACGAGATGGCGGCCCAGGTACCTCGTGTTGCGCAAAATCGACCCTTCAAGGGGTCCTTTTGACTCCTGCAACTTGCCAAAAATGTTAAGGGAGATGAGGGAAAAATGCCTCGACCTCCAGTGGGCACGAACGAGGGATGAACGACGATATGGAGGCTCGCCGGAGCTTGCTCCGGCGAGGGGAGTCGATTGTGCGAATCGAGCAATGGAAAACGATGATGAAGATGACTACTTGATCCTATGGCTATTGTGAATAAAACGAGCAAAGAAAAAGAGAGAAATAAGCACCTCAAAGGAGCGTTTCTGAGGTTGAAAGTACCTTGACGGCTAAGTGGCCGGAGGTGGATGGAACTCGCCCAATCCGTGTCGATTCTCCGCCCTGGATGGCTCAAACTGGAACTGTCACCTCCAGCAAGCTATGGCTCAAGGAAAGTGGAGGAGACATGACAAAAATGGGGTTCAAAATCCTGAAGGGAAAATCGAAGGTTGTATAAGTAGGGTTGACGGACAGGTGGGAAAAAACGAGGCATAGCGGTAAAATCGTTGATCCACGGCCCGAGGAGATACATGGGCGTGTATCATGGATAAGCGAGCAACAAAATTGCAGAAGGAACCATCATGAAAGGAGGAAAGGTGCGACCTCCAAAAATCCAAGAAGATAGGACAAAACCCGATTCTGACGTGAACAGGAGATGGCTCAGACAGTTGACCTAAGGTCAACAGTCAGAGCCACCAGGTTGGTCCACGTGGACCAACCAAGAAAAATCATGCAAAAAGTCTTTATTAATTCATTTAAAAATAGTAAATGAGTTTATTCATTTTTAATTATAAAATAAAAAGTGTTTAATTTTTATGAAGTATTTTATAATGATTTTTAATTATTTTTATGAGGTTAATAATGTAAGTTACCTTTTATACCCTTTATAGGTATATATATCTATGTATTTGAATATTTTATTTTTATTTTGTACATTTAATTTATTTATTTTTGTTTATTATTTTATAAATTTATAGAATATTTTTATACACTTAAATATATTTTTATTTTATTTTTTTGAGGTGTTTTATACACTTAATAAAATAAAAGTGTTAATTATACAGGTATAAGTATAGGTATAGTACCTATGTATTATATATACACAGGTATTTTATTTTATGTTTCTTTTATGTTTTTATTCTGATTTTAATACAAAAATATATTATAAAGAGTATTTACAAAATTATAAAAATAAAAAAATACAAAAATAATGAATAAATAATAAATTGAATATTTTAATCTGTACAAGTATACACTATGGGTCCAAAACTCAACTTTCAAACCGTAGCTCTGCCAAATACGAAACCACCACCATTAAATAGCTTATTTTAAATTATATAAAATTAAATTGAGCTTGATGTATTTGGAGTTTTCATTTGTGAGATACAGGTCTGGGAATTTGGGATTCTGGAATTCTATTCAGATCATAACTTTTTATTTGTACATTATTTTTGAGTGAAATCAATTTTGTATTTTTCTTTATTTAATTATCTACAACTTTCATGTACAAAGTTTATTTATTTGAAATATAAAAAGTAGAACCAAAAATAGGTCCCAAAAATGAATAAAGAATGAATAAAATAAAAGGAATTTTTATTGTATTCTGGCCCTTATCTCCCCCTACTTTATTCCTTGTCGACCCATTCATCAAGATGCCTAGGTCTCGGGGTTTTGGGTCATAAAATATTTACAATATTTTATTCTTTTTATTTTATTTATTCTATAATTTTAGCTTTAATTACAGTACTTTATACACTATTTACATGCACATGCATGAATGCTAAGATGTTGGAATTAAAGGTATTTACACGCATTTGCTAGGGTTTTTGAGGCCAAAATGATAGAATAAAGATGATGAAATGTAGATTCATCATCCCCCTATACTTTACCTTTGCTAGTCCCTAGCAAACACTTATGCAATAAGTGCAGAAAATAAAAACAAAGAAAAGAAAAAGAAGAAAGATGAATTTAGTCTAATTATCAAACTTGTCTTCACAAAATCAAAGTTTGGAGCTTAAGTCGGACCTTTGGAATTTTAGTGCAGGCGGAACCTTAATGAGAACCGAATTTGAAATCCCACAGTCCTTGAAAATCCCAATACTCTGTTCAAGTCTCCTTAATAGCTAGGTCAGAAATATCTCAACTCATACGTAAACTCTTACGACTATGAATCTGACTCGTACAGTGTAAGTGATGGTGGCTATCCCCAACTAGAATGACAAAGAGACTGACTTCTCTAGTATGACAACCCAATGATTCCCCAATCCAATGACTCCTTCCTCGAGGAGCGGGGTATTCCCTTCTAAGTTCAAGTGGCAATCGGCTCAAGAAGAGGATGTGAAGAGAAGAATGGACGGTAGCCAGTGTAGCTACCTATCCTAGGATGCAAGACCAGTGTAGTCAAGTCATCCAGCTATAGGCTCACATGATATGACTTTGGAACTCAAGCTTTCTTATTGACTTTACAACATTTGTACATACTTTGCAGGCATTTATTTTTGAACGGGCCTGACCTTTTTTTTGAAGTACTATTCACAACAGCATTTACATAGGGAGTTTTCCTCTTGAGCCGGTAGACTATCCCTCTTTTGAAGCTTTATCGCAACCCACACTCTCCTGTCTTTAGAATTCCTCATCACTGGAGGGGTTGGGGTGCACTTCCCTCCCTAGAGGAGGACAAGTGTTTCCACTTGTGTGCGTCTCATACCGGCAAATCCAATCCCCTCACCACTCCAACTGAGTTGAGCCAAGTGAAAGGTGCAGGTGTCCAAGTTAGGTCATTATCAACAAGAGTCGTGTGTGTGATCTGAAATACTCTACTTAAGCAGTCAAGAATCCATTGAACCAAGTCTCGTGATCCTCAAAGAATTAAGTCAACTAGACCTGAAGTACCTCAAACCCAGTTCCTATAAGGTTCCTGTTATTAGGTAGATGTTAAGGTCCAATCAAGCTCCAATCTCCGGATTTTACTTAGACTTGTTCAACCATCAAACTCAATCCGAAAAATGCTAATGCTATGATGCTATGCAGAAAATATTTTTGTGATGCAATTTTCAAAGATTTTGAACTTTTTATGGATTTTTGAAAAGATGATGATGCATATGCATTTTTTTGTATTTTTAAAAAATTTTTTCGAATATTTTTGGATTTTAATTTTGCAAATGTTTTTGGGATTTTTGAAAACAAAAAGTTTTGGCTAAAAACTAGGTACAAAATATTTACACGGGAGTGCTTCTTATATACACAAGAAGTGGATTTTAAGAATTTACAAGGGTAAGTAATCAATTTTATAGGTATATATAAAGGATTTTGGTGTGATGTATATATATTCCTCAAATTTATTTGACACACGTTTTTCAAACAATTTTGAAAACTATAGCCCAAAATAATTTTACAAACATTTTATAAACATGTACAGACATTTGAAAATCATTTTGCAAAGGTTTTTAAAACAGTATAGACAGATTTTTCAAAATATTTTTGCAACTATTTTTGAAACCATTTGCAAATCATTTTTCACACAAAGAAAATAAATTTTACAAACCACACATTTTTACAAAGGTTGAAAATATGTAACAAAACATTTTCAAAATAGTTTTCAAAATATTTTCACAAGGATTTTCAAACATTTTACAAAAAACATTTTCACCTGATTTATTAATCAGTAAGTACAAAAAGAATTTGAGGAATGATAACATCTTTTTAATGAATTTTACAAAATTATTAGCCATATTATTAGGAAAAATACGAAAGTACGAGTTATGGCTAAAGTATATACGTAGTATATACGACCCCCCTATACTTAGCTTGAGCTATGTCCTCATAGATTGGAGAGAAAAGAGAAGACATAACTCGTACTAAGTATAGGCAAGTCTAAATAAATAAAGGAATGAATGAACAAAAGAGAAGTTGACCATCCCCCCTTTACTTAGGATCAAATAATCCTAAGTGTAGCAGACTGTACACAACGCAGGGAGGGTCTAGGGTGGGAATGAACAGATCGTACTCAGATTGTCCCCCTATACTTAGGGTAAGATATCCCCAAGTATAGACAAGAAGAGGAGACAATGGAGAGGATCGAAAAGAATGACAACTCGGGGTGCACACCCCCTATTCATAGGACAAAGTACGTCCTAAGTATAGGAAACTGTCTACAAGGGGCGACACGTTTTCGGTAGATATAGAAGATAGAAAAGGAAAAGAAGAAAAGAAGAAAAGATATCAATAGATGAAAGAATGATACGGACAGATGGATCTATATAGCGGAAGATGGAATTGATCACCATGTGTGAGATGCAAATGATATGAGTCAAAGAACGCATCTCATACCAGAAGAATGGGGGCAACGTCAACGGTCGGCGGATCATGGTCTAGATATAGCTTCAGACGCTGACCGTTAACACGAAAGGTAGAGGAAAATGATGGTTCAGATATATCAATGCTACCATTGTCATGTACCTTCCTGACCACATACAGAACTTTCCACTTGCTCTGCAATTTCCTTGGAAATAATTTCAACCTGGAATCAAACAACCATACGCGTTGATCTGGCTCAAACTATTTATGGCTGATGTGAGAATCGTGCCATGTATTCATTTTTCCTCACACTGTAGGCTGCTAGAAAAGGCTATGTCTCTCAATTCCTCCAGGGCTGCCAACTCTGCTCTCCTATACTCTCAGGATCCAATAATAATTCAGTAACTGCCCAAAGTGACGTGTGCTCGATTTCCACTGGCAGATGGCACGTCTTGCCATAGATGAGACGAAAGGGAGATGTCCTTAATGGATTTTTGAAGGAAGTCCGATAGGCCCACATGAGCGAGTCCAAAAGCTATGACGAATCCTTTCGGTCTGGGCGGACAACCTTCTGTAGGATCATCTTAATCTCCCTATTCGATACTTCGGCAAGACCATTAGTCTGAGGGTGATATGGCGTGGCAATACGATGTGCAATGCCGAACTCGTCTACAAGGGCCCTAACCTTGTCATTGATAAAGTGAGACCCCCCGTCTGAAATCAAGACTCTAGGTACCCCGAACCGTAAAATGATATTTTTCTTCAAAAATCTACACACGGTCTTAGCATCTGCAGCTCAGGCGGGGATGGCCTCAACGCATCGGATGGCATAATCTACATCGAGCAAAATGTGTTCAAATCCCTGACTCTTAGGAAATGGGCCCATAAAATCAATCCCCCATGCATCAAAAACCTCACAAAAGTGAATGGGTTGCATGGGCATCATGTCTCTCTGTCCGCAAGTACCCATCTTCTGACAGTCAGTACATCTCTTCACAAACTCATCTGAATCCTTGAAGAGAGTAGGCCCCAAAGGCCGGATTGAAGCACCTTTTGTGCTGTCCGTCTCCCAGAATGATGTCCTCCTGCCTCAAGCTTGTGGCAGTATGTGAGGACGCTATGCTACTCTTCTTGAGGAATGCACCTCCTCCAGATGCTATCCCCTCCTTCATGATAAAGGACGGGATCCTCCCAATGGTAAAACTTGGCCTTCACTAGGAAGGTCTCGAGTTTCTGCCCGGGCCAACCTTGTGGAACCGTCTTGGCAACAAGATAGTTCACAATGTCGGCATACCATGGGAGCGAGGTGATCTCCAAGATCGCCTCATCTGGGAATGTCTCTGTAATAGGTGCGCTGGGCTCAGATTCCTCAAGGTTCTCCAAGCGGGAGAGGTGATCCGCCACCACATTCTTAACTCCAAGCTTATCTTTAATCTCAATATCAAACTCCTGGAGTAGAAGGATCCATCTGGTAAGGCGTGCTTTGGCATCCTTCTTAGCCATTAAATACCGGATGGCGGTGTGATCGATAAAGATAGTCACTCTAGATCCGAGAATATACGATCGATACTTATCCAAAGCAAAGACTACTGCCAGCATCTCCTTCTCTGTCACAATATAATTCTGCTGAGCGACATCTAAAGTTCGGCTGGCGTAGTGAATGGTGAACGGCAATCCATCCCTCCTCTGTCCAAGCACAGCCCCAACGACAAAATCAGAAGCATCCGTCATGATCTCGAATGGGAGAGACCAATCGGGTGGCTGAAGGACAGGAGCCGTGACAATCATACTCTTGAGAGTCTCAAAAGACGCAAGACACTTATCATCTACAATGAACTCGGTGTCTTTTGTCAGCAAATCAGTGAGCGGTCGGGCAATACAACTGAAGTCCTGAATGAACCATCGGTAAAAACTGACATGCCCCAGAAAAGACCGCAATTGACGCAGATTGGACGGTAGATTTAGTTTTCTAATGATATCCACCTTAGTCGGATCGACCTCCATGCCCCTGTTGGAGATGATATGACCAAGGACCGTCCCTTGAGTCACCATGAAATGACTCTTCTCCCAAGACAAGACAAGATTGACCTCTATGCAGCGCTGAAGCACACTGTTAAGGCAGTCAAGACAAGCGTCAACCCGTCACCATAGACCGAGAAGTCATCCATGAAGACCTCTAAACAATCACCCACCATGTCCGAGAAAATGGACAACATGCATCTTTGGAATGTCGCGGGGGCGTTACATAGACCAAAGGGCATCCGTCTGAAAGCATAAGTCCCAAACGGATAGGTGAATGTCATTTTCTCCTGGTCTTCGGGCGCAATGGCCACTTCATTGTAACCGGAGTACCCGTCAAGAAAATAGTAGTGACTCTTCCTAGCTAGCCTCTCGATAATCTGATCAATGAATGGCAATGGGAAATGATCCTTCTTGGTGGCCTGATTCAATCGCCTGTAGTCCACACAGACCCTCCAAGAAGTGGGTACTCGGGTAGCAATCTCCTTTCCCGACTCACTCACAACTGTAGTGATACCCATCTTCTTAGGTACCACATGTAATGGACTAACCCACTTGGAGTCAGAGATGGGGTAGATAAAATCGGCGCTCCACCACTTCGATATCTCTTTCATGATCACATCTCGAAGATTCTAGTTCAGCCGTCGCTGGAACTCACGCGACGGCCTAGCTAGATGTGGTGGGAGCACAGAGCCAGACTAATCCCCTGGAGATCAGCTATACTCCATCCTATCGCCTTGCGGTTTCTTTCAAGAACCTCAATCAAACGAGATTCTTGCTCTCCAGTCAAACTTGTTGAGATAATGACTGGTTGCATATCTGGCTCACCCACAAGGAATCTATACTTCCGCGACTGCGGCAAGGGTTTCAGTTCTAGATAACTGGGAGGTGGCAGATCTGGCTTCTGATATGTCTGTGTAAAGGCTACCAGGTCTGCATGTGAGAACTCTCGCTGTGCATGAGAATCTGACGAAGGGAACCCTGCTGAATCATCTATGAACTGTACTGGCTCGCACTCCATCCTAGCTGTCGGCTCAGAAGGAATCAGATACAGAAAATAGTCATTAAAATCATCCCAATCAATGTCTGAATCCGAGGGATCTGAACTAGAAGAACAAGACTGAAAATCTGCCTCACCACTCGTCCCACAACTGTCAGCCTCAAATGTATCCTCGTCCAGGGGTGTGCTCTCCAGGCTCTCAACTGCCATAAGCTGTAAGTATGGTGAATATGTAGGCAAGGCGAGGGCTTGTGCTACTGGTCTGTCCAATTGGATTCATCATCTGTCATCACAAAATCACACTCCTCGTGGATGTCTAGCTCATCCTCTGTCATCTGCGCGGCATCGCTGGACTGCTTTGAGCATGCATATTCTCTCGCCCTAGTCTCCTCGATCATCTCTATTTGTATGATCTCGCCCTCTACGCGAAAACATACCTTCCCACTATCATGATCGGTCACTGCCTTGGCTGTGGCCAAGAATGGACGTCGAAGTATGATGGGGGCATCGGTTACCGACTCAGGGATCTCCATGTTCAATACAACAAAGTCCACAGGGAATTTCAGGCCCTGAATGGTACGACCACGTCTCTCAACAACCCCTTCAGCCTCTTAGTCGACCTATCAGCAAACTGAAGGAACGTCCTGCTCCTAAGAAGAGGACCAAACTCGAATCGATCGAGTAAGGCTGCCGGAAGAAGGTTAATAGAAGAGCCGCTGTCTAATAGAGTACGATCAAACTGTTGCTCCTGAATCTCGCATCTGACATAGGGAGCTCCTGCATCAGGTCTCTTGGCTGGCAATTTGTTCTAAATGGTGCAGCAAGTGGAATGGGTGAGCACATGGATCTGATCTCTGTGGTTCCTCCTCTTCTTGCGGACAATAGTTTTCTCTTTCAAGTTCTTTTTGAAGAGGGGGATGTGCTCAAGTGCTTCATGTAGAGTTAGCTGAATGTGGAATCTATCAATCATATGGTTGTTGAACTCTACCTGTTGGGTCTTTTTTGGATTTTCTCTTTTATTCCCCTTCGCCAAGCGGAGTGCTTCAAGGAAGGGGATAGTAGGGGCCTCTGCAGATGGAGGACTAGGGAGAGGTTCATGTGCCTGTGAAGGAATAGAACCCATACAATGATCATCATGCAACACATATGGATCTGAAGTGTATACAGAAACCTTTCCTTTATTCATCTTTTGGTCTTTTTGTTACCGCAGTCCTGAGATACAAAAGGTGGCAACACTACATGTGGGAGCTCAACAGAAGTAGAAGTGGTGGCCTCAGTACCACCAACGTCACCTGTTTTCGCGGCATCAGCACCGCGCTCTGGCTCTGCATAAAAAATGGTGGCTTCAGCACCACCGTCTGCATCGGGTGTCTTGACGGCCTCAGCAGCGTCATCTGGATCTCCATCATTGGTGGCATCAACGTCATAAATATCATCAGCGGCATCAGCACCGCTACTCTACTCATTTGGCGCTCGTGGTTCCTCGTGTGATTGTCGCTCAGATGAGGCACCACCAACTGGCATCCTACCGCTCCTAATAGTCACAAAATCAGCACCATACAAAGAAGACGTGTCACTCAAATAATCACTAGGAGAGGTATCCTCTGTAATCTGTACCTGCTCAGACTTCCTCTTCAGATTGTTCAGATTTGGTTCAATCTGAGCTGGTATGGCAGCCTTGCCCTTGATGATATCCCTCATCTCCTGTCGGAACTCATCCATTTCCTACCGGATGGATGCTCGATGTTCAGAAAGCAATCGGGCGAGGTCATCTAATGTTGGGTTATCGAAGGTAGGTGCCTGAGAACCGAAAGTATTCCCTTGCTGGAAATGAGGTTGCTGCTGGGAGGAGAAGTGCTCACGAGGCTAGGGATATGACTGGTGGCGATGCTGACGCTGCTGCCACTGCTGTCCCTGATAGGAGGGACGAGGACCATGCTGGTATTGCTGGTGGGCATACTAGGGCTGGTGCTGTTGTTGGTTGTTCTGTTGTCCTGGAGCGGGAGGCTGCTGCTGGGAGGAGGTACCTCCGGTGGTCCATCGGAATCCTGGGTGATCACGTCGAATCCCGACTGGCTGTGGGTACCGGTTGTACCATATCCCATTGACTTCCATCAATGGCTCCTACTCAAAGGATGGTGGAGATAGAACTGCCAGTGGCTGATCAGGCTGATAGACTGCCATCTGAGTGTCCTGAGATGGTGGCTGCGACGGGTAGTAATGTAACAATGGGACCGACTCTGCCTGGATGTAATTGACCTGGCGGTGTGAGGCAGAGGGCTGGGTTGAGCTGTTACTGCTGGGATTAGCTCGTGACCTGGGAGGCTGCTGAGCTGACGTTTGTTCCTCCTAGACGCAAAGAATCTGCGTCTTTAGGTCACTCATGGTCTTGGTTATCTGGTCCACCTGGGCCAGTCCTTGTATCTGCTTTTTCTCGAGGATCTCGAGATGGTCCAACTTCTCACTAATGATGCCCATGTCGGCTGCGGCTGATTCAACTTGGGCTGCGGTTGCCGATGAAGTGTGAGGACCAGCATCGATGCGGGCGATCCTCTGAAATCCAACCGCATGTGGTGGAAGCTTAGGTTGTGTGTAGACTCTGGCTTGGGCCATGACCGTCGAGTTCTCTGCCATCCCTTCATAGATGGCCCAAACGTCGTCTTCACCCTTGGAGAAATAGGACCCACCACAAGAGGCGTTTACAAGCCCCTGCAGCTCTGTTGTCAGCCGATAGAAGAAACTCTGAACTAAATTGGGCTTGGATATGTCATCATGTGGACACCGGTCGATGAGCTCTCTGAAGCGATGCCAAGCCTCATGGAATTATTCATTAGGGATCATTGTGAAATTGCCGATCATAGCTCGTGCTGCGTTAGTCCGGCCGAGAGGATAATACTTATTCAAGTATGCGGTCCGGAGTTCTGCCCAAGTGTCGACGAACCTCCCCAAATGTTTCAGCCAATAAGCGGCTCTATCAACCAAAGAGAATGGGAAGGCTATCATCTTGATGCTGTCCTCAGTCACCAGCCTGTCATGAATTGTATTGCAGATCATTTCAAATTCTTGCAGATGGAGGTGTGGCTCTTCAGTTGCCAGCCCATGAAATTTAGGTAGTAGCTGAATAGTGTGTGGGTGAAGCTCGAAGTCTCCATGGATGGGGGGGAGTCAGATCCATCGATGAGTGAGGGATGCTGCTGGATTGTGCAACTCTCTCATAATTGTCTGCGGCGGCCTCTCCTGGTTAGGTTCTCCTCCCTCGCCTGCTACTACTGGTATATCACCGCCACCGCCCCCAGGTCTGTCTTCACGTCCTTCTCGCATCTGTGCAATTTCCCTCATGAGGTCACCCATGAATACTCCCTGGTCTCTGATTTACCTCTGCAATGTCTCCAGGGAAGCTAACAACGAGTTGTTGATGGCAGCTTGATCATATAAGAATGGAGGGCGTTCCTGCTCATCTGGGTGTTCTCCTCTGTTTGCCATTGCTGGATTCTCTGAAAAGGCAAAAGAACCCATCTCAGGTGCCGTCAAATGATCTGAGCTCTGTGATGCACTAAACTCTGAAACTCTTGGACTGATGGAAGGAGAAGGGTGGTCGAGGGGGAACATGGTGGAAGTGAACTCAGGCTTGGAGAGTGGGTCTGGACTCCCCGAGGTTGTCCTAGATGAATAGGGAGGAGTGTTGGATAGCGGTGCCGCCAAAGTCGGCCTAAGAGACCTCCTTCCCATCATCGTGATTATTGAGAAGAGCAAGGTTGAGAAATGAAGAAGAAAGGAAGGGAAGCAAAATTGCGCACAATTGTGCGGTGTTTTTGATCTTGACCTAAATTCAACTAGCGAATCAAACACAAAACAAGGGGTTCACCAACTCAACGCGTGAAGCCGTAAAGGTTCAGCTTTTATCTTTGTAATTTTTATATTGAATTCAGGCAATTATCTTTCAACGAGTCCTTAGAGCGCTACGCCTACAGGAGAGAGAATACTGCCGGAAAAGTATTCCCGTACTTGTCCTCCTCCTGTGTAACCTGTAGCCTGCGCTTTTTAAGGTCCTTGTAACCCTTCCTGGATCCCTACCCATCCAAAGAAAAGAGGAGGAAGCCGATAGGCGAAACCGATACTTCGGATTTCGCTCGCAACGGAATCACCCGTGAGCGTGCTAGATCCTACTCGGACGCAAGACGATGAGACAGACACCCCTGTGAAGGCATGGCCTATGCTCGATACTTCGGACAAGGTCGATGCTCTACACAATAGAGAGTCATCAATGGTGACCAATCCCTACTCGTCTACGTATGATAGTAGCACCAATACTTAGGAAATCTAGGCGATACACAAGGCATCCACAGACTGGGTTTTGGGTTCTAATCCTTACGAAGCCGCTCTACTTACTTGGAAGGAGACCTTCCCATGCAACCTGAATACAAGTGAGGGTATTACTCACCCCAAGCAATGAGTCCAATTATCCAATTTTATTTAGGTCAAGTTTTCTTTAGCAGTCCCTTTTTTATTTTTTTTGGTGTTATCACTTGCTTTGAGTCAATTCAAACAAGCGCCTAACGGTTTTGTATTTTCTTTGATTCCTACTTGATCCAAAACCAGATGGAGAAGAATCGGAGAAGCAATGCAAGGAGGTACCAAGATGGAAATCTCACCTTTGTGCCTAAATGATGAATGCAAAGATAGAAGACTTACGACGCCTCCCAGCTCTCTCCATGCGGGATGCAAAACAAGAATTTATAAACCTATGCTATATGCCGATATGCACACGGAATTCGTCCTAAGCAATCAATTGCTAGCGTGAAGAACCACAAGTCGGTCACCGATCCTCAATCCAAGAGTCTGGTCTAAGCTCACCCTCCTCCTCTCGACACATCGAGTTCAGGAGCAACGCTTGGCAGGGTGGGCTCGCGGCACGAGGGCTTAAAGATGATGAGGCGACTGTTTAATTTAAACTAAGTCCAAAACGCACTATAGGTACATGCAACGGTTATTAGGGTGTTTGGACCTAATCTACTCGATCAAGCAAAGCCTAAAAGCTAAGGGCTCATTCCACAAAAGAAAAGAAAAATAAATCAAAACCAGAAAATGACAGCGGTAAAAACACGATGAAAACCGCGGTGAGCCCCCAAGTGTACAAACACTTGGAGATTAGGCCTGAGTGTCCAAAGTCCAAGTACTTGTATTATTACAAATTAAATGAATGGTCTCTCTCTCAGAAAAAATAAAAACCACTAACTGACATTCTCTCTCAAATCCTCTTGCTCTCTCTTGCCGGCTAGGCTAGAATAGCTGACTCCGCCTCCCAAGGATGCACCGGATCCCCTAGGCGATCCTCTTCGATCTGCGGTCCCTCGCAAGAAGACAAGAAAGAAAATGGTCAGAAATCTCAATAAAGTGTATCAAAACTAGAGAGATCAAATAGAGCAATAATGTAAACAATCAAACACAATCACTCAAAAACAAAATCTATACATTGTTGCTCCCCGGCAACGACGCCATTTGATAAACCCAAAAATCTAACGGTCGTGTATTCCACACAAGGCAGGAACACAGAAGTTGCTGCAGTGACCGCTCAAAAATCCGGATTTAATCAACAATGAACCCACACCAGTATTAATCAAACAATGAGAAACAAATGTGGAGTCAAAGTTATTTTAACTCTATAAGAAATGTGTATAGTGCAAGTGTGTTGAGTGTCGAACACAGGGAGCAAGCAGGGTAGGTCAATGCAATTGTGCAAAATGTGAGTGTGATGTGTGTCTACAAGTATGCAATTTTTTTGTGGGTTTTTAATTTTTAATTTTTTATTTAATTTTTAGTTTTATATTTTTTGTATTTTGATTTTTAATTTACTGATTTTATATTTTCTTTTTATATTTTATACTTTTTTATATTTTCTTTTTCAATAATTAAGTATATATACAATATAAGAAAAGATAAGATTAAGGATTTATAAAAATGGGATTTTATCAGTTGTGCCCCTCCGAGATATCGCAATATCAGTTATGCCCCTATCTTTTTGGTAATATCAGTTGTGCCCCCGACTTCTTGCCAATATTTCACTTGTGCCCCTCAGAGGGGCATAACTGATAAAAATCTTTTATCAGTTATGCCCCTCTGAGGGGCACAAGTGAAATATTGGCAAGAAGTCGGGGGCACAACTGATATTACCAAAAAGATAGGGGCATAACTGATATTACGATATCTCAGAGGGGCACAACTGATAAAAACCCTATAAAAATAAGTAACAATGCTAAAAAAACAGGAAATAAACTATTTTTGGCTTTTTTATACTTTTATAATGTTTCTATGATTTTTGGAAATTTTTCTGAATATTTTGGTATTTTTAAAAGTCAAAATACAAGAAAACAGTGAGGAAAATAAAAGACTGGACCAGAAATGGGGAAATAAAATAGCAAACAGTGGAGAAAATTTTCCAAATAAATTTTTACTATAGATATTGCAATAAGGGAAATTCAAAGACAAAAATTGGATTTTTAGGATTTTTGTAGAATTTTTTAGATTTTTATGAAGTTTTTTAGAGTTTTCTAATTTTAAGGTTTTTATTTTGAAAATTTTAATGATTTTTGGTATGAAGCTAAAATATGATAAGATAAGCAAAATATAATTTTTTGGAATTTTTAAAAAAGTTTTTATAATTCTTTTGGTATTTTCTAACGTAAACTATGCTGAAAATGCATATTTTTGATTTTTAATAAATATAAAAATGCAATAAAAATGCAATACAAAAATATGGCGTGAATGAGCAATCAAACATGAGCTTATGACATTTTTTTGGTAATTTTTTGAGTTAAGATGATGCACGAAATAAATATAAACAACTAATGAAAATCACACAGCTGGCAGGGACATAAGTGCAAATAGTAGGAAATACAGGGGCCAAAGTGCAATTTTCACAAAAGTTTACAACATATTAAGCAAGTTCCAGGACTAAATACAAATATTAAAACCCACAGGGGTACGCCTGCAAATAACCCAACCCCTCACATGACTAACACGCGCCTGGGAGGGACCTAGGTGCAAAACACTGAACTCCCAGGGGTTGCTATGCAATATATCCAAAAATATTACACTTAATGTCAAACTTCCTGGATTGAAACGAAATAACAAAACCCACGAGGGGTCTTCTGCAAAATACCCCGCACCTCACGTGTACTGGTCACGTGAGGTGACGTGGCTTGGACTTGAATGCAATATCCCTAAAGGTCCGAGGCAACATGCAAATTTTACAAAAGTTTTAACACTGCATATGAACGTTTATGGACTAAATAGATATTACAAAAATGGCGAGGGATGTTATGCAAAATACCCACGCTAGCGCGGAAGCGAACGACGGATGATGCTTCACTTAACCACGTGTCGACGCCTCCTCACGCGATGACGCTTCGACCACCGACGGCTGAGATTAGACGAGGCGCTGATGATCGGACGACGCGAGAGCAAAGGATCGAACGGTGGCTGGAGTGTCTGGTGATCGATCTTGATCGGACGGTCGTGGACCTTCTTGTAAGAACAGGGATGAACCCGACCTCCGACGAGCTTTGATCGACGCTAGGGCGCTGCTCCGGCCTCCTTCCTCGTCGCAAAAGGTCTCCTTCGACTCCTGGAAGCTTCCCCGACCCACCAGCAGAGCCAAAAAGGGCTCGAGGAGCATCGTTGCTCTGCGGCAGAGTGGAGAACGAGATGGCAGCCCAGGTACCTCGTGTTGCGCAAAATCGACCCTCCAAGGGGTCCTTTTGACTCCTGCAACTTGCCAAAATTGTTAAGGGAGACGAGGGAAAAATGCCTCGACCTCCAGTGGGCACGAACAAGGGATGAACGGCGATATGGAGTCCAGCGAGGGGAGTCGATTGTGCGAATCGAGCAATGGAAATCGATGATGAAGATGACTACTTGATCCTACGGTTATTGTGAATAAAATGGGCAAAGAAAAAGAGAGAATAAAGCACCTCAAAGGAGTGTTCCTGAGGTTGAAAGTACATCGACGGTTAAGTGGCCGGAGGTGGATGGAACTCGCCCAATCCGTGTCAATTCTCCGCCCTGGATGGCTCAAACTGGAGCTGTCACCTCCAGCAAGCTTTGGCGCAAGGAAAGTGGAGGAGACGAGACAAAAATAAGGTTCAAAATCCTGAAGGGAAAATCAAGGGTTGTATAAGTAGGGTTGACGGACAGGTGGGGAAGAACGAGGCATAGCGGTAAAATCGTTGATCCACGGCCCGAGGAGATACATGGGTGTGTATCATGGATAAGCGAGCAACAAAATTGCAGAAGGAACCATCATGAAAGGAGGAAAGGTGCGGCCTTCAAAAATCCAAGAAGATAGGATAAAAACCGGTTCTGACGTGAACAGGAGATGGCTCAGACAGTTGACCTAAGGTCAACAGTCAGAGCCACCTGGTTGGTCCACGTGGGCCAACCATGAAAAATCCTGCAAAAAGTCTTTATTATATCATTTAAAAATAGTAAATGAGTTTATTAATTTTTATTATAAAAAAAGTGTTTAATTTTTTATGAAGTATTTTATAATGATTTGTAATTATTTTTATGAGGTTAATAATGTAAGTTACCTTTTATACCCTTTATAGGTATATATATCTATGTATTTGAATATTTTATTTTTATGTTGTACATTTAATTTTTTATTTTTGTTTATTATTTTATAAATTTATAGAATATTTTTATACAATTAAATATATTTTTATTTTATTTTTCTGAGGTGTTTTATATACTTAATAAAATAAAAGTGTTAATTATACAGGTATAAGTATAGGTATAGTACATATGTATTATACATATACAGGTATTTTATTTTATGTTTCTTTTATGTTTTTATTCTGATTTTAATACACAAATATATTATAAAGAGTATTTACAAAATTATAAAAATAAAAAAATTCAAAAATAATGAATAAATAATAAATTGAATATTTTAATCTGTACAAGTATACAATATGGGTCCAAAACTCAACTTTCAAACCGTAGCTTCGCCAAATGCGAAACCACTGCCATTAAATAGCTTATTTTAAATTATATACAATTAAAGTGAGTTTTATGCATTTGGAGTTTTTATTTGTGAGATACATGTCTGGGAAGTTGGGATTCTGGAATTTTATTCAGATCATAACTTTTTATCTGTACATTATTTTTGAGTGAAATCAATTTTGTATTTTTCTTTATTTAATTATCTATAACTTACATGTACAAAGTTTATTTATTTGAAGTATAAAACATGGAACCAAAAATAGGTCCCAAAATGAATAAAGAATGAATAAAATAAAAGGAATTTTTATTGTATTCTGGCCCTTATCTCCCCCTACTTTATTTCTTGTCGACCTATTCATAAAGATGCCTAGGTCTCGGGGTTTTGGGTCATAAAATAGTTACAATATATTATTCTTTTTCTTTTCTTTTATTTATTCTATAATTTTGGCTTTAATAACAGTATTTTATACACTATTTACATGCACATGCATGAATGCTAAGATGCTGGAATTAAAGGTATTTACACGCATTTGCTAGGGTTTTTTTGGATAAAATGATAGAATAAAGATGATGAAATGTGGATTCATCAGTAGCCAACATTATTTAAGGATGCTACAGAGTATGTTCGAGGTTGTACTGACTGTCAGAAGATGAGAGGAATCATTAGTTCCAAAGATACCATACCCTGAGATATATATAGATTTCAGATGTTTTTGATGCTTGGGGCATAAATTTCACTGGCCAATTTCTTATCAATATGGGATTTCACAACATCCTGCTTACCCAGGATTATGTTACTCGATGGGTGGAAGCTATACCCATCCGAGTCGCTAATAGTCGTACGGTTTGTTCATTTCTCAAGGATCATATTATTACGTGGTTTGAATACCAAAGATACTCATTTCAGATGGGGAAAGCTATTTCATTAATAGAGAAGTCAAGAAGCTTGTGAAGGAGTACGTCATTGAGCATACAGTTGTGTCTCCTTACCACCCACAGACTAATGGCTTGGCTGAAATTTCAAATAGGGAGATCAACTTGTACATCCAGATAGGAGGAACTGGTCCCAGATGCTTGACTCAGTTCTATGGGCTTATCGGATGGCGTACAAGTCTCCATTGGGTATGTCTCCCAATAGATTGGTGTATGGAAAGCCTTGTCACCTGTCAATGGAATTAACTTACAAATCTTCATGGGTACTCCATGTATGCAATTTGGATTATGAGAAAGCATGAAAGAGTAGGAAGTTGGATCTGAATAGCTTGTTGGAATTCTGAGATTTTGCATATGACAACTCATTCATGTATAAGGAGAAAGTCGAGCGTTGGCATGATAGACACATTAGAAGGAATACTTTCTCCCATGATCAGAATGTTTTGTTGTTTGATGCTAAGTTGAAGTTGTATCCAGGAAAATTAAAAGCAAATGGTCGGGACCATTCATCGTGGGAGCTATGCATGACAATGGTAGTATTGTCATATCTGGGTTGTCATATGATGCACAACCATTTGTTATGAACGGACAGTGGCTGAATCCATATCTTGATCATGACACATTCATGTCCATATTTGATTCTATATATGTGGTATGACTTTTTGACATCTTATGTGTCTGATACATGAGCTGATTTTCTCTTGTATATATCCTTTTGTTTTATTCTTTCTTCTTTTATTTTTATCGTTCACCTCTATTTCGTGTGTGTGTGTTTGTGCTATACTGAGGATGTTCTCTATCTTAAGTATAGGGGAGGTGAATGATTTAGTTTGTTCGTATTCGTCCTGTTTCATCACTCTTGTTATTGCTTATACTTAGGGATCCTTTACCCTAAGTATAGGGCGAGTGATTATGTTCATACTGTCTCTTTTGTGTTTTTATTCTTCTGTTCTCTCGCTCGTCCTTCAACTTATTGATATTCTTTTTCTATATTTAGGGATCTTTCACCCTAAGTATATGGGAGGGCGAGTCGAATCGTTGATTTTTTCACTCTTTTCCTCGATTTTCCTTGTTTGTATAGTCTTATATACTTAGGATTGTTTGATCCTAAGTATAGGGGGATCATTGACTTCTATTCTTTTCGTCTATTCTTTGAGTCGTTGTTGTATAGATTCTTTTCACTTTTCTATACTTAGCATGAGTTATGTCTTCTTTCATAGCTCTTTGATCACTATGTTGACATAGTTCGAGCTAAGTATAGGGTGTGTCGTATATATTTTATATATACTTTATCCATAACTCGTACTTTTATTAATAATATGGCTATTATAATTATAAATTATGGGACACATATATAAATAAGAAAAAAATCCACGTGTGTATAAAACCCATATTCATTTATCCTCCTGTAAATAAAATTATTTATTATATGAAATTCTTTTATAAAACATGTATCTAAAACTTGTGTATAAAATCCTCTTATAAAATGTTGTATAAAATTTGTAAAATCCTTGTATGTACTTATATATATTCAATTTACCAACTCTTTTTCCTTCTTTAAAAAATTTCTTAAAATCCATAAAAATATGCAAAACCCATTGAAATCTTTTTTAAAAGTTTTTCCTTCTATTTTTTAAAGAAGTGTTTTATATATACTTCTTGCATTTGCATGTGCATTTTTTAGAATAATATTGACAATTAAACTAGTCTGGAATTAAATTGAAGAATGGAGCTTGGTTATGACCTTAATCCATTTAATTTCAGAAGAACCTTATAGGAACTGGAGTTGAGACTTTTCAGGTCCTAGCGACTTCGAGTCCACAAGACTATGTTCACATGTCATCTTGATTAGTTTAAGTAAAATATTTAACAACACACACATGATTCTTCTAGACAATGGCTTAACTTGGACCAGCACTCTGCATGTAGCTCTTCATGGATGAGGAGGTGAGGGGGCAGAATCCTTTAGCTTGGGGTAGCACACGGGTATGTAACAACTAGTGGAAACATCCGTCTTCCTCTAGGGAGGGTAGTGCATCTCTACCTGGTCTAGTAGGATTGAGTTCTAACAACAAGATGTTGTGGGTTGCAATAAAGTTTCAAAAGAGGGATAATCTACTGGCTCAAGAAAAAAAAACTATTTATGTATGTGTTGCACATTGTGTATGTGTGTGTATATATATATATATATATATATATATATATCAAAAAATGCAAAACTCCAAAAAAGAGGACATGCCTGATTGAAAAGTAAATGCATACCGGAGTGTATATAGGTGAATAAGCAAAACTTATGTGATTCATTGTCTCATCTCATGGGACCTTGCAGCTGGCTGACTTGGCTACACTGGTCCTGCATCCATGGATAGGTAGCTACACTGGCTACCGTCCATTCTCTTCTTTCCCCCTCTTCTTGAGTCGGTTGCACTTGAACTTAGAAGGGAATACCCCGTTCCTCGAGGAAAGAGTTGCTAAATTGGGGGACTAGAGTTACCTTTGTTGAGGGAGGCTGTTTCTTTACCATTTATGAGGTAGGGAGCTATATTCCGCTTACACTGTACAAGTAAAGATTCATATCCAGAAGAATTTATGTATGTAGACTTGTTCTGACCTGATTGTTGATGCGACTTGAATAGGATTCTTGTGGAACTTGAGAGCTGTTAAGTTTTAAATCAATTTTCAAGTAAGGTTCCATCAAACTAATAATCCAAAGGTCTGACCCAGCTCCATACTACAATTTTATGAAGATAAGTTTAATACCCAATATTGTTCTAAGTTCTTTATTTTTCCTTTATTCTTTTCTTTTTCTCACTTATTCTTTCAAATAAGTGCTCACAAAGGGACTAGAAAAGGTAAAGCATAGGGAAATGATGAATCTATAATTTCATCATCTTTATTCATTTATTTTAGCTCAAAATCCCTTATGAAACACCTATAAATATAACTAAATTCATTCTTTTACTAACTCTAATTCTTGTGTAAATATTGTATATTTATCACTCTTTTAACCAAAAATAAATAATTTAAAAAATAAAGGAAAAATAAAGAAATAGAAGACTGTATATATGCAATATATACATGTTGAATCAGACCCCGAGTGAAAGTCAAGACTTGACATGATCGAAAAGGAATAAAGTAGGGGGAGATAAGGCCTAAAAATTATTTGTCACCTGTATATATTCGTCACCTACACATTATTATATATATTACACAACTTTCATTAATTTCTTCATTACAAAGTCCTTTATAAATGACAATTATTTCTTCTTGAAATTTGTGAATAAAATTCTTTTGAAAATAATAAAAATAATTGCAATTAAAATCTGTGTATATTGTGTAAATAACAACACTCTCCAAAAGCCACAAATTACAAACTTTCAAGATCAGTATATGCTCCACCAAGACTCCAAATTCATGAAACTCACTTTCATTTCTCTCTAAATTAAATTATCTTTAAAATGGAGGTGATTTCATTAAAATCAGAGTTAAGGTGTGAAATGTGTCCAATTGGGGTATTATTGTATAGGGATTTTTACACCCATAACCCTGACTAATTTCACAATAACATTCATAACCCTTCATAATCACGAATTACATGAGAAACCCTAAGTAATGCTTAACTCTTACATGGCATAACCCTGTGTCATGTTCCGTTTGGGATGGACGTTATGTTTGACGGATTATGTTAAAAAATACAAAACTACCCCTAATATCCATTCTTATTTACAAAACATGACATCCTTCTCCTTCCCCCTCCCCACGGGCCAAGTTTCCCCTCCGCCGTTGCGCAGAGCTTTCCATGTCCCAAAGCCCCCCCCCCCCCGCGCTGAGCTCTGACTGCGACCCCCCAACCCGCGTACGCCGAGCTCCGCGCGAACTCCCCCCCTGCGCCAGGATCTTCCCCTTACCACCGCGCGCCAAACACTGACCTGTAACCACGCCGAGCTTCCTCCCTGCGCCAGGCTCATCCACACGAACTTCCACTATACTGAAGCCCTTGCCCGTCGATCTCTCCTGACCTGAAGCCCCTGGTCACCCCCCCACTGCCGAGCAGAATTGCCCCCCCCCCCCCCCCCCCCCCCCCCCCCCGCACCGTAGGCTAGCTCAAAGCCCCGCTGCCAAGTTGCCCCCTCTCCCCCACCCTGCCGAGCTGGAAGCCCCCCCAATGCCCGAGTTGTTCCTTCCCTGCCTGCTCTCCCCCTCCCTCCCACCCTATGGAGATGTTCCTCCTCTGGTCCCCCCCGTTGCTGCCGAGCTGAAGCCCCCTGCGGCCGGCCCCCACCCCCCTCCCCCGGAGTTGCTCCTCCCTTGGTCGTCGCCCCCGCGCTGCCAAGTTGAAAGACCCCCGACCCGAGTTGTTCCTCCCCTGCTCCTCGCCCCCCTCCCCCACAACCGAACCCCCCCCCCCCCCCCCCCCCCCGCGCCGGAGTTGCTCCTTCCCTGCTCGCCTCCCTGCAACTGAACTCCCCCCACCCCCGCCCAAGCTGCTCCCCTTGGCTCCTGCTCTGCTCGAATTCCCATGCCAGCAGTAGGGATTTTTTTGCTTGTTTTGTGACCGTTGGATGAAGGATGAGTTAGATTAACTCATTCATATAGTTGAGTTAAAATATTAAACTAACGGAGGGTTATGAGTGTGAGATAGAGTGATTATTCAGGGTTTTTTATGTAATTCGTGATTATACAGGGTTATGAATGTTATTGTGAAATTACTCATGGTTATGGGTGTAAAAATCCCTATTGTATATTATACCTATATACACTATGTATATTATTTAATTATTTATTTCCTTGTGCATACTTGTGAATATTACATTTCTATTTAATTATGAATATTCTATTTAACTTACATAAAATATAAATAAAAATTACGAAATTAAAAATCAATAAAAATTAAATCAGATATATATATTGTATATGTATCTCATTATATATATTGTACTTATACCTATTTAGTTATCCAACTAAATTAATTACTAATAAATCAAATAAAATTTTCATTAAAACCCTTGTAAAATTTTGCAAATAAATAAAATATTAGATTATGTATATATTTGTATAACAATTAATTAAAAATCAAGGGTTTTTATTCGTTGTGCCCCTCTAAGATATTGCAATAACAGTTATGCTCCTCCCTTTTTTAGAATATCAATTGTGTCCCTAACTTTTTGCACCTTTATCACTTATGTCCCTAGAGTTAGTTGTCGTCCATCCATCTATGTAACAATCGTTAACTTTAAGGACACACCAATAATTAGAAAGAAAAGTTAAGTACTTGTGTGACCAATGTCAGCCACCTGTTGCGGGAACACAACAGATGTGTCTTCTCATGGTCAAACCATCACATCAGACCTTGCTTAGCAGTATGATTGGACTCACCATGCTCTATTTTGGGATTAACGGTGTTCTTCCCCAAAGATTCAGTGGTGCTCTTCATTCTAGTTTTCATAGATGAAGATCGGATCTCCGACGAAAGGTCTCGATCTGCAGCGATGGATACTTAAAAGCTGAACAGAATGGAAGATATGATGCTCTCCCGAAGTCCAAGCAGCCCGCTTTCCTTCCTCCCCTTCTCTCTACCACCCCTTCTTCTCCTCATCTCCATGATCTCTATCCGGGGCGCCCTCGTCACCCCGAACAGACCCACAAAATCCCACGTGCTCCTCCTCATCACAACCACATTGTTGCTCTTCTTCTTTGTTTGAATCCCAGGCTTGGGGCTTGGGTGTGCGTATAAGTTGGAGGAGATGGATAGGCAGCGTGGGTCATTGCCGAGTGCTCGTACACGAGTCCATGGAGCGGTTGCAGCTCATACTCTGGCTGCTTGTGGTAATGGTGGCAAAAGATGAGAATCTGTCATGGGACTCCGATTTTGATCCCAAGGGGAGGAGATGACCCATGAAGAAGAGTTTGTCTACGACACACATGTTGTCGTCGAAGGCCTTGAACTCGAATTCTTTTTCTCCCCTCGTTTCTTCTTCTTCGGGATGTTGATTCGATTCATTTGATGGGTTGGAGGAGGAAATGTGGGAGGAGATAGGGAGGTCGTATAGAAATAAGGAGTCCTCCTCCTCCTCATATTTGTATTATTGGTAGTGTTGTTCTTGACGTTGCTCTTGTATTGCCATTGTAAGAGGGTGGTGCTGATCAGTAGAAGAATTGGGCCGTTGTTGTATAAATAGGGAGAGAGAGAGAGAGAGGTAAGTAGGGATAATTTGCGAGGAAGAGAGAGGCAATGGAGAGACTTACCCTCATTAGCAAGTTGTTTTTTTTTGTTTAGCAGAGATATTACTACTATCGCTGCTTGCTTGTGGGCCAGCCATTGTTGATCTTTTCTCTACACATGGAATGGAAGAAAGAAACAAACGAGAAGGGAAGGGAATCACCTGATTAACATACATAGTTCTGAATTGCCTAATCTGAAGTGGACCTGCAATTTAATAAAAATCAGCAGGCGATATTTGAAATCGAAGCATTAATCAGATTAATATGCAGGGGATGTTCACATTACGAACTCGATTGATGGGTGAATAGGAGATATGAGATGAAGTCGAAGGAGAGCTGGGCAGAGGAAAAGGTTGGAGGGAGAGGTCAGCCGAGGAGGAGGGATGGAGGCAGAGGAAGGGGATGTAGGAGTAGGTCGACATAGGAGGAGGACAGGTTGAGCGAGGTCAGAGGTGGATGGATGAAAGGGCTGGAGGGGAAGGTCGGCAATGGAGGAGGGAGGCAGAGGAAGGCATTAGAGGGGGAGGTTGATGGAGGAGGAGGAGGAGTTGTGTCTGTTCAGAGGTGAGGTGGGCGGAGGAAGGGGAGGTCTGCGGAGGAAGGTGGGAAGGGGATTGGATTTGTTTGACCATTATACCCTCTTAACCATACCATGGTTTAAATAAATCATGGTTTACTGCAATCCATTGACGGTCAAATTAACGGAAGGGCACAAATGATAACGGTGCAAGAATGCAGGGGTACAATTGATATTCCAAAAAAGGGATGGGCATAACTGATATTGCAATATCTCAAAGGGGCATAACTGATAAAAACCCAAAAATCAAAGTCTTGTATATATAAGTATGCATACCTATAGATAACCCTCTATATTTATTTTAACCCTTGTATATACATTATTTAATTAATTAAAATCACATAAATTAACTACATTTAATCTCTAACATTTCATCTTTACATTATTTAATTATTTAAATTTATTTTTGATTTTTAATTTATTTATTTAGCTTTTATTTGTTGTTTTGTCATTTTTCCTATTTTATCTGCATCTTCGGCGTGCTTTGATTGACCAAACCCAGGTCTGTTTACCCCGATCAACTCCCCAGTCACCGCTAATTCCACCTCTTCCATTCGCTGACCACTCCTTAACACAATTTTCCCATGTGCATCTCTCAATAACATCATCCGAGTCCTTCACCAACATTCAAGCCCCTCCATTCCTCTCCATCGTCAACCATTCAGTTTCAATAATCACGCCTCAATCTGCTCAAAATTCAAAATATTGCCAGCCCTGCTTATTACATATACATCCAGATAGTCCACTGTCACTCTTGATCCATTTTTGTAGTCTTCCTCCCCAAGATCGAGTTCTGGAGAGAGTTGTTGGTGATAGATACCATTCCCCATGATTAGGAGTGTGAGAGAGGTGTCTGAAGGATGTGATCCGGCCGCTCGTTGGAGTTCTCCGGTGTAGTTTCGACTCTCCGCCATCCGCAGTGGATTGAGGTCGATTCAACCCGATTCTCCACCGTAGGTAACCGTAGTTAGTTAGTAGTAAATTATGCAATTTTTATTCTGTATTTTATTTCCATTATTAGCTTATGTCCAAACTTCATCCTTAACCTCCGATCTCCATATTGGAGGTGTTCCTATCACTTTCAACCAACTCCGACCACGTCAACACATTCCACTTGTTGTTCTCCATCTCTTCCATCATCTTCTCACCATCAGATCAGCACAGATCCAAGGAGCGACTTCCTCTCCAATCACCTCGGCTGGAAGTCCTCGCTCCTTCCCCATTTCATGAGTTTTTTCACCTAGCTCTTGGTCGGAGGTTCTTCCGAGCATGAGCTTTCCATTGCAGGCTAAAGGAGCTCCAGATCTCACTCATAATAGATGATTTAATGCTAGAATAGGTTCCTAGAGCAGTGAAGTTTGATACCTTCCATATCGATGATCTGGTGATTCCTGATGAATACTCATTCATCACTCTTTATTCTTTTATTTTAGATAATTATCTTGGCAAAATACCATGTATATAGTTGTAAATATAATAAATTACCAATAGGCATGTATTTGTTAAATATTAATAATTAGCATGTATTTGTGCAAAAATAAAAGAATAAAGAATAAAAGAAAAAGAAGGAAATATTTAGAATAAATATTGAGTGACCTAAACCCAAGAGAGGGCCCAATATGGGCCTGATCGCCAAATAAAATAAGTAGAGAGAAATAGGGTCACTCTACCTTGTGTATATTCCTTCTTATATATATTATTTTCACAAAAATAAAAATAAAAATGTATTTATATTCTCATGTATATATTTCTAAAAATAAACAAAAATTAGAAAAATAAAATAAAAATAAAATAAAATCTTTCTACAACCTTATACATAACACATGTATATATGTATCATATATCTATTTATTTCACATTTGTAAATAAGTCATAAAATAAAATAAAAATTATTTTATACTCCAAATAATATGTTGTAAATAAATAAAATATAAAATTAGGGTATTTGTACATAAATAAGAAATTGAAAATAATTGTATAAAATACATAGGTAAATTATACCTGAATATATAATTTTTCATAAAAATAACAAAAAATAGTTCAGAAAATAATAAACATTTTTCATTTTGAATATTTTTTTTTAAAAAATCATTTTCTATTTTTAATTTATTTTACAAATCTTTTTAATTTCCTTTTTTTATTGGTCTAGGAGGAATGTTGACCTCGGTCAACATCCCCTCCGGACCGTCCCCTTCACGGATCCGATTTTCACCCGAACTTCTCCTAATTTTCCTGAATCAATCCGTCCACCATTCCTCTCGATTAGATGGTCTGATTACCGAGGAACGATCCACGATGCATGCCCGATGATACCATTAGGGATCCGTTCCTCGGATTGCGCACCCTTGCTCCAAACTTCTCGGACCTCGCTGAGTATATAATCTCCTGGAGCCGCATTTTCTTCTCCATCTTTGGCCGCTCCCTCATTTCCAGTGACCTCCACCTCCATCCACGAGTGACAGCGTGAGTTTGAAGATGTTGTAGTGAGAATTCAGGCTCTGTAGCCTTAGGTCCGGCGACTTCATCGTCGTGCTCCGCCGCAAGGAGAGCTCGAGCCTCTAGACACATCGAACAATCGAGGCGAAGACCCCTGGAGGTCCCCGACCTTCAGCCCAGATGATCTCATTCACCATGTAGCTTAGATAACCTTTTGTCTGCTTTGGATTCAAGCTTTTCGATTTCCGATCAACTTGCATTCCTCGGATCATCCATCGTGATCGAACCACCCATTTACCCTCTCGACGATCGTATCACCTCCATCAGACCTCTCCCCATCTTCTACGCCCCTATAATCCAAAAATAGCCATTTTATTTTCTATTTATTTTATTTTCTATTTTTAATTTATTTAAATGCATTAAATATTGTAGAAAATTTTGGAAAATCACAAAAAACATTAAAAATTATCAAAAACCCAAAACAATTTTGGTTTGATTTTCTGATTATTTTTTATATATTTTAAAAATATAAAAGGAGTGGGTAAGTGATGAATATATGATTCTCATACATTATTCTTTTATTTTCGCCAAATATATTAGAAAAACATCCGTAAATATGGGTTAATCCAATAAATTATCATTGCACGTACATTTGTTAATATTGTGTAATTAAAACCTATTTTTTAAAAATAAAAGAATAAAGAAGAAAAGAAAAGGAGAAGAGGGATGCGATTATGAAATACGTACAGACTGACCCGAACTCGAGAGAAGGTCAATTATTGACCTTCTCGACAAGGAATAAAGTAGGGATAGATAGGGTCATCATCATGCATCACCATTTTTACTGTGTATACATATCATTCCTCTATTTTATTCCTCAATAAAAAGACTTAAAATAAATTATTTTCTTAACAAAATTTGTAAATAAAAATATTTTAAATAATATAAATATTTGCAAAATCAATTGATGTACATAGTGCAAATAATACCACTCATAAAAAGCCACAAAACAAAACTTAACAGATCAATTCCGGCTCCATATAAACTCAAATTCATCCAAAATCATCTTTATTAGACTCTAAATTAAATTATCTTTAAAATAGGGTGTTTTCATTATTTTTTGGAGTTACGATATAAAAATAGGCTTTTTGGGTGTATGGTATAGCCATAAGTGATGAATACCCATTCATCACTCTTTATTATTTTATTTTAGCTACAAAACCTATGCAAAACACATGTATATTCCTGTAAATAACAATAATTGTCAAATAGCATGCATTGTGTAAATATGCATTATTAGCATGTTTTTGTGCATAAATAAAAGAATAAAGAAGTAAAAGAAAAAGAGGGAGATATTTAGAATAAATATTGAGCGACCTAATCCCAAGGGAGGGCTCAGCATGGGCCTGACCGCAAAAGAACCCAAGTAGAGAGAGATAAGGAAGCTCATATGTATATATACCTGTAAATAAATAAAAAATATATTCCTCTAAATAAAAAATACATTTTTTGTAAATATGTAGATATTTGTAAATATTAAATTAAAATAAAAATGGAAAAATAAAATAAAAATAAAAAGAAATAAAATTCCTTATCCATTGTATATAAGCCTTGTACATAAATCCACACATCTATTTATTTTCCCCTTGTAAATAAATAACTAAAAATTCAATAAAAATATGTACATATTTCTCACTCCATAATGTATATAAATAAAATAAAAACCATAAGAACAAAATAAAATAAAAAGAAATAAAAATAAAAATCAAAGTCAACATTATACATATACCATGTATGTATATAAATAAAACTATTTATTTCACCCTTGTAATTAAAAAATAAAATAAAATAAAAATACACTTTTGTTCCATATTTTATTCTATAAATAAATAAAATATAAAATTGGAATAAAATGTCCAAAAATAAATAATTAAAAATCAAAAATTAAAAATGTATATTGTATATACCTATATATATTAATCATATTTTGTAAATACATTATTTTTATTTCAAAAAAATAAATAAAAATCACAAAAAATAATTTATAAATAAATAAACATTTTTTGTGTTTTAAGTTTTTCGAAATTAATTCATTTATTAATTTTTATTGAATTATCAAGTATTTAATAATTCATGCATTCTTATTGGTCCACGGGGGAATGTTGACCCCCGGTCAACTCTCCCCCGCGGACCCCCTCCTGGCAGATCGGGTTTTCGACCCGATTTCTCCTCTTTTTCCGTGCTTGATCCGCCCACCATTTGCGCAAACCCCGGGTCCTGATCGCACCTGATACTTCCCTGATCCACGCTCGGAGGTTTGCATCGGGGTCCAAGCTCCGAATCACTTGCCCGATCCTCTTCTTCTCGGACCCCTAGCCGTATAAAACTCGAGCTCCAGCCGCAATTCACGCCATCTTTGGCGTCGCCCCTTCCACCCAGGACCTCCACCCGATTCCTCTGAGTGACAGCTTTGGAGTGGTGTGTTGTAGAGAGGCGGATGAGCTTCCCGTCACTGATCCGGCAGCGTCTCGCCACCGTGCGCCACCCAGAGCAGCGCCTGAGCCTCGAGCCTTCGATGACCCTCGAGGCGAAGACCAGAGCTCTCGGAGCTCATCCCCAGTCGATCCCACGCATCAGATAACCTTGATTCTTCCCATATTTCTTAATTTCTGATTTCACCCAAATCGCTCTGATCATCCCTTTCATCGATTACGGCCACTCCGTCCATCCATTTTATTGACCGAATCGACCATTATCATCGCCATACTCCTCTCCATCTGCTACGCCCGTCCATCCAACCCAGTTCGCCCCGGATCTGGGAGTCCACCCTCCTCCGTCGTCGCATCACCGGAGGGTGCCACCCCGATGCGCTAGCCACCCATTTCACCCCTCACAGGGTCGAGGCAATTTGCCCTCGACCCAGCGAACTTTCTGTGTTGCTTTCTAGGTCCGAAGAGGCCCATCTGAGGACCTCAGCATCCAGGCACAGGAGCCCAGCTCCGCCTTCGTCGCCGGAGCTCCTCGGAGCCTCCCGGTGCCATCGGAGGATCCCACCATCTGCGGAGCGTCGAGGCTGAGCCATTCAACACCTTAGCAGTAGCAGAGGAGGACCCCATCGCGAGTACTGGGCCGACGAACTTCGTCGGCCACCTGTTCTTGGAGGATCCTCGGCCACCGTCCGATTAGTTCCTTCGCCCAGTTCTCGTCACGACCGTCCATTGGCGAGGAGCTTGCAGCCGTTAGATTCTGATCAGGAGCTCATCTGGAGCGTCCATCGCAGCAGGCAGGCGTGCACGCACTAGAGCCGTTCGATCTTACATGTGTCTCGCCGTCGTCCGTCGGATCAGAGCCAGGGCCCTTCGCAGAGGCGCAGCGCACCTCAACCGCCGGATCTTCCATGTGGCGCCGCTCCAGCCCTCGGATAATAAGGGGTAAATTTCACTTAGGCCCCCTCATGTTTTGCTTTTATTGATTAGTCCTGTAATTAGTTTAAGTAGTTGTTTTTATTTTGTAAAAATTGCACTCAGGACCTGGACATTTAGTTTATTTGCATTTTCATCCCTGTGTATGTGAGACACGTGCTTCGTCACGTGATATTTGGTGAATTTGCAATGTATGGGCTTATGTTTTGACGTGTTACTGAATGAAAATACTTTTTGATATTTGCATCCATACCCCTGTGAGCAATTTTATTTGACATGTGTTGAATATTTTGGGTATTTCGCAACTAGTCCCCTAGACTTTTAGCACCTGTTGGTAGTAAGCCCTTGGAACTAAGTTTTCTTGCATATTGGTCCCTCTGTGCCCAGACCACGTGCAACGTGCATGGGGACTTGGAGAAATTGCACGAGGGACCCCCCCAGTTTCTGAGCATGTTACTTTTCAGCCCCTGGACTATATTTTTATTTCGAATAGGTCCCTATGCACTGTGTATTTGTTTTTTATTTTAATAAAATACCAAAATTAATCCAAATTGCGTGAAAATTGGACAAGTGGCTCCTGCCACTGTGTAAAATTTATAACCAATTTTTGGGTACATTTTTGAACATTTTTAGTATTTTTAAAAATTCAAAAACCCTTGTTTTTATATATGTTCAAGATTATAAAATCCTAAAAAAATATAAAAACTCTTTTAAAAATTTAAAAAAATCCAGTTATGTGTATTTTTGTGTGTTTGATTTTCTATCCATTTTTTGTTATTTTTGGATTTATAAAAAGCTAAAAATTTAAAAATCCTTAAAAACTCATAAAAATTCTAGAAAATTATAGAAAATCCAAAAATTAATAAACTCTTATTCTGAATTTTGTTTATTATTTCTATTTTCTAAGAAAAATACCTCCAAGCTCTTTTAGGACCATTTTATATTTATATTTGGTCCTCTAATTCTGACTGGACAGTTTTCTCTTATTTTTGCCTTCTTTCATTTTTAGAAAATTCCATAAAAATTATAAAATTCTCAAAAATTCACCAAGAATAGTAAAAAATCCATAGAACTTAAAAATATTTTTATTGGAATTTTTGGACCAATTTTGAGCATTTAAATAATTGGTTGAATGTGCTTGTAGTTGCCTTTTTTATTTTCCTTATTATTAAAAATCCCAAAAAAATATCAAAATATTAAAATCCACCAAAAAAATCTTTGTTTTATTTTCTTTTCTTTTTCGACTACTTCGTAGGCCGCAAGTCCATCTCGTGCTCCTCGAGACCGACCCTGGGAGCTATACCAGGTTAATCACATAGCGAGACCGTTATTTTTTCTTGTATGATTTTTTATCTCTGATTGGTGGTCTGATTTTGTTTCTTGATTGGGCTCTGAGCCCCGAGTGACTGAGGTCACAACGACCTTAGTGAGATACTTTACCTTAGTCTATCGGGCGGCTCATCAGAATGGCGTCGTTGCCGGGGAGCACGGCTTAGTAGTCTGTTTCATTTTCATTTTATTTTGTTTTCTTTTTTGCGGCTTTCCGCGAATTTTTCGTCGTCTGCGGTTTTTCGCGCCTTTTTCTTTTATTTTCATTTTCTTTTATTTTCTTTTATTTTTGTTTTTGGTTGTTTTGCTTGTTTAATTTTATTTCTATTTTTGCATATATACCATGTTTTCTTCTTCTTATTTTAGTTGCTTTATTTCTATCTGGTTTGTGACACTCTGATTGTTTCTTGCGAGGGCCTGAGGACCGAGGCAGCTTCTTCGGAGGCCGAGGCAACCGCGAGAGTCGGAGGCGGCTTCATTCTCTACGAAGCCGTAGGAGAGCGCGAGTAGCGACCAGGAGTGCGGGAGCCGTGGAGTTAGATAGATTAGTTTAGGTTTTATTTCCAGCAATATTTGAACTATTGTTGTAATAATACATGGACAGGACACTCAGACTCAGACTTAGACTCTCAGGGTCTGTTTCGCCGAGCATCGGTGTGCTCGGGGGACCCCTAGGCTTTTTCGCGATTTTCTCGCGGTTTTTGTCGTTTATTTCTTGCCTTTCTGATTCTCGTGGATTTCAGTCCCTAGCCTTAGGATTTTTGATTGACTGTGACGTGATTAGTAGGGTCCACACACCTTAATAACCTTGCATGTACCTATAGATCGATTAATTGGACCAAGAATAAAAGATTAATAAAAGACTATTTGGTCACCTGAAGGGTCACGTGCCGCTAGAGGTCGTATACAGCGCTGGCAGGACCCGTTGTGGCGGGCACCGATCAGCATCCGAGACCGAACACCGATCCCTCTTGATTGACCACTTAGACACCGTTCTTTCAAGTAGAACTTCTTGCTTAGGGCTCAGATTTCTGCCTGCATCATTTAGGTAGTTTTATTTCTATCTTTAAATTCTGCGCGGATCATTTTGCATGTAGACTACTAGAGTCAGGTATGCATTTCTTACTCTGCATGCATCATTGATTTCTTGCGCATCGACTTTTTCGACTTCTCCCCCCGATTTTTGAACTTATAATAACCAGGAGAACCGAAAAATTCGTTAGGCGTTTGCTTTTATTTGAAAAAATACCTACAAATTTGAACCATAAAATTGGGACTGGTTAACTCTATTTGACCCTAAAAGACACCACACCGAAAAATTTGTCTTGGGGAGAGCAACCCCCTCATTGTCTGGTTTGCATGCACGAGAGAGTGACCCGCACACTAGGATAGAGCCATATCCGAGCCCCGATCAGACTACCGGCCTTTTATACAGGACAGTCTGGTTGGCGGATTGGATTCCCAACAGGTCACGTAACCGCTCTGCTATCCTGACTTGATCACCTAATTAAAAGTGACAAGATAATTGACCGATCTTTTACGGTCTTCAGCTGGCGTTGAGTAGGTGAATCAGGGGTTTGCTTGCTGATCATTGTTGTTTCCAGATCCCATCTGCCCGACTCGCCAGATCAAGATGATGGGCAGAAGGTCCCTTAGGCAGCCCCTGGCTGCACCGCTTCCCAACACTTCTGCCCGCTCATCTAGGTTGGTTCGCGAGAGCCGAGACCCGCTCTCCGAACCCGAGTTCGACTCCACCTTGTTCCCCCTCGACCCCCCTTCTACCAGTTCAGAGATACCAGTGCCAGATGAGAGACTACTATCAGATGATTTATCGACACCTGAGTTTGGGTCTTTTGCCTTTGCAGAGACCATAGCTGGCAGCAGTGATGATCACACCAGAGGTCCCCAGCCCCAGCAGACTCTCATCATGGACCAGGGTGCGATCAACTTCACCCTGATTGCCTCCCTCAAGACAGTTCAGCAGCAGTTGAGGGATCAGGGAGCTTTTATGATTGAGATGAGGCGCGAGATGGAGCAGATGAGAGCAGACTGCGATCAGCGCGGGCCAGGAGACGGGCCGAGGAGACCCAATGATACAGCAGCAGCCGCAGCAGCAGCAGCCGCAGCCGCAGCAGCAGCCGCCGCAACAACGGCAGCACCGGACCAGTCGAGACCGATGCGGGAGTTACACAACCCCGGATCGACTTTGATGCACCGTTGGGTCGTGTTACCAACCATCGTGGGGGACTTCAAGTTCACCCCGAACACTTTGCAGCTCCTCCCCCGGTTCCATGGGCTCGCCACTGAGGAGCCCCATCTCCACCTACAGGAGTTCTTGATGATCTGCAGCACCGTCCACGACAGACAGGTGGACGAGGATACCATCCGCATGATTGCCTTCCCCTTCTCACTAGCAGACAGAGCAGCCACCTGGTTGAAGCATCTGGGGAAGTTTGTCTACACCTGGGAGCAGCTCCGCACTGAGTACTTGAACAAGTACTACCCACTCAGGCGGAAGAATGCAGCGAGGGCCCTGATTAGCAACTTCTTCATGCTCCCCAATGAGCAATTCCATGAGGCATGGGAGAGGTTCAGAGAGTTGACAGATAGATGCCCGCACCATGAGATCTCGAAGCCGAACCTTGTTCAGAGCTTCTTCTGCGGGCTGACACTGGAGCTACAGGGCCTGGTGAATGCTTCTTATGGCAGGTCCTATTTCGCCAAGGATCATGATTAGGTCTGGACAATCTACGAAGAGATGGTAGAGAACTATATGGTGATGTCCCAGACCCGACTCTACACACAGGGACACCCTCAGCCACAGACCGTACAGTACCAGAGGATCGTATGGGTCGACGTCGGTCCATCCACTTCGTCAGCGGCAGCAGCACATGCCGAATCCACAGCCGCCGACATGGGTATCATCAACAAGAAGCTGGACCGGATGGAGATTATCGAGAAGAAGCAGTGCCAGGGCATCACGTAGATGGAGCAGATGGCACAGACTCTGAGTGACTTGAAGACACAGCTCATGTGTCTCCAGGAGGCACAGACGGCTTCCCAGCCTGGTCTTCAGGCACGAGGCGATCTGAGTAGCACCGACAACTCGTCGCAGCGCTCCAGCCACCAGCAGCCTAGACAGGTTCACCTTGTACAGGCGGAGCCGTACCAGCAGCCGCAACTTTCTTACCAGTTACCACCATCTCCAGACACACAGATGGTGGTCTACCAGCCGGATCAGCCTCTGGCAGTACTCCCACCAGCCCCTTACGAGTCAGATTTGTTGATGGATGTCAATGAGATTTGGTACGACCGACCCCATCCAGGTATCCGACGAGACCATCCCAGATTTCGTTAGTCGGCTGGAGGTGCCAACTCCCAGCAGCAGCCGTCAAGATAGGGTGGCCAGTACAGCCATCAGAGAGATCACCAGCAGCAGCAGCCCCCAGTGTACTAGCAGCAGCAGCAGTCTTCGCAGTATGGTCCTCGTCCCTATCAGCAGGGACATTCTTGGAGGCGAGATCAGCCTCAGCAGCAGCAGTATCATCCCCAGTTGTACCCCTCTCACCTGCAGCACCAGCAGCAGCAGCCTCACTACCAGCGAGGCCACCCGTCAGGTTCTCATGGGCCATCCTATGAGAACCCCACCTTAGATGACATAGCCCGCCTCCTTACCGATCAACAGGCTACATTCAGACTGGAGATGGATGAGTTCCGCCAGGAGATGCGGGAGATTGTGAGAGGGAAGGCCACCGTCCCTGCCCAGATTGAGCCGAACCAGAATAACCTCAAGAGGAAGTCTGAGCAGGTAGATTTCACAGAGTATGCCACTCCGAGTGATTCTTTTAATGATATGTCTACCTATTTGTTTGATACTGACTTTGTCACACTTAGGAGCGGTAGGATACCAGCAGGCCGCGCCTCATCTGAGCGATACCCCGAGGACACTTCCAGAGCGCCAGACGAGGAGGAGGAGCACGGTACTGAGGCCACGAGAGATGATGACGGTGGTACTGATGCCACCATGGACGCTGATCCCACCGATGGTATTGAGGCCGTCATTTCACTAGATGGAGGAGGTGGTACTGATGCCACCAGAGTCGCCGAGACAGAGCGCGATGTTGATGCCGCGAGTCGACCAGCCAAGGGTGGTGTTGATGCCACCGTTTTCACTTCTGAGAGTCCTGTAGTCTTTCCTTCTGTTCATATATCTCAGGACATTTCTGGCAATAAAGGAAAGGGTTTGTTTTCTTCTGATCCACCTGTGGTGCTTGATGTATGTGTGGATTCTGCCATCGAGCAGCCTAGACCCTCTCCTAGTCCTTCATCTGAGAAGGACCCTGTGATCCACTTCCCTAGAGCACTTCACGTGGGAAAGGGGAGGAAAATAGAAAATCCAAAAAAGAGGCAGCAGGAAGAGTTCAGCCAGCAGATGATCGACCGCTTCCACATTCAACTGACTCTTCAGGAGGCTTTGTAGCACATCCCTCTACTCCAGAGATCACTCAGAGACAGGACCACAGTTAGGAGGAAGAGGAGGAACCACCAGTCCGAGATCTATGTGCTGACCAGAGCCACTTGTTTCGCGATCCAGAACCGTCTGCCGGCCAAGAGGCCAGATTCAGGAGCCCCATATGTCAGATGCCATATCAGAGAGTAGAGGTTCGACCGTACTCTATTAGACAGTGGTTCATCGATCAACTTACTTCCGGCAGCCCTTCTCGACCGCTTCGAGTTGGGCACTCTACGACAGAGCAGGACAGTCCTTCAGTTTGCTGATCGATCTGTCAAGAGGCCGAAGGGGTTGCTGAGGGACGCTGTCGTCACGATTCGGGGCCTGCAATTCCCCGTGGACTTCGTAATGTTGGACATGGATATCCCTGAGTCAGTGACCGATACCCCCATCATTTTAGGTCGCCCGTTCTTGGCCACAAACAACGCAGTGACCGACCATGATAGCAGGAAGGTATACTTTCGCATCGAGGGTGAGAGTGTACAAATAGAGATGGTCGAGGACATCAGAGTCAGAGATTCAGCATGCTCAGAGCCGACTACTGATTCTGAGCAGAAGACAGATGTAGGGCCAGACATCCACCAGGACTGCGACTTCATGACTACAGATGATGGGGCAGTTTGGACAAATCCAGTTGCACAGGCCATCCTCACCTTCAGAGTCCGTTGATGCAGAGATGCCAACAAAGGAGAGCTTGGAGAGCGCATTCATGGTCCAGGATACTTTCCAGTTGGCAGAGCCGGTTCTTGACCGCGAGACAGAGTTTTGTAGTGAGTCCAATACAGATCCCTCAGAGTCAGATGTTGATTGGGCAGAGTTTGATGATCTTATCCCATGTCTGACTTCCACTGAGCCTGCAGCTAGGGAGGAGGTAGATGCCGAGCAGAGCAGAGACAGTCCAACAGAGCAGCCTTCTCCAGATTCAGAGTGTGAGCGAGAGTTTCAGTTCTCCCATGCGGATTTGGCAGCATTCACTCAGAGTTTTCAGAGGCCAGATCCACCAGCACCCAGTTGTCCAGAGCTGAAGCCACTTCCTGCGTCGCTGAAGTATAGATTCCTTGCGGGTGAGCATGAGATTTACCCAGTCATTATCTCCACCGATTTGACTGGAGAGCAGGAATCCCGTCTGATAGGGGTTCTTGAAAAGAACCGCAAGGTGATAGGATGGAGCATAGCCGATCTCCAGGGGATAAGTCCGGCCATGTGCTCCCACCATATCTATCTTGAGGATGAGGCAAAGCCGTCGCGTGAGTTCCAGCAGCGGCTGAACCCGAATCTGAGAGAGGTTGTAATGAAGGAAATCTCGAAATGGTGGAGCGTCGATTTTATCTACCCCATCTCTGACTCCAAGTGGGTCAGTCTGTTGCATGTGGTGCCCAAGAAGACGGGCATCACTATAGTAGTCAACGAGTCTGGAGAGGAGATCGCTACCCGGGTACCCACTTCTTGGAGGGTCTGCGTGGATTACAGACGACTCAACCAGGCCACCAAGAAGATCATTGAGAGACTGGCAGGGAAGAGCCATTATTGTTTTCTGGATGGGTACTCCGGCTACAACCAGGTGGCCATCGCTCCCGAGGACCAGGACAAGACTACCTTCACATGTCCCTTCGGCACATATGCCTTCAGACGCATGCCATTTGGGCTATGCAACGCCCCTGCGACTTTTCAGAGATGCATGTTGTCGATCTTTTCGGACATGGTGGGGGAGTGCTTGGAGGTCTTCATGGATGATTTCTCAGTTTACGGCGACGGATTTGACTCCTGTCTTGACTGCCTAGACCGAGTCCTTCAGCGATGCATTGAGGTTCACCTTGTGCTATCTTGGGAGAAGAGTCACTTCATGGTGACTCAAGGGACGGTGCTTGGCCATATCATCTCCAACAGGGACATGGAGGTTGATCCGGCCAAGGTAGATGTCATTAGAAAACTTGCACCACCGTCCAACTTGCGGTAGTTATGGTCTTTTCTGGGGCACGTCGGTTTCTACCGACGGTTCATTCATGATTTCAGTAGGATTGCCCGACCGTTGACTGATCTGCTGACAAAAGACACCGAGTTCCTTGTCGACGACAAGTATCTTTCATCGTTCGAGACTCTCAAGAGATGTGTTGTTGAGGCTCCTATTCTCCAGCCGCCTGATTGGTCTCTCCCATTCGAGATGATGACCCGATTTTGCTGTGGGGGCCGTGCTGGGACAAAGGAGGGACGGAGTCCCATTTGCCATTCACTACGCCAGTCGTACATTGGATGCCGCACAACGGAACTATACTGCCACTGAGAAGGAGATGCTAGCCGTAGTTTTTGCCCTAGATAAGTTCAGATCTTACATCATCGGATCTAGAGTGACCACATACACTGATCATACCACCATCAGGTACCTCATGGCAAAGAAGGATGCCAGAGCCAGATTGACCAGATGGATCCTTCTACTCCAGGAGTTTGACATAGAGATTAAGGATAAGCCTGGAGTCAAGAATGTGGTGGCGGATCATCTCTCCCGATTAGAGCATCTTGAGGATTCTGAGCAGACTGAGCCTATATGTGAGACCTTACCAGATGAGGCGATCCTTGCTATCGCCTCTCTCTCCCATGGTACGTCGATATTGTGAACTTTCTTGTTGCTAAGAAAGTTCCACAGGATTGGACCAGGCAGAGACTTGAGACCTTCCTCGCAAAGGCCAAGTCCTACCACTGGGAGGATCCCATCCTTTACCATGAAGGAGGGGATAGCGTCTGGCGTAGGTGCATTCCTCAGGAGGAGCACCATAGCGTCCTGACTTACTGCCACAAGCTTGAGGCAGGAGGACATTACTCTGGGAGGAGAACGGCACAGAAAGTGCTCCAATCCAGCCTATGGTGGCCTACCCTCTTCAACGACTCTGATGAGTTCGTGAAGAGGTGTACTGACTGTCATGGGCACTTGTGGACAACGTGATATGATGCCGATGCAGCCCATTCACTTCTGTGAGGTTTTTGACACCTGGGGCATCGATTTCATGGGTCCATTCCCTAAGAGTCAGGGATTTGAGTACATTCTGTTGGCCGTGGATAATGTTAGTCGTTGGGTTGAGGCCATCCCCGCCCGAACCGCAGATGCTAGGACTGTTTGCAGATTTTTGAGAAAGCATATCATTTCATGATTCTGGGTACCTCGAGTGATGATATCTGACAGGGGGTCTCATTTCGTCAACGACCAGGTGAAGGCACTTGCTAGCGAGTTCGGCATAGACCATCGAGTTGCCACTCCATATTATCCTCAAACGAATGGTCTCGCCGAAGTATCAAACAGGGAGATCAAGACTATATTGCAGAAAGTCGTCCGCCCTGACCGAAAGGATTGGTCATAGCTTTTGGACTCGGTCTTGTGGGCATATAGGACGTCTTTCAAGACACCTTTGGGCACATCTCCCTTTCGCCTTATTTATGGCAAGCCGTGCCATTTACCTGTTGAGCTGAGACATAGGTCACTTTGGGCTGTTACTCATATACTTTTGGATCCAGATAGTGTAGGAGATCAGAGGAGGGCAGAGTTAGCCACCTTGGAGGAGCTTCGTGATACCGCCTTCTCAAACAGCCTACAGTACAAGGAGAGAGTGAAGGAGTGGCATGATTCTCATATCAACCACAAACATTTTGAGCCAGGACAGAGAGTATGGCTGTTTGATGCCAGGCTTCGTCTATTTCCAGGGAAGCTACAGAGCAAATGGAAGGGACCGTATTTGGTGAGAAAGGTACACGACAATGGGAGTATCGACATATCTGAGTTATCTTCTGAGAGTACCTTTCGAGTGAACGGCCAGCGACTCAAGCCATTTCTAGATCATGAGCCACGGGTCGTTGATGTTGCCCCTATTCACTTTGTGTGAGATATGGTCTTTTGACTCGCATCTATTGCATCTCACGCCTGATTATCACTGTTCTCCCGACTTGTATAGATCTAGTTGTCCATATCATTCCATTCTTTAGTCCCACATCCCTTTCCTCATCTTTTGATTATGCTATACTTAGGGTGTACTTTACCCTAAGTATAGGAGGGATGTAGGACTCTCGGGTATTCTTTTGATTCATTTTACCCCTGTTTTTGTTGCCTATACTTAGGGATATTTTACCCTAAGTATAGGGGGGGTAGACCCTGTACATTCTTCACTCGGTTTTCTCTTTGTGTACAACCTGCTATACTTAGGATTATTTGATCCTAAGTATAGGGGGAAAAGCCGAGGTTCTCTTGATTTCTATTCTTTCATTCGTCTTTGTATATAGCCTTCCTTTTCACTTCCCTATACTAAGCACGAGTTATGTCTTCTTCATCGCTCTTGACTCTGAGGACATCGTTCGAGCTAAGTATAGGGGGTGTATATATTTCATATATACTTTAGCCATAACTCGTACTTTGTGTGAGTGTGTTAATAAATAAAAATGGCTAAAAACCCAAAAATCCATAAAAATTAAAATTTTTCCTATAAATAAACATTTTTTAATTGCACATACATAGCTTTTGTACAAATTATTTTTGTAAAAATGTTTTCAAAATCTTTTTGTGTAAATTGTGTGTAAATATTTGTATATTAAAACTATGTATATAGTACAAAATTTTTCCAAAATGTTTTGAAAATCAAAAGTTTGCAAAAACCTTGTGTAAATTTGTGTAAATATTTTGCAAAACTTGCATTCATGCACACATTCATGATTTCAAAACATTTTTCAAAAATTATGCATGTGTGTAAAGTATGTGTAAATAGCATCCTTGTATATACTTGTATAGTTTTTCCTGGATTATAGTTGACATTTAAACTAGCCTAGAATTAAATTGGGAAATGGAGCTTGATTAAGATCTTAATCCACCTAATTCTAAGAGGAACCTTATAGGGCTTAGGGTTAAGGCTTTTCAGGTCCATGGTGACTTAATTCTTTGAGTCCACTAGGCTATGATCACATGTCATCTCAATGAGCCTAAGTAGAGCATTTAACAGCACACACATGACTCATATAGACAATGGTTTGACTTGGACCCGCACTATACACCGAGCTCTCTACGGATGAGGTGGTGAGGAGGCAGTCTTCCTTGACTTGGGGTAGAATATGAGGGTCGTACTACTAGGCAGAACCTCTCTTCTTCTTTTAGTGAAGTAAGTGCGTCTCAACTTGGTCTGGTTGCCATGAGGTCTAACGACAGGAGTTGTGGGTTGCAATAATGCTTCAAAAGAGGAATAGTCTACTGGCTCAAGAGGAAAAACTCCTTATGTACATATGCTGCACCTTGTAAATATGTTGTACAGATGCACTTGTAAAAAATGCAAAAAGAAAATAACTCCAAAAAAGTGGTGGGTCTAATAGAAAATGATAATCCCACCAGAGTATGTATATAGTGCAAATAAGCAAAGCTTGAGATTCATGTTCCATCTTATGTAGCTTGCAGCAGGGAGACTTAGCTACAGTGGTGGAGCTCCCAAGGATACATGGCTACACTGGCCATGGTCCATTCTCTCCTTCCCCCTCTTCTTGAGCCGGTTGAACTTGAACTTAGAAGGGAATACCCCGCTCCTCGAGGAAAGAGTGGCCAGATTAGGGTCATAGAGTTACCTTGTTGGGGAGGGTTGTCAAGTTGCTACTTCTGAGGAGGATAGCTATACTTCACATACACTGTACAAGGAAAGATTCATAGTCTTCAGGGTTTGTGTATGTAGACTTGTTCTGATCTGGATTGTTGAGGAGCCTTGACTATAGATTAGTGGATCTTAGAGGCTGTTGAGTTTTAAACCTAAGTCTAAATAAGGTTCCGACACATTAATAATCCAAAGATCTGATCGAGCTCCATATTTCAATTTAATGAAGGCAAGTTTAATAATCAGCATTAATCCTTGCATTTTCTCCTCTTTTTCTTTTTCTTTTTCTTTTTCTTTTTCACTTATTTTTCAAATAAGTGTTTGCTAAGGGACTAGCAAAGTTAAGTATAGGGGGGTGATGAATACCCATTCATCACTCTTTATTATTTTATTTTAGCTACAAAACTTATGCAAAACACATGTATATTCCTGTAAATAACAATAATTATCAAATAGCATGCATTGTGTAAATATGCATTATTAGCATGTTTTTGTGCATAAATAAAAGAATAAAGAAGTAAAAGAAAAAGAGGGAGATATTTAGAATAAATATTGAGCGACTAATCCCAAGGGAGGGCTCAGCATGGGCCTGACCGCAAAACAACCCAAGTAGAGAGAGATAAGGAAGCTCATATGTATATATACCTGTAAATTAATTAAAAATATATTCCTCTAAATAAAAAATACATTTTTTGCGAATATGTAGATATTTGTAAATATTAAATTAAAATAAAAATGGAAAAATAAAATAAAAATAAAAAGAAATAAAAATTCCTTATCCATTGTATATAAGCCTTGTACATAAATCCACATATCTATTTATTTCCCCTTGTAAATAAATAAATAAAAATTTAATAAAAATATGTACATATTTCTCACTCCATAATGTATATAAATAAAATAAAAACCATAAGAACAAAAATAAAATAAAAAGAAATAAAAATAAAAATCAAAGTCAACATTGTACATATACCATGTAGGTATATAAATAAAACTATTTATTTCACCCTTGTAATTAAATAATAAAATAAAATAAAAATACACTTTTGTTCCATATTTTATTCTATAAAGAAATAAATTATAAAATTGGAATAAAATGTACAAAAATAAATAATTAAAAATCAAAAATTAAAAATGTATATTGTATATACCTATATATATTAATCATATTTTGTAAATACATTATTTTTATTTCAAAAAAATAAATAAATATCACAAAAAAATAATTTATAAATAAATAAACATTTTTTTTATGTTTTAAGTTTTTCAAAATTAATTCTTTTATTAATTTTTATTGAATTATCAAGTATTTAATAATTCCTGCATTCCTATTGGTCCACGGGGAATGTTGACCCCCGGTCAACTCTCCCCCGCGGACCCCCTCCTGGCGAATCGGGTTTTCGACCCGATTTCTCCTCTTTTTTCGTGCTCGATCTGCCCGCCATTTGCGCAAACCCCGTGTCCTGATTGCACCTGATACTTCCTTGATCCACGCCCGGAGGTTTGCATCGGGGTTCGAGCTCCGAATCACTTGCACGATCCTCTTCTTCTCGGACCCCTAGCCGTATAAAACTCGAGCTCCAGCCGCAATTCATGCCATCTTTGGCATCGCCCCTTCCACCCAGGACCTCCACCCGATTCCTCTGAGTGACAACTTTGGAGTGGTGTGTTGCAGAGAGGCAAAGGAGTTTCCCGTCACTGATCCGGCAGCGTCTCGCCGCCATGCGCCGCCCAGAGCAACGCCTGAGCCTCGGGCCTTCGTCGACCCTCGAGGCGAAGACCAGAGATTTCGGAGCTCATCCCCAGTCGATCCCACTGATGACCCGCAAAATCGGCCCTTTAAGAGTGCAGAATTAGCACTTCAACATGTCGTAGCAGTCGGGTCGATTTTGGTCATCAAAAAGACCATCTCATTGATACCTTTCAAATAAGAATGCGATGGTCATTAATTTTTATTTTACTTGGCAAGAAACCAAGGTCGAACTCAGGGACACGAGCCTCTCTCGTATTAATCGGATTTAAGTTTATTTAATTAAGTGCTGAGTTAAAGGCATATAGGTCAAATCATGCATGAAGGACAAGGGGACACAACAGAGCATTAAAATAAAACATGCATTTTTTATATTTTAATCATGAAGAAAATATGCCCTATATCAGAATGATGAGCCACGTTAAGAAACATCAATTTCAGGTTTAATTAAGAAGACCTACTTGATTTGAAGGTTGAACAAGGCATAAAGGACACATGTCTTAACAAAATAATACATAAAAAAATCAAGTGTTCAGAATAAGAAATTTAATACGCCATTAGGAAGAGCATCAAACAAGCTTCAAAATGCCACTGAAATCATCTCGATTGGAGTTACGAGGCTCTAGATATGCATGAAAGTAACCAGGGGCATAAGTGAAAGAAAACATGAAAACAAAATTACAAATAGGTCCCTAGAAGGGACTAAAATGCAATTATGAAAAAGTTCAGGACTTCCCTGTAAATTAACCCCACGCGCAGGGGCATTTTTGCAAATTTGAGAACCCGCGAGGGCATCAATGCAAAATGCCCAAAGAAGCGCGTATAACGCACGTGACTCTGGTCCTGGATGCAATATGCAGAACTGGCGAGGGCACCGATGCAAAAAGCCTAGAACTCACGTGCGTGAGGCACGTGAGTTCAGGCTCGGGTGGGGGCGAGGTTCGGTGCAGCTTCGGGGGCCGTAGCAGGTGGCTCGGGCCACGTGGTGGCTCGAGGGCGCCTCGGGCGAGGCTTGGTTCCACCGAGCCTCCGCGCTCCGGAGTGGTCGACGTGGCCGCTCCAGGGCCGTTGGATCTCCGTCGGGGGGCAAGATCCAACGATATCTGCTCCATCTTCTCCTCCGTAGGGTGGCGGCGTGATTGGAGCTCCGGCGTGAGGCCTGGAGCTCCTCCTCGCCTTGCCGTGCTCGATGAAGCTCGGGGACTGATGCTGAAGATCCGGTGATGAAGTTCCGAGGTCGGAGAAGACGCGGGGGTACCTGGGATGCTCTGTCGACGCCTGATCGCCGGAGGCGGAGCTCTAGAACTCAGCTCCGCCCGAGGTCCGGCCAATGATGATAGTTAACCTGCAAAAGTGGTTAGCAGTGTGTGTGCGTGCGATGCGAGGTGAACGGAGGGTTTAGGAGCGAAGAAGCGAAACCCGTAGTGTGTCCTCCTCCACCTCCGGCGGCGGAGGATGCCTGGGATGGAGGAGGTTGTGGCCGAGTGATTGGAGTGGATGGCGAAGGTGATGGGTTAATGGCGAAGGTCGGCAGGGGATTAATGGAGGTTGATAGCATTTGAAGAGACCTAGAAAATTATGCAAAATTAGAGAAAAACTACAAGAAGGATCGGAGGACTTACCTGGCCGGAGATGGAGGTGTTGGCCTGGGCTGAGCATCCCGGTGATGCTCGGGTCGTCGCACGTACTGGCCGGCTGTGCCAGCGAGCTCGAGCGGGGCTCTAGGCCACCGCAACGCCGCCTGGAGGTCGGCGGGTCTCATCGGGAGTGACAGTCGTCGTCGCTCAATCCAAGCTCCTCCCCCTGTCACCGGGAGGAGCTGGAGGGCTGGCCTTCATCCCCTTGGTCGATGGACGAGGATGAAAGAAGGATAAGGAGGTGTATTTAAAGGAAGGGGGTGATGGTCCAGGTGCTTGGAGCTGAGGATTGCGAGGGGATTATGGAGCGACTGGAGGAGGGTGGTGGATGGAGGACGTGCACGCGAGGATCGTGGGAGGATGGGCTCGGCCGTGGGGTGGTTAGAGCATGGCGAGGATGACCAGGGCTATGGATAAAATTAGAGGGGTGGAGGAGGTCTGCGAAGCGGGACGCCCGGGCGGAGCTTGCGGGAGGAGGAAGACGAGGTCCGGACCGTTGGATCGTGAGATCCAACGGTCCTGGTGAGGGTGCACAGGAACGGTTAGGATTAGATCGGAAGCGACATGATCGGAGGGCTTCTGAGCGGCCATGTGGCGGACTAGGCGCGAGGCGCTGACGATCGGTGGAGATGAAATCCAGAAGGTGATCAGACGGCTGATGGCTAATGTCGAGTTAGCGGCTAAAATGGATGGCTGGAAGTGCGATCGTAGGGCGCACGAGGAGACACGTGGCGGCTTCTGGTTTAGGCGCTAACGGGCGGTGATGGTTGAAGGATGGAGCTGATCGAGTGGTTAGAAACAGAGGGCGGAGTAAGCGGCTTGGATGAGAGATCTGGGGCGCAATCAAAGGGTGCACAACGCGCCCCGTGGTGCGCTTAGCTTAAGGCGCAAATGAGTGGTCCGGATTGAAGGCGGGGGAAGATCAAAGGCTGAGGACATAGGCGTGCGTGGACACAGCGGGGCCGTTGGATCTGAAGCGAAATCCAACGGCCAGGAGTGGTGGCGGATGAGACAAGGGAGGTGGGGCCACGTGGCGCCCCCAGAACGGGCCACGTGGCCCAATCAGATTATTTTGATGACATTTTTGATATTTGAAGGCTTATTTGGTTGAATTTGAGAAAACTCAAAACGTGAAAGTTGTAGATCTTGATGAGATCTACAAGTTTCATGTTGACCAAAACTAGAGATGAGATCAACTGTAGCCTCCAAATACTTTTAAGGGTATCTTTAAGTCTAAAAATACCACTGATTTTTGTTTTGCCATTTTTTTGTGGTTTTTAATTTATTTAGGACTCTGTTAATTACAGGACATTAACAGGGTTTTATTGACAAAACTTTAAGCAAGGGGGTTAATTATAGGAAATAAAGATGATGAAACTGAGGTTCATTACCCCCTATACTTAAACTATGCTCGTCCTCGAGCAAAAAGAATGACTAAGTTGGATTAACCCCCTTGTGCATGTGAATACAGGATCCAATCTGGTCAATTCGACTCGACTTTAGAGATCCAAAATTCTAGAATTCAACCCAGCCTTAATCAAGAGGCTTCCAATTCCTCTACTTCTCTGGACTCTCTCTGATGTACATATAAGCTAAAGGATATGAAGTTTAGTGTTGACTGCAATTCTGAGAGTAGAGTCAATTCGTCACCCAAAATCTTGGTCCGAGAAAATCTCCGAAGGACCCAATCCTCAGCACTAGAGAATAAATCAAATCTTGCATTCAGTCCACCGTCTCTTTAGTTATCAGACTTAGAAAATGTAGATGGCATGCCAGAAATGGAGGGCATGGGATTGTGTCAATTCTTCTCTCCCTCTCATTGGAACAAGGATTCTCTCTAGTGCCTTTTACGCAACACATTTTTTTGGTGTTGATCAGTGCGTCCGTCAAGAGAAGTTGGAGCCGTCTGCACTTGTTTTCCTGGGAGTACACCGGGGTGTGTCTCTTTTGAGTACCTATCGTACCTTCGACACCCAGACTTGTAGCATTTACGATGCAGAGCCCTTTTTTTGGTGCGAACCCGACTCCTGGTCTTAATAGCGGTGGTCCAAGCGGACACTTTGAAAAGTTTGGGAGCGCTCGCCTTTGGTGGAAGCTCTTTGATATTTAACTTTGTGGAATGAGAGCTTTTCTTTGAAATTTCTTTGACTTGTATAATTTGTGGCTAGCTCCACTGCTTTTACCAAGAGTTGGCGCACACTGATCAACAATTTTTTTATTTTTCACACCCAGGCACTTAGGTTAATAACAAGAGATTAGTATAAGAACCAAGTTCTCATACTGGCTAAATTACTGACACTCAGGTTTCCTGAAGCTTTCAAAGATTTTATCCCATCCTCGAACATCATTAGATCAAATCCAGACTCGAATCCCTCATCCCAATCCCTCAGGTGAAGGATCAACTCATCTCAATAAAAACCGTAGTCGTGCATGTGTTGTGCTGATCATATTCTTTACGTCTGAGACTAAGCATGGAATATAGCATGCAAATCTAGAGACCTAGGGGAATGTGGATGATTAAGTCTAAGACCCTGATGACTAAGGCTGGTTAATCCTAAAATCTCAAAGACCTCAAAAAGTTAAGTCTCCTTGACCAATTCAGATCTTGGGTGAAAGTGTAAGTGTAGAGGACTAATCCAACTTCTTCATTCAAAAACAAGACACACATTTTTTTCTTTTCTTTTTTTAAAAGAAAGAGATATTAGAACTGTCTAAACTCAATTGAGCAACTGCGATTCAGCCAGTATGGATGTAAGTACAGGCCGAAGCCCGTTGCTTGAGGACGGGGCCTTGCGCGATGTCCTCTAAACCATCCAATCTGCTAAGGGCGAACCCTCACTGAACGCGGCTGACTTAATTGGGTTTAGTAGTCACCCATGACTCTTAAAGGATTTTTAGGATTTTTCTGATTTTTATGGATTCTAATTAGAGAGTTAAAACACAAGTTAGACTCAACTTTCCTTGAAAAGAGAAGGCGATTTTTTTTCAAAACCATGTCACACAAAATAAAAAAGTTTTCAAAACATTTTCAAAAATCATTTTCGAAAATATTTTTATAAAAATAGCGTAACATAATATCAAAAAGCCACGAAATCATTTGAGTTCTCTTAGTTCAAAGAATTTTACCTTAGCCAAAAAGTTATAAATTTTTCAAAATTTTCAGTTTATAGCTAAAGTAAGTATACGGTATATACGGTATACCTCCCTATACTTAAACTTTGCTATGTCCTCATAGCACTAGATGTGACAAGTACATAGGTCCATTTAAGTATATAGGAATATACGGGAGCTAAGAGGGGCTCCCCCTATACTTAGGTTAGAAATAACCTAAGTATAAAGGCAAGAAAAGATGAGTAGAGAAAAATCACGTGGACTTGGGTCCCCCCTATACTTAGGCTGAGATTAGCCTAAGTATAAAGATGGGAATTGATGTTGGGAGGAACCCAAGGTGAACGAAGAAGAGGAATGGATCTACAAATGAGCGGTTGAATCTTCGGAGATGAAATGGAGTGACTAAGGTTATAGGGTATGTGTCGCAACAAACATGGCTCAATCAAGCAAGCAAACCCTTAGTTTCACCAACTCACACATGAAAACCAACCAAGGTTGGTTGATTATCTTGTCAGTTTTATTGGTGATAAAACGTTAGATAATTACGCGGAGAAAAATGTGAAATAAAAACCAACGCGTAACCGAGGGTGTTGCTCTCCCAAAACCGATTTTTACTCCATTTTTTGGTTGACTTGCAATTAACAGTCCCAATTTTATTTAGAATTATCACTGAATTAAGGTTAGCACATCAATCAGGAAATCATCGTCTACCGTTCATTTCATTTTCCATTAATCCTAGGTGATCAATCTGGGAAATGAAAGCCGAGAAAAACATGTATTCGATAAAAAAATGCGATTTAGGCTAAGCGAGAAATCATGCAGTGATTTGATGATAAATCCATGAAAAAAACTAGGGTTGTTTTGAGAACCAAAATCAATGTATGCAAGTCGAATAAAACCGCACCTAATCATGCATCTATTAGCGGGGAATGATATCCATTTAAGTTCGGCTAAGTGAGGCGAGATTACGTGCGTCTATATTTTAGTGTGTCCTACCTACGATCAAGCACATAAAAATATGAAAAAAAATGAGCTCGGAGAGCCGCGTGCCTAGTCCTAGGTCGACACTCAAGTGGGGACGATCCCCACACAACCACATTCGTTCGATTACACACGCGAGTCTTCGATCGAAGACCGCTGTAAAAGACGAATTATTATAAAAATAAAATGCAACACATTTTTTTTCTTTCTTCCCTATTTGCTCCATGCATGTTTTGCGGCTCCTCGCAGCGGGAAGCGTCCTGCTCCTCGCCTCCTTGATCCATCAAGGGACCTGCCACAAAAACAATGGTTAGATATCAAATGAGAAAGAAAAATTTTCTATGCAAAATATGTGATCATTTGACCTATAAAAAGGAGCACTAAATTAAACACACAAAAATCCAAAAAATATAAGCAATGAGTCGTGTCCCTGGCAACGGCGCCATTTGATGTCCCGCAAAATCGGCCCTTTAAGAGTGCGGAATTAGCACTTCAACATGTCGTAGCAGTCGGGCCGATTTTGGTCATCAAAGAGACCATCTCATTGATACCTTTCAAATAAGAATGCGATGGTCATTAATTTTTATTTTACTTGGCAAGAAACCAAGGTCGAACTCAGGGACACGAGCCTCTCTCGTATTAATCAGATTTAAGTTTATTTAATTAAATGCTGAGTTAAAGGCATATAGGTCAAATCATGCATGAAGGACAAGGGGACACAACAGAGCATTAAAATAAAACATGCATTTTTTTATATTTTAATCATGCAGAAAATATGCCCTATATCAGAATGATGAGCCACGTTAAGAAACATCAATTTCAGGTTTAATTAAGAAGACCTACTTGATTTGAAGGTTGAACAAGGCATAAAGGACACATGTCTTAACAAAATAATACATAAAAAAATCAAGTGTCCAGAATAAGAAATTTAATACGCCATTAGGAAGAGCATCAAACAAGCTTCAAAATGCCACTGAAATCATCTCGATTGGAGTTACGAGGCTCTAGATATGCATGAAAGTAACCAGGGGCATAAGTGAAAGAAAACATGAAAACAAAATTATAAACAGGTCCCTGGAAGGGACTAAAATGCGATTATGAAAATGTCCAGGACTTCCCTGTAAATTAACCCCACACGCAGGGGCATTTTTGCAAATTTGAGAACCCGCGAGGGCATCAATGCAAAATGCCCAAAGAAGCGCGTGTGACGCACGTGACTCTGGTCCTGGGTGCAATATGCAGAACTGGCGAGGGCACCGATGCAAAAAGCCTAGAACTCACGTGCGTGAGGCACGTGAGTTCAGGCTTGGGTGGGGGCGAGGTTCGGTGCAGCTTCGGGGGCCGTAGCAGGTGGCTCGAGGGCGCCTCGGGCGAGGTTTGGTTCCACCGAGCCTCCGCGCTCCGGAGTAGTCGACGTGGCTGCTCCAGGGCCGTTGGATCTCCGCCGGGGGGCGAGATCCAACGGTATCTGCTCCATCTTATCCTCCGTAGGGTGGCGGCGTGATTGGAGCTCCGGCGTGAGGCCTGGAGCTCCTCCTCGCCTTGCCGTGCTCGATGAAGCTCGGGGACTGACGCTGAAGATCCGGTGATGAAGTTCCGAGGTCAGAGAAGACGCGGGGGTACCTGGGATGCTCTGTCGACGCCTGATCGTCGGAGGCAGAGCTCTAGAACTCAGCTCCGCCCGAGGTCCGGCCAATGATGATAGTTAACCTGCAAAAGTGGTTAGCGGTGTGTGTGCGTGTGATGCGAGGTGAACGGAGGGTTTAGGAGTGAAGAAGCGGAACCCGTAGTGTGTCCTCCTCCGCCTCCGGCGGCGGAGGATGCCTAGGATGGAGGAGGTTGTGGCGGAGTGATCGGAGTGGATGGTGAAGGTGATGGGTTAATGGCGAAGGTCGGCAGGGGATTAATGGAGGTTGATAGCATTTGAAGAGACCTAGAAAATTATGCAAAATTAGAGAAAAACTACAAGAAGGATCGGAGGACTTACCTGGCCGGAGATGGAGGTGTTGGCCTGGGCTGAGCATCCCGGTGATGCTTGAGTCGTCGCACGTACTGGCCGGCCGTGCCAGCGAGCTCGAGCGGGGCTCTAGGCCACCGCAACGCCGCCTGGAGGTCGGCGGGTCTCATCGGGAGTGACAGTCGTCGTCGCTCGATCCAAGCTCCTCCCCCTGTCACCGGGAGGAGCTGGAGGGCTGGGCTTCATCCCCTTGGTCGATGGACGAGGATGAAAGAGGGATGAGGAGGTGTATTTAAAGGAAGGGGGTGATGGTCCAGGTGCTTGGAGCTGAGGATTGCGAGGGGATTATGGAGCGACTGGAGGAGGGTGGTGGATGGAGGACGTGCACGCGAGGATCGTGGGAGGATGGGATCGGCCGTGGGGTGGTTAGAGCATGGCGAGGATGACCAGGGCTATGGCTAAAATTAGAGGGGTGGAGGAGGTTTGCGAAGCGGGACGCCCGGGCGGAGCTTGCGGGAGGAGGAAGACGAGGTCCGGACCGTTTGATCGTGAGATCCAACGGTCCTGGTGAGGGTGCGTAGGAATGGTTAGGATTAGATCGGAAGCGACATGATCGGAGGGCTTCTGAGCGGCCACGTGGCGGACTAGGCGCGAGGCGCTGACGATCTATGGAGATGAAATCCAGAAGGTGATCAGACGGCTGATGGCTAATGTCGAGTTAGTGGCTGAGATGGATGGCTGGAAGTGCGATCGTAGGGCGCACGAGGAGACACGTGGCGGCTTCTGGTTTAGGCGCTAACGGGCGGTGATGGTTGAAGGATGGAGCTGATCGAGTGGTTAGAAACAGAGGGCGGAGTAAGCGGCTTGGATGAGAGATCTGGGGCGCAATCAAAGGGCGCACAACGCGCCACGTGGTGCGCTCAGCTTAAGGCGCAAATGAGTGGTCCGGATTGATGGCGGGGGAAGATCAAAGGCTGAGGACATAGGCGTGCGTGGACACAGTGGGGACGTTGGATCTGAAGCGAAATCCAACGGCCAGGAGTGGTGGCGGATGAGACAAGGGAGGCGGGGCCACGTGGCGCCCCCAGAACGGGCCACGTGGCCCAATCAGATTATTTCGATGATATTTTTGATATTTGAAAGCTTATTTGGTCGAATTCGAGAAAACTCAAAACATGAAAGTTGTAGATCTTGATGAGATCTACAAGTTTCATGTTGACCAAAACTAGAGATGAGATCAACTGTAGCCTCCAAATACTTTTATGGGTATCTTTAAGTCTAAAAATACCACTGATTTTTGTTTTGCCATTTTTTTGGTTTTTAATTTATTTAGGACTCTGTTAATTACAGGACATTAACAGGGTTTTATTGACAAAACTTTAAGCAAGGGGGTTAATTATAGGAAATAAAGATGATGAAACTGAGGTTCATCACCCACGCATCAGGTAACCTTGATTCTTCCCATATTTCTTTAATTTCTGATTTCGCCCAAATCGCTCTGATCATCCCTTTCATCGATTACGGCCACTTCGTCCATCCATTTTATCGACCGAATCGACCATCATCATCGCCATACTCCTCTCCATCTGCTATGCCCGTCCATCTAACCCAGTTCACCCCGGATCTGGGAGTCCACCCTCCTCCGCCGTCGCATCGCCGGAGGGTGCCGCCCCGACGCGCCAGCCACCCATTTCACCCCTCATAGGGTCGAGGCAATTTGCCCTCGACCCAGCGAGCTTTCTGTGTTGCTTTCCAGGTTAGAAGAGGCCCATCTGAGGACCTCAGCATCCAGGCACAGGAGCCCAGCTCCGCCTTCGTTGCCGGAGCTCCTCGGAGCCTCCCGGTGTCACCGGAGAAGCCCACCAGCTGTGGAGCATCGAGGCGGAGCCATTCCACACCTTAGCAGCAGCAGAGGAGGACCCCAGCGTGAGTACTGGGCCGGCGAACTTCGCCGGCCACTTATTCTTGGAGGATCCTCAACCACCGTCCGATCAGCTCCTTCACCCAGTTCTCATCACGACCGTCCATTGGCAAGGAGCTCGCAGCCATTAGATTCTGATCAGGAGCTCATTTGGAGCGTCCATTGCAGCGGGCAGGCGTGCACGCACAAGAGTCGTTCGATCTTACACGTGTCTCGTCGTCGTCCGTCGGATCAGAGCCAGGGCCCTTCGCAGAGGCGCAGCGCACCTCAACCGCTGGATCTTCCACGTGGCGCCGCTCCAGCCCTCGGATAATAAGGGGTAAATTTCACTTAGGCCCCCTCCTGTTTTTCTTTTATTGATTAGTCCTGTAATTAGTTTAAGTAGTTGTTTTTATTTTGTAAAAACTGCACTTAGGACCTAGACATTTAGTTTATTTGCATTTTCATCCATGTGTATGTGAGACACGTGCTTCGTCACGTGATATTTGGTGAATTTGCTATGTATGGGCTTATGTTTTGACGTGCTACTGAATGAAAAATACTTTTTGATATTTGCATCCATACCCCTGTGAGCAATTTTATTTGACATGTGTTGAATATTTTGGGTATTTTGCAACTAGTCCCCTGGACTTTTAGCACCTATTGCTAATAAGCCCTTGGAACTAAGTTTTCTTGCATATTGGTCCCTCTGTGCCCAGACCACGTGCAGCGCGCGTGGGGACTTGGAGAAATTGCACGAGGGACCCCCCAGTTTCTGAGCATGTTACTTTTCAGCCCCTGGACTATATTTTTATTTCGAATAGGTCCCTATACACTTTGTGTTCGTTTTTTATTTTAATAAAATATCAAATTTAATCCAAATTGCGTGAAAATTGGATACATGGCTCCTGCCACTGTGTAAAGTTTTCACCAATTTTTGGGTACATTTTTGAGCATTTTTAGTATTTTTAAAAGTTCAAAAACCCTTGTTTTTCTATCTGTTCAGATTATAAAATCCTAAAAAAATATAAAAACTCTCTTAAAAATTCTAAAAAAATCCAGTTGTGTATTTTTGTGTGTTTGATTTTCTGTCCATTTTTTGTTATTTTGGATTTATAAAAAGCTTAAAAATTAAAAAACCCTTAAAAATCATAAAAAATCTAGAAAATTATAGAAAATCCAAAAATTAATAAACTCTTCTTCTGAATTTTGTTTATTATTTCTATTTTCTAAGAAAAATACCTCCAGGCTCTTTTAGGACCAGTTTATATTTTAATTTGGTCCTCCAAGCCTGACTGGACAGTTTTCTCTTATTTTTGCCTTCTTTCATTTTTAGGAATATCCATATAAATTATAAAATTCTAAAAAATTCACCAAGAACAGTAAAAAATCCATAAAACTTAAATATATTTTTATTGGAATTTTTGGACCAATTTTGAGCATTTAAATAATTGGTTGAATGTGCTTGTAGTTGCCTTTTTCTTATTTTCCTTATTATTAAAAATCTCAAAAAATATATAAAAATATTAAAATCCACAAAAAAATCTTTGTTTTATTTTCTTTTCTTTTTCGACTACTTCGTAGGCTGCAAGGCCATCTCGTGCTCCTCGAGACCGACCCTTGGAGCTATACCAAGTTAATCACATAACGAGACCGCTATTTTTGCTTGTATTGATTTTTTATCTCTGATTGGTGGTCTGATTTTGTTTCTTGATTGAGCTCTGAGTCCCGAGTGACTGAGGTCACAATGACCTTAGCGAGATACTTTACCTTAGTCTATCGGGCGGCTCATCAATAAGCTACCCATACTTGTAAATATATTTATTTATTTTACACAAAATTTGTGTGTATTGTATTTTTAAATACTTGTACATACTCCCAATAAATTTACAAAATAATAATAATAATATACAAAATAAATTAAAATTTATTTTTTATATTTTTAATTTTTGCAAATTTAAGTTGCGGTATAAATTTATTTTGCAAATTTGTATATTTTTAATTTTTTTAAATAAATTCTCAACCTCAACACAACCTCAAGTGAATCTGCCTGATAAAGTAATTTTAATTGTACAATATCTTTAGATATCTCATAATCCTCTTTATAGTTTTCCAATGTGTCGATTCAGGATTACTTTGATATCTACTTACCGAGCTTACAAGAAAAGCCAAATCAACCTTGTACACATCATTGCATACTTTAGACTTCCCATTGCTTATGCGTATGGAATGTCAATGGGTTTCTACTTATTTCCAAGACACTAAATTTTATTAAGTCATTTTCCCATCACAAGCAGTATATGGGATGGAGTGATATTTTGCATTCCAAACCATTTCAAGATTGTATGCGAGTATTTTTCTTAGACTCAAGCTCTTTGAGACTCTATCTCTAGTGATTTGAATATCAAGAATATGGGATGCTTCGCCCATGTCCTTCATCTCAAATTCATTGCTCAGTTTTTCTTTTGTTCATTGAGCATTAATATGTCATTTCCAACAAGCAAATTGTCATAAGCATAAAGTGACATTATAACAGATTTGCTCCAAATTTTCTTGACATACACGAAATTATCTAACTTATTCGCAATAAATATGAATTTGATAACAATGTCATGAAATTTGAGATACTAATGTCGTGAAGACTGTTTCAAGCCATATAAGTATACCTCTTTCTCATTTCCTTCCACCTGAAAGCCTTCAGATTTCACATATAAATGTCTTCTCTCAATTATCCCCATTGAGAAAAGATGTCTTCACAATCTTTTGTAATAATTCCAAATCCATATATGTGACTATTGCCAAGATGTAGAGGGAGAGGTGGGGAAGGAGCGACGATAAAGGAGAGGATGAGGAGGAACATGGCAGCGAGATGTGAGAGAGGAACTGGACAGTGGTGCCACGACGAGGTGGGGGAGAGGAGGTGGTGGTCCGCCGGTAAGAGAGAGGGGGATCTGGGTGGAGAGGAGGGGGAGAATTAGGAGGAAAAGAGAGGGGAGGGAAAAATGAAACCTCATTTCTGGAAGTAGGGCAACTTATCCGTGATGATCAGTAGGCTAGCCACGATGTGTTATTACGTCAAATTATTATTGACAACGGATCTTTTGCAGCCATCAACAATAATTTAGCAATTAAAAATTATAAAATCCATCATATACGATGATTATATTCTGATTGATGTCAATGTAAGGCATTATCAAAGACGAATTATGGTCGTCGTAAATGACTCAACATAAATACTCACTTTTCCAGTAGTGTGTATTATCATTAAATGTCTCCACCTTAGATAACTTCACATATATATATATTACCCTTTATTATTTTTTAAGCATCATTTTATTGTATGGTGCATCCCTTTACTTTAAAACATAGGGGTATGCCACTGTTTCAAGTGTATATGATAAGTTGAAGGTGATGTTAGTTTAATGTTGTCTACAATTTTTATAGTCGAAACAAACTAGAATACAAGGTCTAGTCCATTTAAGTGACCCGAGGAAGATAACAGTAGAGATGGACATCAATACATTAATGATTTTTGCAACCATTTATATATATACACACAATTCACTAGGAGGAAGAAAATCAGCTATACAACGAATCAATGTAAGAGTTGATGTCACTGGTGCCGGTGGAAGAAGGAAGCGACATAATCATAAATGACTTGCTTCGCATCGGTGCCCATGATGAAATCCATATGAGCATACTTCTCGACAAACTGGACCTCGATCATGCTGGGGTCATGGGATTGGAGGTGGTGATGGAGGAGCAGATCGACATCGATAGGGTCGGAAAGGGCATCTTGACCACCATAGGTTAGAAAGAGAGGGATGTGAGTAGGAATGTTGGTAAGGTTATACTTTGGAGGGTTGATGCTTCCGTAGTGCATGAGGTTCTCCACTAGATTCTCATAATCAAACTTTGCGACCACCCCACTTCTCACCACTGCAAATGCATATTCGTATTCAAAAGTTATTATTTCAAAAGATATCACTTCATGATGTATATTTGTAAAAAAATGTTGAAAACTAGGCTGGCATGCATAATTTTATCTACATACCTTGGGAAAGATGGATCAAGTTCTTGGACGAGGTAGAATGAGGCTCATAAATCCAAAAGGTTTCTACAGTTGACATGTTGAGGCAGCAGTTATCCCCTACAATATTAACCATTTGGTGGGAACAAATTATATATATTTTTTGCAAATAAAAAAATACGCAGTGAAATATGTATATATCTTCTCATCATGCCTGTAATCTCCGTTAGTATATTGGAGCAATTGATTCTTGAAATGTGACATAGCTCTCGCAAAAGATCCAAAACCACTGGACTGTTTATCTCGCAGGGCATCCAAAGAATAAAGTTTATAAGCTTCTCTGATGTTATTTCCGAAGACTACAAGCACACAAATTTTCACGTACGAAAAAGACAAAATAAAAGTAGAGCTCTTATTAGAAATTATGTGTGTATATGAACATACAATTTCATGTTGAATTCCTTAATCCCCAATGAATTTGCAACCTGTTTGATTCCATAGAGAAAGATAGAGGATTAAGTTAATAAAAAATTAATTAATTAGGAAAACAGTGACAGGAGGTCAGAGAGAGGGGTGACCTGTGCGAGATTATTTTGAGCAGCAACGTTGAGTAAGGTAGTGGTCATGTGACTCAGATACGCAATGGGAGTCAACAATGCTACTGATCTCAACTTATCCACCATCTTCCTCTCTGACAGTGACGCCATAGCCATTGTTGTTCCCTGCGTTAACAATCCAAAGACCCTCATATCGAATATTCACTCGTTCTCATTTTGCTTTCTTATACAATAAATACTTAGTGATAAGATACATATGTAATAGAGGGGATGCTTACCAACGAATGGCCAACGTAATGCAATTTTTGTCCCGTCTTGTTATGCACAAAGTTGATGGTCGCAGGAAAATCGTATTCTACTAATTGGTCCCACGACCAGTTCCAGAATTCCTATTATCTCACAGAGATAAAAGTCTCAAAATCCTTAGATCGATGGAAGAAAACTAAGTTAATTACATGCATTAATTGCGCATTAGTTAGGTTAAAGCAATCCTTCATATTTCATGTCATCAAATGAGACTCACATAAGAAGATGGATGGAGAGAACGTTGGTTACGACTCCATTTGGTACCACGGGCATTTGAAATCCACACGTCAAAGCCGTAGTCAGCTAAGACAAAAGGGAGGGATTGATCCGGAGCATTGAGCATCCACGATGTCGCATCCTGCAAGTAATCAAACACATTCAGAGAAGGCCAAATTCAATAAATGGATGCTTATTTTATAGACCAAGACATTTTTAATTTTTGAGGATGAATAAGCAACTAACCATTGTCAATCCATGTTGTAACAACACAGGCCTCTTCCCTCCTAACCCTCGTCCTCCATTTCCACGACCCTCAGGGATTCTCTGCATGCTTAGTATATATCCATCCTCTGTTGTTACCTATATATATTACATCTAATGATGTGGGTCTGGAAGAAACATATATATACATATAAAAAATAGATATATATCTTTGTTTACATACATGATATTCTTCACACCAGTATCCTTTTGGAACCACAACCCCTTTGCAAACACCTTGCTCAATTTGTGTAATGAAAGTAGAAGAAGAGGAGTTTGAATGCCCATAGACGTAAATGGAAAATGAATATATGATGTAAAGTACGACGATGCAGGAGCTAGATGCCAAGGGCATCATCTTATGGCTGAAAAGATGCTCGAGTATTTATTTCAGGATTCCTGAAATATTAGAAAAACATTAGTACTAAAATAAATGTGAACGCACATATAAATATGTGTGTGTATATACTTACTAGAATTGTATATGTGATATGTATGCATGCATTTACATCCAACATGCATCGTTTTAATGAAAGATAATTCTTTTAATGGAATAATCATTCGAGTTTAGAATAATCAACTTACATTATGTCTTTAGAATATTTTTAAATCTTGCATTAATTTAATTAGAGACAAACTGAAGAGTTGTTGATATTAATGATGTTGATTTATGCGACTATTTTTAATCATACATTCTTCAATAAAAAATAAGATGCAAAAAAGATATTAGTATCAACTTCAATATATCATGGGAATATACATGTAATAGAATAAAAATCTTATTAACGGAGACCGTTTAAACAATCCACCATAATTAATATTAAATGGAATACTTGGGACCATAAACATGCAAAAAAATACATATGGACATGTGAACTTATATTCTTAAAGTTTTTGTTTGAAGTGTCATTGAAATTCTTTTTCAAAACAGTATCCACCTTTAATAAAAAAATTTGCATGTCCAAAATATATAGTAGAGAAAGAAATTGTGCTTACAGTGTGTTTTGAGACATTTTCTACTAAAGAAAGTATATATGTTACCTTCTATTCAAAAGGTTTGATGTAAAAAACGAGAAAGAGCTCAAGAAGGCACAACCCAAATTTTCCTTTGCCTAACAAAAGCTCCACGTTTTCTTTAAGCCATTTACAATCGACACTTATAAGGGCCAACAGATACTTTAATTAGGATTAGGAAGTCCTACCGTTTTTTGCTAACAAAAGAAAGTACAGTAAAAATGGTCGTTCCAACATAAAAACTTCGTGTAAAACAACAAGCCTATTTATAGGCAATGCCTTAACTAAAGATCTTTAGAAGATCTTTTTCTTAATTTGCATAGTTGTTACCTTTTCCAAAAATCATGTTGTCATTTTCATATCATCATAAAGAAGAACATTTCGAGGATTTTTGCTACATAGAAAATCCTAAAATGGTTGTTGGTAATGATGCTAATGTTTGTATCTGGTAGCATCCAAAAAAGCAAACAAAATGATAATAAAATTAACTAGCTAACATTACCATCTTAACTCCTATTAATCCCTCAATTAGCTGTCACATCATAAAAGAAGATTTTCCTACCCATTATTCATCTTCTAACTTCATCAATAATATAAACATTCCCTAGTCATGCATTAATGATTGAATAGGATACTTAAACCTCTCCACTCCACCACACGACAAAAATTGAGAAAAATCCCCACGAGACATTTCTTTCTATTGGGTCTTTCTATTCGTGTCAAGTTATGATCCAACAATATAGATGAAAACAAGAGAGTTCAATGACATCAAGGATGGCCGACAATGATGCATATCGGTGTTGACGAATAGTTCACATATGTATCGAACTTATTTGGTTATATATTGTTGATATCATTCCACGATCTAGGCATACACAGGAGCTCTAGATCTTGCGCCACCAACAACAATATATATTCTCATGGAAGGAAGTAGTCTGTCACTCACCTTACGTTTTAAAGAACTTATGAAGCATACCTTAATTGTATGAGTATATAACCTTGTATTATTCAATAACAAAAGAAAGTATTTATATACTTCTTGATTAATTATTTCCTTTATTATATACTTGCATGGAAAGATAATAATATAAATTAGTAGAAATATTGTTGGAGATACACGAAAAAGGTAAAGCCAGTTTGATGAACAGAATCTCTGATTGAGATATGGTGTAAATTATCAGTAAGTATGATGAGGAGGGTAAATAGGATAAAAATTGAGTGGTGGTGAGGTTGATGGTGGAATGTTGAAATAACACTCCTTCAAAGGATCATTGCTTTGATATTATGGGTTGTAATCGGATTCAAAAAATCTAGTTCAGTGTTTGAAATATATGATTGGTGAACTACTAACACCTGATCTTCAAACATGAATGGTGATAAAAATCTATCTTCCTCCATAAAATCACTAAAAGTATCCCAAATGGCATCCTTGTTTTGTTCAATTTCAATACTTGAATCAAGTTATTTGGGCTACGAGAAAATCAGAAGGTTGGGTTCAGAAACAGAAGATGAGGTATAGAAGGAGAAGGTGTAGGGCTCCTCTTCGTATGATATTTCAAATTCGACCAATACAAAAGATAATTCCGTTTAAGGCAAAATCGGTAAGGTGGTAAGTCTTTTGCTCCTAAATAGTTCAAGTTGACTGGCACATAGTGAGATTGATTAATCACCTTCTCTAGCTATAATAGATCCTTACAAGGACAGAAATGTTTATTTGGAAGACAACTGATCTATGAGTAACGACATCCAGAGAGGAGATTTTTATGTTATGTAAGACAGACTTCTAGAGGGCTTGATGCTCTATAACATGATAATAGTTTAATTATATTTAAAATCCAAAATATGCAAAAAGTTGTGTTAGTGTAGTTGGTTAGAAGTGTGAAATAAGTAACCAAAGGTCATGGATTCAACCTATTACCAACAAAGTTTTTAAATAAATTAAATGTGGTTCAACGTCAGTTGAACCTGGTTAAATCGGGTCAAAAAAATAGGTTGAACCGGACGGGTTAATTAAATTTTAAATAATCGAACCGAAATGGCATAAATCGGTTAACCATACCGGTCCAGGCTCGGTTCACCGGTCGGACCAGTCGGACCGGCCGGTCTGATCCAGTTTCAAAAACACTGATTACGATAGGGTCATCATTAGATGTGTGTTCTTATTATAGGCATTCAACCTAGACATCATTATTATATTCTTTTCCCTTGGCCTTTATGGGGTCTCTAGTCGGCGTTCTAATCATAAGAATTACATCATTCACCCTAGCATTAATTACTTAGTTTGTCCAATACCAATTGTTATTTTTTTAAGGTAGGGTTATGTAGAATCTCAAGCCCTCTTAGGAAGTGATTTTGAAATTTAGTTCAAGTTTGACATCATTTTGGTTAAGCTAATAATGATTTTACGTAATGTGTGTGCTAAATTTTGGATGGGTTAGGTCGAGCTGGTTGCATGAAAATTGACCCTTAACATTGGGCATGTCCTTATTGTTCCCATGCAAAATTGGTATGATTGCGACTACTAGGTTTATATGTATTAGATAATTAGACACTTAGATTATTACCGTGGACCTAATTGGCATCTTTAAAGTAAGGTCTATATATGCAATTTCGCTTTATAAAGGCCAATATAGAAAGGAGGTAAAGAATGGACTAGACATGTAAATGGTTGAGAAAGGATGTTAACGTGGAAATTAGAGAAACTAAAGGGGATGATGGAATAATATGTAACAATAATCATTAAAGAGGGCGAGGGGCTTGTAGGAGTTGGATGGGTGATGAATATCATATTCATCAACCTTATTTATGCACGTCATGTTAAATCCTTAACAAATAAATGTTAATATTAAGGGGGAAATGGGGCTGCCCCCTCGGGAGAGCTAACTTAGCTCCCCCCGCTCCATTTTCCCTCCTTTTTTTAATTTTTTTGAAAATTTCTTTCATGAATATTCATCACTATATCCCTATATTATGTCACACAAATTTCGTGTGAAACAGAGACTCCTACAGCCTCCATCTAAAAAGTCATTTTTAACGGTCCCATGATTTTTTAAATCGACCATGTCTGGATGGAGGCCGTAAGAGTCTCTGTTTCGCACGAAACTTAAATGACATAATATAGAGATATAATAATGAATTTACACGATTTTATTTTTCAAAAAAATAAAAAATATGGGAAAAATGGGGCGGGGGGAGCTAAGTTAGCTACCCCTAGGGGCAGCCCCATTTTATCCTAATATCAATCTACTCAAAATTATTACAAACTAAAAAAATATAATGATGACAAGTTAACTATAAAAATATAGCAACAGACTAAAAAGAGAAAATTGTGGCTAGGGTTCTTAAATATATGTATCAGATACAATATAACAAAAGAAATTAAAATAAAAATAATTTCTAGAGTTGTATTATATGATCCTAACCTAAAAATTATTTTTTAAAATAAGAAAAATAAAAGCAAAAGAAATTTTGATATATTGCACAAATAGCTGTAATTTTCTTGTAAATATCATTGAAATAATTTGTATGTCTCATTTCAAATTAAATTAACTCTTTTTTTTCAAAAGTATAGATAAAAATAAAATAGGTAGATGAATAATAAATAAAAACTAACAACTCAAATAATTGAAAAAAAACAAACCCTACTTTAGGCTTTTTGTTAACTTCCCACATCCATAAGTATTTACAAAAAAAATTTTCTATGCTCTCTTTAATGTTCATGAAATAATAAGAATTAAACTTATAAATAACAACAAATCATAAACATTATAACAGAAAAAAATAGGTTTCAATCCAAATAATACATGATATTAAAAGAACTTAATTAATTAACATTTTTTAAAATCAAAGTAAATTATTTCTTTTTTGTATTTTCAGAATAAAATGTATGAATAAAAATAAAAAACAAGAATAATTCTATAAAAATAACTGATTTTAATGCAAAAGTCAATTCTTAAATAACTCATCTTCCTGGACTTGATATTATTTATAAATAACCTTGATTGACTTAAACTGATTTTTAAACTTTAACAAGAAATAAAACTAATATGGAGAATAAAATCGAGTTTTAGACCATGATTGCATTTAAATAAAATATTAACTTTGCATACTCAAAACGTTTTTTGAAAAAGGATGGATTTCATTTCATCAAAATAGAGGTAGTAGCCTACAATCATCAGAAAGAGTTTATGGAGCCTCACTCAGACCTGGGCACAACAACACAAAACAAGGCCACACATAACGCACGGGGTCTAGTATTTAGTACAATTGGCCAATCCCAAGAAGATAAGAAAATGTTCAATTTCCAACAAAAACATGTACAATCTCTCGAGAACCACATGCAAAATCCACCATAAGAAACAAGGGGGAGGATGGAGTCATCTCCTTGCAGCACGCTAGCAGCGGATACATGGATGCAAGTTGGTGGGTAAGGATAAAATGGACCGGATATAGATCAGAAATGCCTATTTCCATATCCTTATTCATTCCATCTCTATCGAATATGAATACAGATACATATATGATTCAAATATGCATTAAGGAATCCATATCCTTAAAATTCGAATCCAATATTTTCGAATCCAAATACAGATCGAATAAAGAGAGGACCTGAATATAGATCAAATAAAGAGTAAATCTAAATATGAATCAAATAAAGAGTGAACCCAAATATGGATCTAATGATCGTGGAATATGAGTACGGATCGAATAAAGATCACATGCGAATATGAATTGAATTTTTATCAAAGTTTATAATGATTTTAACAAATAATAATGAAATATAAATAAGTTGCATCACGATAAAAGGGAGCATCGAGATGACATGTGTTCTTGATCGGAAGCAAAAAGGGTGATAGGGTTTTGTAACTTTTGTTCGTGCCCATCGATCCCCAAACAAACGGAAGTTTATTAATACATTAATGTATTGTACTATATAATATATAATGTTAATATAATAACATGGGGTTGCGACTTATAATACATTAACTAATATATTAAACAATATTAAATGTTGTATTCGGATATCTGGATCTGGATTCAGATATTCAAGCCATTACCATATCCGTATCTGTATCCGAAAATTGTTTACAACCAATATCCATATTCGATCCGTATTCTATTAATATTTGGATATGGATATTTGTATCCGGTATTTTTTCAAAATATGGTAAGCGGATATTCGGATATATCTGTATCTGTTTCATCCTTATTGGTGTGGCTTCTTAGCTAGACTTGCAATAGAAAAAAGTTTAAGAGTGGACATGTACCAGATTGAAGCACTTATATGTTATAAGGCTAAGGGAGGTTATTGAGTAGGAAGGAGGCTTCTTTAGCAATAACGGAAGGGGGTTTAGAGATATCCTTATAGATTCTCAAACAACGCTCGTTCCAAATCAACCACTAGGTCGATGCTTGGTTAGCAGTTATCTGCCACTGTATTTATATATAACCATGATTTACAAGGAGCCACTTTTGTTCCCTTTTGCCCATTCCTTTCTCCCTTCACCTCCTTCATACTCATAGATACTAGTGTCTACATGGATCTTTATGAATTTGTAATATCCCAACAACATCCCTTAGAGCATGTAAATAGGGTTGATCCTCCCTTATTCCAAATTATCTGACATAATTCTTCTTCCTCCTCTAAGATCAAGATTATGGCATAAAGTGCTTGTGATAGTAGTAGTTGATCGTAGCTGAAGAACAAAAAAGGGTTAGAAGTTTGGGGCAGGACTGATTGTAATCTTCTTGTTGTTGTGTCTTTCACAATGGAGTACACCCATATATCGGCTTTCCAGTGACATGTACGCCTCCAAAGTATCTGCCCCTGATTATGTAACATTTCTACAATGATGACGAAAGTTACGATATCCAAATCTCTATTTTATGGCCATTATCTTTTGTATTCATGACCATTGAAGGTCATTATTCTTGTAACAACCCAACATCTCCCACTTGACTAAAATGATCATGACATTTCACACTCCCACTATTTGAGAAGTTGCTATCTTGTTGAATATGTTTACTTGCAGTTCATTATTCAAGAATCCTTTAACTTAACGCAATCATTCACGAGTCCCATTAAACTATCATGTTTAATGTATGTTCTAGCTTCAATTCTTTTAGTAAAAGAATCAATTAACATATCACTTGTAGGTATATATGTTAACTTGATTTCTATGTCTGACTTCCGTGATCTCCGCAAAGAGCGGAGGAAGGGTTTTGAAAGACAACATCTTTCCATTCCACTTCTTTTTTTTCACTATGGAACCTCAGGGACAATGACTTTTGGAAAATTCAATAAAAAACAAAGAAATTTCTCGTAAATAAAAGATAGTTCTTTTGGCAATCAAATTAGGTATGATTTTCTTGTCCTTTGATGATTCCGACGATGATCATATAGTCAAGCCTGATCCTCTTACTAGAAATCAAGGCTTTTCCCCTTCGGGAATCCAAGGAAAAAATGAAGATGTCGAATAGGATAAATAGTCCGAGAATTGATGACTTTCTATCTATGGTTATAGTGATAATGTATCTCAATATGCTTTCCCTTGGAACTATTTGCTCCATTGTTAATCAAGCTTATTACAGCTTGATTATCGTAATATATTTCAATTTGGTTTTTTAATCAATTTAAGATCTAAGTTCTCAAGAAAGCATCTAATCCAAAATGCATGAGTGGTGGTCATGCTACATGCAATGTACTCAGCTTCTTGTGTATGTCTAGGAACACAAGTTTGTTTTTTGCTTCCCCAAGAAATAGTTGCACCACCAAAGAATAAAAGGTAACCTGATGAAGATTCTTTGTCATCAACATCTCCTCTGAAATATGCATCAATGTATCCAACCACCTGAAGAATTACCATTCATGCACATTTATTCATTCATTTTAGGCTTAATCCCCAGATAAATGCATGTGAGTAGCAATAAAACACCTGAATTAACACTTGTATATTAATCTATATAGTGTGTATAATACCTGAAATTAAACCCTAAAATGAAGGAATAAATAAAAGAAAAGAAAAATAAAGGCGGCGTCTGATGAATCTGCATTTCATCATCTTTATTCATTTATTTTAGCTTAAAATCCCTTATAAAACACATGTAAATATCACTAATTCATTCTTTTACTAACTCTAATTCTTATATAAATATTGTATTTATCACTCCTTTAACCTAAAATAAATAAAGAAAGAAATAAATGAAAAATAAATAAAATAGAAGATTATATATATGCAATAGATACAGACTGAATCAAACCTCGAGAGAAGGTCAAGACTTGACCTGATCGACAAGGAATAAAGTAGAGGGAGATAAGGCCTAAAAATTATTTATCACTTGTATATATTCATCATCTGCACATTATTGTCTATATTACACATTTTTTCATTAATTTCTTCATTAACAAATCCTTTGTAAATAACGATGATTTCTTCTTGAAATTTGTGAATAAAATACTTTTGTAAATAATAAAAATAATTGCAATTAAAATATGTGTATAATGTGTAAATAACAACACTCTCCAAAAGCCACAAATTATAAACTTTCAACATTAATATTTGCTCTACCGAGACTCCAAATTCATGAAACTCACTTTCATTTCCGTCCAAATTAAATTATCTTCTAAATGGAGGTGATTCCATAAAAATCAGAGTTAAGCTGTGAAATGTGGTCAATTGGGGTATTATTGTATATTGTACCTATATGCACTATGCATATTATTTAATTATTTGTTTCCTTGTGAATACTTGTGAATATTGTATTTCTACTTAATTGCGAATATTGCATTTAACTTATATAAAATACAAATAAAAATCACAAAATCAGAAATCAACAAAAATTAAATCAGGTATATATTGTATATGTATCACCTTGCATATACTGTACTTATACCTATTTAATTAACATGATAAATTAATTCCTCTAAATTCAAATAAAATTTTTCATTAAAACCCTTGTAAAATTTTGTAAAAAAGGAAAATATTAAATTATCTTTATATTTGTATAAATTATTAATTAAAAATCAAAGTCTTGTATATATAGGTATACATACCTATAATTAACCCTTTATATTTCTTTTAACCCTTGTATATACATTATTTAATTAATTAAAAATTACCTAAATTAACTACATTTAATCACTAACATTTCCTTACAACATATAATTATTTATTTTTTTTTCAATTTTAAATTCATTTATTTAGATTTTATTTGTTGTTTTGTCATTTTCCCTATTTTCTCAGCATCTTTGGCATGCTCTTATTGGCCAAACTTGAGTCTGTTGACCCGGGTCAACTCCCTAGTCCCCGCTAATTCCGCCTCTTTTGTTCGATGACCACTTTCGTCACACAATTTTCCCATGAGCATCACTCGATAATGTCATCCGATTCCTTCGCCAACATTCAAGTCCCTTCATTCCTCTCCACCGCTAGCCATTCAGTTTAACAATCGCGTCTTATTCTGCTCGAAATTCAAAATTCAAAATGTCACCAGTCCTGCTTATTATATATACATCCAGATTTTCAACCACCTCTCTTGATCCAATTTTGGTCGTCTTCCTCCATGAGATCGAGTTCTTGAGAGAGTTGTAGGTGACAGCTACCATTCCCCGCGATCAGGACTGTGAGAGGCATCTGAAGGACGTGATCCATCCACTCATCGAAGTTCGCCAGTGCAGTTTTGACTCTCTACCATTCATAGCGGATTGAAGCCAATTCAACCCGATTCTCCACCATTGGTAACCATAGTTGGCCAGTTTTTAATTCTGTAATTTTGATTCTGTCTTTTAATTTTGATAGCAGCTTAAATCTGAACTTCATCCTCAATTGTTGATCACTAGATCGGAGGTGTTCTGATTATTTTCAACCAACTATGACCATGTCAACATATTCCCCTTGTTGTTCTCCATCTCTTCCATCATCTACTCACCCTCAGATCAGCATATCCGAGGAGAGACTTCCTCTCCGATCACCTCCACCGGAAGTCCCCACTCCCTCCCTATTTCATGACTTTTTGACCTAATTCCTTGCTGGAGGTTCCTCCGAGCATGAGATTTCCATGGCATGTCGAAGGAGCTCCAGATCTCACGCATATTGCAAGATATAATGCTGGAATAGTTTCCTGGAGCAGCGAAGTTTGATACCTTCCAGATCGATGATCTGGTGATTCCACAACGATTAAAGGGGCGCAACCGGTGCAGAATTCAAGGAACGTTCATTTGAGATTGATTTGACGCCGAGTAGAGTTATGACGAGGGAGATCCAGCCAAATCAGGCTCATTGTGGAAAACCTGCTTCCATGTTCTTCTAGGGATCCCCAACACTGCACGGTCAAGAACAATTGCTCCCAGATTCAATCGCGGCCGTCTAATTTGCCCCAATTCCCTACCGTGGATTGAAGACCCAGTTCTGATCAACGCCATCCATTCACGATCCAATCTTAGCCATCGAATCATAGCCTCCATGTATAAGAGTCGCTCCAAGGTGGCACGTCATTTAAGGGTACATTTGCATCCATCCTCCTACCTTTATTTTATTTTCAAATAAGTCATTGTGAGGACACGTGTCTATACTTTATTCTTTGAACATTTACACTTTTATCCTTCATATTTATTTTAATTACATTTAAGTTCTGCTTAAAGTGTGAGGGTGCTTATCACGTGAGTCTTTGGAAAAATTTCAATAAAATAATCATATTTTTGGGTTATTATTTGGACCCTGAAACTATTATATTTACATTCTAGTCCATTCTAGCGTACATCAAGTGCTCGTGCACGTGTTCTTTGGTATTTTTGTACATTTCGCCGCGCTACTTTTTTTGTTATTATTCGGTCTGTAAAGTTTAAATAATTGCAATCTGGTCCATTTGATCTGCATTTATTTTGCATATTAAAAATCAAATAAAATATCAAAATCCCTTTAAAAATTCCATAAAAATTCATATAAGTCCCTCTTACATCCATCTTTTGCATCTATAAATCTCATTTTGTATTTTCATTATTTTTATTATTTATTAAAATTCAAAAACCTCATAAAAACTCCCTTTTGCATTTAAAAGTCAAAAATACAAAAATTGCATAAAAATTCTAGAAAGATTGTATATGCTTCTTTTGATTTTTTTTTAATTTATGTGTAATTTTGGCATTTTAATTCTTCATAAAAACCATAAAAATCACAAAACTATTATAAAGATTAAATATTCATAGAAATTCTTTTAAATATAAAAAATCGTAAAACCCCTCTCTGGAAAATATAAAAATTATTCTTTCGTTCTATGTATTTTTCATCTATTTTGTATTTTATTTGATATTTAAAAAATCTAAAAATATACATTTTATTTTCTATTTTTTTTCCTGATTTTGATTTATTTGAAGTCTTTAAAAATTGTAGAAATTTTGGAAAATGACAAAACCATTAAAAAATTATCAGAAACTCAAAAATAAATTTGTTTAATACTCTGATTATTTTTTATATATTTGAAAAATACAAAAGAGTGGTTGAATGTGTATGCTGTAATTTTTCTTTATTTATCTCATTGTTTTAAAACTTTAAAAAATATTTTACAAAATTAAAAATCATAAAAAATATAAAATCAGAAAACTAAATAAAAATATACAAATTAAAATTCCAAAAAATATATATTCTAAAAATATAAAAGCCAAGCATAGTGTGCATAGAGATTCCTTCATTCCTTCATTGATTTTTCATTGCATAGAATAACCCTCAGGATTTTTGTATCCTCTCTAAGTTCGATCGTATTAGTTATACAGGTAAATTAAATAGCAAATTTTTCTCTTACTACATTTTCTCTATTTATTGTTGCTTGAGAATTGAATAAATTTTTATTGAGGGATTTTTAGGATTGCAATGACACTGCACATTAATTTCCATATTTAAAACCATGATTTCCCTTTTCAACAAAATGGCACCGTTACTAGGGAGGCACGGCGAGGGTAGCTACGTTTTTCTTTTAGCATACTATTCTTGGTTGTTTATACTTGATTCTCTTCTCTTATTCTTTGTCTATATTTTCTTATATTCACTTCATTATTTATATTCACTTTATTTATTTTCATTATTTTTTTATCATATTTATATAGTTGTCTCTTACACATTCTTATTTTTCCTCTTTCTTGCGAGGGTCCGACGAGCAAGGGTAGCATTCTTAGGAGCGTTGGCACACCCAAGTGAAGCGGAGGCGGCTTGATTCTTCACTGAGTTGTAGGAGAGTGTAGGAAGAGGAGAAGAAGATTTGAAGGAGACCAATTATTTGGAGCAATTCTACATAGAATATTTTTCTATTTATTTTAGCATTTTACTTATTCAAAACTCTTGTAAAAGGACATTATATACCTTGTGTATGAGGTCTGTTTCACCAAGTGCCGATGCACTTGGGGGACCTCATCGATTTTGTTTTCATTGCCTTCTTTTTCGTTATTTCACATGGTTGTATGTGCTTGAGCCCTGAGTGATATGCTTTATTAACTTTCTTGAGCCAGTTAATCGATTAGGTCCAAAGACCTAAACAATAATTTTTGCATCTATAGATTAGAGTGTTATTTGAACTGAGTCAAATTAGTTGGTTCTTACCCACTAATAAAAGTTATTGCTAAGACGGTTCACGTGCATCATTTAGGTTAGTTTATTTTCTATATTTAAATTCTATGCGCATCTCCCTACAAGTAGAGAGCTGGCGACAAGATACACATATCTTATCCCCTGCATGCATCATTGAATTTTATCGCGCATTGGAATTTTCAACTTCCTTCCTTGTTTTCACTCACATAATATTAAAAGGAAATTGGAAACTCGGTAGGCGAGTTATTGAAAAAAAAATCCAAAAAATGACAATTTTATAAAACCAGGGCTGCTAAAGAACACTCAACCCTAAAACTAAATGTAAGGACAAAAATAATTGTTTTAGGGAGAGTAACCCCCTCATTGTTTGAATTTACTTGCAAAGTGAACGAGAGATGTACACTGGGATAGAGCCAAGCTTTGGTTTTTCATTTAGACTACTGATTCTAACAAACGATTAGCTACTTCTCAGTGAGGGAACACGGGTAGACATTTCACGGTCCGTACTTCTCATGGCAGAGTGGGTGATTTAAAGGACACTGTGTAAGACACCATCCTTAAGTAACACAGGTAGTCGTTTTACGGTTCGTACTTACACCCATACTGGTTGAAAGTGGATGCAACTATTCGTAAGAATTCGAGCCAGTCTTTAGGAAAATACCGGCACCTAACAACTTGATAGATCTTGTCTAAGATTGCATTTATCACTAATTAAAATTGAAAAGATAAAATACCAAACTCTTACGGTCTCCACTTGTGTAAGTTGCTGAATTGGAGGTTTGTATTATGTTTGATTGCTAGTGTTAGAGATCCCTCCGCACCCTTCACACCTTATTCTCATTCTCTTCTTGTTTGACCTTTGTGTTCTCACATCTCGCCTCTTCATATCGAAGATGTCGGATTGGAGCATTTGTCGTTCGGACTTTGCAGACTCATTTCACACCCAAACCGATCGTCTTCTACTTGAGGAGACTCACTTCCCGAGCATTCCTTTTTCCCCACTTCACCCTTCACCTCATCAATCAATCCATTGTTCAAGATTGACTCTAATCTTGAACTATACAGTATAGTTTACACTTGTAGAAACCGAAATAGTGCACTTGATGCTACCTAAGGGCAAGGGTTCCATGGCTGAGTAGAGAGAGATCAATAATGCCATGTTAGCCTCCATTCAATCCATTCAGGCTCACTTGACAGAACATGATGACGTTCAAGCAGGATTAAGAGATATGATTCTAGAGATGAGACAGGATAGACAAGATAGGAGAGAGGAGGATATAAACCATGAAGGAGGAGGAAATGGGGGACATGAACCTGTAGAGCCAGTGGATAAGCTCTCACTTAGAGAATCCTATAATCCAAGAGCAGGATAGACAAATACATGATCAAATTCCTGCGATTCATGGGCATGTGAGTAGCAATAAAACACATGAATTAACACTGGTATATTAATCTATATAGTCTGTATAAATACCTGAAATTAAACCCTAAAATGAAGGGATAAATAAAAGAAAAGAAAAATAAAGGAGGTATTTGATGAATCTGCATTTCATCATCTTTATTCATTTATTTTAGCTTAAAATCCCTTATAAACACATGTAAATATCACTAAATTCATTTTTTTACTAACTCTAATTCTTGTGTAAATATTGTATATTTATCACTCCTTTAACTTGAAATATATAAAGAAAGAAATAAAGAAAATTTTTGAAGACAAGCCTTGTGCGAAATTTCTTTGGGGGATCGAGTCATTAAAACCAGAAGCTGGTAGATGCCGCTGGGGGGAGTCATTTCAACAAGGACGGGGATGTCCTTTATCATATTTTTCAGGAGATAACGGAGAGATCGACAACTCTTTATTCCCACATGCTTTTCAAAAGCATCTTGTTACTTCTCCTTCAGTCCCCCACAAGGTTGTCAACATGACAACATCACAAGGTGTGGATAGGGTGGACAGTGCAGATCTTACCGTCACAGGAAATCACCTATCCAAAGTGGACATAATTGAGAAATAATCCTAGGAGTTGAAGAAGCACCAAGTGATCGAACAGAGGTGAAGAGCCTGGATAAGCTGCATGAAATAACGAAGCATATGGAACTTCATGTGAGTATGATCAGTGCATGCTAGAGTGCGAGTGCAGCAACCGGCACCTCTATGTGAGAACAGACTTCTTTCGCTCAGCAGAGTACCAGAGGACCATCCACAATTCAGCATATTTACTACATGCAGACTCTTGATCAGATCCTGCAGCATTCACAATAGATTGTACCATACCAGCAGGAGGGACCATACACTCCTGAGCAGCAGTCTCCACCTCCACCTATCATTCAGGAGGTGAACGGTATCTGGTTCGATTGAGAGTGCAACTAGCCCCGTTTGTCAAGACAAATCTAGTTGGGTTCCCAGCAGGGTCAAAGACCCACCCACCAGTTTCAGGGTGGCAGACAATAGTAGTACCAGCACCAGTAGTTCCAACCTCAATATCAATCTCCACATCACTTCCAAAGCTGGAGACATAGCCGGCATCAGATGCAGCCTGCACACACTTACCAGCCTTACCACCAGCAACAATATGTGTTGTATGGACAGTATACACGTCCTCCTCCTCCTCATTATCAATTGTATGTATACCAACATCCTCCTCATTACCAGTCTCAGCGATAGCCCATCATTGAGCATCCTGAGGCACCTTCGGTGAATCCAACACTCGATTAGTTGGCATTGCTGATGAAGAATATGAATGACCTTACTCAAAGGCTTGACGACCTGACCACCACATATACATTGATCCCAGTACAGGTCGAAGTCAATCCCTACGACTTCAGATGCAGGGAGAAGTGTAACATCCGGATATGCACAAACCCGAACCCGATCCGATTAAGATATGTATATCTCAATAAAGTTATTAAACAACGTTAAATAACATAAATCAATCAATTGATCGTGAATCAAATGTCGTTTGGGCGAAATCGATCAAAAATCGATCGCATCGTAATGCGTGCCCGAAAAAGCCGTGACACAAATTCGGAAACTGCGAAATAAACCGAGACTACATAAAAATATGATTCGATGAAATAAGATCAACGGAATCGACCGTTCATCGATCGGAGGTCGTTTGATATTTTAAAATCGCAAAATTTAATGACCAATCAAGACCGTATCTCAGAAATTTTGATCGCCGTTTAGAGACGATCAAAATGAGATATTACACATCAAAATCCGACATTCGAGGTGTGAATATGGATAATTTTTAAAAATATCGAATAAATGAATAAAAAAAGTAAAATAAAAATATTTTTGTATGTTGTCCGTTACTTTTCCAGGCTATTTCATGTGGCCTTTTTCTCTCTTCCACTTGTCAACATAGAGCCACCCACTTGGTTTTTTTCTCACCTCCACTTGCCAACATAAGAGCCACCCACTCTCCTTATTAATATCAACCTTCTCCTCTCTTTTTTCCATTTCTTTCTCTCCTTTTTCTCTCCACCGAGGAAGCAGTTCTAGTCATTTTCCCCCCAATTCCAGAAACTCCTGGGAACTGCTGAAATGCAGCTGCAGTTGGAGCCGCTTCTTCTCCAAGCAATTGCCTTTCCCCTCCTGCTGCTCCATGCAATTGGCTGGAGCTATTTCTCCTGTAATTTCTGCAGTTACTGCCAATTGATTGTTGTCCAAGCTCCTGCTGGGGGGGCTGCTGCTCCCCTATTGAGCTCTTGGAAGCTCCCAATTTGCTGGAGCCACAATGATGCTGTCCAGTAGCCTCTCCAAGTGCTACTACAACTGCTTCATGCAGCTAGGAGCAGCAGCATGCATGCAAGATTTGAAAAAAAATTAGAGATTTCAAGGTACAATCTTCCCTTCCTCTTGCTGTAATCCATGTCTTTGTACCAATCTTCTCCTTGTTGCTTTCCATGTATGAAATATAAATATATAATAAATGAGTTCCTTAGAGTTCATCCATGGTATGCTTCATACTATATTATGTGTATTATACATGACATAGATGACTCCGAACATATCATTCCACTTAAAAGTGATGGCAGATTAATAAAGAACTATGAATATATACATGTAATTCCAACAGATGCTCCATAAATAACTTTATTTTTTTATATATAGAAATATAGGAGGTATCAAGAAAGAACTATGAATATATACATGTAATTCCAACAGATCCTCCATAAATAAATTTATTTTCTTTTTATATAGAAATATAGGAGGTATCAGTTATTCATATATGTATAGAATATTGTGATACAACCTATATGCGTATAGCAGTTATGGAATTAATAGGCACGTGTAGAGAAAAGGATGTTTTCCCCTCATAATTGTGTTGAATTGTTCTCCTTAATTAATTATTGTATATACTCTTTTCATATCTAATGTTAAGGAGTAAGTTGCATCAAAATATTTCTGAATAATCCATGCACAACATTCAAAGAAAATAATTGGATGACAGATTGAATGCTAATCTTGTAGTACCTTTTATCTTGATAACCATGTAAAATAAACGTTGAGAAAAGTTTTTTTTATATAATCCGAGGTGGCTGCATAACACAGTACTCTCTAGTTAGTCTTTATTGTAAATAAAGGAAAGAAAAAGTAAATAAAAAAGGCATAAACGTTCATAGTGTATCGCCATAACCTTACTTTAGATAATAACATGAAAATATTCAAACATACTTGCGTGACTTGGAGGAACGATTAAAGGAAAGGGTAAAACTTACTATATAAATAAAAATACTTTTTCTAGGACCCTACTTTAGTTCTAGAAATATAAAGGCGTCAACTATGAAATTATTTAGTTATTACAATGAAAATAAATTCACTTTACTGTGGAGAGAAATGTAAATAACATGGTTATAGTTGGAGCAACCTATGCATACATAGCATTATATCTTATATCCCTCATGACTCAATCCATTAGGGGACCAGTGAATGATCGCAATTACTGACTCGGGAAAAAGATCCAACTCACCAACAGATGACATCTCATGAGACAAGCCATTGACTCCTAGAACGAAGCAAAGGGATTGGATTGAACTACATTGATTTCTACATCTGTTTATTCACCTGTAAAGAAACATCCTCGATCATCATGTATTTACTTATCGTATTGTTTTAAAACCAAAACCCAAGATCTAATAAGTAACTCTTAGTTCTTGTTTTAAATAAGAAAAATTGGGGATCTAACATTGATCTAAATTTAAATACAGATCTAATGAACAACATCAAATCTCGTGAAAATGAGAACATTGGGGTATTTACATACAAGTGAAAAAAATCTAGATTAATAAGTAGGCCACCAAATTTCGAGATAATCTATGAACAATGATTGAAAATCTTCGTGATCAATCATTTAGGTATGAATCACTAATTATAGATCACTATTCCATAAGACTGATGACAAGATGCCAAGATCGGTAAAAGTTAATCACAACAGAGATTGAAAAAGGATGAGAAATCAAGTCAGTGATGACTGATAATTAAGAGTGCCAGTCACGGTGACCTTTATACCTGACTGTGCGAGGCAGGGGCGGACTCATTCACATCTCATGGGGGGCACGTGCCCTCTCTAAAATTTGGAAAGTCCTAACAAATCTACCATTAATTTATTACCTAAATTAAATTCTAATGAATGTGCCCCCCATGACCCCGTCAAGAATAGGAACCGTCACGTCACACGTCGTGCCCTCCCTACATTTATACCCTCCCATCTCGCCTCTCATCTCGTAAATGAAACGCATACCCTCTCAAACACCCTCCCAATACTTTGCGTTGCGGCTACGGCGTGCCTGAGCCTTACAACCCTCACCTCTCGACGGTGTTTGCTCCCTCCCCGGCCAGTGGCATCCCCCATCCTCGGGTCTGATTTGCTTGCAAAACAACAATCCGTGGCTACCCTCCTTCCCTGGAGCAGCATCACAGACAATCTCTCTCGCATTCCCTTTGGAGTTTGAACGCCCAAGCATCCAACTCGAGTTTGGCGAGTTGTTAGTTGTTACGCCACCCCTCTTCACGCCACGGTGCCGGCTCCCCGCCTGGCAGCATCCCCGGCTCCCTTGCCTAGCAGCAACACCATATGCATATATATATATATATATCATATAAGTGAGTCACATCGTTTGTCTTAATTTGTCGACTCCCCTTACTCGCTCCCATGTCGCCTTTGTTTGCTAACTTTCCTTCCCTCTCGGACATACCAGGCTATCGGCGTGGGGTCCTTGGCTCTGTCGCAAACACATACAATTGCACCTTGTCAATAGAGAGGTAAGTGATATATGAGAAGAAAAACGAATATACAATAATTTGGTGATTTATTCATTCATACTTTTACAGATTTACAACATCTTTAATTTTTTATTGTTATTTATAATGATTGTAGTATTGTACTGGTTGAAAATTTTCATTCCGATATTGAAACTCTTCATTGCCGGACTATATTTACTTGTCGGACTATATTTTTTGTCGATGTCAATGCAAAATTTTATACTACAGTTTAACTACTGTAGCATATCCGCAAAATCAGTCTTTTTTCTTTTCTGATTGAACTTAAAGTTAATGTCTATGTTCGGAACAAGTTCAAGCCATCACATTACTTAGAGAGAGAGAGAGTTTCCTGCCAATAAAATATACATTGACAAAGAAAGATGGAATTAGTCGCTACTTATTCCACTATGGTATCCAATAAATGATATAACTTAAATAAAGTGCTCTCTACCTTTAAAAATAATGGTTCCATCAAAGATGCCATAAGAATCACATCAAAATTATGCTTGAAATAGTTCATGCCCAATCCATCAAATTCCATTTAAACTTCGTATTACATACACTTTCGTCATTTTTAAGATTTGAATGAGGATCTTTCAGTATTGGTTTTGTATCTATTAAAAAAATATTTCATATTACATACATGTATTTTTTAATTGTGTGACTTTAAATATTTCATGTTACATGTAGGAATGAACAAATTTCTTATAAGAAAATCTTCATCTTCCTCATCTCAAATACCACTAGTTGATCCAATTTCCTCAAATGAAGAAACAATGGGATCACTAAATAAAAATAAACTGGGAGAAGCAAGTACAAAGCGGTGTCATATGGAATTGAATGTTTCGGAATTGCCTTCTTATCCTGGATTGCGTTTGCCGATTTCAACTTATCATCCCAATATACAAGATGATGTTCGAAGGGCATATATGCAAATGCAACTATCTCAACCGACTAACCATGTGTTTCCATTTAAGAAAATTGGAAAAAAAAGAAAGAAGATTCAATTCTGCGTGGTTTCAAAAATATCCTAGTTGGCTAGAATATAGCATGGTAAAAGATGCAGCTTTTTGCAGATATTGTTACCTATTCAGGGTAAATTATACAAGTCAAGGTGGTAGTGATGCATTCATTTTTAAAGGATGGAATAATTGGAAAGACAAAAGTGAGCTTGATAAGCATGTTGGAGGTCCTAATAGTGCTCATAATTTGGCTCGAGAAAAATGTGAATTTAATGAAGCAGGCTCAACATATTGAGACAACGTTGAATATGCATGACGTCCTGATCTTCTTGATATATGCTCAACATATTGAGACAACGTTGAATATGCATGACGTCCTGATCTTCTTGATATATGCTCAACATATTGACGTCCTAATCTTCTTGAATATGCATGATGCAGGCTCAACATATTGAGACAACGTTGAATATGCTCAACATATTGGCGCATCAACTTCAATTGGCAATGGTTGCAGTTGCTAGAAATCATGATCTTCTTGATATGTTTTTTACCAATGTATCAAGACCATCAAGTTTATTTACTACGTCATGTAAGAAGACTGAATTACTCCGAGAAGCGGAAGCTAATAGAATTTTCGATGCCATTGATTTGGGTGAACTTGAAACATGAATAGGAATAAATCAAGAAAAAAGTTTCTTACGTCCTGGTGATACACGTTGGGGATCCCATTATAAGTGTTTAATAAATTTGATTGACTTATACCCATCCATGATTACCGTTTTGGAGTTCTTGAGAGAAAATAAGAGTTTGGGTAAACATGGAGAGGCACTTGAATATTTGCGCAAGTGGCAAGAATTTGAATATATTTTCTGCTTACACTTAATGGTTGATGTTTGGGGTGTTACATATGTACTTTCTCAATCACTTCAGAGGAAAGATCAAGATATTATTAATGCGATATCATTGGTGTCGGTAGCAAAACAAAGTTTGCAAGAGATGAGGGATGACGGGTGGAGTTCATTAATGGAAAGAGTTTCTTCATTTTGCAAGAAGAATAATATTGATGTTCCACATGAAGATGATATATATACAGCTACAGGACGATCAAGACGTAAGGTTGATAAAATTACAGTTATGCATCACTATCGTATTCAGGTTTTTTACACTATTATCGATATGCAAGTCCAAGAGTTGAATGATCGTTTCACTGAAGCCAATATAGAATTTCTTCTTTGTGTGGCATGTTTAAGTCCGAAAGACTCGTTTGCAGCATTTGATATTGATTAACTTATCCATCTTGCCCAGTTATATCCGATGGATTTCTCTTCGACAGATTTAGTGCTTCTTCGTAATGAAATGCTGACATATATTAAAGATGTAAAGCAGAATTCAGACTTCTCAATGTTAAATCTTTTGACAGAGCTTGCAGAAAAAATGGTGAAAACTCAAAAAAATCTTGTTTATCCACGAGTGTATTTATTGATTAAGTTGGCTTTGACACTACCAGTTGCAACGACAAGCGTTGAACGAGCATTTTCAGCAATGGTTATTGTTAAGACTCGGCTGCGCAATCGAATGGGAGATGAATGGATTAATGATACTTTACTCGCATACATTGAAAGAGATATATTCGATTCTATTACTGATGATGATATTATGATTTGTTTTCAAGATATGAAAACTAGATGTGGTCAACTTTAAATACAGGTGTGTATTTTTCAAATTTTTTTATGTGTAGAACAACTCTTTTATATGGTGTGCAATCTTTTTTTATTAGTATCATAGTTTATCAAACATTCAGAGTGCCCCCCTTAGTCTGTAATGTTGAGTCCGCCACTAGTGCGAGGGTGCGGTGACCCTCAGCTGGGCGGGAGATAGGAAGCCCAGTTAGGGCAACGGCCGCTTAGTGCGCGGGTCTAGGATTCCAGTCTTTTTCTCGGTTTTTTTTTCGCGAGCGCTCGCAGTTTTACACCTCTCTGGGATCCACATGTTTTCTTTTAAAGACCAGTTCCGCTGACCCTTGTTCTTTAGGGTACCTAGGCTGGAGGACCCTTGGTTTTAGTTTTTCGAGCTCGTTAGCCCGTACCGGTCGGGCCGGTTTTTCTTTTAGAGCGACTTTTTCGGAAAGTTTCTCTCACCCATCTCAGTGGCGTAGTTTTGGAGTAGACCTATCCCTCTATTGGACCGCCTTCCAATTAGAGGGCGAGACGGAAGAGCCTTTTGTAGGCTACTTCACCGCTTGAGTTTTGTTTACTTTTCGCCAGCAGGCTTGGCAATGCTACATCCGAATCATCCATGTATACATCTGAATCCTCTATGGCTACATCTAAATCAGTTACAGTTGAATTTGGAAAAGTTACATTGAGATTGGATTGAGTCACAAATGAGTTTGGCTAAAGTTGAATTACAGTTGAGTTGGTTACATGGGAGCTTGATTCAGTTGAGTTGGTTGTAGTTGAGTGTAGTTTCCATTAAACTAGTTACTGTCCCGCCAGTAATTCCTGACGAAGAGAAAAGATCAATTTATGAAAATCATCCTTATCAGACTTCGAGATACTACTACAGATGTTATATATAGCTAGTGGATGTGTTGGGAACTTAGTTAGGATGCATTTTACTCCACCGCATGCCTACGGAGGTACCCCAACCCTAAGGCTTCTTTACTACCTTAGAGTCATAGTGTGAGGTCTTACTCAGACCAAGACCACAGACTATCCACTAAGCTTGAGAAATTCAACAAGAAAAGAATCAAAACACCAGACCCATCATATACACATACTCTTCATCCACATAAATATTCTTGCACTTCCTTCATGCACTCAGGATTATGGGTAATTAAGGTATGATGGGTAAGTCAGGGTTTCACTTTTACAGAATAGCATGAGAACCAGCTTCTCTCCAAGTAGCTCGATAAATCTAATTGTTAGACCACCTACTTGCTTTCTTTTGAAGCCACTAAATTTCCTATTACTTCTAATTAATAAGATTTACTCAACATTTGTTGATATTCTTTTCTCCCTATTACATGGATTGCAGGCAAAACACCTGCATTATGGTATTGGGAGAGTTGAATGTCAGTTTCTGAAGTAAAACATATCAGGTATGCATGTTATAGTTTTGTTCAAGGTATTATATAATGCTTTTATTTCTCTTCTGATACAATTGAGATTTTAATTCTGTTGTTACATGTAACTGCTATGGAAATTTATGCAATATAATAGTGACATATTGTAGTTCTGTAGTTATTATTAAATTTGAATGTCATACATGCGATTTTTTTCCTAATTCCCAGTTCTCTAATGCGATCTTTAGCGAATACAGTACTACGAGTAATATGTAAACGGGTATCCCAGATCCGCGGGAAACGGGGCTCACAGTTTGGTATCAGAGCAGTGATACCTCACTACATACATTCATAGTATTATAATTCTGATCGCATTAATTCTTGGATAGCGACAGTTCTCTGACTTGTCGCGAGTACGAAAGGGAAAGATGACATTCAAATTCAATAACCACATATGTCACTGTTTGCAACTAATTTCCATATTGCATCCCAAGAAGAGAAAAAGCATAATAGAAATATCCGCGAACAACAACTATTGTAATTACGGATATCGGTTCTTACATAGAACCACGGTCCCTAAACTGACCTTTCTATGTTTTAATTGATTCTGGAGTGTTGAATGAACCTCAAGTTTCTAGCTTCAGTAGGAAGAGGTGCAGTTGCCCTAGATCATCCTTGTCACATTCATGGGCCAAGTGGCCAGTTGTTCATCATAAGACTGATAGTAAAGGATTACCAATGTTGATTGGTAGTCACAGGATGATCGCATATTTTATACCATTATAGCTTTACGAGTTTGACCTGATATTTGGCATGGATTGGCTGTCAACTCATCATGCCTGGGGTAATTACTTCATGAAGACGGTTGTCTTCAGTATTCCAAACTTACCCAATTTACGTTTAAGGGTACATCACATAACTCCAAAATGGAATACATTTCAGTGTTGAGATCCCAAAGACTCATAGATCGAGATTGTGACACATTTTTTTATCCGAAAAAAATATGATAGAGAATCAATGACTCAGGACATCAGGGTAGTGTCAGAGTATTCTGATGTGTTTTTTAGTGATTTACCAGGGTTACCGCCCTGAGAGAGAGTTTGAGTTCGAGATTACATGACTACAAGATACACAACCAATCTCGATGGATCCGACCGCATGGCGCCAACCGAGTTGAGAAAGGTAAAGGCGTAACAACATGAGTTACTTGACTTAAGTTTAGAAAGACTGAGCACTATACCTTGGGGTGCTCCCATTCTTATTGTTAAAAAGAAGGATGGATCGATGAAATTATGCATTTGTTAAAGAAAACTGAAAAATAAAACGGTGAAGAACCATTATCCTCTACCATGCACCGATGGCTTTCTTAACCAGCTATAAGGATCTTTGATGTTTCAAAGATTGACCCTCAATCGGACAACCATCAGCTAAGGATTCGAGAATCAAATATTCTAGATACAACATTCAGTACTCGATATGGACTTATGAGTTTGTTATAATGTTGTTTGTGCTCATGAATATGCATGCAGCATTCATGGACATGCTGAACAGGATTTATCGTCCATACTTGGACAAGTTTGTGGAAGTAAGCATTAACGACATCTTAATATATTCTCGAATGAATGGAATCACGTAAATGATCTAAAGACAATCCTGGACACACTTCAAGAGCATAAGTAGTATGCTAAGCTAAACAAGTGTGAGTTATGGTAATCCCAAATCTCATTCCTTGGGCATGTCATATCTGGAGCAGGTGTCACAGTTGACCCTGTGAAGATGGAGATATTCATGTCTTGGGAGCAATCCAAGACATCCACACAAATTCAGAGCTTCTTTGGACTAGCGGGCTATTACAAGCGCTTCGTCAGTTGTTTTTCCTGAGTTGTTGTTCCCTTGACATGATTGACTCAGATAGGAGTTCCTTTTTATTTGGGACGATGCACACGAACAAGACTTCAAGACATTGAAGGAAAGATTGACGACTACACCCATTCTTTCACTCCTTTAGGCACTCAGGATTATACATTATATACAAATGCTTCAGGAGAAGGTTTAGGAGCGGTGTTGATGCAACAAGGTCACATGATGGCTTATGCATCATGTCAGTTGAGGCCGCATGGGCGGAGTTACTCCATCCATAACTTGAAGTTGGTGGCAATTATTTTCGCTTTGAAGATCTAGCGCCACTATCTCTATGAGGGGAATTCAGAGATTTTCACATATCACAAGAGTTTGAAGTACATCTATGATCAGAAAGAGTCGAATATGAGACAACACCGACAGTTTAAACTACTGAAGGATTTTGATTACACGATCTCTTACAATTCCGATAAAGGAAACATGGTAGTTGATGCGCTTAGCAGGAAAGCTTATGCTCATATGGAAAACTAGCTATATATGTGAGATATACTCGTACTCATAGCTTTGACTAATTGGCATCCTTATGAGAGTGCATCTATGTATATCGTCGTGCCTCAGCAATTCAGCAGTCTTTAAGATTGCACATTAGAAGGTCAATGATCAGGTCCTTGGATTCAAGATACATACATGCATGCCATCAAGGACAAAGGTAATAATTTTGTGGTGACTAAGTCCACTTCGCGGAAGGATGGTTGCGTTGTTGTGGCCAACAATGAGCAATTGCATAGAAATTCTTGATGAAGCACACAGTTTGCAAATGTCTACTCATCCTAGCAGTATGAATACGTATCGTAATCTGCGCCAACATTCTGACGGATCGAGATGAAGTGCGATGCGGCACATCAGGTTAGCAGATGCATGACTTGTCAGATGGTCAAGGCTTAGCATAGGAGACCACCATGGTTAATACAATCTCTTCCATTTCCCAAATGAAAGTGGGAAAATATCTTTATGGATTTCGTCACTGGATCGTCGAAGACGCCAGGTGGACACGATGCTATTGGGTCATTGTTGATCTTGTAAGGCAAAAGTTGTCAATGATACATAACCTCTAGAAAAGCTATGCAGATAGTCGGAGAAGAGTTTTTGAGTTTCAAGTAACCGAACATCTTCTCTTTATCCATTCAGAATATGACGTATCAATATTCAATTTAATCTCTTATACTAATGAAATATCTGTAAACACAGGAAGGATATGGGTTGTTTCTATATATATCTTCCATGAAGAGAAATACATAGATTGGTGTTCATGGAAAGTTTATGTTGAACATTTGAAATTATTACTCGAGTGAGTAAGATTGTCTATCGAGAAACCAATCCTCCATACTTATCAGACATACACGATATATCCAATCTAAGGAAGTATGCACACGACCTCGACACATCATCATCTACAAAAACCTTGACGTGGAGCCAGACTTAATATACAAGGAGAGGCCAGTACATATACTCGATAATACTGTAAAGAAGCTTCACAGAAATATTCCTAGTCAGAGTGCTATGGCATCGACATGATGACAAATAAGCGATATGGGATACTGAAGCATACATGCGGGCAAGAAACCACAGTTCTTTCAGGTAATTGTCAAAACAAGCCCATTTAATGATATATATTGAAAGAACATGGCTTGTTTTCCCTTTAAGGTTTTTATGGGTTCAAAACTCTTTGAGGTTTTTATGGCCAGATAAGATCCAAACAAGGCGCAAAGTAACCTTGACTCGAGTCTCGAGGACGAGACTCCCTTTGAGGTTTTTATATTTGTAACATCCGGATATGCACAAACCCGAACCTGATCCGATTAAGATATGTATAACTCAATAAAGTTATTAAACAATGTTAAATAACATAAATCAATCAATTGATCGTGAATCAAATGTCGTTCAGGCGAAATCGATCAAAAATCGATCGCATCGTAATGCGTGCCCGAAAAAGCCGCGACGCAAATTCGGAAACTGCGAAATAAACCGAGACTACCTAAAAATCTGATTCGATGAAATAAGATGAACGGAATCGACCGTTCATCGATCGGAGGTCGTTTGATATTTTAAAATCGCAAAATTTAATGACCAATCAAGACCGTAACTCGGAAATTTCGGGGATTCATCTCCGATCCAAAGTATATGGAAATTTTACTCATATTGGTCGTCATTTAGAGATGATCAAAATGAGATATTACACATCGAAATCCGACATTCGAGGTGTGAATACAGATAATTTTTAAAAATATCGAATAAATGAATCAAAAAAATAAAAATATTTTTGTCTGTTGTCCGTTACTTTTCCAGGCTATTTCATGTGGCCTTTTTCTCTCTTCCACTTGTCAACATAAAGCCACCCTCTTGGTTTTTTTCTCACCTCCACTTGCCAACATAAGAGCCACCCACTCTCCTTATTAATATCAACCTTCTCCTCTCTTTTTTCCATTTCTTTCTCTCGTTTTTCTCTCCACCGAGGAAGCAGTTCCAGTCATTTTTCCCCCCAATTCCAGAAACTCCTGGGAACTGCTGAAATGCAGCTGCAGTTGCAGCCACTTCTTCTCCAAGCAGTTGTATTTCCCCTCCTGTTGCTCCATGCAATTGGCTGGAGCTATTTCTCCTGTAATTTCTGCAGTTACTGCCAATTGATTGTTGTCCAAGCTCCTGCTGGGGGGCTGCTACTCCCCTATTGAGCTCTTGGAAGCTCCCAATTTGCTGGAGCCACAACGATGCTGTCCAGTAGCCTCTCCAAGTGCTGCTACAACTGCTTCATGCAGCTAGGAGCAGCAACATGCATGCAAGATTTAAAAAAAATTAGAGATTTCAAGGTACAATCTTCCCTTCCTCTTGCTGTAATCCATGTCTTTGTACCAATCTTCTCCTTGTTGCTTTCCATGTATGAAATATAAATATATAATAAATGAGTTCCTTAGAGTTCATCCATGGTATGCTTCATACTATATTATGTGTATTATACATGACATAGGTGACTCCGAACATATCATTCCACTTAATAGTGATGGCAGATTAACAAAGAACTATGAATATATACATGTAATTCCAACAGATCCTCCATAAATAAATTTATTTTCTTTTTATATAGAAATATAGGAGGTATCAGTTAATCATATATGTATAGAATATTGTGATACAATCTTTATGCGTATAGCAGTTATGGAATTAATAGGCACGTGTAGAGAAAAGGAATGTTTTCCCCTCATAATTGTGTTGAATTGTTCTCCTTAATTAATTATTGTATATGCTCTTTTCATATCTAATGTTAAGGAGTAAGTTGCATCATAATATTTCTGAATAATCCATGCACAACATTCAAAGAAAATAATTGGATGACAGATTGAATGCTAATCTTGTAGTACCTTTTATCTTGATAACCATGTAAAATAAACGTTGAGAAAAGATTTTTTTTATATAATCCGAGGTGGCTGCATAACACATCACTCTCTAGTTAGTCCTTGTTGTAAATAAAGGAAAGAAAAAGTAAATAAAAAAGGCATAAACGTTCATAGTGTATCGCCATAACCTTACTTTAGATAATAACATGAAAATATTCAAACATACTTGCGTGAATTGGAGGAACGATTAAAGGAAAGGGTGAAACTTACTATATAAATAAAAATACTTTTTCTAGGACCCTACTTTAGTTCTAGAAATATAAAGGCATCAACTATGAAATTATTTAGTTATTACAATGAAAATAAATTCACTTTACTGTGGAGAGAAATGTAAATAACATGCTTATAGTTGGAGCAACCTACGCATACATAGCATTATATCTTATATCCCTCATGACTCAATCTATCAGGGGACCAATGAATGATCGCAATTACTGAGTCGGGAAAAAGATCCAACTCGCCAACAGATGACATCTCATGAGACAAGCCATTGACTCCTAGAACGAAGCAAAGGGATTGGATTGAACTACATTGATTTCTACATCTGATTATTCACCTGTAAAGAAATATCCTCGATCATCACGTATTTACTTATCGTATTGTTTTAAAACCAAAACCCAAGATCTAATAAGTAACTCTTAGTTCCTGTTTTAAATAAGAAAAATTGGGGATCTAACATTGATCTAAATTTAAATCTAGATCTAATGAACAACATCTAATCTCGTGAAAATGAGATCATTGGGGCATTTACATACAAGTGAAAAAATCTAGATTAATAAGCAGGCCACCAAATTTTGAGATAATCTATAAACAATGATTGAAAATCTTCGTGATCAATCATTTAGGTATGAATCACTAATTATAGATCACTATTCCATAAGATTGACGACAAGATGCCAAGATCGGTAAAGTTAATCACAACAGAGATTGAAAAAGGATAAGAAATCAAGTCAGTGATGATTGATAATTAAGAGTGCCAGTCACGGTGACCTTTACACCTGACTGTGCGAGGGTGCGGTGACTGATAACCGCCCCGCACCCTATGTTAATTCGAGCAAGTTAATGTCCAAATTAATTAGATGTGTTCGTTGTAGTCGGATACGAGAGGGCTAATCAAAAACTACTTTTAAATAGATTTGAGTTAATTTCAACCAGCAATTTTTTTACTTGGTGAAGTCCAAGGTCGAACTAGGGAGGCATCTGTCTCCTTAGGTGAATTATTAGCAAATTTCCAAGTGTTAGATTTTCGAGGAGTATTTTTTTGTTCTTTTTTTATTTTCTATGCTGACACATGCAATATCAAGCCAATTTAAAGTTAAATAAGTTTGAGATATCAAATTAAGTCCAAAAATTATGAAAATTGCCCAGATGATGAATTATAGTGAAAATGAACTACCCTAATTTTTTTGGAATTTTTAGACACTAAATGAATTAACTGTGAATTAAACATGCAAGCAAGGTGATTTCCACTAATTTATTTTTAATAAATATCAAATCACATTTTTTTCAAGAATAGAAATTACCCTAGATAGATCTAATGATAAGGAATCTAGGGAAATTGACAAACCTTAAATTTAATGTGAAATGAACCTACTAAAATTAAACTAAGGAAATCACTAAAGAATTTATTCAAGCCTCGATATGGGTGCAAGTGACATGAAATTTTTATGCAAAGTTGAGTTGAGCTACTGTGAATTTTTGAGAATTTTTGGAGCTACAGAGAATTAATTATTAATTAATAGGTTCAACTGGGCAAAATATCACACAAATCAACCAATTAATTACAAAAAATAAAATTACATAAAATGAAAAATGCTGACAGGGACTTAAATGCAATTACCTATAATGCTGGGGGTATCAATGCAAATTCTCCACTGGGCACGTGCTCCTCACGTGGGGGCTGCTCACGTGGGGGCTGCTTCACAGGGACCTTCGTGCAAAATACCCAGACCGCACGTGCTCCTCACGTGGTCGGCCTAGGCTCGGGTGGCTTCGGAGGCTCGGGGCTTGGCTCGGGGGCTCCTGGAGGTCTTGAGTGAGGCTCGGCTAGCCTCGGGTGGTCCGAGCCTAGGGTCGGGGAAGAGGCTCGGACCCGATGTCGTGGCAGGTTGCGGACCCTTGGATCAAGATCGGTCCAAAGGATGTCGGTGCTGACGCGAGGCGCCACCAGAGACCGTCAGATCTAAGTTGATCCAACGGGCACTAGATCGCGATGGAAGGGGCGACGTGGTGTACTCCTGAGCGTGGGATCAAGGATGATCCTACGGTCGTATGCTGCTCCTGATGACGGGTGACGTGGCTGACTAGGACCCGTCCGATCAAGATGATCGAACGGCCATGGGGGCTTCTTCTTCAACGGGCCCCCGCTGCTTGCGGAGGAGATGGTGGTGCTCCGGCGACGAGGCCTTGGCTCCGCCCATCCTTCCAGATGTCGGTGAAGCTCTCCGAGGACTCGGAGGTATCCCAGAAGAAGCGCGACGGTGCGGAGAGGGTGCTGGTGGTCTCATGAGCTGGAGAGGGGCGTCGGAGGTCGCTGGTGACAAAGCTCCAAAAGAGCTCCGGTGAAGTTCCGATCAATGAAAAACAGGTACCTGCAGGGGTTAGGGGGAATAGCCGAAGCTCGTGCGTGCTAGTGGAGAGGTGAGGATGGAGTAGCGAGGGCTAAAGCGGAGGGAAGAGGGTTCGGCGATGGTGCTCCAGCCAAGTGGCGGAGCTGGAGCTGATGGAGGGCGAAGTGCGTCGTCGGAGGGTGCGGAGGGCACCGCGAAGAGTGGAGCTCCGTCGCGGAGCTCGGCGAGGTGAGGGCGAGGCGAGAGGATCACGGTGAATGGAGAATAAAAAGGGAGAAATCGAAGCAAAAATAAAACTAAGATTAAACAAAGGTGGAGGAGATTACCTGGGGTTTGGAGCTCGAGGTCGAGGTCCAGGTCATCGCTCGAAGGGGCGGTAAGTCCCTGAGCTCAAGCAGCTGCTCGGAGGAGTGGCTGCGACACGGCGGTGCGCCGAGGATCTCGCCGGAGAAGAAGACCAGTCTTCGCTCGAGGAATCGGTCGCTTGTTGTCACCAAACGGAAGTTCCGAGCTCGGGTGATCTCTCAGGGGTGGCGGATGGGTGTGAAATCAGCCGGAGGGCGAGTATTTATAGGTTGAAGTTGCCGGCCGGGCTGGTGATGAAGTGGGGTTCATGGAGTTCATGGAGCGTCGCTGGCGGTCGACGTGGGTAGCGAGGTGGCTGGCGAGGATAAGGAATGAGTGGGGAAGGACGTGGAGGTGATGGTGGTCGTCGATGGTGGAGGAAGCGCTGCTGAAAATAGAAAGGGGCAACCCCTCCCGCAAGTCAGAGATCATGGGAGAGAGGGGTGCCAGAGGTAGGAGACGAGGTCGTGGTCGTTGGATCTTGTGATCCAACGGCCCAGATCTAATCACTAAGGAGCGGGCGAGATCTGATCGAGGCACGGCAATCTGAGGGCCGTGGAGCGACCACGTGGCGCGATGAGAGCGAAGCACGCGTGAGCGGTGTGGATTGCATCTGGGGTGGCTTGATCAGAAGGACGTGATGGCGCCACGTGTCGTGCAGAGGAGAGGGTGCTGACGAGCGGCGGAGATCAGATCTAAGGATGATTGAAGGGATGAGATGCAAGGCGGGATGAACGGTTGCGATGGAGGGATGGAGTGCGTCATCCAAGGGCTTAGCGTGCGACGCGTGGCGCGTTGTGGGCGAGGCGCTAATGAGCGGTTCAGATCAAGTCTTGGGGATGATCAGACGGTGTAAAGTTGAGGCACACGTGGAAATCAAGTGGTTGTTGGATCGAGAGTGTCATCCAACGGATGAGAGCAGAGGCGGCTTGGGCAAGGGGAGTGGGCCGCGTGGCGCAACTAGAGGGCGCCACGTGGCCACCTGTGATTGGCTGAAAGTAAAAATTAATATAGGGAGAGGAGGAAGCCGAATTTGGAAAAACTCAAAACATGAAAATTGTAGATCTTGATGAGATCTACAAGTTTCATGTTGACCAAAGATGGAGATGAGGTCAAATATGATACAAAAAATACAAATATACAATTATACATATAGGTAGTATACAAAGAGGCCCAAAAACCCAACTTTTTCATACGAGCTCCAAATTGGATGAAATCAGTCTCATTTTAAAGGTCTTTTAATGTGTATTATTCTAGAAGTGAGTAGACCTATTTTGGAGGTTGCATGAAGGACTTATGGGTATTTTGTGGTTCAAGGGCTTTAAGGTTTTATTGGGTATTTTACAAGGGGGATTCCTGGCTTTCTTCCTTATATTATTAACTAAGGTGTACACAGTATAAGGGAGAGCTTATTTTCATGAGTGGACATTTTAGAAGGGATTTTGGCTTCTTATTTAAATGCAAATGGAATGCTAAAATGCATGTTTTATGTATGCATGTTTGAATGATATTTATGCATTATAAAGGGAAATATGCCTCTATTTACTCGAGAACAAGGCTCTATTTTTAACTTTTGGAGTGATGAATCACAGATTCATCAACCTTCTATACTTAAACCTTTCTCGTCCCCGAGCAACTAAATGAAATGCAAGAGTGAAATGATTTTGGGTTCCAAACCAAGGTCATGAAAAAAAGTTAAAAATGGAGCTTGACTCGACCTTTGGATTAATTATGTGGTGGAACCTTATTTGGACCTGAACTTAAGACCTAATAGACTTCAAGCTCCACAAGTCTTCTATTCAAGACGCCTCAACAGTCAGGTCAGAACAAATCCTCAAACGCAAATTTCTGATGACTATGATTCTTACTTGTACTGTGTAAGTGAGATATATCTCTTCACATCATAAATGACTCGGAACCAGCCTCCTCTAATAAGGTAACTTAATAACCCGGTCCAGTAACTCTTTCCTCGAGGAGCGGGGTATTCCCTTCTAAGTTCAAGTGCGACCAACTCAAGAGGAGGGGGTAGAGAAAAGAATGGATGGTAGCCAGTGTAGCTACCTATCCCAGGATGCCTGACCAGTGTAGCCAAGTCATCCAGCTGCATTTCCTTACTAATATACAGACTCCGACAGGTATTTTATTTTCACTTGAACCTGTCTGATTTTTTTGGAGTTTTTGCATTTTTTTTCAAACTCATACAAGGTGCAGCATGTACATTAGGAGTTTTTCCTCTTGAGTCAGTAGACTATCCCTCTTTTGAAGCATTATTGCAACCCACATCATCCCGTCCTGAGATGTCAACACCACCAGACTAGGTTGAGATGCACTACCCTCCCTAGAGGAGGACGGATGTTTCCACCCGTGTGCTACTCCAAGCTAAAGGATTCTACCTCCTCACCACCTCATCAATGAAGAGCTACGTGCATTGTGCTTGTCCAAGTTAGGTCATTATCTAAAAGAATCCTGCGTGTGCACGAGATATTCTACTTAGACCAATCAAGATGACATGTGAACATAGACTTGCAGACTCAAAGATTTAAGTCACTTGACCTGAGAAATCTTAACTCCAGTTCCTATAAGGTTCCTATGAAATTAGGTGGATTAAGGTCAAATCAAGTCCATCCTCAATATCTACTCATAACTTGGTTCAGAACCCACTAGCTTTCCACCTTGCATATGCAAGATATGCAGATGAGATGTAGATGACATGCTATGAATGAAATGCAAGACTCTCTCTCTCTCTCTCTCTTTTTAAATGCAAGGATGATATGCATGAGTGAATAAGAAGCCTTTTTTGTTTTTTTTTGTGTTTTTTTTGTTTTTTGTGTGTTTTTTTGTTTTGTTGTTTTTTTAACTTTGGTAAACCTCCTATGTTACAACAATTTTTTAAGAGTTTTATAAGTATTATACAAGTATACAAAAAAATTTTCAATTTTTACCCACCCATAATTATTGTAAAATATATACAAAAATACGTGAAAGTACGAGCTATGGGTAAAATATATATGTAATATATGCACGCCCCCCTATACTTAGCATGTGCTATGTCCTCAGAGCACGAAGAGCGAGGAAAAAGACATAGCTCGTGCTAAGCGTAAGAGAGCAAAAGAGAAATGAAAATGTATAGAAATCGACCGGCCCCCCTATACTTAGGCTCTGGCAGCCTAAGTGTAGAAGAAAGTCAAAAAGTGGGGCGAACGAGGTCAAGAAGAGAAGTGGATGAGTATACAATGTGTGCATCGGTCCCCCCTATACTTAGGCTCAGGTTAGCCTAAGTATAGGTCGGAAGGGAGTATGAGGACCAATGTGATCTGGAGAATGTACAAAGAACTGACTCAAGTAACTTCTCCCCCCTATACTTAGGATATGGTCATCCTAAGTATAGTCCAAGATAGTGATTCGATGAGGTGGGGATGGTTACTAGAGTCGTAGGGGAGAAAGGATAGGATGTACAAGAACGATGATATATACAAATGAGTCGGTCTGAATCTTTCAAGATGTTGCCGATGGCTGGAGCTCACTGTTGCAAGGTCTCATACGCGGCTCGAGGTGCATCTGTTGAATCTGTCTCGCGCATGAATACAATCTCCTCAACATGGACTAACTATTCATTGGATTCGACGAAGTGCTTCAACAGTTGTCCATTCACTAGGAATGTCGGTGCGTCATCTGCGAGATCTGAGATCTCGACACATCCACCATCATGCACCGTACGGACGACAAATGGGCCTGTCCACTTGGACTTCAACTTGCCTTGGAAGATCTTCAGCCTAGCATTAAATAACCATACCTTCTGTCCAGGAACAAAGGTCTTTCGTCTGATATATCTATCATGCCAACGCTTCACCTTGTCCTTGTACACCAAATTGTTGTCATATGCACGGTTTCTGACTTCCACAAGCTCATTCAGATCCATGTCTCTCTGTTTCTGCCCCAGGTGCGTGTTCCAGTTGACCTTCTTGATTGTCCATTCTGATTTGTGCACTAACTCTGTGGGCAAATGGCATGGCTTTCCGAATACCATTCGGAATGGGGAGGTTCCTAACGGTGTCTTGTAAGCTGTCCGATACGCCCAGAGGACTTGATCCAGGATCTGAGACCAGTCCTTCATGTCCGGGCGGACAAGCTTTTGCAATATGGTTTTCACCTCCCTATTTGACACCTCAGCCGTACCATTGGTCTGTGGGTGGTAAGGGCTAGCAACACGGTGTTCGATGTCGTAGTCCTTCAGGAGTTTCTTCCCCTCCGATTCACAAAGTGGCTACCCCCGTCTGATATCATCATTTGGGGGATCCCGAACCTAGAGATGATGTGCTCCCTGATGAATTTACAGACAGTCCTGCTGTCTGCGGCTCGGGTTGGGATAGCCTCCACCCATCTGGATAGATAATCAACCGCAAGAAGGATATATTCGAACCCGTGGCTAACAGGAAATGGGCCCATGAAATCGATGCCCCAGGCGTCAAAGACATCACAAATGATGACAGGCTGCATAGGCATCTCATTCTTGGAACCAACGGTTCCTCCCATTCTCTGGCACACTGGACACGACTTCGCGAAGGTGATGGCATCGCGAAACAGAGTCCGCCAGTAAAAGCCACACTGAAGTACCTTCCATGCGGTCCTCTACCCGGAGTGGTGTCCTCCTGCCTCTAAGCTGTGGTATAAAGAAAGGACACTCTGGTATTCCTCCTGAAGAATACACCGTCTCCAGACACAAACCGGTCCTTCGAAGAAAAGGATCGGATCCTCCCAATGGTAGTGTCTTGCATCCGACTTCAGTCGGTCAATTTGGCTCTTGGGCCAATCTTCGGGAACTTTCTTGAAGACAAGATAATTCATGATATTGGCGTACCATGGGAGTGAGTCGATAACAAAAATCGACTCGTCGGGGAAGGAGTCTTGAATCGGTAAATCCTCGGAAGTATTAAGATCTTAGAGACGAGAAAGATGATCGACCACTATGTTTTTCTTTCTAGGTTTATCACGGATGTCCAAATCAAACTCCTGGATAAGTAAAATCCACCGAAGAAGATGCGACTTCGCGTCCTTCTTCTCCATCAAATAACGTAGTGCTGTGTGGTCAGTGACCATGATTACCTTGGATCCGATTAAGTGAGATCTGAACTTGTCCAAGGCAAACACTATCGCAAGCATTTCCTTTTTCGTAACTGTATAGTTACGCTGAGCGGTGTCAAGCACTTTGCTTGCGTAGTGAATTGCGAACGGGACACCATCTCTTCTCTGTCCTAACACAGCCCCCACAACAAAGTCTGAGGCGTCCGTCATGATCTCAAAAGGTAGAGACCAATCTGGGGCTTGTAGGATAGGTGCGTCCATAATCATTCCTTGCAATAGCTTAAAGGCCTCAAGACATTTGTGATCAACAATAAACTCCATGTATTTGCCTAAAAGCTCAGTTAGCGGTCGGGCAATCTTAGAAAAATCCTTAATGAATCTCCGATAAAATCCAACATGCCCGAGGAACGACCGCAACTGTTTGACGTTGATCGGTGGCTGGAGTCGTCTGATCACATCCACCTTGGCAGGGTCAACCTCCATTCCTCTCTTGGAGATAACGTGCCCCAACACTATGCCCTCCATCACCATGAAGTGACTTTTCTCCCAGGAGAGCACCAGATTAACCTCACAACATCTTTTGAGGACTCGATCCAGATTCCTAATGCAGGAATCGAAATAATCACCGTGGACCGAGAAGTCGTCCATGAAGACTTCCAGGAATTCGCCGACCATTTCAGCGAATACAGCAATCATGCACCTTTAGAAAGTACCTGGAGCATTGCATAACCCAAAAGGCATGCGTCTGAAAGCATAGGTACCAAAGGGGCATGTGAATGTGGTCTTTTCTTGGTCCTCCGGAGCAATGGCTACTTGATTGTAGCCCGAGAACCCATCTAAGAAGCAGAAGAATTCTTTCCCCGCTAGTCTCTCCAAGATCTGATCAATGAACGGCAGGGGGAAATGATCCTTCTTCGTCGCGGCATTCAGGCATCTGTAATCCACACAGACACGCCACGACGTGGGTACTCGTGTCACGATCTCCTCTCCGTCCTCGTTGGTGGTCATCTGAATTCCCGACTTTTTCGGGACAACATGGATTGGGGCCACCCACTTAGAGTCAGAGATTGGGTAAATGAAACCCGCGTTGCACCATTTTTCTATCTCCTTCTTCACGACCTCTCGTAAATTTGGATTGAAATGACGTTGGAATTCATGAGAGGGTTTGGATTCATTTTCTAAGTAGATATGGTGTGAACACAGAGCGAGATTTATCCCGTGGAGATCGGAAATGCTCCAGCCTATCGCCTTGCGGTTTTTCTCCAGGATCTCTAGCAAGCGAGATTCCTGCTCCTCGGTCAATCGCGAACTGATGATGACCGGAAATTTCTTGTCCTGACCCGCAAGGAAGGTTTATTTTAAAGTTGTGGGTAAAGGTTTGAGATCAGGAATAGTGTGATCGTCTAAGAAGTTTGGCTCAATCTGATCTGGCTCGGTGTTGGAAGTGGCTAGATCTTTCTCTATGATAGCTGCCACCAAGTTGTTCGGCTCTGAAGTCGGATCGTCAAAAGTCTCCATGCAATCGGCAAAAGCCTCGTACGACTCGTCATCCTCATCTTCCGATTGTCCTAAAGAGGGAAGGACTGACAGGCCCAACTGGGCCTCTGAGTCATCGAAGATGTAGGGTGATGCAGGTTCAGAGCTGTACTCGTTCTTGAGGATCTCGCAAACTGACTCATGCACTGGATCATCTCCGGAGGGGATGGACTCATCGGTGCTGGCTGGGTTCTGTCTCCATGGCCCAACTGTGTCTACATGATCGCAGTCTGCTTCAGTAGAAGAGGTCTTGGTGCTGGATTCTGAATCAGGTCTCTGCCATCTTGTCTACTTCATCTCGAGTTCCTCATCTCCGCCTGGAGTTTGGAACTGGATCTTCCCGATCTTATAATCGAATAAGGCCCCCGCTGTTCTGAGGAAGGGCCTGCCTAAGATGATCTGGGAATCTCTCCAATTACGAGGGTCTCCATATCTAGGACAGTGAAGTCCACCATGTATTCCTGTCCCTCGACTTTGATCACAATGTTTCTCAATTCTCCTTGGGACCTCTTGGTTGATTTATCAGCAAATTGCAAGAGGGCTCTAGATTTCCTAAGAGGTCCGAGATTAAGCCGCTCATAGAGGACTATAGGCATTAAGTTGATTGAGGAACCATTATCCAGGAGAGTGCGTGCAAACGCGATGTCATCAACATGACTCACTACATAGTGTGCACCCATGTCTCTTTATTTCCTAGGAAACGAGTTCTTTATTGCACAAGTCGTGGCTACTGATAAAACGTGTTTCTCAACACGGCTTTTGGTCTTCCTGCTAACCCTTGTAGGTGTGCATCTCACCTTAAGGTATTTTTGAAATGCAGGGGTCATTTCCACGTACTTGTCAAAAGGGATTGTGACCTTGATGTGTTTGTTGCAGAACTCAGCCATCTCAGGGTCATCTTTTTGGATTTTTTTTCATTTTCTTCTTTCCACCCTTGAGAGCTCGGGGGAAAGGGATTATTGACTCCGACTCATGTTCGGAAACTGAAAGATTCTCATTAAGATCAGGAACTGAGTTATTTACATGACTCGGACTCTTGGACAGACTCTGACTCTGACTGAAAAGGAAAATGCTGAGGCAAAACCGGTGATGCTTCTTCCGCGACTGCTGGACGATCCTCCTCAGATGGAGGTGTGGGCTCCTCATCGGTTTCGTCGGACTCCATGCGGATGCGAGAATGTTGCTTCGAGGACTCAGACGTCCTCTTCTTCTGCCGACGATGGTGGTGGTGCTGTTGCTCCTCCTCTTCCTCCAAGTTCTCCTCAGGTAGAGACTCAGAGGCTCCTTCCTTCTGTGCCCATGCCCGATCAGGTATGGTCACGGTCCTTCCGCTCCTAAGGGACATATGATTTACATTATCGTACGAAAGGATCTCATGTTCAGATAAATAATTATCTGAATAATATACCTGATCACGAGGTCGGTTCTGGCCATAGAGTATGCTGTTTGGGTTGGCCTGAACCTGTGAGGGAATTGGGGTCTTTGGCGCCATCTGCTGGTCCTGGGTACGAGAGACACGATTGATATCGGTTCTCATATCCAGATAATCGGTCTGCATCTATTGGACCCTATCAGACAGGGTCTGGATCGCCAAGGTGAGGGACTCCAATTCGGTGGGCTGGGCTGGCTGATGTGCGGACGAGGTTCTGTATTGACCCTGCTGGCCATTCCGATACTACTGCTGCTGGTGGAACGATGCTGGGCCCTGTTGATATGTGCGCTGCTGCTGCTGGTGATGTTGAGGCTGGTACCCTTGTTCTGGCCTGGACTGAAAGCGCGGTGCGGGGACGGAGCTGGTTCCTTGGTAAGCTGGGGAAGGTCGGTAAGGCTGACCGTTCCCCATCCCCGACTGTCTACTGACGGGGTCGCGGTTGTACCACAGCCCGTTGATCTCGAACACCTGCGGAGGCTCCTCGTATCCGGTCTCTGCTTGTGGGGGTGCATGATGGTCCTGCTGGGTGTAAGTCTGATCCTCCACCCAGCCACTGTGAGGCCCCGGTGCCTGCTCCTGCACAAGATGGACTCGATGTACAGGTGAAGGTGGTGCTGAAGGGGCATGTAGCTTCATCTTGGCTACCTTCTCAGTGAGTTCCTCCACTTGCTTCGGTAGACACGAGAGAGACTCAAGGTCAGTGACCCTCTTGTGGATCTGCTCGACCATGGTTATCTTGTCGGCAATCATCCCCATGCTGGGGATGAGGTCCTCTGTCAGATCCACTACAGTCCTTCAGGTTATCTCGTTGGATAGGATTGAAGGAGACAACTGGTAGGCCCTGGTGTCCTGTGACCTGCCGGTTTCCGCCATCTGCTCCAGGATCTTCCATACGGCGTGTTTGTTCTTGTTCAGATAGCTTCCTCCACAGGCGGCACTGACTAACCCCTGCATCTCCGGGGTTAGACCACAGAACAAGGTCTGGACTAAGATCGCCTTAGAAATGGCATGGCAGGGGCATTTCTGCACTAAGTCATTGAACTGATCCCAGGCATCATGGAAAGGTTCACTGGGTCCTTGGGAGAAGCTGGCGATCTTCGTTCTCATATGGTTAGTCCTACTGAGAGGGTAGAACTTTTTTAGGAATAGGTCCTTGAACTGCATCCAGGTAGTACATATCACCCCTAGGTTTTTCAGCCAATGTGTTGCCTTATCTCCTAAGGCAATTGGGGTGGCCTTCAGTCTAATGTAATCTTGGCCAACATTGGGATGGCTAAGAATGTTGCAAACCAGCTCGAAGTCACGGAGGAAAGTGTACGGTTCTTCATTGGTGTTTCCGTTGAACTTCGGAAGCAGACTAAGGAAGTGGGACTTCAGCTCAAATGCCTCGGCGGGAACTGCTAGTGCTAACCAATTCTGAATCTCATTCTCCGCCGGGTTGTAGGCATCGACCATTGGTCGGTCGATTCCTCCTGTTACTATTATCTGTCCCATCCGAGCCGTGAGATCTGCATTTCTTTGTTTGGCTTCAGCAAGGCGATTGAGAATTTGACGTAGTTGGTCCTCATCCGGTGGTGGCTGCTTTGGCGGCATCTTTTCCTCTAGTCCTAAGTATGAATAAAGATCAGTGTCAGAGGAAAAATCAAGGAAGGGGTTCTTACTGAGGCAATGGTCTTCCTCGGTAAGCTCAGAGGAGATGAAAGGGTTGGTTTGAGAGTAACCACCCTGAGTATGAGGGAACCAAGACTCAAGAGGGTCATGAGTCATGGGTGGTCCAAGGTGCGCTTGGGCCGATGAAGATAAGTTACGTGGGGGACTCATAGAGAGATCGATGAATAAAGAGTCGAGATCTCCCTAGTCGCTCATCTTTATATGGCGAGAAGAAGATAGGATTTTACTCCTACCTGAAGCAAACAAATCAATTCAAAGCACTGGTTTCACACTCAACACAGTGAAGGACTCGAAATCGAGTCCAATTAATCTTGTAGTTTTTAAGTGTGATTTTCAAGCAAGATGGCAAGGATTACGTGGCCTATAGGGAAGTCGGCTCAAAGCCAGATACGTCTTCCCTGTTTAACCTATCGCCTAAGATACCGCCGGTCCTTCCTTCCTTCGCTCCTGTCCCAAGTCGATGGATTCAATGACCACACCCCTATCTACCTGCAAGCATGCGGAGGCTGACTGATAACAGGTCTAACCACTCGGGTATAAGGTACAGAAATAGGGTCGTTGCGACCCAAGCGATCAGACCGTGTATATCAAGAAAACTGAACCACTAAATAAATCAGAAATCGATCAAGCACGAAGAAGCGGTCCTGCTATATGTTTAACCTGGTATAGCACCCAGGGTCGAACTCGAGGAGCACGGATTGGACGAAGGCCTACGAAGTAGTAAAAATAAATAAAATAAAAGATAAAATATTTTTTTGTGGTTTTTAATTATTTTTATATTTTTTTGGATTTTTAATATGTAAAGAAAATAATAAAAACAAAAACAATCACACTTTGACAAATTATTTAAGGTATCAAAAATCAAGCAAAAATTCAAACAAAAATATTTTTGTGTTTTTTATGTTTTTTAGTGTTTTTGGTGAATTTTTGACAATTTTCTGATGTGTATTTTATTTTCTAAAAATCAAACAGTGCTAAAAGCAAGGGGTACTGTCCAGCCAGGCCAAAAGTCCCTAGATAAAATATCTAAGGGCCTCATAAGGGCATGGAGGTAATTTTCCTGTACGGTAGAGAAAGCAAGGAAAATTTGGGTACCAAGTTTATTATTTTTGAGTTTTTAATTAATTTATTAGAATTTTTATGGGTTTTCGAGTGTTTTTAAGTTTTTAAGGTTTTTAAGCAGTGAAAAATAGCCAAACTTGGCTAGAAAATCAAGGTACACAAACTAAACAGTGGTTAATTTTTATAGAATTTTTAGGAGAGTTTTTATATTTTTTTATGATTTTTCAATCTAGACAGTAACAAAAATTAAGGTTTTTGAATTTTTAAAAATAGCAAACACAATAAAAAATGTCCTCAAAAATTCACAAAAATTCTACAACATGGCAGGAGCCATGTGTCAAATTTTCATCGAATTTGGAGGTAATTTGATATTTTATTCCAAAATAACAAAAGGGTACTGTGCACAGGGACTGAAATGCAAATACCCAAAGTTCTGGGGGTCCAGGTGCAATTAACCCAGCAAGTCACGCGCCAAGCACGTGCCTGGGGCACTCAGGGACCTATATGTAAGGAAAATAAGTCCCAAGGACCTATTGGTAACACGTACCAAAAGTCCAGGGGGCTCGGTTGCAAATAACCCAAAAAATAACGCACATGCGTAAAACAACCACGCACAGGGGTATAAATGCAATTAACTAAAAAGTTTCATTCATTCATAAACATCCAGAACTACAAGGGCATAGATTGCAAATACACCAAAGTAACACGTGACGAAGCACGTGGCTCACAACAGGCAGGGGTATAAGTGCAAATATCTAAAGCTCAGGGTCCTCTATGCAATTAAACCTAAAACTAAACAACGTATTTAAATATTTACAGGACTAAAGCTAAATAAAAACAGAAGCGGGGCCTAAGGGTAATTTACCCTTTATTAAGCGGGGTCGTTGGATGCGCTCCACGTGGCTGATCTGACGGGTGCGGCTGGTGGGCGCTCCAGATGGCGTCTCCTCGGATCGAACACTCAAGACAGCTCCGGAGATGGACGGCTCAGATCAGAACTGGAGCGAGGAGGCACGATTAACGGCTCTGGAGGATGCTGGAAGAACTGATGGCCGACGAACTTCGCCGGCCTCGTGAAGGCGCCTCCGGCCTCCTCTGCTGCGCCTGAGTATCGGAGGAGCTCCGGCGTGAAGGTGCGCAGCTGCTGATGTCCTCTGATGCCCCAGCTGAGCTCGGGGGAGCTCCGACGAGGGTGGCGGAGGTGAAGCTCCTGGGCTGAATATCGAGAGGCCTCAGATGGCCTCTGCTGGACCTGCAAAACCCCTCAGGAGATTCGCGGGTCGAGGGCAAAGTGCCTCGACCCAGTTAGGCGACGTGAAGGTGACTGGTGCGTCGGGGCGGCGGGCTCCGGCGAAGGTGGAAGACGGTGGAGCCCGGTTCCCAGCTCCTGTGCGAGCTGGGTTGTGTGAGTGGGTGCAGAAGGTGCGGCGGAGAGAGGCGAATGTGACGGTCGGGTCCGATGGTCGAACGGTGGTCGGAACCGGGGTGAATCGAAGGAATACGACGGCGGGATGAATTGGGGCAAAGCTGAAATCGAACGAAATAGCTAAGCTAAGGGGCTACCTGAATGATCGATGAGACTGGGGAAGAGCAGGGGGTGCTCCTGGTCTTGGCCTCAAGGGTCGTCTCGGCCCGAGGCTCGAAGCTCGCCCAGGTGGCGGAGCTGCGGCGGGTGTGTCGCCGGATCAATGGGTTCCTCCTCCTCGCCTCGCTGCAACAGGCGGAGACGCTCGCTGTCACTCGTGCGGTCACGCTGGAGCTCACAGGGAAGAAGGGGAATGGCCAGAGATGGATAAAATGGGTGGCGGAGCTCGCTTATGTAGGCTGGAGGGATCCGAGAAGAAAGGCTCGGGTAGGGTCATGGTGGCGCGCGGATCCCGAGGTTGATGCCCGGCGAGGGTGTCGGATGTGGGAGGTGCAAAACGGAGCCGGGGTTTGGGTGATAGGCAATCAGGTTGAGCGGGGAAAAATCCGAGAAGTTGGGTCCGAAGCTCAAACCCGTGAGAAGTGGTCCTGGGGGGGCCAGTTGACCGGGCGGTCAACATCCCCAGGAGCCAATGCAGTTCGGCCACGTGGCTGGATCTTGAGATGACAAATAAACATAGCTAGGGGCCGAATCTGCAAAAACTCAAAATATGAAATATTTTTATTTTATTTTTTTCTATTTTTTGGTGATTTTTAATTAATTTTTGGAAATAAAAAAATAAGGTATTTACATTATATAGCTATATATAGGTATATATACAATATGTAGGCTTTTGATTTTTGATTTTTAATTATTATTTTTGTACAATTTTATTCCTATTTTATATTTTATTTATTTATAGTATAAAATAAGGAATAAAAGGATGTTTTTATTTGATTTTTATTATTTATTTACATTGGTAAAATAAATAGTTATGTACATCTATATACATGGTATATGTACAATGTATTTTGGTATTTTTGATTTTTCTATTTTTATTTTGATTTTTGCTTTGATTCTTTTTATTTTATTTATTTACAATATATAATATAGAATATTTACAAAAAGTTTGGAAAATAACTTTATTTATTTACAAGGTTAAATAAATATATAGGAATGGTTCATGTACATGATGAAGGGGTATTTTTAATCTTTTTGATTTTTAACTTTTTATTTTGTTTTTATCTTTTAGAAATATATACAAATATTTACAAGCATATTTTTGGTGAGGAAAAATATTTTTATTTATTTACACTAATATTTACACATGAGCCCCTATCTCCCTCTACTTTGGCTTTTATGCGGTCAGGCCCATGCTGAGCCCTCCCTTGGGTTAGGTTGCTCAATATTTATTCTAAATATTTCCCTCTTTTTCTTTTTAATCTTTATTCTTTTATTTTTGCATAAAAACATGCTAATTATAGATTTTTACACAATGCATGCTTTTGATAATTATTCCTATTTACATATATCTACATGCATTTGCAAAGGTTTTTGTAGCTGATATATAAGAATAAAGAGTGATGAATGGGTATTCATCACCCCCCTATACTTAACTTTGCTAGTCCCTTAGCAAACACTTATTTGAAAAAGAAGTGGAAAAGAAAGAAAGAAAAAGAAAAAGAGGATGTACATGGATCAAGGTTGATTATTAAACTTGCCTTCACTAAATTGAGGTATGGAGCTCAATCAGATCTTTGGATTATTAATGTGTCGGAACCTTATTTAGACTTAAGCTTAAAACCTAACAGCCTCTAAGTTCCACTAATCTATAACCAAGACTCCTCAATGCTCCAGATCAGAACAAGTCATCAATCACAAACCCTGAAGACCATGAATCTTTTCTTGTCCTGTGAATGTGAAGTCTAAGCTCTCCACCTCAGAAATGGCAACTTGACAACCCTCCCCAACAAGGTAACTCTATGACCTCAATCTGGCCACTCTTTCCTCGAGGAGCGGGGTATTCCCTTCTAAGTTCAAGTACAACCGGCTCAAGAAGAGGAGAATGGGTCAAGGCCAGTGTAGCCAAGTACCCTTGGGAGCTTGACCAGTGTAGCCAAGTCTCCCTGCTGCAAGCTACAATAGGTGGATCATGAAACCAAGCTTTGCTTATTGCACTCTATATACATACTCCGGTGGGATTATCATTTTCTATCAGACCCACCACTTTTTTGGAGTTCTTTTCTTTTTGCACATTTTTTTTTTCAAGTGCATCTGTACAACATATACATGTGCAGCATATATACAAGGAGTTTTTCCTCTTGAGCCAGTAGACTATCCCTCTTTTGAAGCTTTATTGCAACCCACAACTCCCTTCGTTAGACCTCATGGCAACCAAACCAAGTTGAGACGCACTTCCTTCACTAAAAGAAGAAGAGAGGTTCCGCCTAGAAGTACTACCCTCATATGCTACCCCAAGTCAAGGAAGACTGCCTCCTCACCACCTCATCCGTAGAGAGCTCGGTGCATAGTGCTGGTGTCCAAGTAAAGCCATTGTCCATATGAGTCATGTGTTGTTGTTAAGTGCTCTACTTAGGCTCATTGAGATGACATGTGATCATAGCCTAGTGGACTTAAAGAATTAAGTCACCATGGACCTGAAAAGCCTTAAACCTAAGTCCTATAAGGTTCCTCTTAGAAATTAGGTGGATTAAGATCTTAATCAAGCTCCATTTCTCAATTTGATTCCAGGCTAGTTTAAATGTCAACTATCATCCAGAAAAACTATATACATATGTACAAAAAGATGCTTATTTACACAATATTTTACAATCATGCAAAATTTTTGAAAAATGTTTTGAAATCATGAATGGATGATGCATGAAGTGCAAGTTTTGCAAAAAGATATTTACACACATTTACACAAGATTTTTGCAAACTTTTGATTTTCAAAACATTTTGGAAAAATTTTTGTACTATATACATAATTTTGATACAAAAATATTTACACAAGCTTTACACAAAAGATTTTTGAAATCATTTTTACAAAAATAATTTGTACACTAGCTATGTATGTGCAAATAAAAGAAGGTTATGTACATGAATTTTTTTTTTAATTTTTGTGGTTTTTAGCCATTTTATTTATTAACACACTCACACACAAAGTACGAGTTATGGCTAAAGTATATATGAAATATATACACACCCCCCTATACTTAGCTCGAACGATGTCCTCAGAGACAAGAGAGATGAAGAAGACATAACTCGTGCTAGGTATAGGAAAGTGAAAAGGAAAGCTATACAAAAAGGAAATGAAAAGTCAAGAGGAACCCAGGTCTCCCCCCTATACTTAGGACCAAGTAATCCTAAGTATAGCAGGTTGTATACTAAGGAAAAACCTGAGTGCAGAATGTACAAGGTCTACCCCCCCTATACTTAGGGTGAAATATCCCTAAGTATAGGCAGCAAAAACAGGGGTAGACAGAAACAAAATAAATACCCGAAAGGCCTCACATCCCCCCTATACTCAGGGTAAAGTGTACCCTAAGTATAGCATAATCACAAGATGAAGGAAGGGATGTGGGACTAAAGACTGTGGTGATATGGACATCTGGATCTATACAAGGCGGAAGATCAGTGAAACTCAGGCGTGAGATGCAGTAGATGTGAGTCAAAGACCACATCTCACGCGAAATGAATAGGGGCAAGATCAACGACCCGCGGCTCATGATCTAGGAATGGCTTGAGCCGCTGGCCGTTCACTCGAAAGGTACTCTCAGTAGACAACTCAGATATGTCGATGCTACCGTTGTCGTGTACCTTTCTAACCAGATAAGGTCCTTTCCATTTGCTCTGAAGCTTCCCTGGAAATAATCGTAGCCTCGCATCAAACAGCCATACTCTCTGTCCAATCTCAAAATGTTTGTGGCTGATATGAGAATCATGCCACTCCTTCACTTTCTCCTTATAATGTAGGCTGCTTGAGAAAGCTGCATCTCTAAGCTCCTCCAGGGCAGCTAGCTCTGCCCTCCTCTGGTCTCCCATACCATCTGGATCCATCAAAATATCTGTAACTGCCCAAAGTGACTTGTGCCTCAGCTCAACAGGCAAATGGCATGGCTTGCCATACACGAGGCGAAGGGGAGATGTGCCCAAAGGTGTCTTGAAAGACGTCCTATATGCCCACAAGACCGAGTCCAAAAGCTGTGACCAATCCTTTCGGTCAGGGCGGACGACTTTCTGCAGAATAGTCTTGATCTCCCTATTCGACACTTCGGCTAGACCATTCGTCTGTGGATGGTAAGGTGTAGCAACACGATGATCTATGCCGAACTCGCTAGCAAGTGCCTTTACCTGGTCGTTGATGAAGTGAGATCCCCCATCAGAAATCAGAACTCGTGGAACCCCGAACCGCGTGATGATGTGCTTCCTCAAAAATCTGCAAACAGTCCTCGCATCAGCGGCTCGGGCGGGGATAGCCTCCACCCAACGACTCACATAATCAACGTCCAACAGAATGTACTCAAATCCCTGACTCTTAGGGAATGGACCCATGAAATCGATGCCCCATGCGTCAAAAACCTCACAGAAGTGAATGGGCTGCATCGGCATCATATCACGCTGTCCACAAGTGCCCATCCTCTGATAATCAGTACACCTCTTCACGAACTCATCAGAGTCCTTGAAGAGGGTAGGCCACCATAAGCCGGATTGGAGCACTTTCTGTGCCGTTCTCCTCCCAGAATGATGTCCTCCTGCCTCAAGCTTGTGGCAGTAAGTGAGGACGCTATGGTGTTCCTCCTGAGGAATACACCGACGCCAGACGCCGTCCCCTCCTTCGTGGTAAAGGATGGGATCCTCCCAATGGTAGGACTTGGCCTTCGCGAGGAAGGTCTCAAGCCTCTGCCTGGGCCAATCTTGTGGGACTTTCCCAGCAACGAGAAAGTTCACAATATCGGCGTACCATGGGAGTGAGGCGATAGCAAGGATCGCCTCATCTGGGAAGGTATCTCTAATAGGATCAATCTGCTCAGAATCCTTAGGCTGCTCTAGTCGGGAGAGATGATCCGCCACCACATTCTTGACTCCAGGCTTATCCTTGATCTCAATGTCGAACTCCTGGAGTAGAAGGATCCATCTAGTCAGTCTGGCCTTGGCATCCTTCTTTGCCATGAGGTACCTGATGGCGGTGTGATCTGTAAACAAAGTCACTCTAGATCCAATGATATACGATCTGAACTTATCTAGGGCGAACACTACGGCTAGCATCTCCTTCTCTGTGACTGTGTAATTCCGCTGGGCGGAATCCAATGTGCGGCTAGCGTAGTGTATGGCAAATGGAACTCCATCCCTCCTCTGTCCCAGCACTGCCCCTACGGCAAAATCGGAGGCGTCCGTCATGATCTCGAATGAGAGAGACCAATCAGGCGGCTGGAGGACAGGAGCCTCAATAATACACTGCTGGAGAGTCGCAAACGACGAAAGACACTTGTCATCGACAAGGAACTCGGTGTCTTTCGTCAAGAGGTCAGTCAACGGCCGGGCAATCCTGCTGAAATCCTGAATAAATCTCCTATAAAATCCAACGTGCCCCAAGAATGACCGTAGCTACCTCAGATTGGACGGCGGTGCGAGTTTCCTAATGACATCAACCTTGGCCGGATCAACCTCCATGCCCCTGTTGGAGATGATGTGGCCAAGCACCGTCCCTTGAGTCACCATGAAGTGACTCTTCTCCCAAGATAGAACCAAATGATACTCAATACATCGCTGGAGTACTCGGTCTAGTCAGTCAAGACAGGAGTCGAATCCGTCGCCGTAGACCGAGAAATCGTCCATGAAGACCTCCAAACACTCCCCTACCATGTCCGAAAAGATCGACAGCATGCATCTCTGAAAAGTCGCAGGGGCATTGCATAGCCCAAATGGCATGCGTCGAAAAGCATATGTGCCGAAGGGACAGGTAAAGGTGGTCTTCTGCTGATCCTCAGGAGCGATGGCCACTTGGTTGTAGCCCGAGTACCCATCCAGGAAGCAATAATGGCTCTTCCCTGCCAGTCTCTCAATGATCTGGTCAATAAAAGGCAGGGGGAAATGGTCCTTCTTGGTGGCCTGGTTGAGTCTCCTGTAGTCAACGCAGACCCTCCAAGAGGTGGGTACCCGTGTAGCAATCTCCTCTCCCGACTCAGTGATCATAGTCGTGATGCTTGTCTTCTTGGGCACCACATGCAAGGGGCTGACCCACTTGGAGTCGGAAATGGGATAAATAAAATCCGCACTCCACCATTTCGATATTTCCTTCATCACAACCTCTCTCAGGTTGGGCTTCAGTCGTCGCTGGAACTCACGCGACGGCTTCGCCCCCTCCTCGAGATAGATATGGTGGGAGCACACTGATGGACTAATCCCATGGAGATCTGCTACGCTCCATCCGATTGCCTTGCGGTTCTTTTCAAGAACCCCCATCAAACGGGATTCTTGCTCTCCAGTCAACTTGGCGGAGATGATGACTGGGTACATCTCTGGCTCGCCCGCAAGGAATCGATACTTCAGCGAAGTAGGGAGCGGCTTCAGCTCTGGAATGCTAGGTGCTGGCAAATCTGGCTGTGGAAGAAACTGAGTGAAAGCTGCTAAGTCTGCCAAATCTGCCTGGGAAAGTGAAAGCGTACTCTCGCAAACTGGATCGGGGGAAGGCTGCTCAACTGCACTGTCTCTGCTCTGCTCGGTATCAACCTCCTCCTCAACTGTAGGCTCAAATGGACTCAGGTCTGGCATATTATCATAGCAATCGGCCCAATCAGACTCTGAATCCGAGGGATCTATATCAACCGCGGTGGCATCAGTACCACCGTAAAGCAAGGTGGCCTCAACACCACCATCACTAAACATCGTGTCGCGATCAAGGACCGGCTCTGCTGCCTCTGTGGTATCCTGAACCAGGGCTGTGCTCTCCAGACTCTCCTCTGCTGTCATCTCGGCATCAGCTGTATCTGAATATGAGAGGATGGTCTGTGCTACCGGATCTGCCCAAGCTGCCTCATCGTCTGTGATCACAAAATCACAGTCCTGGTGGATGTCTGGCTCTGCGTCTGTCAGCTGCTCTGAATCTGTACTCGCATCTGAGCGGGCTCTCTCTCTAGCTCTGTAGTCCTCGACCGTCTCTATTTGTATACTCTCACCCTCGACGCGAAAGTACACCTTCCCGCTATCATGATCAGTCACCGCCTTGGCTGTGGCCAAGAACGGACGACCAAGGATGATGGGGGTATCGGCCACTGACTCAGGGATCTCCATGTCCAACACTACGAAGTCCACGGGGAATTTCAGGCCCTGAATCGTGACGATAACGTCTCGTAATAACCCCTTCGGCCTCTTGACAGATCGATCAGCAAACTGAAGGACTGTCCTGCTCTGTCGAAGAGTGCCCAACTCGAAGCGGTCGAGAAGGGCTGTCGGAAGAAGGTTGATCGACGATCCGCTATCTAGAAGAGTCCGGTCGAACCTCTGCTCACTAATCTGGCATCTGACATACGGGGCCCCTGCATCTGGCCTCTTGGCTGGCAGACGGTTCTGGATCGCAAAACACGTGGCTTTCGTCAGCACATGTATCTCTGAAGTGTGGTTCCTCCTCATCCTCCTAACTGTGGTCCTGTCTCTCAAAGAACGCTGGAGTAGGGGGATGTGCTGCAAAGCCTCCTAGAGGGTCAGCTGGATGTGGAATCGATCGATCATACTCTGGCTGAATTCCTCCTGCACTGTCTTTTTTGGATCTTTTTTCTTCCCCTTCCCCATCTGAAGGGCTCTAGGGAAGGGGATCACATGGTCCTTCTCAGATGAAGGACTAGGAAAAGGTCTAGAAGGTTCGACGACCGGATCCACACATACATCATGCACCACAGTGGGACCAGAAGAAACTAAACCTTTCCCTTTATTCAAACCAAAGTTCTGAGATACATCAAGGTGAGGAAAGACAACATCTCTCTCAACACAAACACCGGTGGCCTCAGTACCACCATGGGATGGCTCTGCTGCTGCTGCTGGTAGACGTCTCGCGGCATCAGTACCGCGGGCTGGCTCGGCTAAACGGGTGGCGTCAGTACCACCTCCTCGAACTGGTGAAGCGGCGGCCTCAGTACCGCCGGTGGGATCAGCATCCTTGGTGGCATCAGTGCCACCATCATCATATGGAGCGGCCTCAGTACCGCTCTCCTCCTCCTCATGTGGCGCCTCGGAAGTATCCTCGTGGTGAAGCTCAGATGAGGCGTCGCCGCCTGCTGGGGTCCTACCGCTCCTAAGTGTGACAAAATCAGCATCAAATAGATCCGAAGATGTATCAACAAATGGGTCACTCGGAGTGGCAAACTCAGTGTGTACTACCTGCTCAGATTTCCTCTTGAGGTTATTCGGATTCGGCTCAATCTGGGCTGGAATAGCGGCCTTCCCTCTCACCAAGTCCCGCATCTCCTGGCGGAACTCGTCCATCTCCCGTCTGAATGTGGCCTGCTGGTCTGTGAGGAGGCGGGCGATGTCATCCAACGCGGGGCTCTCGTGGGAGCCCGACGGGTAGCCTCTCTGTGGGTGAGGCTGCTGAAACTGCTGCTGATGGTAAGAGGGGTATGAGGAAGGGTGCTGCTGCTGGACTGGGTGAGCCTGTTGCTCACGTCTCCACGACTGTCCCTGCTGCTGATAGGGACGAGGACCGAAGGATGACTGGTGCTGCTTATATGCTGGAGGCTGCTGCTGCGGCTGGTGATCTCTCTGCTGGGAGTACTGCCCTCCCTGTCTTGACGGCTGCTGCTGGGGCTGGGCACCACCACTCCCCCACATGAATCCGGGATGGTCTCGTCAGATCCTAGGTTGGGGGCGGTCATACCAAATCCCGTTGACATCCATCAACGGCTCGGCATCGTAGGGGGCTGGAGGGAGCACTGCCAGAGGCTGGTCCGGCTGGTAGACCCCTATCTGCATCTCTGGAGATGGTGGGGACTGGTAGGTGGCCTGCGGCTGTTGGTACGGCTCCGCCTGTACAAGGTGAACCTGTCTAGGCTGCACAGGGGTGCTGGAGCGCTGGGACGAGCTGCTGCTGCTGCCGGAGTCGCCTCGCGACTGAAGACGGGGCTGAGAAGCCGTCTGTGCCTCCTGAAGACACATGAGTTGTGTCTTCATGTCGCTCAGAACCTGTGCCATCTGTTCCATCTGAGTGATGCTCTGGCACTGCTTCTTCTCAATTAGCTCCATGCGGTCCAACTTCTCGCTGATAATGCCCATGTCCGCAGCTGTCGACTCTGCCTGTGCTGCTGCGGCTGCGGACGAACTGGATGGACCTGCATCTACCCGTGCTATCCGCTGGTACTGCACGGGTCCTGGCTGCTGTGGTTGGGTCTTCTGAGTATACAACCTGGTCTGGGACATCACCATGTAGTTTTCGGCCATCTCCTCGTAGATGGCCCAAACCTGGTCGTGGTCCTTGGCAAAGTAGGACCCGCCGCAAGAAGCGTTCACCAGGCCCTGAAGCTCTGGCGTCAACCCGCTGAAAAAGCTCTGAACTAGGTTCGGCTTGGAGATGTCGTGGTGCGGGCATCGGTCTAGGAGCTCTCGAAACCTCTCCCATGCCTCGTGAAACTGCTCGTTGGGGAACATGGAGAAGTTGCTGATCAGGGCCCTCGCTGCATTCGTCCACCCGAGTGGATAGTACTTGTTCAAGTACTCGGTGCGGAGCTGCTCCCAGGTGTAGACAAACCTACCAAGATGCTTCAGCCAGGTGGCTGCTCTATCTGCCAGTGAAAACGGGAAGGCTATCATCCGGATCGTGTCCTGGTCCACATGGTGATCGTGGACAGTGCTGCAGATCATCAGGAACTCCTGGAGGTGGAGGTGGGGCTCCTCAGTGGCAAGTCCGTGGAAGCGGGGTAGCAACTGCAAGGTGTTCGGGGGGAACTTGAAGTCCCCCACGATCGCCGGCACCACTACCCAGTGATGCATCAGAGTAGATCCGGGATTGTGTAAATCCCACATCGGTCGTGGTGGTCCTCCTGCCGCGGCGCCTTCCGCTGCGGCGGCTGCGGCTGCTGCTGCGGCTGCGGCTGCTGCGGCTCGTGCCTCTGCATCAGGTATCTCCTCAGGCTCGCTCTGCTGGTCTCGCTCTGCTCTGAGCCTCTCCAACTCTCGCCTCATCTCTATCATGAATGCCCCCTGATCGCGTAACTGCTGCTGGACTGTCTCAAGTGATGCGATCAGGGTGGAGTTGATCGCTCCCTGGTCAAGTACAAAATGCTCGGGCTGACGGGAGTGATCATCTGAACTGCCGGCTCCGGCCATGACGTCTACAAAATCAAACGAGCCCAACTCAGGTGTTGTCAAATCAATCAGTCTCTCCTCGGGCTCATGTCTCTCAGGTAGAACAGAAAGGGGATCGAGGGGGAACAGGGTGGAATCGTACTCGGGCTCGGAGAGCGGGTCTGAGCTCTCGCGAGCCAACCTAGATGATGAGGTAGACGTGCCCGAAAGCGGTGCAGCCAGAGGCTGCCTAAGAGACCGTCTACCCATCATCTTGATCTGGCGAATAGTGCGGATGAGTTCTGGAGAAACTATGATCACAAACAAACCCCCGGTTCACCAACGCAACGCGAGCTGAAGACCGTGAAAGTTCGGTCAATTTATCTTGTCAATTTTATTTGGTGAACACACAAAATATCAGAGCGCTTACGTGACCTGTGAGGATATCCGATGCTAACCCAACCGACTGGCTCGCACGGAAAAGTCGGTAATCAGTCGGGACTAGCACCGGGGGGCTCTACCTAGGGTGCGGGTCACTCTCTCGCGCATCCAAACCACACAATGAGGGGGTTGCTCTCCCCAAGACAGAATTTTTAGGGTGAGCGGATTTTAAGATCAATAGTATTAGCCAGTCCCAATTTTATGGTTTCTCGTTTTTAGTATTTTTCAAATCAAACAAAAGGCCTAACGAATTTTTCGGTTCTCCTGGTTATTAAGTCGAAAACAGGGGGGAGAAGATGAAAAAGCCGATGCACGATAAATCAATGATGCATGCTAAGTAAGAAATGCGTACCTGTCTCCAGCACTCTACATGCAATATGATCCGCGCATAAAAGTAAAGACAGAAAGAAAACTACCTATATGATGCAACGGGAAAGCCGAGTCCTAAACGAGCAATTTCTAGCGAAGAACCGTCTAACCGGTCACCGACCTCCAAGCCAAAGAGTCCGGTCTTGGCCCGTCCCTCCTCTGTCCGACAAATCGGGGGTAGGAGTAAGTGCTTTACAGGACGGGCTGCGGCACGTAGGCTACGAAGGCAAATGAATCGGTTATTTTTATTAATTATTTTTAAGTAGGTCCAATTAACGATCTATGGGAACAGATAAGCAGTTAAGTATGTGGATCCTACTAATTACGACACATTCACCAGAAATTCCTAAGTCTAGAGGCTCGAGCAAAAACCACGTAAACACTGGAAAAGGCAGAAATAAAAGGAAAAGAAAGCCGCGTAAAAACCGCGAAAAACCGCTAAGATCCTAAGGGTCCCCCGAGCACACCGGTGCTCGGCGAAACAGACCCGCTAAGCAATCCACAAGTGTCCAAGTCCAAGTCCCTGTATTATTACAATAATAATGAAATAAAAGACCTCGCCCACTCAACTCTCTCTCACTCTGGATTATGGACTCTGGAGTGTCTCATCATATGTGTAGAGATCGGACGCAGTTTACCTCTTACATAATGGAGATCGAGAAGTCTGTCTTGCATACTCATTGTTCTAACCCAGCTTTTTCTTTGCCCGGTTCACCAGGTGGGCCTTGCATCGGCTTCTCGAGAGTAGCCGCCTCGGTCCTCGGGCCCTCGCAAGAGACAACAGAGTGGTCAGAACCAATAATCAAATAATAATAAAAGAAAAATAAAAGGAAATGAAAAATAAGGGTATATGTGCAAAAATGCAAAATAAAATAAACACACAAAAGAAAACAAAAACAAAAACAAATGAAAAAGAAAAAGAAAATAAAGCAAAATAAAGTGAAAATAAAATATAGACAAAGAGCCGCGAAAAGCCGCGAAAATAAACGAAAAGAAAATAAGAAAAACTACTAAGCTGTGCTCCCCGGCAAAGGCGCCATTCTGATAACAGGTCTAACCACTCGGGTATAAGGTACAGAAATAGGGTCGTTGCGACCCAAGCGATCAGACCGTGTATATCAAGAAAACTGAACCACTAAATAAATCAGAAATCGATCAAGCACGAAGAAGCGGTCCTGCTATATGTTTAACCTGGTATAGCACCCAGGGTCGAACTCGAGGAGCACGGATTGGCCGAAGGCCTACGAAGTAGTAAAAATAAATAAAATAAAAGACAAAATATTTTTTTGTGTTTTTTAATTATTTTTATATTTTTTGGATTTTTAATATGTAAAGAAAATAATAAAAACAAAAACAATCACACTTTAACAAATTATTTAAGGTACCAAAATCAAGAAAAAATTCAAACAAAAATATTTTTGTGTTTTTTATGTTTTTTAGTGTTTTTGGTGAATTTTTGACAATTTTCTGATGTGTATTTTATTTTCTAAAAATCAAACAGTGCTAAAAGCAAGGGGTACTGTCCAGCCAGGCCAAAAGTCCCTAGATAAAATATTTAAGGGCCTCACAAGGGCCTGAAGGTAATTTTCCTGTACGGTAGATAAAGCAAGGAAAATTAGGGTACCAAGTTTATTATTTTTGGGTTTTTAATTAATTTATTAGAATTTTTATGGGTTTTCGAGTGTTTTTAAGTTTTTAGGGTTTTTAAGCAGTGAAAAATAGCCAAAATTGGCTAGAAAATCAAGGAACACAAACTACATAGTGGTTAATTTTTATAGAATTTTTAGTTTTTATATTTTTTTATGATTTTTCAATCTAGACAGTAACAAAAATTAAGGTTTTTGAATTTTTACAAATAGCAAACACAATCAAAAATGTCCTCAAAAATTCACAAAAATCCTACAACATGGCAGGAGCCATGTGTCAAATTTTCATCGAATTTGGAGGTAATTTGATATTTTATTCAAAAATAACAAAAGGGTACTGTGCACAGGGACTGAAATGCAAATACCCAAAGTTCTGGGGGTCCAGGTGCAATTAACCCAGCAAGTCACGCGCCAAGCGCGTGCCTGGGGCACTCAGGGACCTATATGTAAGGAAAATAAGTCCCAAGGACCTATTGGTAACACGTACCAAAAGTCCAGGGGGCTCGGTTGTAAATAACCCAAAAAATAACGCACATGCGTAAAACAACCACGCACAGGGGTATAAATGCAATTAACTAAAAAGTTTCATTCATTCATAAACATCCAGAACTACAAGGGCATAGATTGCAAATACACCAAAGTAACACGTGACGAAGCACGTGGCTCACAACAGGCAGGGGTATAAGTGCAAATATCTAAAGCTCAGGGTCCTCTATGCAATTAAACCTAAAACTAAAAAACGTATTTAAATATTTACAGGACTAAAGCTAAATAAAAACAGAAGCGGGGCCTAAGGGTAATTTACCCTTTATTAAGCGGGGTCGTTGGATGCGCTCCACGTGGCTGATCTGACGGGTGCAGTTGGTGGGCGCTCCAAATGGCGTCTCCTCGGATCGAACGCTCAAGACAGCTCCGGAGATGGATGGCTCAGATCAGAATTGGAGCGAGGAGGCACGATCAACGGCTCTGGAGGATGCTGGAAGAACTGATGGCCGGCGAACTTCGCCGGCCTCGTGAAGGCGCCTCCGGCCTCCTCCGCTGCGCCTGAGTATCGGAGGAGCTCCAACGTGAAGGTGCGCAGCTGCTGATGTCCTCCGATGCCCCAGCTGAGCTCGGGGGAGCTCCGACGAGGGTGGCGGAGGTGAAGCTCCTGGGCTGAATATCGAGAGGCCTCAGATGGCCTCTGCTGGACCTGCAAAACCCCTCAGGAGATTCGCGGGTCGAGGACAAAGTGCCTCGACCCAGTTAGGCAACGTGAAGGTGACTGGTGCGTCGGGGCGGCGAGCTCCGGCGAAGGTGGAAGACGGTGGAGCCCGGTTCCCAGCTCCTGTGCGAGCTGGGTTGTGTGAGTGGGTGCAGAAGGTGCGGCGGAGAGAGGCGAATGTGACGGTCGGGTCCGATGGTCGAACGGTGGTCGGAACCGGGGTGAATCGAAGGAATACGACGGCGGGATGAATTGGGGCAAAGCTGAAATCGAACGAAATAGCTAAGCTAAGGGGCTACCTGAATGATCGATGAGACTGGGGAAGAGCAGGGGGTGCTCCTGGTCTTGGCCTCAAGGGTCGTCTCGGCCCGAGGCTCGAAGCTCGCCCAGGTGGCGGAGCTGCGGCGGGTGTGTCGCCGGATCAGTGGGTTCCTCCTCCTCGCCTCGCTGCAACAGGCGGAGACGCTCGCTGTCACTCGTGCGGTCACGCTGGAGCTCACAGGAAAGAAGGGGAATGGCCAGAGATGGATAAAATGGGTGGCGGAGCTCGCTTATGTAGGCTGGAGGGATCCGAGAAGAAAGGCTCGGGTAGGGTCATGGTGGCGCGCGGATCCCGAGGTTGATGCCCGGCGAGGGTGTCGGATGTGGGAGGTGCAAAACGGAGCCGGGGTTTGGGTGATAGGCAATCGGGTTGAGCGGGGAAAAATCTGAGAAGTTGGGTCCGAAGCTCAAACCCGTGAGAAGTGGTCCTGGGGGGGCCAGTTGACCGGGCGGTCAATATCCCTAGGAGCCAATGTGGTTCGGCCACGTGGCTGGATCTTGAGATGACAAATAAACATAGCTAGGGGCCGAATCTGCAAAAACTCAAAATATGAAATATTTTTATTTTATTTTTTTTCTATTTTTTGGTGATTTTTAATTAATTTTTGGAAATAAAAAAATAAGGTATTTATATTATATAGCTATATATAGGTATATATACAATATGTAGGCTTTTGATTTTTGATTTTTAATTATTATTTTTGTACAATTTTATTCCTATTTTATATTTTATTTATTTATAGTATAAAATAAGGAATAAAAGGATGTTTTTATTTGATTTTTATTATTTATTTACATAGGTAAAATAAATAATTATGTACATCTATATACATGGTATATGTACAATGTATTTTGGTATTTTTGATTTTTCTATTTTTATTTTGATTTTTGTTTTGATTCTTTTTATTTTATTTATTTACAATATATAATATAGAATATTTACAAAAAGTTTGGAAAATAACTTTATTTATTTACAAGGTTAAATAAATATATGGGAATGGTTCATGTACATGATGAAGGGGTATTTTTAATCTTTTTGATTTTTAACTTTTTATTTTGTTTTTATCTTTTATAAATATATACAAATATTTACAAGCATATTTTTGGTGAGGAAAAATATTTTTATTTATTTACACTAATATTTGCACATGAGCCCCTATCTCCCTCTACTTTGGCTTTTATGCGGTCAGGCCCATGCTGAGCCCTCCCTTGGGTTAGGTTGCTCAATATTTATTCTAAATATTTCCCTCTTTTTCTTTTTAATCTTTATTCTTTTATTTTTGCACAAAAACATGCTAATTATAGATTTTTACACAATGCATGCTTTTGGTAATTATTCCTATTTACATATATCTACATGCATTTGCAAAGGTTTTTGTAGCTAAAATATAAGAATAAAGAGTGATGAATGGGTATTCATCACTGACAAGGCCGGAACTTCACCCCGGGGGGTTATTGGCAACTTGTCGCAAAGTACCGTAATTTCACCCCTATCTACCTGAGACATGCGGAGGCTACTTGGTACTAGTCAATGAATCTGAAATTATTCGACTTGTGATATTTGCTAGGATCAGTTGGAACGTGATATGGAAGGCAAGGATTTGGGCTCTACCTTAAGGTGTTCACACACACTCAAGTACCCTCACTCAGCCTGAAAACAAGGTCGGGGATTAATCTCCCGCAAACAATTTTCCAATTTTATTATTTTTTGATCAATAGTGTTTAGCAGTCCAAATTTTAAGTTAGGTTCTCACTGAGTAAGTTCAACCACACAGCACGTCTATCGGTCAGTCCCAATTTCCTTTTTAATTTAATGTGAAAAGTCAGAGGGGGAAATCGAGAAAAAGTCGATGCAAGATAAAACAATGATGCTATGCTGGGTTCAAGAGACTTACAGTGATCCCTTCGCTTTTTTGTATGCAGGATGCAAAACAGAATTGAAAACTTTTATCTAAATGCAAATGCAACGATAAAAGCCGCTCCTAGACAAGCAGTTCTATTAGCGTGAAGAACAGGTTATTTTGGCTAAGTTCTGCGGTCTAAATGCGTCTTTTAAGTGATTTGTGTGGTCCTAATGATTACGAGCACACGCAATTCCTAGATTGGCTCGGGGAGCCGCTAGTGCAAGCTAAATTACATTCACCCACACAGCACACGGGGACACAGTTCCACTATATTTACACGCGCGAGAACCCAAACGGGAACTGCTGGTAATGATGCGAAAAAGAAATAAAGAAATTAAAATGAAAATTTACAAAGCCTCTCTTTTCACTCAGTAAATCTAAATGCTAGATTCTCAAAGCATCTTCAACTCCTCGTGTTCCTCACACAGAAAAATATTGAGGTCAGAGAGTGACACAGAAAAATAATGCAAAGAAATAAAAGAGAGAAAATAATTACAAGAAAACCGGGGGTCAGACTACTCGGGGAAAGAAAATAAAACACTCAGAATATCACTAAAAATTAACCTAAGCCGTGCCTCCCCGGCAACGGCGCCATTTTGATAACTGCCCCGCACCCTATGTTAATTCGAGCAAGTTAATGTCCAAATTAATTAGATGTGTTCGTTGTAGTCGGATACGAGAGGGCTAATCAAAAACCACTTTTAAATAGATTTGAGTTAATTTCAAGCGATAATTCTTTTACCTCGTGAAGTCCAAGGTCGAACTCAGGGAGGCATCTGTCTCCTTAGGTGAATTATTAGCAAATTTCCAAGTGTTAGTTTTCGAGAAGTATTTTTTGTTCTTTTTTTATTTTCTATGCAGACACATGTAATATCAAGCCAATTTAAAGTTAAATCAGTTTTAGATATCAAATTAAGTCCAAAAATTATTAAAATTAGCCAAATGATGAATTATGGTGAAAATGAACTACCCTAATTTTTTTGGAATTTTTAGACACTAAATGAATTTACTGTGAATTAAACATGCAGGTAGGGTGATTTTCACTAATTTATTTTTAATAAATATCAAATCACATTTTTTCAACAAAAATTATCCTTGATAGATCTAATGATAAGGAATCTAGAAAAATTGACAAACCTTAAATTTAATGTGAAATGAACCTATTAAAATTAAACTAAGGAAATCACTAAAGAATTTATTCAGGCCTCGATATGTGTGGAAATGACATGAAATTTTTATGCAAAATTGAGTTCACTATCCTAGAGCTATTGTTAATTTTTGAGAATTTTTGGAGCTACAGAGAATTATTTATTAATTAATAAGTTCAACTGGGCAAAATATCACACAAATCAACCAATTAATTCATTTAAAATTCTATTTCAATTACAAAAATGTGACAAATGGCACAATAGATAAAGGACAAGTTACTCAACAAGATGCAATTTTTAGAATTTCAAAATGATATAAAATGACACCTAGGGATGCGTGCAAAGACAGGGATGTATTTGCAATACAGAAAATAAAATTACATAAAATAAACATGCTGACAGGGACTTAAATGCAATTACCTATAATGCTGGAGGTATCAATGCAAATTCTCCACTGGGCACGTGCTCCTCATGTGGGGGCTACATCACAGGGACCTTTTTGTAATTTCGCAAAGTCCTCAGGGCCTTCATGAGACCGCACGTGCTCCTCACGTGGTCGGCCTAGGCTCGGGCGGCTTTGAAGGCTCGGGGCTTGGCTCGGGGGCTCTTAGAGGTATGGAGTGAGGCTCGGCTAGCCTCGGGTGGTCCGAGCCTAGGGTCGGGGAAGAGGCTCGGACCCGATGTCGTGGCAGGCTGCGGACCCTTGGATCAAGATCGATCCAAAGGATGTCGGTGCTGACGCGTGGCGCCACCAGAGATCGTGAGATCTAAGTTGATCCAACGGTCACTGGATCGCGATGGAAGGGGCGAGGTGGCGTACTCCTGAGCGTGGGATCAAGGACGATCCTACGGTCGTCTGCTGCTCCTGATGACGTGTGACGTGGCTGACTAGGACCCGTCCGATCAAGATAATCGAACAGCCATGGGGGCTTCTTCTTCAACAGGCCTCCGCCGCCTGCGGAGGATATGGCGGTGCTCCGGCGACGAGGCCTTGGCACCGCCCGTCCTTCCAGATATTGGTGAAGCTCTCCGAGGACTCGGAGGTATCCCAGAAGAAGCGCGGCGGTGCGGCGAGGGTGCTGGTGGTCTCAGGAGCTGGAGAGGGGCATCGGAGGTCGCTGGCGATGAAGCTCCAAAAGAGCTCCGGTGAAGTTCCGATCAATGAACATCAGGTACCTGCAGGGGTTAGGGGGAATAGTCGAAGCTCGTGCGTGCTAGTGGAGAGGTGGGGATGGAGTAGTGAGGCCTAAAGCGGAGGGAAGAGGGTCCGGCGATGGTGCTCCGGCCAAGTGGCGGAGCTGGAGCTGATGGAGGGCGAAGTGCGTCGTCGGAGGGTGCGAAGGGCACCGCGAAGATTGGAGCTCTGTCGCGGAGCTCGGCGAGGTGAGGGCGAGGCGAGAGGATCACGGTGAACGGAGAATAAAAAGGGAGAAATCGAAGCAAAAATGAAACTAAGATTAAACAAAGGTGGAGGAGATTACCTGGGGTTTGGAGCTCGAGGTCCAGGTCGTCGATCGAAGAGGTGGTAAGTCCTTGAGCTCAAGCAGCTGCTCGGAGGAGTGGCTGCGACACGGCGGTGCGTCGAGGATCTCGCCGGAGAAGAAGATCGGTCTTCGCTTGAGGAATCGGTCGCTTGCTGTCACCAAACGGAAGTTCCGAGCTCGGGTGATCTCTCAGGGGTGGCGGATGGGTGTGAAATCGGTCGGAGGGCGAGTATTTATAGGTTGAAGTTGCCGGCCGGGCTGATGATGAAGTGGGGTTCATGGAGTTCATGGAGCGTCGCTGGCGGTCGACGTGGGTAGCGAGGTGGCTGGCGAGGATAAGGAATGAGTGGGGAAGGATGTGGAGGTGATAGTGGTCGTCGACGGTGGAGGAAGCGCTGCTGAAAATAGAAAGGGGCAACCCCTCCCGCAAGGCGGAGATCGTGGGAGAGAGGGGTGCCAGAGGTAGGAGACAAGGTCGTGGCCGTTGGATCTTGTGATCCAATAGCCCAGATCTAATCACTAAGGAGCGGGCGAGATCTGATCGAGGTGCGACGATCTGAGGGCCGTGGAGCGACCACGTGGCGCGATGAGAGTGAAGCGCGCGTGAGCGGTGTGGATTGCATCTGGGGTGGCTTGATCAGAAGGACGTGATGGCGCCACGTGTCGTGTGGAGGAGAGGGCGCTGACGAGCGGCGGAGATCAGATCTAAGGATGATTGAAGGGCTGAGATGCAAGGCAGGATGAACGGTTGCGATGGAGGGATGGAGTGCGTCATCCAAGGGCTTAGCGTGCGACGCGTGGCGCGCTGTGGGCGAGGTGCTAATGAGCGGTTCAGATGAAGTCTTGGGGATGATCAGACGGTGTAAAGTTGAGGCGCACGTGGAAATCAAGTGGCCATTGGATCGAGAGTGTCATCCAATGGCTGAGAGCAGAGGCGGCCTGGGCAAGGGGAGCGGGCCGCGTGGCGCAACCAAAGGGCGCCACCTGGCCACCTGTGATTGGCTGAAAGTAAAAATTAATATAGGGAGAGGAGGAGGCCGAATTTGGAAAAACTCAAAACATGAAAATTGTAGATCTTGATGAGATCTACAAGTTTCATGTTGACCAAAGACAGAGATGAGGTCAAATATGATACAAAAAATACAAATATACAATTATACATATAGGTAGTATACAAAGAGGCCTAAAAACCCAACTTTTTCATACGAGCTCCAAATTGGATGAAATCAGTCTCATTTTAAAGGTCTTTTAATGTGTATTATTCTAAAAGTGAGTAGACCTATTTTGGAGGTTGCATGAAGGACTTATGGGTATTTTGTGGTTCAAGGGCTTTAAGGCTTTATTGGGTATTTTACAAGGGGGATTACTGGCTTTCTTCCTTATATTATTAACTAGGGTGTACACAGTATAAGGGAGAGCTTATTTTCATGAGTAGATAATTTACAAGGGATTTTGGCTTCTTATTTAAATGCAAATGGAATGCTAAAATGCATGTTTTACGTATGCATGTCTGAATGATATTTATGCATTATAAAGGGAAATATGCCTCTATTTACTCGGAAACAAGGCTCTATTTTTAACTTTTGGAGTGATGAATCACATATTCATCAGTGACCCTCAGCTGGGCGGGATATAGGAAGCCCAGTTTGAGCAGCGGCCGCTTAGTGCGCGGGTCTAGGATCCCAATCTTTTTCTCGGTTTTTTCACGAGCGCTCGCAGTTTTACACCTCTCTGGGATCCACAGGTTTTCTTTTAAAGACCAGTTCCGCTGACCCTTGTTCTTTAGGGTACCTAGGATGGAGGACCCTTGGTTTTAGTTTTTCGAGCTCGTTAGTCCGTACCGGTCGGGCTGATTTTTCTTTTAGAGCGACTTTTCCGGAAAGTCTCTCTCACCCGTCTCAGTGGCGTAGTTTTGGAGTAGACCTATCCCTCTATTGGACCGCCTTCCAATTAGAGGGCGAGACGGAAGAGCCTTTTGTAGGCTGCTTCACCGCTTGAGTTTTGTTTACTTTTCGCCAGCAGACTTGGCGATGCTACATCCGAATCATCCATGTATACATCTGAATCCTCTATGGCTACATCTAAATCAGTTACAGTTGAATTTGGAAAAGTTACATTGAGATTGGATTGAATCACAAATGAGTTTGGCTAAAGTTGAATTACAGTTGAGTTGGTTACATGGGAGCTTGATTCAGTTGAGTTGGTTGTGGTTCAGTGTAGTTTCCATTAAACTAGTTACTGTCCCGCCAGTAATTCCTGACGAAGAGAAAAGATCAGTTTATGAAAATCATCCTTATCAGACTTCGAGCTACTACTACAGATGTTATATATAGCTAGTGGATGTATTGGGAACTTAGTTAGGATGCATTTTACTCCACCGCATGCCTACGGAGGTACCTCAATCCTAAGGCTTCATTACTACCTTAGAGTCATAGTGTGAGGTCTTACTCAGACCAAGACCACAGACTATCCACTAAGCTTGAGAAATTCAACAAGAAAAGAATCAAAATACCAGACCCATCATATACACATACTCTTCATCCACATAAATATTCTTGCACTTCTTTCATGTACTCCGGATTATGGGTAATTGAGGTATGATGGGTAAGTCAGGGTTTCACTTTTACAGAATAGCATGAGAACCAGCTTCTCTCCAAGTAGCTCGATAAATCTAATTGTTAGACCACCTACTTGCTTTCTTTTGAAGCCACTAAATTTCCTATTATTTCTAATTAATAAGATTTACTCAACATTTGTTTATATTCTTTTCTCCCTATTACATGGATTGCAGGCAAAACACCTGCATTATGGTATTGGGAGAGTTGAATGTCAGTTTCTGAAGTAAAACATATCAGGTTTTATTTCTCTTCTGATACAATTAGGATTTTAATTCTGTTGTTACATGTAACTTCTATGGAAATTTATGCAATATAATAGTGACATATTTTAGTTCTATAGTTATTATTAAATTTGAATGTCATACATGCGAAAAAAATTATTTTTCCTAATTCCCAGTTCTCTAATGCGATCTTTAGCGAATACAGTACTACGAGTAATATGTAAATGGGTATCCCAGATCCGCGGGAAACGGGCCTCACAGTTTGGTATCAGAGCAGTGATACCTCGCTACATACATTCGTAGTATTATAATTCTGATCGCATTAATTCTTGGATAGCGACAGTTCTCTGACTTGTCGCGAGTACGAAAGGGAAAGATGACATTCAAATTCAATAACCACATATGTCACCATTTGCAACTAATTTCCATATTGCATCCCAAGAAGAGAAAAAGCATAATAGAATTATCCGCGAACATCAACTATTGTATTTACGGATATCGGTTCTTACATAGAACCATGGTCCCTAAACCGACCTTTCTATGTTTTAATTGATTCTGGAGTGTTGAATGAACCTCAAGTTTCTAGCTTCGGTAGGAAGAGGTGCAGTTGCCCTAGATCATCCTTGTCACATTCATGGGCCAAGTGGCCAGTTGTTCATCATAAGACTGATAGTAAAGGATTACCAATGTTGATTGGTAGTCACAGGATGATCGCATATTTTATACCATTATAGCTTTACGAGTTTGACCTGATATTTGGCATGGATTGGCCGTCAACTCATCATGCCTTGGGTAATTACTTCATGAAGACGGTTGTCTTCAGTATTCAAAACTTACCCAATTTACGTTTAAGGGTACATCACATAACTCCAAAATGGAATACATTTCAGTGTTGAGATCCCAAAGACTCATAGATCGAGATTGCGACACATTTTTTATCCGAAAAAAATCTGATAGAGAACCAATGGCTCAGGACATCAGGGTAGTATCAGAGTATTCCGATGTGTTTTTTTAGTGATTTGCCAGGGTTACCACCCTGAGAGAGAGTTTGAGTTCGAGATTACATGACTACGAGATACACAACCAATCTCGAGATCCGACCGCATGGCGCCAGGCGAGTTGAGAAAGGTAAAGGCGTAACTACATGAGTTACTTGATTTAAGTTTAGTAAGACTGAGCACTATACCTTGGGGTGCTCCCATTCTTATTGTTAAAAAGAAGGATGGATCGATGAAATTATGCATTTGTTAAAGAAAACTGAAAAATAAAACGGTGAAGAACCATTATCCTCTACCATGCACTGATGGCTTTCTTAACCAGCTATAAGGATCTTTGATGTTTCAAAGATTGACCCTCAATTGGACAGCCATCAGCTAAGGATTCGAGAATCAAATATTCTAGATACAACATTCAGTACTCGATATGGACTTATGAGTTTGTTATAATGCTGTTTGTGCTCACGAATACACATGCAGCATTCATGGACATGCTGAACAAGATTTATCGTCCATACTTGGACAAGTTTGTGGAAGTAAGCATTAACGACATCTTAATATATTTTCGAAATGAATGGAATCACGTAAATGATCTAAAGACAATCCTGGACACACTTCAAGAGCATAAGTAGTATGCTAAGCTAAACAAGTGTGAGTTATGGTTATCCCAAACCTCATTCCTTGGGCATGTCATATCTGGAGCAGGTGTCACAGTTGACCCTGTGAAGATGGAGATATTCATGTCTTGGGAGCAATCCAAGACATCCACACATATTCAGAGCTTCTTTGGACTAGCGGGCTATTACAAGCGCTTCGTCAGTTGTTTTTCCGGAGTTGATGTTCCCTTGACATGATTGACTCAGATAGGAGTTCCTTTTTATTTGGGATGATGCACACGAACAAGACTTCAAGACATTGAAGGAAAGATTGACGACTGCACCCATTCTTTCACTCCTTTAGGCACTCAGGATTATACAGTATATACAGATGCTTCAGGAGAAGGTTTAGGAGCGGTGTTGATGCAACAAGGTCACATGATGGCTTATGCGTCATGTCAGTTGAGTCCGCATGGGCAGAGTTACTCCATCCATAACTTGAAGTTGGTGGCAATTATTTTCGCTTTGAAGATCTAGCGCTACTATCTCTATGAGGGGAATTTGGAGATTTTCACATATCACAAGAGTTTGAAGTACATCTATGATCAGAAAGAGTCGAATATGAGACAACACCGACAGTTTAAACTACTAAAGGATTTTGATTACACGATCTCTTACAATTCCGATAAAGGAAACATGGTAGCTGTTGCGCTTAGCAGGAAAGCTTATGTTCATACGGAAAACTAACTATATATGTGAGATATACTCATACTCATAGCTTTGACTAATTGGCATCCTTATGAGAGTGCATCTATGTATATCGTCGTGCCTCAGCAATTCAGCAGTCTTTAAGATTGCACATTAGAATGTCAATGATCAGGCCCTTGGATTCGAGATACATACATGCGTGCCATCAAGGACAAAGGTAATAATTTTGTGGTGACTAAGTCCACTTCGCGGAAGGATGGTTGCGTTGTTGTGGCCAACAATGAGCAATTGCGTAGAAATTCTTTATGAAGCACACAGTTCGCAAATGTCTACTCATCCTAGCAGTATGAATATGTATCGTAATCTGCGCCAACATTCTGACGGATCGAGATGAAGTGCGATGCGGCACATCAGGTTAGCAGATGCATGACTTGTCAAATGGTCAAGGCTTAGCATAGGAGACCACCATGGTTAATACAATCTCTTCCATTTCCCAAATGAAAGTGGGAAAATATCTTTATGGATTTCGTCACTGGATCGTCGAAGACGCCAGGTGGCCACGATGTTATTGGGTCATTGTTGACCTTGTAAGGCAAAAGTTGTCAATGATACATAACCTCTAGAAAAGCTATGCAGATAATCGGAGAAGAGTTTTTGAGTTTCAAGTAACCGAACATCTTCTCTTTATCCATTCAGAATATGACTTATCAATATTCAATTTAATCTCTTATACTAATGAAATATCTGTAAACACAGGAAGGATATGGGTTGTTTCTACATATATCTTCCATGAAGAGAAATACAGAGATTGGTGTTCATGGCAAGTTTATGTTGAACATTTGAAATTATTACTTGAGTGAGTAAGACTGTCTATCAAGAAACCAATCCTCCATACTTATCAGACATACACGATATATCCAATCTAAGGAAGTACGCACACGATCTCGACACATCATCATCTACAAAAACTCTGACGTGGAGCCAGACTTAATATACAAGGAGAGGCAAGTACATATACTCGATAATACTGTAAAGAAGCTTCACAGAAATATTGCTAGTCAGAGTGCTATGGCATCGACATGATGACAAATAAGCGATATGGGATACCGAAGCATACATGCGGGCAAGAAACCGCAGTTCTTTCAGGTAATTGTCAAAACAAGCCCATTTAATGATATATATTGAAAGAACATGGCTTGTTTTCCCTTTGAGGTTTTTATGGGTTCAAAACCCTTTGAGGTTTTTATGGCCAGATATGATCCAAACAAGGCGCAAAGTAACCTTGACTCGAGTCTCGAGGACAAGACTCCCTTTGAGGTTTTTATATTTGTAACATCCGGATATGCACAAACCCGAACCTGATCTGATTAAGATATGTATAACTCAATAAAGTTATCAAACAATGTTAAATAACATAAATCAATCAATTGATCGTGAATCAAATGTCGTTCGGGTGAATCGATCAAAAATCGATTGCATCGTAATGCATGCCCGAAAAAGCTGCGATGTAAATTCGGAAACTGCGAAATAAATCGAGACTACCTAAAAATCTGATTCGATGAAATAAGATCAACGGAATCAATTGTTCATCGATCGGAGGTCGTTCGATATTTTAAAATCGCAAAATTTAATGACCAATCAAGACCGTATCTCGGAAATTTCAGGGATTCATCTTCGATCCAAAGTATATGGATATTTTACTCATATTGATCGCCGTTTAGAGACGATAAAAATGAGATATTACACATCGAAATCCGACATTCGAGGTGTGAATACGAATAATTTTTAAAAATATCGAATAAATGAATCAAAAAAAGTAAAATAAAAATATTTTTGTCTGTTGTCCGTTACTTTTCCAGGCTATTTCATGTGGCCTTTTTCTCTCTTCCACTTGTCAACATAAAGCCACCCACTTAATTTTTTCTCACCTCCACTTGCCAACATAAAAGCCACCTACTCTCCTTATTAATATCAACCTTCTCCTCTCTTTTTTCCATTTCTTTCTCTCGTTTTTCTCTCCACCGAGGAAGCAGTTCCAGTCATTTTTCCCCCCAATTCCAGAAACTCCTGGGAACTGCTGAAAAACAGCTACAGTTGCAGCCGCTTCTTCTCCAAGCAGTTGCCTTTCCCCTCCTGCTGCTCCATGCAATTGGCTGGAGCTATTTCTCCTGTAATTTCTGCAGTTACTGCCAATTGATTGTTGCCCAAGCTCCTGCTGGGGGGGCTGCTACTCCCCTATTGAGCTCTTGGAAGCTCCCAATTTGCTGGAGCCACAATGATGTTGTCCAGTAGCCTCTCCAAGTGCTGCTACAACTGCTTCATGCAGCTAGGAGCAACAGCATGCATGCAAGATTTGAAAAAAATAGAGATTTCAAGGTACAATCTTCCCTTCCTCTTGTTGTAATCCATGTCTTTGTACCAATCTTCTCCTTGTTGCTTTCCATGTATGAAATATAAATATATAATAAATGAGTTCCTTAGAGTTCATCCATGGTATGCTTCATACTATATTATATGCATTATACATGACATAGATGACTCCGAACATATCATTCCACTTAAAAGTGATGGCAGGTTAACAAAGAACTATGAATATATACATGTAATTCCAACAGATACTCTATAAATAAATTTATTTTCTTTTAATATAGAAATATAGGAGGTATCAGTTAATCATATATGTATAGAATATTGTGATACAACCTTTATGCGTATAGCAGTTATGGAATTAATAGGCACGTGTAGAGAAAAGTAATGTTTTCCCCTCATAATTGTGTTGAATTGTTCTCCTTAATTAATTATTGTATATACTCTTTTCATATCTAATGTTAAGGAGTAAGTTGCATCATAATATTTCTGAATAATACATGCACAACATTCAAAGAAAATATTTGGATGACAGATTGAATGTTAATCTTGTAGTACCTTTTATCTTGATAACCATGTAAAATAAACGTTGAGAAAAGATTTTTTTTACATAATCCGAGGTGGCTGCATAACACAATACTCTCTAGTTAGTCCTTGTTGTAAATAAAGGAAAGAAAAAGTAAATAAAAAAGGCATAAACATTCATAGTGTATCGCCATAACCTTACCTTAGATAATAACATGAAAATATTCAAACATACTTGCGTGACTTGGAGGAACGATTAAAGGAAAGGGTGAAACTTACTATATAAATAAAAATACTTTTTCTAGGACCCTACTTTAGTTCTAGAAATATAAAGGCATCAACTATGAAATTATTTAGTTATTACAATGAAAATAAATTCACTTTACTGTGGAGAGAAATGTAAATAACATGGTTATAGTTGGAGCAACCTACGCATACATAGCATTATATCTTATATCCCTCATGATTCAATCCATCAGGGGACCAATGAATGATCGCAATTACTGAGTCGGGAAAAAGATCCAACTCACCAACAGATGACATCTCATGAGACAAGCCATTGACTCCTAGAACGAAGCAAAGGGATTGGATTGAACTACATTGATTTCTACATCTGATTATTCACCTGTAAAGAAATATCCTCGATCATCACGTATTTACTTATCGTATTGTTTTAAAACCAAAACCCAAGATCTAATAAGTAACTCTTAGTTCTTGTTTTAAATAAGAAAAATTGGGGATCTAACATTGATCTAAATTTAAATCCAGATCTAATGAACAACATCTAATCTCGTGAAAATAAGATCATTGGGGTATTTACATACAAGTGAAAAAAATCTAGATTAATAAGCAGGCCACCAAATTTCGAGATAATCTATGAACAATGATTGAAAATCTTTGTGATCAATCATTTAGGTATGAATCACTAATTATAGATCACTATTCCATAAGATTGACGACAAGATGCCAAGATCGGTAAAAGTTAATCACAACAGAGATTGAAAAAGGATGAGAAATCAAGTCAGTGATGACTGATAATTAAGAGTGCCAGTCACGATGACCTTTACACCTAACTGTGCGAGGGTGCGGTGACCCTCAGCTGGGCGGGAGATAGGAAGCCCAGTTAGGGCAGCGGCCGCTTAGTGCGCGGGTCTAGGATCCTAGTCTTTTTCTCGGGTTTTTTTCGCGAGCGCTCACAGTTTTACGCCTCTCTGGGATCCACAGGTTTTCTTTTAAAGACCGGTTCCGCTGACCCTTGTTCTTTAGGGTACCTAGGCTGGAGGACCCTTGGTTTTAGTTTTTCGAGCTCGTTCACCCATACCGGTCGGGCCGGTTTTTCTTTTAGAGCGACTTTTCTGGAAAGTCTCTCTCACCTGTCTCAGTGGCGTAGTTTTGGAGTAGACCTATCCCTCTATTGGACCGCCTTCCAATTAGAGGGCGAGACGGAAGAGCCTTTTGTAGGCTACTTCACCGCTTGAGTTTTGTTTACTTTTCGCCAGCAGACTTGGCGATGCTACATCCGAATCATCCATGTATACATCTGAATCCTCTATGGCTACATCTAAATCAGTTACAGTTGAATTTGGAAAAGTTACATTGAGATTGGATTGAGTCACAAATGAGTTTGGGTAAAGTTGAATTACAGTTGAGTTGGTTACATGGGAGCTTGATTCAGTTGAGTTGGTTGTAGTTGAGTGTAGTTTCCATTAAACTAGTTACTGTCCCGCCAGTAATTCCTGACGAAGAGAAAGGATCAGTTTATGAAAATCATCCTTATCAGACTTCGAGCTACTACTACATATGTTATATATAGCTAGTGGATGTGTTGGGAACTTAATTAGGATGCATTTTACTCCACTGCATGCCTACGGAGGCAACCCAACCCTAAGGCTTCTTTACTACCTTAGAGTCATAGTGTGAGGTCTTACTCAGACCAAGACCACATACTATCCACTAAGCTTGAGAAATTCAACAAGAAAAGAATCAAAATACCAGACCCATCCCATACACACTCTTCATCCACATAAATATTCTTGCACTTCCTTCATGCACTCAGTATTATGGGTAATTGAGGTATGATGGGTAAGTCAGGGTTTCACTTTTACAGAATAGCATGAGAACCAGCTTCTCTCCAAGTAGCTCGATAAATTTAATTGTTAGACCACCTACTTGCTTTCTTTTGAAGCCACTAAATTTCCTATTATTTCTAATTAATAAGATTTACTCAACATTTGTTGATATTCTTTTCTCCTTATTACATGGATTGCAGGCAAAACACCTGCATTATGGTATTGGGAGAGTTGAATGTCAGTTTCTGAAGTAAAACATATCAGGTATGTATGTTATAGTTTTGTTCAAGGTATTATATAATGTTTTTATTTCTCTTCTGATACAATTGGGATTTTAATTATGTTGTTACATGTAACTGCTATGGAAATTTATGCAATATAATAGTGACATATTGTAGTTCTGTAGTTATTATTAAATTTGAATGTCATATTTTTTTCCTAATTCCCAGTTCTCTAATGCGATCTTTAGCGAATACAGTACTACGAGTAATATGTAAACGGGTATCCCAGATCCGTGGGAAACGGGCCTCACAAGCAGGTAGCATGATCCATCCATAACCGAGACAGGTATGGTCCTTGATTTTACATGTTTATCTGATGCCATTAATCTCAGGAGCGATAGGAGATTGCAGCCGCCTTCACAACCGTTGGGATTGGGAGATCAAGCTAGTGAGAGAGCTTCGCCTTCCGCATCATCTTCTTCACTATCAGTGCAAAGATCCAGTGTAGCAGCACCCGAGCATGGAGTTTCACCATTTTTTTCTTCATCGCCATCACCTTCACCTTCACCAATCAGATGCAGTTCACTGTCACCAGAGAGGGAGAACACATTAGTCCTGGATTCTTCTTCTACACTAGCAGCAACCTGTCCTATTTTTAATTTTATTTCTTCTACCCCTATTTGGACAACATTGTACAGACTGATTTTGATTGTCCAAATGTACATATGGTTTCTTTTTTAATAATCGAAATGAGAATTTGATTGTTTCTTCTGATTTTGTGCCATTTCATTCTGCATTTAATAAAACAAAGAAAATCCAAAATTTAAAAATAGCCCTATCTGATCCTAGAGTAGTTGGGATTTTATAGAATATCTTCTTAGAGATGCCACTCCTTAAGTGCATGGAGTACATGGCTGCAGTTAAAAAGGGAATGAAAGAAGCATGTAAACAAATGCATCATACCAAGCAGAACAGATGAAAGAAGACAAAAAAGCACATCTTTATCGTGGCCACATTTCATGCCATATGTAACCTCACATCTGTTGCTACAAATTTGATCAAGAATTTGATCTCACTTTTCTTGATAGCAGTTCCTCCATTAATCTCATGACATCCTCTCTACTTACTGAGTTTGGGTTAGGACCTCTTAGATCGACCAGGATGATCCTTCAGTTTGCTGATAGATCATTCTAGAGGTCGAGGGACATTTATAGAGGATGTTATTGTAACGGTGCAGGGAATGAGATTTTCTATTGATTTTGTTATCATGGATATGGACACACCTGCACCGTTAGTCCATGCCCCGATCATACTAGGTCACTCGTTCCTTCGAACAACCAAAGTCGTAGTTGATTACGGTATTGGAGAGATCATCTTTCACTCTCATAGTGACAAGGTGAAAATTGAGACAATCCTTGATCCTAGGCCTTCACCGCCACCAGCAGCAGCAGATGAGAGAGATCCAGCTACACCAGATCCAGAGGACCGTGATTTTCTTGCCGAGTTTAGAGACACAGATCTTTTCACTGATTTCAGAGATACCCAGGAGTTCCTTTCCTAGAAGGACCTTCTGGAAAGCATAGCCAATATTAGTTCCATTGTTATCCTACTACGTTTCTTGCTGATGGACAGTTTCAGTTGATTTTTGAGGATCAATGTAAGAGATTGGAGGTGCATTCTAATATTCCATTGACACATCGTTCTGAGATCATTTCTGGTATACCTCTCATTGAGATATCTGAGCCACTTGCTGAATTTTCTGAGATATGCACTGATGAGACACACCTTTTTGAGATTATTGCTGAGATATCTGAGTCCTTTATTGATGATACTATAGAGATTTTTGAACATCCTGGTGAACCATTCCTTTCTGAGCAGAGATCATTTGTTGCAGATCTTTCTGAGATTCTATTTGCTGAGCCAACATTAGCCATGTGGACAGTTCGTAGAGTACAGATCATATTCTACAAGTGTAGTTACAGAGGTTGTTATAGAGCTGATTCAAACCCCACCTGAGCTCATGGCTTTAACATCAACGTTGAAGTATGCCTTCCTTGCAGTCCCCCCAAAAGATTCAAGTCATCCTCAGCTCGCAGTTGATCGATGAACAAGAATCTCGTGTGCTAGAGGTTCTTGAGAGAAACCACAAGGGCATTGGATGGAATATTTTGGATCTCTGTAGGATTAGTCCATCTTTGTGCATGCATCATATCTACTTAGAGGATGACTGTAAACCCTCCCATGAGTGTCAGCATCGTCTCAATCCGAATCTAAGAGAGGTTGTCAAGTAAGAGATCAGGAAATGGTGTGATGCTGGCTTAGTTATCCCATTTCAGATTCTAAGTGGGCCAGTCCTTTACATGTTATCTCGAAGAAATCTAGGATTACTATCACGAAGAATGACCATGATGAGGAGATTCCACCCCGTGTACCTACTTCATGGCATGTATGTGTAGATTACCGGTGCCTGAATTCAGCTACCAAGAAGGATCACTTTCCACTGCCCTTTATTGATCAAATTATTGAGAGGCTGGTAGGGACAAAGTTCTTTTGTTTCTTGGATGGGTATTCCAGGTATAATAAGGTTGCTATCGCTCCTAAGGATCAAGAGAAAACTACCTTCACTTGTCCGTTTGGCCCTTACGCATTTAGACGGATGCCCTTTGGATTGTGTAACGCCCCCACTACATTCCAAAAGTGTATGTTGGTCATTTTACCGACATGGTGGGTAGCTTTCAAGAGGTCTTCAAGTCGATTTTCGATCTATGGGGATAGTTTTGACACATGTCTTGCTCATTTAGACTGAGTACTTCAATGTTGTTGCAAGGTAAACCTAGTGCCCTTGTGGGACAACATCGACTTTATGGTGACCAATGGGATTGTATTGGGCCACTTCATCTCCAAACACGGTAAGAAGGTTGTCACGGCTATGATCAATGTGATATCCAGTCTAGAGCCACCACAGAATTTGAAGCAGTTGAGGTCATTTCTGGGACATGTTGAATTCTATAGGAGATTCATTAAGGACTTCAACAAGATCGCCAGACCTTTGACTGAGCTTCTATGCAAGTAGAGTGAATTTGTTGTTGATTAGAAAGTCCTTCTTGCATTCAATCAGATGAAAGACATGGTTACTAGTGCTCCTGTCCTACACCCACCTGATTGGTTTCGCCCCTTTGAGATCATGATGGATGTGTCAGATTTTGTAGTTGGAGTTGTTTTAGTGTAGAGAAGGGATGAGATACCATCTGCTATACACCATTCTAGCAAGACTCTGGATGAAGCACAATGTTACACTATCACAGGAGATGTTAGCCGATGTGTTTTTATTAGAGAAGTTTAGATCCTACCTCCTTGGTTCACATGTTATTATGTACACGGATCGCACTGCCACAAGGTACTTATATGCAAAGAAAGATGCCAAACCACGCCTTATTAGATGGATCCTTATTCTCTAAGAGTTTGATTTAGAGATTCGAGATAAACCTTGAGTGAAAAATGTCCGTGGCAGATCACCTTTCGCATTACAAATGCAGAGATTTCTGAGCAAAGTATGATCCCTATTTCTAGAACCTTTCTAGATGAGACCATTTTGTCTGTGAACTCACTCCCATGATATGTTGATATTGTGAAATATCTTGTCTCCAAGAAAGTTCCACAAGATTGGTCGAAGTACAAGATAGACAGATTTCTGTCTGAGATACATTTTTACCAATGGGGGGATCTGTACCTATTTCATGAGGGTGAGGATTGTATCTAGACAAGGTGCATTTATCAGGAGGAACACACCGGTGTACTTGAGCACTATCACAAATTAGAGTCCGGTGGGCATCACTTGGGGAAGCACAGGACATCAAAGATTTTACAAAGCGATCTATGGTAGCTGACATTATTTAAGGATGCTACAGAGTATGTTCGATGTTTTATTGACTGTCAGAAAATGAGAGGAATCATTGGTTCCAAAGATACCATACCCATGAGATATATACATATTTATGATGTTTTTTATGCTTGGTGCATAGACTTCACGGGTCAATTTCTTGTCAGTCTGGGATTTCAGTACATCCTGCTTACCATGAATTATGTTAGTCGATGGGTGGAAGATATACCCACCCAAGCTGCTGATAGTCGTACGGTTTGTTCCTTTCTCAAAGATCATATTATTGCATGATTTGGGATCCCAAAGACACTCATTTCCGATGGGGAAAGCCATTTCATTAATAGAGAAGTCAAGAAGCTTGTGAAGGAGTACGCCATTGAGCATAGAGTTGTGTCTCCTTATCACCCACATAAATGGCTTGGCTGATATTTCAAATAGGGAGATCAAGACTACATTGCAAAAACTTGTACATCCATATAGGAATAACTGGTCCTAGATGCTTGACTCAGTTCTATGGGCTTATCGGATGGCGTACAAGTCTCCATTGGGTATGTCTCCCAAGAGATTGGTGTTTGGAAAGCCTTACCACCTATCAGTGGAATTAATTAACAAATCTTCATGGGCACTCCGTTTATGCATTTTGGATTATGAGAAATCAGGAAAGAGCAGGAAGTTGGATCTGAATAGATTGTTGGAATTTCGAGATTTTGCATATGACAACTCACTCATGTATAAGGAGAAAGTCAAGCGTTGGCATGATAGACACATTAGAAGGAAGACTTTCTCCCATGATCAGAATGTTTTGTTGTTTGATGCTAAGTTGAAGTTGTATCCAGAAAAATTAAAAGCAAATGGTCAGGACCATTCATCGTGGGAGTTGTGCGTGACAATGGTAGTATTGTCATACATGAGTTGTCATATGATGCACAACCATTTGTTGTGAACGGATAGTGGCTGAATCCATATCTTGATCATGACACATTCATGTCCATATTTGATTCTATATCTGTGGTATCAGATGATGACTTTTTGACATCTTATGTGTCTGATACATGAGCTGATTTTCTCTTGTATATATCCTTTCGTTTTATTCTTTCTTCTTTCATTTTTATCGTTCACCTCTTTTTTGTATGTGTGTGTGCTTTTGCTATACTTAGGATGTTCTCTATCCAAACTATAGGGGAGGTGAATGATTTGTGTTGTTCGTATTCGTCCTGTTTCATGTTATTGCTTATAATTAGGGATCCTTTACCCTAAGTATAGGGCGAGTGATGCTGTTCATACCGTCTCTTTTGTGTTTTTATTCTTCTATTCTCTCGCTCGTCCTTCAACTTATTGATATTCTTTTTCTATACTTTGAGATCTTTCACCCTAAGTATAGGATGACGAGTTGAGTCGTTGATTTTGTTCATTCTTTTCCTCGATTTTCCTTGTTTGTATAGTCTTATATACTTAGGATTATTTGATCCTAAGTATAGGGGGATCATTGACTTCTATTCTTTTCGTCTATTCTTTGAGTCGTTGTTGTATAGGTTCTTTTAACTTTTCTATACTTAACATGAGTCGTGTCTTCTTTTATAGCTCTTTGATCACTATGCGGACATAGTTCAAGCTAAGTATAGGGTGTGTGTCGTATATATTGTATATATACTTTAGCCATAACTCGTACTTTTATTAATAATATGGCTATTATAATTATAAATTATGGGATATATATAAATATGAAAAAAATCCACGTGTGTATAAAACCCATATTCATTTATCCTCCTATAAATAAAATTCTTTATTATATGAAATTCTTTTATAAAACTTGTATCTAAAATTTGTGTATAAAATCCTCTTATGAAATATTGTATAAAATTTGTAAAATCCTTGTATGTACTTATATATATTCAATTTACTAACTCTTTTTCCTTCTTTGAAAAATTGCTTAAAATCTATAAAAATTTGCAAAACCCTTTAAAAACTTTTTCAAAAAGTTTTTCCTTCTATTTCTTTTAAAAAGTGTTTTGTATATACTTCTTGCATTTGCATGTGCATTTTTCAGAATAATATTGACAATTAAACTAGTCTGGAATTAAATTAAAGAATGGAGTTCGATTATGACCTTAATCCACTTAATTTCAGAGGAACCTTATAGGAAATAGAGTTGAGACTTTTCAGGTCCTAGCGACTTCGAGTCCACAAGACTATGTTCACATGTCATCTTGATTAGTCTAAGTAGAATATTTAACAACACACGCATGATTCTTCTAGATAGTGGCTTAACTTGGACAAGCACTCTACATGTAGCTCTTCATGGATGAGATGGTGAGGGGGCAAAATCCTAGCTTGGGGTAGCACACGGGTGTGTAACAATTAGTGGAAACATCTGTCTTCCTATAGGGAGGGTAGTGCATCTCAACCTGGTCTAGTAGCATTGAGGTCTAACAACATGATATTGTGGGTTGCAATAAAGCTTCAAAGGAGGGACAGTCTACTGGCTCAAGAAGAAAAACTCCTTATGTACATGATGCACATTGTGTCTATATATATATATATATATATATATATATATATATATCAAAAAATGCAAAACTTCAAAAAAGAGGACATACCTGATTGAAAAGTAAATTCCTACCGGAGTGTATATAGTTGAATAAGCAAAGCTTATATGATTCATTGTCTCATCTCATGGGACCTTGCAGCTGGATGACTTAGCTACACTGGTCATGCATCCATGGATAGGTAACTATACTGGCTACCATCCATTCTCTTCTTTCCCCCTCTTCTTGAGCCGGTTGCACTTGAACTTAGAAGGTAATACCTCACTCCTCGAGGAAAGAGTTGCTAAATTGGGGGACTAGAGTTACCTTTGTTGAGGGAGGTTGTTTCTTTGCCATTTCTGAGGTGGGGAACTATATTCTGCTTACACTGTACAAGTAAAGATTCATACTCAGAAGAATTTGCGTATGTAGACTTGTTCTGGCCTGACTGTTGAGGCGACTTGAATAGGAATCTTGTGTAACTTGAGATCAATTTCCCAGTAAGGTTCCACCAAACTAATAATCCAAAGGTCTAACCGAGCTCCATACTACAATTTTATGAAGATAAGTTTAATACCCAATATTGTTCTAAGTTCATTATTTTCCCTTTATTCTTTTCTTTTTCTCACTTATTCTTTCAAATAAGTGTTTACAAATGGACTGGAAAAGGTAAAGCATAGGGAGATGATGAATCTATAATTTCATCATCTTTATTCATTTATTTTAGCTCAAAATCCCTTATAAAACACCTATAAATGTCACTAAATTCATTCTTTTATTAACTCTAATTCTTGTGTAAATATTGTATACTTATCACTCTTTTAACCAAAAATAAATAATTTGAAAAATAAAGGATAAATAAAGAAAATAAAAGACAGTATATATGTAATATATACATATTGAATCAGACTCCAATGAAGGTCAAGATTTGACCTGATCGAAAAGGAATAAAGTAGGGGAAGATAAGGCCTAAAAAGTATGTGTCACCTATATATATTCATAACCTACACATTATTATCTATATTACACATCTTTCATTAATTTCTTCATTACCAAATCCTTTGTAAATGACCATTATTTCTTCTTGAAATTTGTGAATAAAATTCTTTTGAAAATAATAAAAATAAATGCAATTAAAATTTGTGTATATTGTGTAAATAACAACACTCTCCAAAAGCCACAAATTACAAACTTTCAAGACCAATAGCTGCTCCACCAAGACTCCAAATTGATGAAACTCACTTTCATTTTTCTCTAAATTAAATTATCTTTAAAATGTAGGTGATTTTATAAAAATCAGAGTTAAGGTGTGAAATGTGGTCAATTGGGGTATTATTGTATATTATACCAATATACACTATGTGTATTATTTAATTATTCGCTTCCTTGTGCATACTTGTGAATATTATATTTCGATTTAATTGTGAATATTGTATTTAAATTATATAAATTACAAATAAAAATCACAAAATTAAAAATAAACAAAAATTAAATCAAATATATATTGTATATGTATCACCTTGTATTTACTGTACTTATATGTATTTAATTAACCTACTAAATTAATTCCTAATAAATCAAATAAAATTTTCATTAAAACCCTTGTAAATATTTGTAAATAAATAAAATATTATATTATATATATTTGTATAATAATTAATTAAAAATCAAAGTCTTGTATATATAGGTATGCATACCTATAAATAACCCTCTATATTTATTTTAACCCTTGTATATACATTATTTAATTAACTAAAAATCACCTAAATTAACTACATTTAGTCTCTAACATTTCATCCTTACATTATTTAATCATTTAAATTTATTTTTTATTTTAAATTCATTTATTTAGCTTTTATTTGTTATTTTGTCATTTTCCTTATGTTGTTTGCATCTTCAACGCGCTCTGATTGACCAAACCCGGGTCTGTTCACCCAGGCCAACTCCCCAGTCCCCGCTAATTCCGCATCTTCTGTTCCCTAACCACTTCCTTCACACAATTTTCCCATGCGCATCACTCCATAACATCACCTGATTCCTTCGCCAACATTCAAGCCCCTCCATTCCTCTCCATCGCCAACCATTCAGTTTCAACAATCACACCTCAATCTGCTCAAAATTCAAATGTTGCCGGACCTGCTTATTATATATACATCTAGATAGTCCACTGTCGCTCTTGATCTGTTTTTGGTCGTCTTCCTCCCCGAGGTCGAGTTCTGGAGAGAGTTGTAGGTGACAGCTACCATTCCCCATGATTAGGAGTGTGAGAGAGGTGTCTGAAGGACGTGATCCGGCCACTCGTCGGAGTTCACTGATGCAGTTTCGACTCTCCGCCATCCGCAACGGATTGAGGCCGATTCAACCCAATTCTCCACCATAGGTAACCGTAGTTAGTTAGTTTTAAATTATGAATTTTTCATTCTATCTTTCAATTACGTTATTAGCTATGTCCAAACTTCATGCTCAACCTCTGATCGCCAGATTTGAGGTGTTTCGATCACTTTCAACCAACTCTGACCACGACAACACATTCCCCTTGTTGTTCTCCGTCTCTTCCATTATCTGCTCACCCTCAGATTAGCACAGATCCGATGAGCGACTTCCTCTCCAATCACCTCTGTCAGAAGTCCTCGCTCCTTCCCCATTTCATGAGTTTTTAACCTAATTCTTGGCTGGAGGTTCCTCCGAGCATGAGCTTTCCATTGCAGGCAGAAGGAGCTCCACATCTCACTCATAACACATGATTTAATGCTGGAATAGGTTCCCGAAGCAATGAAGTTTGGAAACTTCCAGATCGATGATCGGGTGATTCCATGACGATTCAAGGTGCGCAACCGGTGCAGAATTCATGGAATGTTCATTTGAGACCGATTTGACACGGAGCGGGTCAAGACGAGGGAAATCCAGCCAAATCAAGCTCGATGGGGAAGACCCTCTTCCCAGCTCTTCAAGGGTTCCCAATACCACATGATTAAGAACAGTCTCTCCCAGATTCAATCACGGTCGTCTAATTTGCCCTAATTCTCCACCATGGATTGAAGACCCAGTTCTGATCGACGCCATCCACTCACGATCCAATATCAGCCCTTGCATCAGATTCCACGTATAAGAGCCATTCCAAGGTTCCACGTCATTTAAGGGTACATTTGCATCCAGCCCCCTCCCTTTATTTTATTGTTAAATAAGTCCTTGTGAGGACACATGTCTATACTTTATTCTTTGAACATTTGCACTTTTATCCTTTGTATTTATTTTAATTAAGTCCTACTTAAACCGTGAGTCATGCATATCATGTGAGTCTTTGGAAAATTGCAATAAAATCATCGTATTTTTGTGTTATTATCAAGACCCTGAAACTATTGTATTTACATTCTAGTCCATTCCAGGAACATCACGTGCCCGTGCACGCGTTCTTTGGTATTTTTGCACATTTCATCCACTACCTCTTTATTTGTTATTATTCAGTCTATAAAGTTTAAATAATTACAATTAGGTTCCAGTGAGTCTGCATTTGTTTTGCATATTAAAAATCAAATAAAAAATATCAAAACCCCTTCAAAATTCCACAAAATTCACATAAGTTTCTAGTACATCCATCTCACATCCATAAATCACATTTTACATTTTCATTATTTTTATTATTTATTAAAATTCAAAAACCTCATAAAAACTCCCTATTTGCATTTAAAAATCAATAAAAATGCAAAAATTTCATAAAAACGCCTAAACATTATGTGTGCTTCTTTTGATTTATTTTTATTTTTGTGTAAGTTTGGCATATTAATCATAAAAATCATAAAAATCACAAAACTCTAAAAATATATAAAAAAATTCATAGAAATTCTTTTAAAAATCCAAAAAAATCATAAAACCCCTCTCTAGAAAATATAAAAATTAGTCTTTCATTCTGTGCATTTTTCATCCATTTTTTATTTTATTAGATATTTTAAAAATCCAAAAATAGCCATTTTATTTTCTGTTTATTTTATTTCATGTTTTTTGATTTATTTAAATGCTTTAAATATTGTACAAAAATTTGGAAAATCACAAAAACATTAAAAATTTATTTAAAACCCAAAACAATTTGGTTTCATTTTCTACTTATTTTTGATAAATTTGAAAAATACATAAAACCCCTCTCTAGAAAAAATAAAAATTATTCTTTCATTCTGTGCATTTTTCATCCATTTTTTTTATTATATATTTTAAAAATCCAAAAATAGCCATTTTATTTTCTGTTTATTTTATTTTCTGTTTTTTGATTTATTTAAATGCTTTAAATATTGTACAAAAAATTGGAAATCACATAAACATTAAAAAATTATCAAAAACCCAAAATAATTTTGGTTTCATTTTCTACTTATTTTTGATAAATTTGAAAAATACAAAAGGAGTGGGTAAATATGAATATATGATTCTCATACATTATTCTTTTATTTTTGCCAAATCTTTTAGAAAAAACATATGTAAATATGTGTCAATCCAATAAATTATCATTGTACATACATTTGTTAATATTGTGTAATTAATACCTATTTGTTTAAAATAAAAGAATAAAGAAGAAAAGAAAAAGAGAAGAGGGATGTGATTATGAAATAAGTATAGACTGACCCGAACTCGAGAGAAGGTCAATTATTGACCTGCTCGACAAGGAATAAAGTAGGGAGAAATAGGGTCATCATCATGCATCACCATTTTTACTGTATATACATATCATTCCTCTATTTTATTCATCGATAAAAAGACTTAAAATAAATTATTTTCTTAACAAAACTTGTAAATAAAAATGTTTTAAATAATAAAAAATTTTGCAAAATCAATTGATGTACATAGTGCAAACAATACCACTCATAAAAAGGCACAAAACAAAACTTAACAGATCAATTCCGGCTCCATATGAACACAAATTCATCCAAAATCATCTTTATTAGACTCTAAATTAAATTATCTTTAAAATAGGGGTGATTTCACTATTTTTTGGAGTTACGGTATAAAAATAGGCTTTTTTGGGTGTATTGTATAGCCATAAGCTACCCATACTTGTAAATATATTTATTTATTTTACACAAAATTTGTGTATATTGTATTTTTAAATATTGTACATTCTCCCAATAAATTTACAAAATAATAATAATAATAATAATCATAAAATAAAAAATAAATTTAAAATAAAATCATCTTCTCATTGCACAAAGTACCATAGTTGTATATATTGTACAAAATAACTATTTATTTAACATCTATATTTATTTTGTAAAAAACAAATAAAAATACTTTTATATTTCTCAAATTATTTTCTAAATAAATAAAATATAAAAAAATTTATTTTTTGTGAAAATAATAAAATAAAAATACATGAATATAATATATAGGTACATTATACATGTTCATAATACAATATATTGTATATACCATATAAATTTATTAATAAAAATAATTAAAAATTATAGAAAAATAATTTGAGAAATAACAAAAAAATTCATTTTCTTCATTTTTTATTTTAAAACCATTTATTATTTATTAGTCTTTGATTTATGGGATTAGAATTTTCTGATTGGTCGGCTTGGGTTTGTTGACCCAGGTCAACCCTTCCTCCCAATCGGGTCAAGACGTGATTCCTCTCACCGGGGCCATTTTCTAGATAATTTCTAGCCCGACTCCGAGCATTGTTTGCCTTGAAATCTGGACCCCTGGATTCCTCGTTGATCCATGATTCTCGTGGATCCCCATATTGGTCTGGATCTCCCTAGGGTTTCACACTACCCCTCGATCTTCCTAGACCCTCGGGATGCCTATAAAATCACTCCTCCGCCTCCACAACTCCTTAGCTCATATCTCACACCACCTTTCCTCCACTGACATCTCTAGGATTGTGACAGGAATCTTTTGGCATCTTCTGGAGCTTTATTTGGTTGTCGAGCGCACGCCACTCATACGTGGTTGGAGCAACTCCGCCACGTGCAGCCTCACCTCTCTTCCACGCCAGAGTAGAGGCTAAGACCTCGCCTACTCCTTCGCCTGATTTTGCCATTCACCATAGCATGCCCAGGTATAACGTTTTCACTCCAATCCCACCTTTCTACTTCGATTTAGCTTATCATTCTGCCGACCATTTCTTTAGCTCCGACCATCGTGTCAGAACTCGACCGACCACTCCAACCGCACAGATTGATAATCTGACTCACCCCCATCATTTAGCACACCCTGATCACCTTGATCTTTTAGAGCGAGATCAAGCCGAGACGTTCATCCCTCACTTTCACCAAACATAAAACCCCACTCCCTTCTGCCTCTTTGTGTTTCCTTGTGCAATAACCCAAGACAAGGTATTGTCCTCAAGCTACCAACCCATCTGCAGGTATAGTAGTGTGCGAAGATGCTTAATCAAGGACCATATGGACTAGCAGAGCTTTTCTAGGTGGGAGAAGCCTCCCTGAGTTATACATCCATCTAGAGACTCATCGAAGGTCCCCATCAAGTGCAGACCACTTCCAGCAAGCGGTTGGGCTTCTTAGCCAAGCCATCGAAGCACCGGTGTGCCTAGGATTCATGATCGAAACTCACCGACCAACCCCCTTCTTCCTAGTTCTTCCAGATCACTCGTCTGTCGTTGGATTGAGAGCCCATCTCCCAGTCTTCATCTGAGACGCACATCTATGCCCTTTTCCTACAATGTCAGATCAGACCCTTTGTAGATCTGCACCGCACATACGCGCTTTATCAGAGATGTCAGATCTGTTCAGTAACGGTCATCGAGACCGTACACCTGCTCCACGCCTACCAGCCGTCAGATCCTTTTGCAGAGCAGCATCAAAGTCGTCCGCCTCCACCTCCACGAGCGTTTGCCACGTGCCCCCTTACAGGGTATATTTTCATTTCACCCTTGCCTTTTATTTCATCTTGCTTTAGCCTATTAATTGTAATAATTAGTTAAAACATTATGTAATAAGGACCCTACGTTTTCATATTTTGCACTTTAGTCCAGTTGAGTCGAAGTCACATTTGGCTTCGTGTCCTTTGTGGGTTATTTGCAACTTCTATCCTATGATTTTGTTTGATTAATGAATTGGAAGAAGTTTTTAGTAATTGCATTTATGTCCCTATGTGTGCTGAGTCATGCACGTTGGTTTCTAATAAGGTTGTAAGTTTGAAAATCTTGTATATAATGGAATGCATGCATGGTTACTACTTGGGTTGAAAACTTCACCATGAAATTGAGGGTGAAATCTGCGTCAACAATTTTAGATTAAAATTTTGGAGATCCAGGATATGTTACTATTATATAATTAAGTTTAAAATTTTTAATATTAAAATATTTAAGATCCAGGTTATGTTACTGTTGTTTAATTGAGTTTAAAAATTTTAGATTAAAATATTTAAGATCCAAGTTTTGTTACTATTGTATAATTAAGTTTAAAAATTTTAAAATTAAAATTTTTAAGCTCCAGGTTCTGTTACTGTTGTATAATTGAGTTTAAAAATATTTAGATTAAAATTTTTAAGATCAGGTTCTATTATTGTTGTATAATTAAGTTTAAAAAATTAAGATTTAAAATTTTTAAGATCCAGGTTTTGTTGCTGTTGTATAATTAAGTTTAAAAACATTCCATATATTGTTGCATAAATTTAAAACCCATGTTATATAGGCAGTGTTATGGTATTTTTATATTTAATTTCTATATTCATAAATTTTGAGATGAGATTACTACAAGCTTATTGTGGATTGCATATGAATGATGACTCATCTCATGATTGTCACACTCATTGCTTTGTTGATATGTATTTTGAAAACTAGATTCCAAAATGGAAATTGTTGCTTTTCTGGGCTATGAAGCCATCGTTATGTCATCTGTCAATGACGGAACCATCATCAGACGTATATTTATCATCATGTAAAGTAGGTGACCCGGGATCAGAAATCCCAATGCATTGACTGCAGAACATGTGTGCAATGTTCAATGCACCAATGTGTTATTCTCACCATGTAGATTCAAAACTTGACAGTACCACTAAATGTATGTACTCTAATAATAAAGAGATTTTTAAACTTTTACTTGAATCATAAATTTAGTTAATTTTTCATTGAATTATAAATTTAATTATTATGCACTATTAGTATAGGTATTTCTATGTAAACTGGTGGGTGGAGCAATCATTCTCATGTTTTCCAATTCTTAACAACCTCCAGTTAGGCCCTCCGTTGACCACTCTTACAAAATCTTAACCATTTAACAATACTGATTGTATGTGAATAAGTATGCCATAAAAAAAGAATCACTGAGCCCTATTATCTGGTCAGAATAACTGTTCAAGAATGAAGTCAACAATGATTTTCTAAGACCATTATGAATAATAATCCTCAATTAAATTGATCCTTGAGTATAATTTCTATTACATGTCACTAAACATCAGTTGTGACAAATACCTAGATCTATATGTCATCTATAGGGGAGATTGAGAAGGGTTTGAGTAGTTAAAATTGGTGAAATAATTATATCATATAATCAAGAGTGTCGGTCATGGTGACCCTTACAACTGACCATGTGAGGGTGTTGTGACCCTCAATTGAGCGAAGGAAAGAAATCCCAGTTTGGACAGTGGATGCCAAGTGAGCGGGTCTAGAATCCCAATCTTGTTCACAGTTTTTACGCAAGACCGTAGTATTTTTATGCCTCGTTGGGATCCCGACTTTTGACCAGCTCTGCTAACCCTATGTTTTAGGATACCTAGGCTGGGGATCCTCGGTTTTAGTTTTGAATACGAGCTCGTCTGCCCGTACTGGTCGGGCCCTCCAAGAGTGACTTTTTCGGTGAGTCTTTGTCACCCGTCTTAGTGGCGTAGTTTTGGAGTAGACCTATTCCTTTAATGGACCGCACTTCCATTTAGAGGGAAAGACGGAAGAGTCTCTTAGGAGACTTGCTCACCGCTTGAGTTTTGGTTACTTTTCTGCCAATAGGCTTGGCGATGCTATATTTGAATCCTTTATGGCTACATTTGAATCATCTTGGGTTACATCTGAATCAATTACAGTTTAATTTGGAGGAGTTACAATTGAACTTGGAATGAATCAAAATGGATCTTGGCTAAGAGATGAAACTAATTATTAGTTGTGTTGGCTAGACTAGATTGTAATTAAGTTAGTGGGCATGTTGGGAACTTAGTTAGAATGCACTATACCCCTTCGCATGCCTACGAAGGCACCCCAACCCTAAAACACTCTTCATGCCTTAGAGTCATAGTGTGAGGTCACATACATACCAAGACCATAGACTGTCCACTAAACTTGATAATTTAAATAAAATCAAGAAAACCTTTCCAACATCATCTTTCCCATTATCAAAATCCATATTTAAGATCTCTAAATAAAAGAGATTGATATATATATATATGAGTCATTAACCAATGATATAAGAATACGACTGATAAACCGCAAAATAGGCCCTTTAATAATGTGTTTTTAGCACTTGGAATCATCATCGTAGTCGGGCCGATTCGGTTCATCAAAAAGACCATCTCATTGATTTATGTCAAATAAGAATGAGATGGTCATTAAATTTTATTTTACTTGGTAAGATACGGGAATAATAATGAGATGGCCATTTGATGAGCCACAAAATCGGCCCTATAATAGTGCGAAATTAGCACTTGGAATCATCATCGTAGTCGGGCCGATATGGGCTCATCAAAAGATCATCTCATTTAAATATATGTCAATAATAGATCAAAATGAGATGATCGTGAAATTTTTACTTGGTAAGATACCAAGGTCGAACTCAGGGACACGAGCCTCTCTCGTATTAATCGGATTTTAGTCTATTTATTTAAGTGTTGAATTAAAGATCTATAGGTCAAATTATGCAAGGAGACAGCAATGCATTAAAATAAACATGCATTTTTTTATCCATTTTTATCATGCAAATAAATGCCATGAAACGCGATGAAGCTATGCCCTAGAACAGGAGAAATATGATGAGCAACTTAATATGAGTCAACTTCAAGTTCAAATATCACTCAGGCTTGATAAAAGAAATTAGAATAGGCACAAGTTAAAACTTTAAGAGACACATGGCAAATAAAATAATCATCAAAATTCGTTGTGTCCAAAACAACAATTAAGCATGCCATTAGAAAGAGGACGAGAAGAGCTTCAAAATGAAACTGAAATCAACTCGATTGGAGATATGTAGCTCAAGATATGCAATAAAGAAGCTAAGGGCATAACTGAAATAAAACATGAAATAAAATTGCATGCAGGTCCCTGGGAAGGACTAAAATGCAATAAAAATAAGTTGTGGGGCCTTCCCTGTAAATAAACCATACGCGCGGGGGTATATTTGCAATTATTTAAACCCGCAAGGGTATGAGTGCAAATAACCCCAGGCGCGCAGGTGTTGCACGTGATCTGGACCTGGATGCAATATTGAAGAACTTCGTGGGCGTCTCTGCAAATTTCCCAGAAAACACGTGCCTTGCACGTGTTACTCCATGCTCGGAAGACAAGTCAGGCTCGGCAGAGGTTCGGTCTAGCTTCGGCTGAGGCTCGGACGGGGTCGAAGCTGCTGATGGTTCGGCAAAGGCTCGGAGGAGGCAAGGAGCATCCGAGCCTGGAGGCACGGAGGCTGAGGCTCGGTGAAGGCTCTGGCATCGCCACGTGGTTGAATGTGAACCCTTTGATCGCAAGGATCGAAGGGCTCCTGGAGTGATGTCGTGGTTGCACGGGAACCGTTGGATCTTGAGGATCCAACGGTATCTGAAACGAGCTCTGATCGGCGACGTGGGCGTACTCAGACCGTTGGATGATCCCCTGGAGAGGGACATCCAACGGTCACTGCTCCTCCTTCTTCGGCCGAAGACGGACGGCGGATTCAGAGCTCCGGCGAAGGTGCTCTTCCTCCGCCACTGGCGCTCTCTCTCAAGAAGCCTCCTCGGAGCTCGTTGTATCTACGTCGATGAAGCTCGGAGCTCCGGGGAGGTGTCTGGCCTTGTGGCTCAGTCCATCAGCCTTCTGCAGTCGAGGACGGATGCGAAGAAGTGTGCTCCAGCGAGCGCTCCGACCATTGCGAGTCCAAGGACCTGCAGTGTTAAGACTACAACCGGAACGTATATAGGAGGTGTGTGAGTGAAATGGGAGCTCGGAGGGGTCGGAGAAGGCGGGAGCTCAGAGCTCCTCCGCCGTGAATGGCGGAGGAGGTGGGTCGGAAGGTGAAAGGTATGGAGGAGCGGGGAAGATGATCGAGAAGGGTGCGCGTGAATGAGGGGACGAGGTTGGAGCTTAGGTGGTGGTCTTCGGAAGGCGAGGACTACTCAAGCGGCCTAGAAAATTAAATAAAATTAAAGAAAAATGCAGAGGAATAAGAAGAAGAGCTTACCTGGTCGGAGCGGAGCGGGTGGCTTGGGCTGGGGCTCGAATTGAGCCCCGGGTCTTCGCTGGACGTCGCCAGCCGGTCGACGCAGCTCGAGCGGTCGCCGGGGCGCCGCAACTCCGCCGTGTGTGGCGGAGGGTCTCACCGGAGGCTCGCATCGTCTTCGCGCTCCATCCGACCTCCTCGCTGTCACCGAGGGGTGGAGGAATGCTGGGCATGGCCCCGCGTACAAGTGGACAGGCTGTAACGGTGAGGGAGGCGATGTATTTGAAGGGGAAGGTGACACGAAGGTAGCAGAGGGAGAGGGGTGTTGACTTGGGGACAACATTCCACGCCACGCGATTGGGCCATGTCGGCGTCACACAAGCGTAAACGACAAAACCGATAAAAAATGGAAAAAAATTAAAATAAAAATAAATGATGATTTTATTTAGTAAACTTAAAACATGAAAAATGTTACATATTTAATAAACAATCTTTTAGTGGTTTTTATTTATTTTTATCACTTTATTTGTGAGGTTTTGATTTTTTGTAAGTAAATAATAGGTATAAATACCTATATGTACTCTATTTTATTTTTATTTTGTGTTTTATATTTTATTATTTTATATACATTATTTTTATATTTACATTTTATTTAATTACATAAGCACATATTTTTCTTTTATTTTTTTGAAGTTATTAACATGCTTAAATATATGCATATACATATATTATAGGTACTTTAAAGGTATATTTACCTATGTACTAAAGAACAATATTTATTTTAATGAATTTTAGTGATCTTATTTTAGTTTTGTTATGTACAAGTATTTTAAGTAATATTTACAAATTTATAAAAATAAAATAATGTGAAAAGTATAAAGTCTAAAAATATTGAATATAATATACATGTAAATTACATAATGAGGGCCCAAAGCCAACCTCTACATCTTAGCTCCAAATTAAATGAAACTACCTTCATTAAATACAGATTTTATTTTATGAAAAATAAAATGAGTTTGGTGAATTTTGAGTTTGTATGGAGAAGATACATACCTAAGAAGGTTTCTTTGCGGCTTTTTATTCTATGTGTCTCGAGCACATTGTGCACTATTTTTTAATGATATAAATTTTGTATTTTTCTTCATATTTTTATGTATAATGTTCATGTTCAAAATTTATTGATTGAGGTGTAAAAATATGAAAATAAAATAGGTCCCAAAATGTATGTATTAAAAAATATTTAGGGTTTTTATTCTCATTTTTATGTCGTTTCTCTACCATATCTCCCCATACTTTAATCCTATTCGACAAGTCAAGGTTTGACTTCGTCTCAAGGGTCAAGGTCAGTCAATATCTCTCACCTATATATCTTATTATATATACATTATTATATATATTATTATATATTATTAATTAAAAAACATTTACAAAATTAAAATCCATAAAAACTATAAAACTAAAAATCATAAAAAAATCATAAAAATTTTAAAAACCCACAAAAAATACATAAAAACCTAATATGTTATAGAACCAACAAATTTGTGCTTGATTCTTTGAATTGGGTTTCATTTTTGTGTTCTATCCATGTTTCCTCCTAAGGATGACACTCTACTTGCTTGCCTCATACACATTTTATGTAGAGTTAAATGAATTTCACCGTTCACACATGCATGATCTATTTACACATACATATGTGTGGGTTTTGATCAATTTTGTTGTTTGAGTTGATTGATCATAATCCGAGAGCCGATGGAGGCATCGATACATCGATTGTCGGATCTGACTTGTTAGACACCGCAGACCCTCCAAGATCGAACCCTAGGATGCTCTGAGTAATTCTCAACCTCAACACCACCTTAAGTGAATCTGCCTGATAAAGTAATTTTAATTGTAAAATATGTTTTAGATATCTCATCATCCTCTTTATAGCTTCTGATGTCACAAAAATCACGATCGACTAAGGTGGAATAAATAAATCGATCGTTGTTGTCCTCAATCAATCAAACCGATCAACCAGACAATCAAACCACTATTTTATTTACCTGGTATAGCGACCAGGGTCGAACACAAGGAGCACAATTAAAAGCTAAGTAGTGACATTTGAAAACAAAAAAAGGCTTTTAGTGGTTTTTGGTTTTTCAAATTTTTAATTTTCAAAATAAATAAAATAAGTACAAGGAATAAAGAGACCCACACACACTTTTTTGTATTTTTCTAACAGATCAAAAATACTTTGAAAATTGTAATAAAAATATTATTGGTTTTAATATATTTTATATCATTTTGGGTAATTTCTACACAATTTTTAAATGTTTTTTATTTTCTAAAAATCAGCCATTGGCAAAAAGAACAAACAGTGCACATCCAAGAGTAATTTGCAAATTAATAATAGCTTAAATGCCCAAAACTCCTGATTGAGTTTTTTATACTAAAGTAGAGTTAATTGGCTATAAATGGATATTGAAAACACTATTTTTGGATTTCTCTACAATTTTATATTTTTTATAAAATTTTAAGTATTCTATAATTTTTATGATTTTAGAAGGTATTTTCAAGCAAAATTAATACTGAAGTTAAAAGACACTAAAAGAAAACTATAGTATTTCTAGGTGATTTTTGAATTTTTATAATTTTCAAAAGACAAATAGGACACTTTTTAGGGGTGGTTTTCGAATTTTTAATAATACAAAATGCAATGAAATCAGGTAGAAAAAATTACTAGAAATAATACATGCAATCATAGACTACATGTAATATTTGGATAATTTTAGAGTTTATTTAATATTTATACATTAAATAAAAGATAAGTAATTAAAAATAGTTCACAGGGACCTTTCTATAAATAGATTAAGTTTTAAGGACAAGCAAATAATAAGTCCAGAAAATACATGGGCCTTTATGCAATTAGTCCATCGAATACATGCATAACAGGTGATCCGGGCAGGTAGGGGTGTAAATGCAAATACTCAAAATATAACATTCATTCCATAACAAACAACAAGTTCATACCAGATACTGCAAATATCCCAAAAAGATGCGTAGGGATGCACGTGGACTTGACCCAATTGGACTAAAATGCAAATAAGTAAACTACAGGGTCCAAACTACAAAAGTTCTTAACTATTTACTACAATTATTAGACTAAAATGAAATAACGTAAACAATGGGGGCAAAAGAGAAGTTTACCCTCAAGCGCGTGCAGATGACACGTGGCTTCTGACAATATCTGACGGCTCAGAGCACAGTGCTGATGTACGGTTCTGATCTACTTCTGGTAAAGATCTGACGTCTGAAGGAATGTCTGGGACGTGCAGCCCAGATCTAACAAAGCAACAGATCAGACCGTTATCCTTTAGGCATGAAGGGATGGTTGTGATCTGAACTGGGCGACGGGGGTAATCTGATAGTTCTGGAAGGCGTTGGAAGAACACGATACAGGCGAGGTTTGATCGATGATATACGGTGAACCCGATGGCTGATCAACCCACGAATGAGTTCAACACCTTCGTCGGAAAGCTCCGCGTCGAGTGAACGGCTCCGATGAGAAGGGTGATAGCCGGATGGTCAGGGTGGCGGTGCCGCTCCTGGAGCTTCTCCGCCTAAGATACTGGGGATCTGAATGGTGCTCCACATGCGTTTAAACATGCATGTAGACTCCAGGCTCGAAGACTAAGCTTCGGTCGATGCTATTTTACAACAGAAACACAGGAAGAGGCGGTGGATGAGGTTTGACTTTCGGCGATCGTGGAGGAAGGAATTCAGACCTTAATCTCAGAGGAATGAGTGACCAAGATGGGAGATCTGGGGCGCAATCAAGCGGTCTATGATGCGCCACGTGGCGTGCTCAGGTTAAGACGCGAACTAGCGGTGTGGATTGAATGCGGAGGAAGATCAGACGGCTGAGGATTGGAGCGGGTCGTGGCGAGAACTGGGCCGTTGGATCAGGAGCAAATCCAACGGCTCGGAGTGAGGGCGGATAAGACAAGGAGAAGCGGGCACGTGGCTCACCCAGAACGGGCCACGTGGCCCAATCATATTATTTTGAGGGAATTTTTTATTTTTGAGGGATATAAAGGCCGAATTCGAGAAAACTCAAAACATGAAAGTTGTAGATCTCGATGAGATCTACAAGTTTCATATTGACCAAAACTTGAGATGAAGTCAAACAAAGGCCCGAAATATTTTTGAAGGTATTTTTAAGTCTAAAAATACCACGAATTTTTGTTTTGTCATTTTTTTGTGATTTTTAATTTATTAAAGACTCTGATAATTACAGGACATTACCTGGGTTTTATTGACACTCAGCTTAAGCAAGGGGGTTAATAATGAGAAATTATGATAATGAAATCGAGTTTCATCACCCCCCTATACTTAAACTATGCTCGTCCTCGAGCATTAAAAAGAATGACTAAGTTGGATTAACCCCCTTGTGCATGTGAATACAGGATCCAATATGATCAAGTCGACTCGACTTTAGAGATCCAAAATTCTAGAGTTCAAACCAGCCTTAATCAAGAGGCTTCCAATTCCTCTACTTCTCTAGACTCTCTCTGATGTACATATAAACTAAAGGATATGAAGTTTAGTGTTGACTGCGATTCTGAGAGTAGAGTCAATTCGTCACCCAAAGTCTTGGTCCGAGAAAATCTCCTAAGGACCCAATCCTCAGCACTAGGGAATAAATCAAATCTTGCATTCAGTCCTCCGTCTCTTTAGTTGTCAGACTTATAAAATGTCGATGGAAGGCCAGTAATGGAGGGCATTGGATTGTGTCATTTCTTCTCTCCCTCTCATTGGAACAAGGATTCTCTCTAGTGCCATTTACGCAATACATTTTTTTGGTGTTGATCAGTGCGTCCGTCAAAAGAAGTTGGAGCCGTCTGTACTTGTTTTCTTGGGAGTACACCGGGGTGTGTCTCTTTTGAGTACCTATCGTACCTTCAACACCCAGACTTGTAGCATTTACGATGCAGAGCCCTTTTTTGGTGCAAGCCTGACTCCTGGTCCTAATAGCGGTGTCCAAGTGGACACTTTGAAAAGTTTGGGAGCGCTCGCCTTTGGTGAAAACTCTTTGATATTTGACTTTGTGGAATGAGAGCTTCTCTTTGAATTTCATTGAGTTGTATAATTTGTGGCTAGCTCCACTGCTTTTACCAAGAGTTGGCGCACACTGATCAACATTTTTTATTTATTCACACCCTGGCACTTAGGTCAATGTCAAGAGATTAGTATAAGAACCAAGTTCTCATACTGGCTAATATTGCTGATACTCAGGTTTCATGAAGCCTCCAAAGATTTTATCCCATCCTCGAGCATCATTAGATCAAATCCAAACTCGACTTCCTCATCCCAATCCCTCAGGTGAAAAATCATCTCATCTCCTCAAAAACCGCAGTCGTGCATGTGATGTGCTGATCACATTCTTTCTGTCTGAGACTAAGCATGGAATATAGCATGCAAATCTAGAAACCTAGGGGAATGTGGATGATTAAGTCTAAGACCCTGATGGCTAAGGCTGGTTAACCTAAAATCTCAAAGACCTCAAAAAGCTAAGTCTCCTTGATCATTTCAGATCCTGGGTGGAAGTGTAGGTGTAGAGGATTAATCCAACTTCTTCATTCAAAAACAAGACACTTTTTTTTGAACTTCAAGAGATATTATAACTCCCTAAACTCAATTGAGCATCTGCAATTCAGCCAGTATGGATGTAAGTACAGGCCGAAGCTCGTTGCTTGAGGACGGGGCCTTGCGCGATGTCCTCTAAACCATCCAATCTGCTAAGGGCGAACCCTCATTGAATGCGGCTTACTTAATTGGGTTTAGTAGTCACCAATGACTCTTAAAGGGTTTTTGGTTTTTTCTGATTTTTATGGATTTTAATGTGAGAGTTAAAACACAAGTTAGACTCAACTTTCCTTGAAAAGAGATGGCGATTTTTTCAAAACCATGTCACACAAATAAAAAGTTTTTCAAAACATTTTCAAAAGAATTTTTCAAAATAAGGAAAAATCATTTTCGAAAATATTTTTATAAAAAATAGCGTAACATAATATTGAAAAAGCCGCGAAATCGTTTTAGTTCTCTTAGTCCAAAGAATTTTACCTTAGCCAAAAAGTTTTAAATTTTTCAAATTTTTCAGATTATAGCTAAAGTAAATATACGATAGATACGGTATATCCCCCTATACTTATACTTGCTATGTCCTCATAGAATTAGATGTTACAAGTACATAGGTCCATTTAAGTATAGCAAAATATACGGGAGCTAAGAGGGGCTCCCCCTATACTTAGGTTAGAAATAACCTAAGTATAACGGCAAGAAAAGAAGAGTAGAGAAATCACAGGGACTCGGGTCCCCCCTATACTTAGGCTGAGATTAGCCTAAGTATAAAGATGGGAATTGATGTTGGGAGGGACCCAAGGTGAACGAAGAAGAGGAATGGATCTACAAGTGAGCGGTTGAATCTTCGGAGATGAAATGAAGTGACTAAGGTTTTAGGCTGTGTATCGAAGCAAGCAAGGCTCAATCAAGCAAGCAAGACCCTCGGGCTCACCAACATACACATGAAACCAACCGAGGTTGGTTGATTATCTTGTCGGTTTTTATTGGTGATAAAACATTAGATATTTACGCGAAGAAAATGTGAAGTGAAAATCAAGGCGTATGCGCGGGTGTTGCTCTCCCAAAACCAAATTTTTACTCCATTTTATGTTTGACTTGCAATTAACAGTCCCAATTTTATTTTAGGTTATCCCTGAAATATGGTTAGCACATCAATCAAGAAATCATCGTCTACCGTTCATTCCATTTTCCATTAATCCTAGGTGATCAAGCTAGGAAATGAATGCCGAGAAAAACATGTATTCGATAAAAACCACGATCTAGGCTAAGCGAGAAATCATGCAGTGATTTGATGATAAATCCGTGAAAAACTGGGGCCATTTTGAAAACCAAAACTCATGTATGCAAGTCGATTAAAAAGCCGCACCTAACATGCTTCTATTAGCGGGGAAAATTTTCATTTTAATTTGTCTAAGTGAGGCGATGTTACGTGCGTCTTTGTTTAAAGTGTGTCCTACCTACGAGCAAACACGTAAAAGATAAAAAATGGAATATGCTCAAAGAGTCGCGTGCCTGATCCTAGGTCGACACTCAAGTGGGGACGATCCCCACACAACCACATTCGTTCGATTACACACGCGAGTCTTCGATCGAAGACCGCTGTAAAAGACGAGTTTATTACAAGTTCATGCATGGAAATTAAAATGCAACACAAAATTTTTTTCTTTCTTCTCGATGTACTCCAAGCGGTTCCTGTGGTTCCTCTCAGTGGGAGACACTAGCTCCTCGCCTCCTTGATCCATCAAGGGCCCTGCCACAGAAACAATGATTAGAGATCAATCGAAAAGACAATTTTATAATGCAAAATAAATGAACAAAAATGACCTATAAAAAAGATACACTTAAATTAAATAAACAAAATTCCAAATAATAAAAGAAATGAGCCGTGTCCCCGGCAACGGCGCCATTTGATAAACCGCAAAATCGGCCCTTTAATAATGTGTTTTTAGCACTTTGAATCATCATCGTAGTCGGGCCGATTTGGTTCATCAAAAAGACCATCTCATTGATTTATGTCAAATAAGAATGAGATGGTCATTAAATTTTATTTTACTTGGTAAGATACGGGAATAATAATGAGATGGCCATTTGATGAGCCGCAAAATCGGCCCTATAATAGTGCGAAATTAGCACTTGGAATCATCATCGTAGTCGGGCCGATATGGGCTCATCAAAAGATCATCTCATTTAAATATATGTCAATAATAGATCAAAATGAGATGATCGTGAAATTTTTACTTGGTAAGATACCAAGGTCGAACTCAGGGACACGAGCCTCTCTCGTATTAATCGGATTTTAGTCTATTTAATTAAGTGTTGAATTAAAGATCTATAGGTCAAATTATGTAAGGAGACAGCAATGCATTAAAATAAACATGCATTTTTTTATCCATTTTTATCATGCAAATAAATGCCATGAAACGCGATGAAGTTATGCCCTAGAACAGGAGAAATATGATGAGCAACTTAATATGAGTCAACTTCAAGTTCAAATATCACTCAGGCTTGATAAAAGAAATTAGAATAAGCACAAGTTAAAACTTTAAGAGACACATGGCAAATAAAATAATCATCAAAATTAGTTGTGTCCAAAACAACAATTAAGCATGCCATTAGAAAGAGGACAAGAAGAGCTTCAAAATGAAACTGAAATTAACTCGATTGAAGATATGTAGCTCAAGATATGCAATAAAGAAGCTAAGGGCATAACTGAAATAAAACATGAAATAAAATTGCATACAGGTCCCTGGGAAGGACTAATGCAATAAAAATAAGTTGCGGGGCCTTCCCTGTAAATAAACCATATGCACGGGGGTATATTTGCAATTATTCAAACCCGTAAGGGTATGAGTGCAAATAACCCCAGGCGCGCAGGTGTTGCACGTGATCTGGACCTGGATGCAATATTGAAGAACTTCGTGGGCATCTCTGCAAATTTCCCAGAAAACACGTACCTTGCACGTGTTACTCCAGGCTCGGAAGACAAGTCAGGCTCGGCAGAGGTTCGGTCTAGCTTCGGTTGAGGCTCGGACGGGGTCGAAGCTGCTGATGGTTCGGCAAAGGCTCGGAGGAGGCAAGAAGCATCCGAGCCTCGAGGCACGGAGGCTGAGGCTTGGTGAAGGCTCTGGCATCGCCACGTGGTTGAATGTGAACCCTTTGATCGCAAGGATCGAAGGGCTCCTAGAGTGATGTCGTGGCTGCACGGGAACCGTTGGATCTTGAGGATCCAACGGTATCTGAAAAGAGCTCTGATCGGCGACGTGGGCATACTCAGACCGTTGGATGATCCCCTGAAGAGGGACATCCAACGGTCACTGCTCCTCCTTCTTCGGCCGAAGACGGGCGGCGGATTCAGAGCTCCGGCGAAGGTGCTCTTCCTCCGCCGCTGGCGCTCTCTCTCAGGAAGCCTCCTCGGAGCTCGTTGTATCTACGTCGATGAAGCTCGGAGCTCCGGGGAGGTGTCTGGCCTTGTGGCTCAGTCCATCAGCCTTCTGCAGTCGAGGACGGATGCGAAGAAGTGTGCTCCGGCGAGCGCTCCGACCATTGCGAGTCCAAGGACCTGCAGTGTTAAGACTACAACCGAAACATATATAGGTGGTGTGTGAGTGAAATGGGAGCTCGGAGGGGTCGGAGAAGGCGGGAGCTCAGAGCTCCTCCGCCGTGAATGGCGGAGGAGGTGGGTCGGAAGGTGAAAGGTATGGAGGAGCGGGGAAGATGATCGAGAAGGGTGCGCATGAATGGGGGGACGATGTTGGAGCTTAGGCGGTGGTCATCGGAAGGCGAGGACTACTCAAGCGGCCTAGAAAATTAAATAAAATTAAAGAAAAATGCAGAGGAAGAAGAAGAAGAGCTTACCTGGTAGGAGCGGAGCGGGTGGCTTGGGCTGGGGCTCGAATTGAGCCCCGGGTCTTCGCTGGACGTCGCCAGCCGGTCGACGCAGCTCGAGCGGTCGTCGGGGCGTCGCAACTCCGCCGTGTGTGGCGGAGGGTCTCACCAGAGGCTCGCGTCGTCTTCGCGCTCCATCCGACCTCCTCGCTGTCACCGAGGGGTGGAGGAATGCTGGGCGTGGCCCCACGTACAAGTGGACAGGCTGTAACGGTGAGGGAGGCGGTGTATTTGAAGGGGAAGGTGACCGGTCATGGAGGTGGTCGACGTGGTTCATGAGGGGCTTGTGGGGCGACTGATATGAGTTCGTGGATCATGGAGTTATGCGCGGGGTAGAGGGATGATGGGGGAAGACCAGGAGGTGGTTGGTGAGATGTGAGGTTGACTGGAATGGCGGGGGAAAAAGGAGAGGGGAGAGTGGTGCGCAAGTCAGATCGTGGGAGAGAGAGGGGGGGTCTGAAGGTTGACGATGACTGTCGGTCGTTGGATCTGGAGATCCAACGGCTGACAATTGGGCGCGAAAGAGTGGCGCGGATGGAATCTGGGCGGAGCGATCGGAGGGCTGCGCTTACGCCACGTGTCGAGCTACGACCGCGGCGCTAACGGACGGTTTGGATGGGAAGTGAGGGCCGATCGAGCGGATGAGGGGCGTCAGAGGAATGAGCGACTGAGATGGGAGATCTGGGGCGCAATCAAGCGGTCTATGATGCGCCACATGGTGTGCTCAGGTTAAGGCACGAACTAGCGGTGTGGATTGAATGCGGAGGAAGATCAGACGGCTGAGGATTGGAGCAGGTCGTGGCGAGAACTGGGCCGTTGGATCAGGAGCAAATCCAACGGCTCGGAGTGAGGGCGGATAAGACAAGGAGAAGCGGCCACGTGGCTCACCCAGAACGGGCCACGTGGCCCAATCATATTATTTCGAGGGAATTTTTTATTTTTGAGTGATATAAAGGCCGAATTTGAGAAAACTCAAAACATGAAAGTGTAGATCTCGATGAGATCTACAAGTTTCATGTTGACCAAAACTTGAGATGAAGTCAAACAAAGGCCCGAAATATTTTTGAAGTTATTTTTAAGTCTAAAAATACCACGAATTTTTGTTTTGTCATTTTTTTGTGATTTTTAATTTATTAAAGACTCTGATAATTACAGGACATTACCTGGGTTTTATTGACACTCAGCTTAAGCAAGGGGGTTAATAATGAGAAATTATGATGATGAAATCGAGTTTCATCAACAACACATGAAGGTATTGGGTAAAACTTGGGGCATTTTTTCAGGGTAGCTTAAAAACCTTGTTCATAGCAAGTAGTTTTAAATTTTTAGTTGTTTATGCCTTACTACTTGCTTCCTTTGCAATCACCTTAAAATGCATGCTTATTTTAATAAGTTTCGAGATTTACCAGCGCTCACTGTTGTGTCTTGTTCCTTTCATGTGTGGCAGACAAGTAGCCTGCAACTCAGTAGCTGGTTGATGATTCCAGATATATGTTGCTATTCCAGATGGTACAACTACTTTTATCACAGTATTTGTTCAGTTTTAGATGTAAAATGCTTTCTTTCTCTTCTGTATATTTTTGGAAAAATATGTATGAACTGCCAGCCTCTTTTGTACATGTTATATATATATAAATTAATGAATGAAAATTTGGTGGTGCATTCTATTGTTGGTTCTGTGGTTGTTACTTGAATTGTGAATGTCATGGCAGAAATGCGAAAAATTTCCCCATATTTTCATATACTTATGCGATCTTTAGCGAATATAATACCTCGAATGCAGCATAAACAGGTGCCAGGATCCGAGGGCATCACAGTTAAAAATTCAAAAATAGTAGAAAAAGTTTTTGTTTATCATAGGAAAATCATAAAAATTCGAAAATAATCTAAAAATTTTCAAAAAAAATAGAGTATATTTCTTTTGGTTTATTTGATTTTCTGACCAAGTTTTGTTGCATTTGCTTTTATAAAAATCTAAAAATGTGGAAAAACCAAAAATCTCATAAAAATCGTATAAAATCAACCAAAAATCTAAAATTTTCATTTTCAGTCCATGTTTATAGATTTTCTTGTAGTTTTTAATAAAAAGTACTTCCTGAAGTTTTGAGCATTCATTCTGTTTTTAAATCGAAAAATACTCATGTTGTGCACTATTTGCTTATTACCTTGGTTGTTTATTTTTAGAAAATCATACAGATATTTGAAAATTCCCCAGAAATTCCCAAAAACAATATAAAACATATGAAACCTAAAAATGTTTTTACTTGATTTTTCTGACTATTTTTAAGATATTTGAAAAATCCAAAAAGTGTGCGTGTGTATATTTTTCTCCTTTGTTCTTATTTGCCCTATTTTGAAAATTAAAAATTTGAAAAATAAAAAATCACTAAAAAGAAAATAAAAATCCTTTGAATTACTTGATTTGGCTACCTAGGATTAACTGTGCTCCTTGAGTTCGACCCTGGTCGCTATACCAGGTTAATAAAAGTAGCTCTACCACTTGTGCTTGATTTGCTTGATTTCATAGCGGTTAAAATTTTTTTTCATTGATCACTTATCTGATTTGGGTCACAACGACACTTAATTAATCAACTTAACCTGAGTAGGTAAGGTGTGTCAACAGAATGTACCATTGTCGGGGAGCACAGCTAGGTAGTTAGGATTTGTGTCTACTTGGTTCTTAGCTTATTTGTTTCTATTTTCTATAACTGCCTCTAACATGTTTCTGTTTCACATTTGTTGCGAGGGCCTGTGGAGCAAGGGAGGTGCTCTTTGGAGATCCGACACACCCGAGCGAGGCAGAGGCCGACCGTTCTACACCAGCCGACAGGAGAGAGCATCTGAGGAGAAGCAGGATGAGGAGACACTTATAGAAAATAGTTTCATTTTTCACATTTATTTCTAGAAAAAACTTGTAATATTTTGAGAGACACTTGCTGGACACTCTAGACTTTATTCGGGCTATTTCACCAAGTGTCGGTGCACACGGGGGGACCTCACCGGATTTTCATGTTTTCATCGCATTTATTTTTATTTGTTTCCCGTGGTTTTATACCTTAGACTTAGGATTCAATTTGGTCGAGCCAAGTAGCGATTAAGGTCCAAACACCCTAATAGAATATATTTGCCTATAGAAAGCGATTGGACTTGGTCAAATAATAAAAATCTAAATATTTGGATTAGAAACCGCATGCCCCGAGAGGTCGCATAAAGCGCTAGCAGGACCCGTTGGGCAGGCACCGAGCAACCTCCAAGACCGGACTTTGGTCTCTCTTCTAAATAGTTAGCTCCTTGTTCTTCTTGTCAATAGAAATTTCTATCTTAGGGTGATTTCCTCATGCATCATATAGTTAGTTTTATTCTTGTCTTTCAGTTATGCGTGGATCATTTGCATGTAGACTGCTAGAGCAAGGTACACATTCTGACACGTGCATGAATCATTGATTTTATTGTGCATCGGCTTTTCTGTCGTCCTCCCTCTCTTTTCTGACTTAGGAAATAAAAGGAAATCAGAAAATTCGTTATATGTGTGCTTATTCAGAAAAATACCTAAAAAAGAGATAACCTAATAAAATTGAGACTACTAAATAAACTCGACCCTAAAACTGAGCTAAAGGATCAAAAATCTTATTTTGGAGAGAGTAACCCCCTCATTGTTTGATTTTATCTGCAGAGAGTTGAGTGACGAACAGTAGGACAGAGCCAAAGTCTGTATTCTCTTTAGACTATTGGTTCTACAAAAATGATTAGCTACTCTCCAATGAGGGAATGCTGGTAGCCAGTAAACGGTTCGTGTTTCCTTAGCAGAATGGGTGGTTTAGATGACATTGTGTAAGGCTTTGTCCTCAGGTAACGGGAAACTGAAAATGGTCCGTAGTTAACCTATGCTGGTTGGAAGTAGGCGCAACTTATTGTAAGAATTCAAGCCAGTATCTAGAGAAAATCGGGCACCTAGCAGCTTGCTGACTCTTTTATAAAGACTGCATTATCACCAAAATAAAATTGAAAAGCTTAACGATCGAGCTCTTATGATTATCTCAGTGTTGAGTTGGTGAATTGGGGGTTTGATTTCTAATCATTATTTCCAGTCCAGGTCTAATCTTTCCAAATCTTCACATCATGATGATGAGCAGACGGTCTCTTAGGCTATCTTTGGTAGTACCACTTCTTAGCACCCATGTCCATTCATCTAGGGCAGCTTCAGAGAGATCATAACGGCTCTTTGAACCCGAGTTTGCTTCCACATTGTTCCCCCTTGACCACCCTTCTTATACATCACCCGAGGTACAATCAGAACGGCCAACACAACTATATGTTCACTTGACAACACCTGAGCTCGATTCCTTTACCTTTGCAGAGACCAATGAGATGGCCAGTGATGAGAGAACCGATGTGTAGCCACAGACATATTCCTTTGTATTAGACTAGTCAACCATTAATAATACCCGCTTAGCATCCCTAGAGACAATGTAGAGACATAGTAAAGACCAGGGGATGCTCATGGCAGAGGTGAGGAGGGAGATGAATCAGATGAGAGATGGGAGAGCAGATGCGAGAGACGACGGACCAGCCGGTGGAGGAGGAGAAATACCTTGACATGAAGACCAAGCAGATGCTAGGGCAGATGCGAGACCGGCACACACCATGAGGCAGTTGCACAAACCTAGTGCAACTCTTATACACGGATGGATCCAGCTCCCTGCCATCCTTGGAGACTTCGAGCTCAGGCTCCAGGCGATTCAGTTGTTGCCCGAGTTCCATAGGCACTCCATCAAAGAGCCCAATCTTCCCTTGTAGGAGTTTGAGATAATCTGCAACACCGTCCACGACAGGTTGGTGGACGAGGACACTATCAAATTGATAACCTTCCCATTTTTCTTGGATGATAGAGCAGCCTATTGGCTGAAACATTTGAGGTGGGTTGTCACCATCTGGGAGCAGTTGTGGACCGAGTACCTCAATAAGTATTATCCACTCTGTCAGATGAATACAACTAGAGCCATGATCAGCAATTTCACTATAATCCCCAATGGGCAATTCCATGAGGCATGGGATCGTTTCAGAGAGCTCATTGACATGTGTCCACATCACGACATCAGCAAGCACAATTTGGTCCAAAGATTCTTATGTGGGCTGACACCTAAGTTGCATGGGCTAGTGAACGCCTCTTGTAGAGGATTCTATTTTTCCAAAGATGAAGACCAGGTTTGGGCCATCTATGAGGAGATGGTTGGGAATTATACAGTGATGTCCCAGACCCGAGTCTACACTCAAGGGAAGCCTCCCCATCAGGTGACTTCATATCAGAGAATAGCACGTATTGAGGCCGGTTCTTCTTCCTCTCCTACAACGGCAACATTGGCAGAGTCTTCAGCTGCTGACATGGGCATCATCAGTCAAAAGTTGGATTAGACAAAAATCAATGAGAAGAATACTTGCTAGGGCCTTGATAAGCTCAATAGGATTGATGAGCTGGCCCAAACTTTGAGTGACTTGAAGACTCAGATCATGTACCTTCAAGAGGCACAAATGGCTTCTCAGATACAGTCTAGGTCACGTGTTGATCAAGGGAGTAGTTCTTCACACCAGCAACAGCATGTTCCTCGACCCCAGTATCAGGGTCAGTAGTGGAGGCAATAGCAGATGCCTCACTCTCAGTTTTCACAGCCTCCCCCTCACTCATACCAATAGCACAGCCAACCTCATTTCCAGCGAGGCAACCCATTCCGGGCTCATGCACACTCATTTGAGAACCCCACGTTAGACGATCTTGCCCGTATGCTTTTCGAGCAACAAGCCACATTCAGGCAAGACATGGATGAGTTCTGGTAGGAGATGAGAGAGATCATCAAAGGCAAGGCTTCCATACCTGCGCAGATTGAAGCCAACTTGAACAATCTAAAGAGAAAATCTGAGTAGGTATAGTTTATAGAGACTGTCACTCCTAATGAGTTGTCCAATGACGATATCCATTATTTATTTGATGTTGATTTTGTGGCACTTAGGAGCGGTAGGAAGCCAAACGTCAGCTACTCATCTAGGCGACACCTGGATGATGATTCTAGAGTGCTAGATGGAGTAGAGAGCGGTGTTGATGCCACTAATGATGATGATGACGGTGGTGCTGAAGCCACCAAGGATGATGATCCAGACAACGGTACTGCAGTCGTCGTATCTCCAGATGCTACATACGGTGGTGATGATGCCACAAATTTACTAGATGCTTGGCAAGAGCACGGTGCTGATGCTGCTATATCTATTGTTGTCAGTGGTATTGATGCCACTAAGAATCTATGTATGGAGAATCCAATTGTGTTGACTCATTCTCATGTACATGAGGATGACTCAATTAGAAAAATACAAAAAATGGAAAATTTTTGAAAAACTAAATTATGAATAAAGGAAAGGTTTCTATATCTTCACCTGGTCCATCTGTGATGATTGATGATACTTGTATGGATTCCAGACCCATTCATGATCGGATACCCATTCCTATTTCAGACCCTTGATCTTCTGAGGAGGGTCCCTCTATCCTCTTCCCTCAAGCACTCCACTTAGGGATAGATAAAAACCATAAAATCCTAAAAAAAGATACTAATTAGAGTTCAACGAGCAGATGATAGACATATTTCATATCTAGCTGACTCTACAGAAGGCACTAGAACACATCCCTCTCTTCCAAAAAAATCTCAGAGAGAAGACCACCATTCGTAGGAAGAAGAGGCGTAACCACAATACATAAATCCTTGTGCTCACTCATGCCACTTGCTTCGCCATCCAGACTCGATTGCCAGCCAAGAGACCAGATGAAGGGGCTCCATACGTCAGATGCCATATCCATGAGCAGCGGTTCGATCGCACTCTATTAGACATCGGATATTCTATTAACCTTCTTCTAGGAGCCTTACTTGACTATTTCGAGTTTGTCCCTCTTAGAAGGAGCATAACAGTTCTCCAGTTTGCAGATAAACCTGTCAAGAGGCTGAAGGGTTACTTAAAGATGTTGTTGTCACAATTCAGGGCCTGAAATTCACTATGGACTTCGTTGTGTCGGACATGGAGATCCCTGAATGTGTGACTGATACCCCCATCATTTTAGGACGACCCTTCTTGGCCACAGCTGAGGCAATTTCCTGCTATGATAGTGGGAAGGTATACTTTCGCGTCGAGGGCGAGAGTATACAAATAGAGACGATCGAGGAATTAAGAGCTAGAGATTCGGCTTGCTCAGAGCAGAGTTCAGAGTAGATGACAGAATCAAACTAAAAGTCCACCATGAGTGTGATTTTGTGATTACAAATGATGTTGCAGTTTGGGAAGGCCCAATTTCATGAGCTCTTATCACACCTTTAGAGTCCACCGATTTACAGATGCCAGCGGATGAGAGTTTGGAGAGCACACTTATGGCACATGACACGTTAGAGGTTGATGATTCCGATCTGGTTAGCAAGGCAGATTATATTTCTTGTGATTCAGATTCAAATCCCTCATACTCATACATAGACTTTGATTGGCAATGTTGTGATGAATATTTACCGTGTATGATGTCCACAGAGCCCACGGTTAGGATGAAGCTTGGGACAGTACAATTGATAGACACACCAGCAAGGCCATTTTCGTCAGATTCAGTGATGCAACAAGAGTTCTCCCATGCAGATCTGGTAGCCTTCACTCAGACCTTTCAAAGACCAGATTTGCCAGCTCCCGCAGGCCCTAAATTGAAGACCTTACCGCAGAGCATAAAGTATATATTCCTTGTGGGTGAGCCAGAAATGTTTCCAGTCATTATCTTAGCAGATTTGACTGATGACTAATCTCTTGATTGAGGTTCTTGAGAGAAATCACAAGGCAATCAGATGGTTTGTAGCTAATCTCCAGGGGATAAGTCTGGCCCTATACTCCCACCATATATATCCCGAGGATGGCGCCAGGCCATCACATGAGTTTCAGCGTAGGCTGAAGCTGAATCTTCGAGATGTAGTCATAAAGTACATTTCTAAGTGGTGGAGCGTCGATTTTATCTACCCCATCCCCGACTTCAAATGGGTTAGTCTGCTACATGTGGTACCCAAGAAGACGGGTATCACTACAGTTGTGAGTGAGTCCGGAGAGGAGATCGCTACCCGAGTACTCACTTCTTGGTGAGTCTGCGTGAACTACGGATGATTGAATCAAGCCACCAAGAAGGATCACTTCCCACTTTCATTTATTGATCAGATTACTGAGAGGTTTGCTGGGAAGAGTCATTATTATTTCCTTTACGGATACTCGAGATACAATCAGATGGCCATAGCGCCCGAAGACCAAGAGAAAATGTCGTTCACCTGTCCGTTTGGAACATATGTTTTTAGACGGATGCCCTTCGGATTATGTAATGCCCCGGCAACATTCCAAAGGTGCATGCTTTCCATGATCTTGGATATGGTTGGTGAATGTTTAGAGGTCTTCATGGTTGATTTTTTTGTCTATGGCGATGGGTTCGATGCTTGTCTTGCTTGCCTAGACCAAGTACTTCAACACTGCATTGAGGTCAACCTAGTCTTATATTGGGAGAGGAGTCATTTCATGTTAACTCATGGAATGGTCCTTCGTAACATAATCTCCAATAGGGGCATGGAGGTTGATCCGGCCAAGGTGGATATCATCAAGAAGCTCAATCCACCGTCCAATCTGAGACAATTATGGTCTTTTCTGGGGCATGTCAGTTTCTACCAACGGTCCATACATGACTTCAGTCGTATTGCACGACCGCTCACTGATTTGCTCACGAAAGACACCGAGTTGCTTGTAGATGATCAATGTCTTTCATCATTCGATACTCTCAAGAATTTAGTTGTGCATGCTCCTGTCCTTCGACCACCCGATTGGTCTCTCCCATTCGAGATCATGACAGATGCTTCTGATTATGCCGTAGGGGTTGTGCTTGGACAAATGAGGGATGGTTTATCGTTTCCTATACACTACACTGGTGGGACTTTAGATGCTGCTCAATGGAATTATATTGTGATAGAGAAGGAGATGCTAGCTGTAATATTTGCTCTTTATAAGTTCGGATCATATATTCTCGGATCTAGAGTGACAATCTATACAGATCACACTGCCATCCGGTAGTTAACAACTAAGAAGGATGCCAAGGCCCGATTGACTAGATGGATCCTTCTACTCTAGGAGTTTGATACTAAAATTAAGGATAAACCTGGAGTCAAGAATGTGGTGGTGGATCACCTCTCCTGATTAGAGCATCTTGAGGATTCTGAGACAACCACACATATCACTGAGACATTCCGAGACGAGGCGATTCTTGCTATCGCCTTTCTCCCATGGTATGCTGACATTGTGAACTATCTTTTTGCCAAGAAAGCTCTACAAGGTTGGACCAGGCATCGACTTGAGACCTTCCTAGCAAAGACCAAGTCGTACCATTGGGAGGATCCCACTCTTTACCACGAAGGAGGGGATAGTATCCGGTGTTGGTGTATTCCTCAGGAGGAGCACCATAGCATCCCCACCTATTGCCACAAGCTTGAGGCAGGAGGACATCACTCTGGGAGACGGACATCGCAAAAGGTGCTCCAATCCGACCTTTGGTGGCCACCACTCTTCACGGATTCAGATGAATCCGTGAAGCGATGTACTGACTGTCAGAGGATGGGCAGTTGTGGTCATAGAGACATGATGCCGACGCACCCCATTCACTTCTGTGAGGTTTTTGACGCATGGGGCATCGATTTTATGGGACCATTCCCTAAGAGTTAGATATTCAAGTATATTTTGTTGGTTGTGGATTATGTGAGTCATTGGATTGAGGCCATCCCTGCCCGATCTGGTGATGCAAAGACAGTTTGCAGATTTTTGAGTAAAAATATCATATCACGGTTGGGGGTACCTAGATATTGATTTCTGATGGGGGGACTCATTTTATCAATGATAAGATAAAGGCCCTTCTAACGAGTTTAGCATTGACCATAGAGTTTCCACTCCATACCATCTACAAACGAATGGTCTTGCTGAGGTTTCAAATAGGGAGATCAAGACTATATTGCAGAAGGTCGTCCGCCCAGACCGAAAGGATTGATCACAGCTTTTGGACTCGTGTCTTATGGGCCTATATGTCTTCCTTCAAGATACCTTTGGGTACATCTCCTTTCCGACTCGTCTGTGGCAAGCTATGCTACTTGTTGAGATTAAGCATAAGTCACTTTGGGCAGTCACTGAGATACTTTTGGATCCTGAGAGTGTAGGAGATCAGAGGAGAGTAGTGTTCACAACCCTAGAGGAGTTGAGAGATGCAGCCTTCTCAAGTAGCCTATAATATAAGGACAGAGTGAAGATATGGCATGCTTCTCACATCAGCCATAAGCAATTTAAGCCGAACCATAGAGTATGGCTATTTGATGCGAGACTGAGATTATTTTCAGGGAAATTACCGAGTAAATGGAGGGATCATACCTGATCAGAAAGGTTCATGACAACGGTGGTATTTATATATCCGAGTTGTCTTTTGAGTCCACCTTTCGAGTCAACAGTCAACGCCTGATGCCTTATCGTGATCATGATTTGCTGACCGTTGATGTTGCCCCTAATCATTTTGTATGAGATGTGTTCTTTGACTCTCATCATATGTGTCTCATACATGATTTTCACTCCCACTCCACATCCTTGTATATCCATGATGTCTATATCATTCATTATATCATTTTTTAACACCCCAGACCCATCTTATGATTTTGATATACTTAGGATGCACTTTATCCTAAGTATAGGGGGTGTTAGACATGTGTTCATTCTTTTTTTTATTACCTCTATTTAGCTGCCTATACTTAGGGACATCTTATCCTAAGTATAGGGGAGGTAATAGATGTGCATTATCTTCCTCGATTTTCCCCTTGGTGTACGGTCTTCTATACTTAGGATCACTTGATCCTAAGTATAGGGGGATCACCGACTTCTATTCTTTTGAATCGTTGTAATATAGGATTCATTTCACTTCCCCATACTCAGCACATGATATGTCTTCCTTCATTGCTCTATGATTACTCTGAGGACATCGTTCGAGCTAAGTATAGGGCGTGTCGTATATATCATATATATACTTTATCCATAACTTGTACTCTGTGTGTGTGTTAATGATAAGGCTATTATTTAAAAAGTTAGAATAAAAATGTTTTGGAAAATATTTTTTTAAAATGTTTGTAAAATGATTGCAAAAATTGTTTGTAAAAACCTTTGCAAATATTATTTTCGTACAGATTTTAATGTTTCTAAAAATGTTTTGTTTGCAAAATGTTTGTAAATTATTTTCTGTATAAAAATTATGTATATATTACAAATTTTTTGAAAATTGTATGAAAAAATGTTCATAAAATAGTTTTTAAAATTATTTGTAAATATTTGTAAAAAAATATTTTTGAAAACCTTTTTGAAAATGATTTGAAAAATGTTTTGAAATTTTTTGAAAAATACCTTTTCACGTGGAAAACGACATATAGGGTACAAAAATTACATGTGTATGCTTGTACATTTAAAACCATAATTCACCTCAAAATTCTATGTACATAAAAATCTTTAATAAAGCCGGCTCGAGATCTTTGAAATAAAACATGTATATAAACTCAAAACCCTTGTAAATATGAGCCCTTTTATAAAAATATTTTCTTTCTCTTGTTTTTTTTCAAAAATATCTAAAAACATGAAAATTCAAAGGTCCGACAAAAAATTGCATATCTTGAAAAATTTTCCACAAAAAGAGTTTTTGTAAATATTTGCATGTGCATTCTTTAGAATTAGTGTTGACATTTAAACTAGTCTGGAATAAAATTAAAAATGGATCTTGGTTAAGGCCTTAATCCACTTAACTTCATAGGAACCTTATAGGATTTGGGGTTAAGACTTTTCATATCCATAGCGACTTAATTCTTTGAGTCCACTAGGCTATGTTCACATGTCATCTTGATTGGCCTAAGTAGAGTACTTAACAATGCGCGCTTGACTCTCATGGACAGTGGTTTAACTTGGACAAGCACTCTACATGTAGCTCTTCGTGGATGGGGTGGTAAGGAGACAGAATCCTTTGGCTTGGGGTAGCACACAGGTATGTAACAACTAGTGGGAGCATCTGTCTTCCTCTAAGGAAGGAAGTGCATCTCAACCTGATCTAGTAGCATTGAGGTCTAACGACAGGCCGTGGGGTTACGATAATGCTTCAAACGAGGGATAGTCTACTGGCTCAAGAAGAAAAACTCTTCATGTACATGCTGCACCATGTAGATATGTTGTATATATGTCATAAAAAATGCAAAAATGACAAAAAGGGGACATGCCTGATTGAAAATAAAATGTCCGCCGGAGTGTATATAGTTGAATAAGCAAAGCTTATATATTCCATCGTCTCATCTCATGGAAGCTTGTAGCTGGAAACTTATCTACATTGGTTAAGCTCCACGGGCTACGTGTCTACACTGGTCACGATCCATTTTTTCTTGCCCCCTCTTCTTGAGTTGGTTGTACTTGCTTAGAAGGGAATACCCCGCTCCTCAAGGAAAGAGTTGTTAGATTGGGAGACTAGAGTTACCTTGTTGGGGGAGGCTATTTCTTTGCCATTTCTAAGGTGGGGAGCTATATATCACTTACATAGTACAAGTAAAGATTCATAGTCATTACCGTTTGCATATGTAGACTTGTTTTGACCTGGTTGTTGAGGAGACCTGACCATAGAATTGAGGAACTGAAGGATATTGAGTCTTAAAACCGTTTCCCAATAAGGTTCCGCCAAATTAATAATCTAAAGGTCTGACGGAGATCTATACTCCAATTTTATGAAGATAAGTTTAATCATCAACTCTCATTCTTCCTTTTTCTTTTCTTTCTTTTTGTTTTCACTTCTTTTTCAAATAAGTGTTTGCTAAGGGACTATCAAAGGTAAAGTATAGGGGGATGATGAATCTATGATTATCATACTCTGTTCTTTTGTTTTAACCAAAACTTTTAGCAAAAACATCTGTAAATAAATGTGAATCCGATAAATTGTCATTGTACATACATTTGTTAATATTGTGTAATTAACATGTATTTGTTTAAAATAAAAGAATAAAGAAGAAAAGAAAAGGAGAAGAGGAATTTGATTATGAAATAAGTACAGACTGACCCAAACCCCAAGAGAAGGTAAATTATTTACCTGCTCGACAAGGAATAAAACAAGGAGAGATAGGCTCATCATCATGCATCACCATTTTTTATGTATATACATATCATTCCTCTATTTTATTCCTCAATAAAAAAACCTCAAAATAAATTATTTTCTTTAAAAACTTGTAAATAAAATGTTTTCTAAATAATAAAAATATTTGCAAAATCAGTTGATGTACATAGTGCAAATAACACCACTCATAAAAAGCCGCAAAACGGAACTTAAAACATCAATTCTGGCTCCATATGTATTCAAATTCTTCCAAATAACTTTATTGGACTCTAAATTAAATTATCTTTAAAATAAGGGTGGTTTCATTATTTTTGGAGTTACGGTATAAAAATTGACCTTTTAGGTGTATTGTATAGACAAAGGGTACCTATACATGTAAATATATATATATATTTATTTTACATAAAATTTGTATATATTGTATTTTTAAATACTTGTACATACTCCAAATTAATTTATAAAACTAAAATAAAAATCATAAAATACAAAATAAATAAAAAAAATAAAATCATCTTCTCATTGCACAAAGTATCATACTTGTATATATTGTACAAAATAACTATTTATTTAACACATATATTTATTTTGTAAAAATCAAATAAAAATACTTTTATATTCCTCTATTTATTTTTTTAAATAAATAAAATATAAAATAAAATGTATTTTTGAGAAAATAATAAAATAAAAATACATGAATATAATATATAGTTATATTATACATGTACATAATACAATAATTTGTATATACCATATATATTTATTAATAAAAATAATTAAAAATCACATAAAAATGGTTTGAAAAATAATAAACATTTATCATTTTATTCATTTTTTATTTTAAAACCATTTGTTATTTATTATTTATTATTCCTTGATTTATGGGATTGGAATTTTTTGATAGGTAGACCCAGGTTTATTGACCCGGGTCAATCCTTCCTCCCAATCGGGTCAAGACCCGATTCCTCTCACCGGAGCCATTTTCTCTATAATTTCTGGCCCGACTCCCACCACTGTTTGCCTTGAAATCTGGACCCCTGGATTCCTCATTGATCCGTGATTCTTGCAGATCCTTAGATTGGTCTGGATCTCCCTAGGGTTTCACGATACCCCTTGATCTTTCTAGACCCTTGGGATGGCTATAAAATCACTCCTCTGCCTCCACAGCTCCTTAGCTTGTCTCTTGCACCACCTTTCCTCCATTGGCACCTCTAGAATTGTGACATGATTCTTTTGGCGTCTTCCGAAGATTGATTTGGTGGTCGAGCACACGCTACTCATTCGTGGCCAGAGCAACTCCGCCGCGTGCAGCCTCCTCCACCTTCCACACCGGAGTAGAGGCCAGGACGTCGCCTACACCTCCACCTGACCATCGCTCACCATAGCATGCCTATGTATAACGTTTTCACTCCATTTCTGCCTTTCCACTTCGATTTAGCTCATCATCATCGTCGACCCTTTCTTTAGCTCCGACCATCGTGTTGGAGCTCCACCGACCACTACAACTGCACAGATCGATCACCTTGAATCTCCTCATCAGAGTGAGATCAAGCTGAGATGTTCATCCCTCACTTTCTCTGGGCGTCAAAACTCCACTCCCCTCTGCCTCTTTGTATTTCCTTGCACAATAACCCAAGATGAGGTATCGTCCTCGAGCTGTGAACCCATATGAAGGTACATGAGCATGCGAAGATGTTGAATCAAGGACCGTCTAGACTAGCGGAGCTTCTCCAAGTGGGAGGAGCCTCCCTGAGCTGTACATCCATCTAGAGACCCATCGGAGGTCCCCATCAGGTGCAGACCACTTCTAGGAAGTGGTTGGGTTTCTTAGTCGAGCCATCGAAGATCCGGAGCACCTGGGATTCACGATTGAAATTTGCCGAGCAACCCCCTTCTTCCCAGTTCTTCAAGATTACTCGTCCATTGTTAGATTGAGAGCCCATCTCCCAGTCTTGATTTGGGTCGCACATCTACGCCCTTTTCCTATAACGTCAGATCAGACCCTTTGCAGATCTGCACCATACATCCACACTTTATCAGAGACGTCAAATCTGTTCAGTAACGGTCATCCAGACCATACGACTGCACCATTCCTATTAGCCATCAAATCCTTTTGTAGAGCAACATCAGATCTGTCCACCTCCGCCTCCACGAGTGTCTACCACGTGCCCCCCTTGCAGGGTATATTTCTAGTTCACCATCGCCTTTTATTTCTTTTCGCTTATCTATTAATTGTAATCATTAGTTAAGACATTTTGTAGTAAGGACCCTATGTTTTTCATATTTGCACTTTAGGCCAGTTGAGTCGGAGTCATGTGTGGCTTCACATGTCCTGTGTGGGTTATTTGCAACATCTATCTTGTGTTTTTGATTGACTAATGGATTAGAAGAAGTTTTTAGTAATTGAATTTATGCCCTTATGTGTGTTGAGTCACGTGTAGCGTGTGTGTTGCCTGGATAATTTGCATTACAGTCCTTGTAGCTTTATTATGTGCTATTCTTTGGCCCCTAGAACTGAAAATATTTGCAAAGAGGTCCATGTTGTACTGTTTTTAAATTGTGTCTTTTATTAATTGCAATAAATAGCATTTTGGCCATAAAAATTCCCCAAAAGTTAGCATTGACTCATACTAGTGTGTACTTTAGGTGGTAATTTTTGTGTGTCGATTTTTGTTGATTTTCTACCATTACAAATTCAAAAACGGTAGAAAAGTGCTTGTTTGTCATAGAAAAATCATAAAAATTCAAAAGTCCTTAAAATTCCAAAAAAATAGAGTAGATTTCCTTTGATTTATTTACAAATTCCAAAAAAATATCCTCCAAGTTCTCATTTGATGCTCTCCTAGAAGCTAAGTCAGAAAGCTGGCTCCGCCTTGCTTGGGTGCATAGGTCCTCGTAAGAAGTCCTCCCTCGCATAGCGATTCCTCGCAACAAAATCAAACAAAGAGGAGTGTTAGATAGTTCGCAAATAATATCAAATAAAATGAAACAAAAATAAAGGAAAACAAATAGTCAAGAGTAAAGAAACAAATAAATAAAGATAATCTATGCAGTGTTGCTCCACGACAATGGTGTTATTTGTTGGGCGAGAAAACTTCTTGCAGGTCTAAAAAAAAGATCCTCACTAGAAGAGTAGCAAGGATAAGAGTGTCGTTGAGGCGACCCATAAGAAAATCTCTCATTCAAACAACAATTAACACACAAACGAATAAAGCAATGGAAGGTAAAAATGTGGAGTTAAAATTTGTTATAACTCTACAACAAATGCGTACAGTGTGTAAGCATGTGTAGAGGTCGAACTCAGGGAGCAAACGGTAGATTGTGCAAATAAATGCAAAACTTGTTCTTTTCTCTTGTCATTTTGTTCTTTTTTGTGTCGATTTTAATTTATATACATATATATATTCTTTTTTATTTTCTTTTAGTTATTTTTGTATAAACACTTAGGACGCTTGGATAGGATTTGGGCACTATTCCTTAGTGTGTATGCGAGCGAGTAAAAGCGTAAATAATGAGGGGGTTGCTCTCCCAATACAATGGTATGAATTAATTACGTTTGCTTTTAAAGATCAAGTTCAAATAGCAGTCCTATTTTTAATTTTTGAATTTTTTGATTTTTTGGATATTTTCAATGACACGTCTAACGAGCTTTCCGATTTCCTTTATTCCTATATTCACAAAACAAAGGGGGAAACGGAAAAGACAATGCACGAGAAAATATGGATGCAAATGCTAGAGATAGAGGTGCGTATCTTACTCTAACACTCTACATGCAATATGATCCGTGCAGAAAATTAAACTACTCTAAATGAATGCAGTGCGAGAACCGTCCTAAACGAAAATTTCTATTATCGTGAAGCACATATTGATTTGACTAAGTCCAAACGAGTTTTATAGGAACAGATATTCTATTAGGGACTTTGGACCTAATACTACATGGATCAATCAAATAGAAACCTAAATCTAGGGGCTCAAGCATAAAAATCCACGTAAAACAAATAAAAAAATGAAAGCGAGAAAATAAAACACGGAAAAGAGCGATGAGGTCCCCCAAGCACACCGATGCTCGACGAAACAGACCCCGAAAAATGTCCAAGTCCACAGTTCAAAAGTCCTAAATTATTACATGTATAATTGTTCTCTCTCAAAAATAAAAAATTCTTCTTCAATTCCCTACTCTTCCTCCTGTACGGGTCCTCAAAAAGTAAACTCCAAACCGTCCAGGCAGTACCTCACACAAAAATCAAAGAGAGAATGTCAGAAAACAATTATTATATAGAGAGAGAGAGACAAAATAGAAAAATGACTACAAAGCCGTGCTTCCCAGCAACGACGCCATTCTGATGACACGAAAATCATGCAGTCGAGATGGAATAAATTATATACCAAAAATGTGTCGTTCTCAACCACTCGAATCGGAAAAATAAATAAACCACTCAAAATAAGATGAATCAATAAAAACAATGTAAGCGGTTTTCGCTAATCTTTTTACCTGATATAGCGACCAGGGTCGAACACAAGGAGCACGATTTAAAAACAATGCAGTCAATTTTCAGAGTTAATTTTTGTTGGTTTTTGAATTTTTACTTTTTTTAATTTTTAAATGCAGAACAATATTCACAAGTGATAAAACACACAAGCACCGCACTTTTTTTGTATTTTTCAAAAAAAGGTCAAAAATACTCAGAAAATTAAAAGGAAAATATTTTTGTATTTTATATATTTTAAAATATTTTTTTCTAATTTTTTTGAATTTTTTTTGATATTTTTGTGATTTTATAAAAATCAAACAGTGCAAAATAGAGCAAAAAGTGCACAGTTAGGAGTCTTTTGTAATTTTAAAATCCTTTAAATGCTCAAAAATCCTGAAGTTTATTTTTAAGACAGACTAGGAAGAAATATCTACCATCCGAAACTGAAATCATAATTTTTGGATTTTTCTACAATTTTCTACAATTTTTTAAGAATTTTTGTTTTTCGCAATTTTTTTGGTTTTTATAAATGGAAAATTCACAAAAATTGGTCCTAAATTAAAACACACCAAAATACACCTATACTAATTTTTTTGAATTTTTAAGCAATTATTTGAATTTTTATGAATTTTCAAAATCTAGACAGACAAAAAGTTACTGTTTTCGATTTTTTAAATATGTTACACGGTAATAAAATACTATGAAAAATTTAGACAACAATTAGGCACATAACAGGAGCATCCACAAATTTTCTGAGAATTTTTACAAGCATAAAAATATTTATTCCATTCAAAGATAGCTAGCAAGTTGAAGTCTGGAAGTGCAGGGACTAGAACACAATATTTGAAAAGTTCTTCCAGAAAATATAAATATAATGAAGAGAAGGGAGTATGTCGCAATTTTACCCAAAGAGATTGTACATGTCACATGACTTGACTTTTCTTTTGGAGAGCAGGGACGTTTTTGCAATTTAGACAACCACCAAAGACAGATCTGTAATTTTCCCAATTTCTTATTTTAAAACTCAAAAACCCCTAGGGATCATGTGAACTTTGGTTTCTTGTTCTTCAAGCCAACATGGGGGTAGTACGGGTTGCCGCCAAAGGAGGGATGAGGGCCGGCGGTGCTTCCACGGCGGTCGGTGGGAGCGTCGCGCGCACGGAGGCGCGCTGGCAGAGGAGAGGCAGCGCGCGGCCGCGCTGGAGCGGATCGAAGGCCGTACGCGGGGGGAGGCTACCTGGAGGGGAGGGGGTGGATCTGATCGAAAGGCGGGTGGAGCGCGTGGGCCGCGGTGCGGTCACGCGCGGCCAGGCGCAGGGGCTTGGCGGTCGGCGTGATGTGGCGGGTGTCCGCGGCGGATGTGCCGCTTGCAGGAGCGCGGGGGTCGCGCACGATCCATTTTTTCCTTTTCTTGTATGTATAGAGACAGTAAAAAAGGGAATTTTTATATATTTTTTTAATTGAAAATGTAAATAAGAACAATTATTATTTTTTTTGAATTTTTTTATTTTGAACCTGCAAAACACATGTTAGAGATGGAAAAAGGTAAAAAGAATTTTTTATTTTTATTTTTCCTGCAAAATAAATGTTAGAGACCAAAAGAAGAAGAATAATTTTATTTATTATTATTTTTTTAAGTTTTCCCTGCAAAAACAAATGTGAGATGAACATGAAAAACAATTATATGATTTTTTATTTATTTATGCACAATAATAAGATAAGTGAATGGACAGATCTTGCGATATGGAAGAGAGATCTGTATCTCTGACCACCGTGCGTGGTCGGAGTGAAAGGTTGTGCGAGGTAGAAAAAGCAACATGGAGATCACGAGATGAGATGAAAAATAGGTGTCGGGCGGAAAATATGTGGTGAAAATTTTGAGATTTTTAATCTAAAAACTAATCACTACATCTACGCAAAAACTAAACCTACGATTTTACCTAGGAAAAATGATAAGAAATAAATTGGATCTCACATCGGGGTTCGGACATGCCATGATGACCTCGACAAGGATCGATGCGCTGTCACCGGGCGGCTCGGAGGCTAGGCATCCTTCTTCAACAAGAAACCTCTCGGAGATCGGGCTCCTCTCCACCAAAGATCGATCAAGAGGAAATGAGGGAGGAGGATCCCATTAAAAAGAGACAAAAATCAAAAATGGAAAATATTCACATATAAGAAAAGTGTTTGTTGGGTGAATTAATAAAATAATTAAATTAATAAATTAATTAAATAATTAATTACAAAATTCGGAATAAATAAATTAAATAAATTAATGAATTAATTGAAAATCAATTAGCCACCTTAATGGTGGCCATTAAAGGTATGAAATAATATCCTATATACATGGTAAGTGTATAAATCAAATAATTCACATAAATCAAATAATTAATTACAAATTTCGTAATTAAATTAAATTAATTAAATAATATTAGATAATTAATTTTTTTGGTGATTTTTATTTAAGGAAGTAAGTTCTATACACATATTATACACATATAATACAATATACATAGGTGCAAATAAGGAAATAATTTTTATAAGAGATTTTTTTTAAATTTTAGTTTTAAATTTTTATTTTAATGAAAACAATATTTACAATTATATACATTATGTAAAGATAAATATTGATAAATATGTACAACAATAATTGGCTAAACTGCACAAAACACCCCAGAAAACCAACTTTTCAACCTTAATTCCAAAAATTATGAAACCACAGCCATTTCAAAGATAATTTAATTTATAGTATAATGGAAGTGAGTTTGGTTCGATTTGAGCTTGTATGGAACTGGAATTGGTGTCTTAATTATCGCTTTGCGGCTTTTTATGGGTGTAATTATTTGCAATATGTATTATTTTATTTTACACTTATTTTTATTATTTACAACACATTTTTATTAACAACTTTTATTTACAAAAATAAATAATTTGATGTCAAATTATGTACAAATAAAATACGGTAAGTTTTGTACAAATATAAAGGAAAAATATTCACAAAATATTTTTTTTGGATTTTTTAACAGAAGATCCTATCTCCCCCTACTTTATTCCTGGTCGATCAGGTCAAGTCTTGACCTTCTCTTGGGGTTCGGGTCAGTCTGTATTTATTGCATAAATACTTCCTTTCTTTTTCTTTTCTTCTTTATTCTTTTATTTATATACAAAAGGTGTTAAAAATATAATTTTAATAAATGCATGCAAAATGATAATTTTATACAATTAGTGATATTTACGGGTGTTTGACTAAGGAAATGATGCTAAAATAAAAGAATAAAGACGATGAATCGTGGACTCATCAATCGGTATATTTGATATAATAAAAAAAACATATATGACAAGTATCTTTTAGTGTTGCCATCAGTAACAATTTTTGAAGTATTAGTAATTTGTTAGCATACGTAAGTAAGGCCATATAACTTGTATCAGTAAAAATGATAAAAAAAAATACCAGTAACTTGTTAGGAAACATAAGTAATTAAGGCAATTGGCATCGATATATTTGATATAATAAAAGCGCTATTTGAATCAATAAATTAATTTTGAACAGATCGATAGTATTTTTGAACAAACTACAGAAATAATTCCTTGATCAACAAAGAGCATATTATTTCATCCCAGAGCAATACCCATTAGATATTCTATATTTATTAATTTAAGAATCGATTGTAACGAAACATTAATAGTTAGTATATACGAATAATCACATTTTAGAAAATCAAAACTTCTTCTCTTAATTCCATTACTGCAATAAAAACGGAAAAACTTAACCAAAAGCACTAAATGATTTTTTGTCTAATCTTTGTTGGAGGAAGGAGATTCACAACGCTATTTTGGAAACAACAATGCAGCGATGAGGGGAGATGTAATTGCGAGTAGAAAAAAGAAATAAAATTTTGAGGAGAATGTGGGAATATGTTATGGCAACGCATCATTAGTGCTAAAAATGGTATTTAACGCAATTTAACTTTTGATCGATGAATTATCATCCAACGCATGGTATTATGTGCTCAACTCAATCTTAATGGGCACAAAACCCTCTAGATAAGCCATAGTACTAAGTACTTTATTGTGTTGTAATCCAAAGCTGCTTTTCAATTAGGTCACTGGGTGAAGATTCTATTGGATAATCTAAACGTGGCGTAATAGTCTAGTGGAATCCAGGTGGTGTTATTCAGAGTAATTAACTTCCAGTGGATTAAGATTAGATTAATGACGAGGCTGTTAGGATTAGATTGCCAAATCTTTGGATGGCATCGGCAATTGCAGCCATCTCTCACGTCAGCACACATAAATATCTCCTTAATTAATCATATGCTTATGCATCAGTGGACAGGAAGTGGCATCTCCTAGTTAATTTTAACTAGAAGCGAATTGGGAACCTTTGCAATTAAAAAAATATATTCGATCACTTTTTTCATTTCATGAGTTTACCCTTTTTCTCCTCTCTATGTGTGTTTGTTTTATCGAAGGTCTTAAAAAGCCAATACCGAAGTAGATGGTTTAGCAGCTTAAATAAAGAACCGAAAGAAAACGATCCAACCACTATGTTTTTGCTCAAAAAATAAAAATCAGTTGAAATTGGCCGAAATTCGATTAGATCATTTGACTTGGTAGAACCAATTCAACCGAATCACATGTTCTACCACCCTTTTTTGGAAAAAATAATTTCTAACTATTTAGTTAATGCAATTTTTTAAAAAATAATTCATAATCTAGTTTTATCTAACACGTAGTATGGTACTCCTTTATCTCTTCTCTTTTTGTGTGTGCCAATGACTCAATATTGCTTGTCCTTTCTTGATTTACGAGCATTGCCTCTCTCTCTTCTTACATTGTACATGAGGTTGTCTCCTTCCAACAACAACAAATGATGTCTCCACGTAAAAACGAAGTTGTCATAATCACACTATAAGAAGCAGTAAACTAACAACACTTATCATCGATTAGAGTGTGGATAGTTTTAAAATTTAAAAATTTAGAATTTTTATCACTTGTGATCTCTGAGATAATGCAATATCAGTTATATCTCTCACTTTTTGGAATATCAGTGGTGCCACCGACTTCTTCAAAAATTATCACTTGTGCCCCCTCCGTTAGTTTGGCCGTTAATGAGTTGAAATAAACCATGGTTTATTCAAACCATGGTCTGATTAAGATGGAGTAGGGTTGTCTAATCCTCCTCAATCCCCATCCTCTTCGTCCTCTGCTCCCGCCACCTCAAGCTCCCTCATCCTCCGGCCCCTTCCTCCGTCATTCCCACTCCTCCTTTCGCTGCCTCGCCTCCAATTTCCCCCTCCAGCCCCTTCCTCAACCTAGCTTCCAGCTTATGATCTGATCTTCAAGTGGTTATCAAGCAATGAATTATTATGATTTGTAGAAAATAAAAACAAAGGTTGTAGCTCCTACATCTCCAGTGGTTATCAAGCAATGAATACATGTAGATGAATCAGATGGTTCGAGGTCAAGGAAAGGGCTGGAGGAGTTGGGGGTTGGTGCTAGACGTTGAGGGAGGGGATGGAGGAGGTGGGGGGAGGCGCTTGAGGTTAGGGGAAGGGTGTTGGAGGTGAAGGGAGGGGCGGAGGAGGTGGGGGTAGGCGATGGAAGTCTGGGGAGGGGGAGTAGGAGTTTGGGGCGGTGCTAGAGGTTGGGGGAGGAGGCATGAGGGCTTACATCGGAGCAAAGGCCGATGTTGAAGGTCGAGGGAAAGGGGATGAAGGTGGGGGTTGACTTTGCAGGTTGGAGGAGGCAGGAGGGCTTGCATCGGAGTAGAGGCCATAGTAGGTACCAGAGGAAGTAGGGTTGGATGTGGCTAAAGAAAGAGGAATGTTTACGGAGGAGGAAGATGATGAATAAAAAAACATATCTACCTAAGTTAGTCAATGTAATTACCTTTGTATCTCATAAATTAGCGTCCATTTGGGATGCAGATGGACGCCAACTAACCCGAGGGGTACACGATATAACTGTGAAAGAAGTTGGGAGCACAACTAATATTCCAAAAAAATGAGGGGTATAACTGATATTGCAATATCTCATAGGGGAACAAGTGATAAAAATGCTTAGTTTTATACATCACATATATGTATGTATATGAATTTGACAATATATATTTATTATGGCCTTTGTAGTTTTCTGATAACATTTATACCTCTAAGTTTTTTAGTAACTACACTTGTGCTCATATTTTTAAAAAAAACATAATATTAATATAGGAGCACGGGTCTACTACTAAAATACCAATGCTATGGGTTTTGTAAAAATTTTGCGGCACATGAATTTGCAAGAAAATAGGGGCATAAATGTTATTTAAAAACTTGAAAGGACACAAGTAAAAAAAGCCTTGAATATGATGTGGCATTATTCACATTTATTTGTATGAAATACCAATCTAACTTGGTTCAACCCAGTTGGACCATATTAACCAAATCAATAATACCATGATTCGATTATTTTAAAGATTTTTATGAATTGTTGATGTCATTTCCGGTTCGATCACTAAATCCAAACCATTGGTCTGACCATAAAAATCCAAACAACTAAGACCTTTTCGGATAATCTCCGTCCAACACTTATTAGACCTTCCTCATCCTCTCTTAGCAAAATCATCATGCAAAATCTCGTATCTTTTAACCAATGCATTAGCCGACCTCCTTTGAAAATTGCTAAACCACCTTAAATGACTCTCTCTCTCATCTTATAATCTATCAAAGGTCCACCAACTTTTCTTTTGATCACATCATTTCGAATCTGATCTTTTCATGTACGATCACGCATCTCCGTATTAATTTCATTTTTACTATTGTTGTCCTCTGCACATGTCTATGTTTCACATACCAACATCCAGATCCATAAATAATAACATGTCTCACGACTGCTTTGTAATACTTATCTTTTGATTTTTAAAAGGTTTTTTTACATAGAATAGTAGAGGATCCTCCTCGCTTTATCTAGCATGTATCTATTCTATGAGTAACATCTCCATCGATTTCCTCATGATATTGTAAAATAGATCTCAAGTATCTAAAAGAATCTTTCTGTGAAATGCTATTTTCTCCAATCCTCACATTGATTCATTCAGCATTGCATCCATCAAATGTGTCATCAATATATTTAGTCTTAGTCATACTTATACAAAATCATTTAGCCTCTAAGGCATGTCTGCAAACCTCAAGCTTCTTATTCACTTCATTTCTAGTCTCATCAACTAATACAATATCATTGGCAAACGATGTATACGATGCTGATGGCAAATAATCGTTCTTCAAGAAATAGATCCTTACACAAGACAAAGCCACATTATACATTTCCGTTATAAAATTAGTGTATCGGACGAGTACTTGTCCCTCCTCCAAAGTTCTCCACAATATCTCCCTTAGGACTGAATCATAAGTCTTCTCCAAATCAATAAAAAATATATGAAGATTCTTCTTTTTAGATCTATAAATAATTATTATTCTCCTCAATAGGTGGATAGATCCAATAGTTGAGCGACTTGCCATGAATCTGAAATGGTTTTCTATTATTTTTGAAACTTGCCTAAGTTTTTTTCGATCACACATTTCCAAATTTTCATGGTATGACTCGTCAATTTGATACTTCTATAACTCGAATAATTTAAATGTCTCTTTTATTCTTGTAAACGTACATCATGATGTCTTTAGGGATGAGCATTGGGCTGGGCCGGCCCGGCCCAGCCCGAAGCCCAACCCAAAAAGCCCGGCCCGGCCCAAGCCCAAACAAACATTGGGCCGGGCTTGGGCCTAATTTTTAGGCCCGAAATTTTTTTGGGCCGGGCTCGGGCTTGGCTTGGCCCAGCCCGACCCGGCCCACGGGCCCGACCCGAAGAGGGCCCGAACCCTTCCCATATCCTACACATATGGAAACTCTCACCTGTCATGTACACTCTGTTCATGTATCCTATCTTCATACAATGTTTAAAATCAATATAGTCAAGTGTGGGACATATGAGCTGATGATCATTGTATTTCATTTAAGAATTAATTTTTCTTAATTAGTCTACGTCTTAGATTATGGTGGTTATTCTTGAATTTTTTATTGTTTATTTTTTCCATTAGAATATTTTCTATTATTGAACCTTTACCCAATACGAGCATTATGCCCATTTTTTTAACATGTAGTGTCTAGTGCACCTGTTGTGGTTAACTGTGTAAACTTGGTTCACTCTTTCAATTTCTGTAACGAGAGACTTTTATGGTATATAACATTGAGTGGACTTGTATAAAATGAGAAATCATCTTCGATAGAATTGAGTTTTAGTTGTTTCACAAGTATTATGGCATATGTTTTAAACAAATTTAGCTCGCCTAACATGAATTGAGATTGACTTTAAACACAAACTCAAAGTTAATAATATATAATGGGTTAAGATGGGCCGGCCCGGCCCAAGCCCGGCCCATAAGAATTGGGTCGGGCCTGGGCTTGGGCCGAACCAAAAAAAATTTGCGGGCCTAGGCCCGGCCCAAGGCCCGAAGTTTTTAAGTGGGCTTGGGCCTGGGCCCTTCAGGGCCCGACCCATGCTCATCCCTAGATGTCTTTCTAGCATTTTTCAGGCATTTTCTTGCTTCGTCAAATAAGATTGAATAAGTTTGTGAGCCAAGTCAAGTCACGTTCACCTAGAACTCTCAATAATATACTTACATAAGAATGCCATTAGATCTTACACCTTTCACAATTTCCAAATCCTTCAAAGCATCCTCTAGTTCCTTCTATTGTATTCATCTATAGTTTGCGTGATTTAGATTTTCACTACTAGCTAGCCTCCGAAAGTGATCTCTTTATTCCCTTGTCCCCTAGAAAGCTTACGAAAATACTGCTTCAATATAGTCTTTATATCCTTCTGAGTAAAAAAGTACATGCCATTCTTCTTCTTTAATGCATCTCACCCGAGTAAGATCTTTGATCTTCCTTTATCTTAATTTGACCAATTTGAATGTATCCTTCTAACCCTCTTTAGAGTCAAGCTTTGTCTACAAAATGTCATAGGCTTTTATCATAGCTTCACTTAAAACATTTCTTGCTCCATGCGTTATTTTGTAGTTTGTGATAGTTTCCTTTGTTATATCCATGTATACAGCTTTAGAACAAGCTCTTTTAATTTTAAGCTTTTCTTACATTCCTTCACTCTATTATCAAGCCTCCTTTTGGTATGGAACTCCTCTTTTGGACTTGTCTAATATCTCTTCGGCTACCTTCGGATAGGGATGGGCATGGGCCGGGCTGGACTGGACCATGAAGGGCCCAGGCCCAAGCTCGTCTAAATATTTCAGGCCCTGGGCCGGGCCTAGGCTCGCAAATCTTGCTATTGTTCGAACCAAGCCCAGGCCCAGCCCATTTCCTTTGGGTCAGATTTGGGCCGAGCCGGCCCAAGCCTCAGCACATTCTGTTGGCCTACAAAAATATATCGTCAGCTCATCATGACTAATTACCATTAAGTTGTCCTAACAACAATCAATCCTTTCCCATTTCAAGAAGTGTGCTTACATGGATGATTTCTAGCAAAAAATCCTAGATAAGCATGAATATCCTCACATATAAATTTCTACATTGACAACAGTTGGATGTGGATTCGTGGATTGCTCTTGTGGGCGTGGTTCCGACATTTTAATTTATTAGTTAGACTACTAGTGCAAAAGATAACTGAAATCAATCTCTCTAATTAACAATTTTAATATTGATTTTGTAAAATAATGATATTCTCTCCAACCAAAATCAAACTCTATATTTGTAATACAATGGCATTTCGGTGCAAACAATGTCTAAACAATGATATACATTACCAACTAAGGAGAGGGAGGATTAGAGAAGTTGCTGCTGGCGAGCGGTGGCCCTTGTTGCAACCGCATGGAGAGGCCACCGCCGGTAATGCTGTCTAGGCTAGGGCTAAAGGGGTCGCGCCCGCGCGAGAGGAGCTTGGGAACCAGGGAGTGGGATCCTCGTACACGGTCTCTCCAACGGGCCACGACGCCGCTGCCTAGGGCTAGGGCAAGGGCCGAGCAAGAACCTCGTGCGCCTGCGCGGGAGTGGGAGGCTGGGAACCTCATGTGCCTACGCGAGTGACGAGAGTGGGATGCCGACTAGAGAGCTAGGGCAAGGTTTGCACGAGAGTGGGAAGTTGGGAACCTCGGGAGTGGGAGGCAGGGTCCATTGGGAACCTTGTGGGCATGGCGACGATGGGTTAGGGCAGACGCGGTGTGGTGGGTTTAGGGCAGATGGGGTGTCGCGCGGGGGGAGCCTGGGAGGGGTAAAGGCTAAAGTGTGGGTTTCCTGGCTAAGGCCCATGCCCAACTTCGGGCCGGGTATCGGGCTATCGGTCGGACCATACAATGGGCAGGGCCTCGGGCCGGGACGGGTTGGACCGAGCCAAGCTCGAGCCCGGCCCAAAATAATATTAGGCCGATATTTTAGGCCCAGGCCCAGCCCAATGTCCTTTTTGGCTTGGGCTGGGCCGGGCTTCGGGCTAGGTCGGGCCAGCCCAGCCCAATGCCCATCCCTACCTTCAGATACACGATGCTACCACCCCCTACATCTCGTTTGCACTTCTACCACGTTTGCAAGATACGTATCATACGATTTTTCCCTTGATGCTTTCTTGCTTCAATTGAAGATTCCACCATCTATTTTTAATGGAGTTTGCGATTTATGTAGTAGTATTAAAAATCAATGTGAACTCATCAAAGAAGCTAGTTGACTTGATTTGTAATAATCAAGTTTATATTTTGGACATGAACCTTATTTATACGTGCAAACTTTAATTCATTTTTATTCTAGACCACTATGTAGTAGTTTTCATGGTTAGATATATTCTAAACAATTTATAAGCAAAATACTTATTTGTCAATATTTCAAACAATTCTTTACACAAGACAGACCTTTAGTTCAATCTAATCCCACCAAGTAAATATTCACATACTAGGCTTCTAATTCAAAATTCTACTAGATAATAAATATTTATATAAAATAGATAAGGACAACCTCCACATTGGAAAAAGAGCATGCCACGTGTCCTAACCAATACCATTGGATCTACCTCCCATTATTGTTTGCCCCACAGCCACCAAAAAGCACGTGAAAAGGGTACTGAAGTGATCCCCACCACCTGAAAGATAACCATTCTCCTCGTCAGAATCAGGGATATAAATTAATGGGGGAAAAAGGGTAACAAGTTGTCAAAAGAGCACATATTCATTATAATATGCCCACCCATTTGGTACACTCATATATTATCCCCTCCCCCTTCCCAACTATATATATACCCACCAAGACCTCCAAAACATCACATAGGGAGGAGATATCTAGAGAGAGAAAGAGAGAGAAAGATGTTGGAAGGGAAGGCCATGGTGAGGGGCTCTGACATGCCCGCGAAGATGCAGATCCGGGCCATGACGGCTGCCTCTGAGGCTCTCGACCTCCACGAAGCCACCGACTGCACAAACATTGCTGCATACATAAAAAAGGTATTGCTGACATACGTGCATACATGCGTACATACACACATAATTTATATGTGAGTGGACATGAAAAACAACATGCGATCACAGGAAACATAGATGCGATGGATGTGGTGTTGATTTTTGCGATGTGCTTGCGATTGATGCAGGTGTTTGATGGGAGCTATGGAGGAGGGTAGCAGTGCGTGGTGGGATCGAACTTCGGTTGCTTCTTCACCCATAGCAAAGGGACCTTCATCTACTTCAACTTGGAGACCCTCAACTTCCTCGTCTTCAAGGGGGCTGCCATCGCGTGATCTCTCGTCTCCCTTGACTGTTTACTTGGTGGATCGTTGTATATAGTATATGCAGTTATATGAGGTTAACTTCCATGTAAATCTTTCCATGAAGGCAAGCTTGGACATACCCTTTTGGCTATGTCAATAATAATTTTCGTGTGACTTTTGGCATAGAAGTGTCTTTAACAACCTTTTTTCTTTGAACCCATTTTTAATTAATTAAAAAAATTTACTGACCTTGATAAACTCCGTCAATCACCACGACTTTCAAGAAATTCATATTTATTTTGTTATCCCTGCAAACTTGCTAACTCTTATGTCACGATCCAGTGGAGAGGAAAGTGATGAACTTGATATTTACTCGACAACTCCTACAAGTGAAAGGAGATTATTTTTGCTTGATCTTAAAGTTCCTTAAAAAAAATAAAATTATCCTTAAAAAACTAAAATAAAGTGGTTTGTAAGAATTTTATAAGAAATAAATGGGTACGAAAAATAATTATGATATAGAAGAATTTTAGTAAAAAAAAGTCAAATATCTTGTTTGAACTAGAGATTAGAAAAGGAGTGGAAATTAACCTTGATGGGTAGATCTATTTGAGTGCACACGTGGAAGAGGATATTTAGCCTCGAGATATTCTCGTCTGTTGACCGAAAAAAGTGCCTATGAAAGCAGTGCATATTGCAGGGGCACCCCTTTATTGTTCCGTGCTTATAAGCATGTACACTCTTGGGATGCAGAACAAATAGATATATCCGTATCCGAGTCACCATTATACTCAGATTATGTAGATTTTGGTATCGATAATCGTATTTATTTTAAAATAAATACGGATATCAATTTTTCGTATCCATAAATATACATACCAATATTCATATATTCATTCTCATAGGTAAATATATGGGTTTTTAATACTTGTGAACCTATACGATTTTGCAGCTACAATTATACCCATGTCTTTTTACAAGAGAACGTGTGCCTGTGTATTCTTACAAAATTCACGGTTTTGGAACGGGTAAAATGATTACCTTTCTATCACCAAGTCTGATGTGGAAAAACTCTGATCCAATCTGGATAGGCTCTTTTTCCTCCTCCATTCGTTCTACCTTTGACTAGTGCCCCGTCGACCAACCTCCATGAATTGACTGATCTTGTCCATTGTGAGAAAAATTTCCGAACTAGCATGTTATGGTTACATAAATAAGTTCGACTGCCAAGCACATGTACTGCTTAGCAAGCACAGAATTACTATCATGCACATTGAACTCACTCTCATTTGAATCGCCAACTCAATCTAGTAGTATTCAAGGGAAGAAGAGAAGGACGCCAAAAAAGTGAAGAAGGAAGTCGTGAATAAAAACATGTGAGATAATTTTATATAATCTTTCATCATATTTGATTTACTTTTTACGATACAAATACATTTAATATACATAATGTGTAAACCATCCACTTGTATAATAATTAAGCATATCTCGTATAGTATTTCTACCCATATATGTACATGATCCCAATATGTACTATACCTATTTGTTTTAAGGATCAATATAATTTTCATATATGCCAATATCCATATTCGCATACGTATTTCTCTCTATAAATTGATAAAGTTATGGTAATCTATATCCACATTCGTATCAGATCATTTGTATCCTAATAAACACCCACGATAAATAGAAAAACCCCAAAGAAACCAAAAGATTTCTTAAAAAAAAAGAAAATATTTCTATTTGTTATTGTTTCAACAACGGTCCTGAAATCTTGCCCAAATTAAACCATAAATCTTATAATCTCTATAATTGCACCATGACCATTGTAAATTATAGCACGGCCTAATTTTACTAACTCTAATCCTTGTGTTAAATAGAGTAAGATTTTAAACGCGTGGTGTAATTACAAAAACTATAGTGGTTATGGGGTAACTGGACAAGATTTCAGGGTTTACAATAGAAAATCCCTTATTTTTTTAATGCTCACAGCTTATTCTCGAGTCTTTCTTATATATCGCCTTGGACTTGTCTTCAATCAAATTTTTTATTCGGATGTATTGCATGTCTTTGTGTTGAATTCTAAGCAAATCGAATATAAATGCCAAGAAAAAGGAAAAAAAATAAACCTACATTATGAATTGGCAGGGCTATATTATTGCGTAGTATAAATTATAGAACTAGTCAATTTTAGGATAATCTCAAGATGATTGTTCAAGATATTGCTAACATGTATATTAAAAGGGGGAAAAAGGAGTTGGTAGAGATAAATGTACATGCTTCTAGTTTAAAGGATTGAATCTTTCTATTATACAATAACAAAGCTTTTTTTTTCTAGAATTAAGTATGATTGATTACATGGATTTTTTACCTCCATTCAGATTTATTTTGGATCATTCTTGAGTGTAAATCCAAATAATTAAGATGCTATGGATAGCCTCATTCCAAGACCTTCACCGCCATCTCTTAACCGACTCAACATCTCAAACCTCGCATCTTCTAACTAGTGCATCAACCAACCCTTTTTACAAATGGTCAAACTATCTTAAACTGTTTTCTCTCATCTTATCCTCTATCAGAGCTACATCAACATTCCTTCTGATCGCATCATTCCGAATATGATATTTACGTATATGTACATACATTCACCTTAGTATTTTCATTTCTACTACTGTCATTCTCTACACATATCTATGATTCACAGGCCAACATTCTAATCAATTGAGCATAGCAAGTCTCACAGCTACTTTGTAATACTTTCCTTTTACTTTCAAAGGGATTTTCTTATCACAAATAATAGTAAAGGCTCATCTCCACTTTAACCAACCTGCATTTATTCTGATTAACATCTCCATCAATTTCATCATCTCATTGCAAAATAAATCTCATGTATTTTAAAGAATCAATCTTCTGAATGTTATCATCTCCAATCTTCACCATGAGTCATTCAGCATTATTTTCACCAGATGTGCACTCTATATATTCAGTCTCAGCTCCACTTATACAAACTTTTTAGTCTCTAAGACATGTCTCTAAATCTCCACCTTCTCATTTACCCAATACCTTGTTTCATTAATCAACACAATATCATCAGCGAAGAACATACACTAAGGTATCTCACCCTAAATGTGACTAGTCAATCGGTTCATAATCAAAGTAAAAAGGAATGGAGTCAAAGCTAAACCTTGATGCAGATCGATGTGGATGTTAAAATAGTCAATCTTTCTAGACTGGATCCTTACACAAGATGAAACCCCATCATACATATCCTTTATAAGGTTAATGCGTAGGATATGTGCTTGACTCTTCTCCAAAACTCTTCATAAATCTCCATTGGGACTGAATCATAAGTCTTCTTCTTATACAAGATGAACCTTTCTATTATATAAAAGGAAAACTAAGATCTGCTTAACTTGGTTTTGTTTTGGTTAGTTGGACAAGTCTGGTGTAACCGATCTGACAACGGTTCACTTTTTTTAAAATTCAATTGTTCAAAAGATTTAATGGGGCTGCTCCGCCCTTAATTTTCAGCATTTTTTTATTTTTTTTGAAAAATATCACCGTGTATATTCATCTATATATCCCTCCTATATGTCATTCGAATTTCGTCAGAAACAGAGACTCCTACGGCCTCATTCGAGATAGTGTCGATTTAACAAATCCTGTTACCGTTAAAAAATGATTGTCTTGATGGAGGCCGTAAGAGTCTCTGTTTCTGACAAAATTCGAATGTCATATATGAGATATATAGGGATGAATATACATGGCGATATTTTTCAAAAAAAAATAAAAAAATGCCGAAAACGACACGGGAGCAGCCATGTTGGGCAGCCCCATTAACCTCTTGTTTAAATCAGTTGGACCAACCGAAACTCGGTTGGTTCACGGTTGAACCAGTCAAACAAGCCGATATAGTCTGTTTTTTAAAATATACATGAAATTATCAATATATTCAACATATACAGTGTCAATCAATCTTCGCAGGCATGTGAAAACTGTAACAAGTAAATTAATGAGTTTTTTTACAGTTATATCCATCTCAATTTAATTAGTAACATATCTATTTTGCAACATGTTGTGAAAATTGATGGAGATGTTATTCATAGAATAAATTCGTGTTGTCTAAAGTGAAGAGGAGTTTCTACTGTTCTATGTAATAAGAAAATTCTTTTGAAAATCAAAGGAAATTTTTACAAAGCAGCCGTGAGACCAGCTATGCTCTATGGATCTGAATGTTGGCTTGTGAACCATAGACATATGCAGAGAATGACAGTAGCAGAAATGAAAATGCTAAGATGGATGTATGGACATACATGTAAAGATCGGATTCGAAATGATGAGATTAGAAGGAAAGTTGGTGTAGCTCTGATAGAGGATAAGATGCGAGAAAATCGTTTAAGATGGTTTAACCATTTGCAAAGGAGGTCGGTTGACGCAACAATTCGAAGATGCGAGTTTTGAGGTGTTGAGTTGGCTAAGAGATGGCAAGGAAGGCCCAAAAAGTGTTGGAATTAAACTATCAAAAGGGATCTTAATTTTTTGGATTTAAGTTTGAAGTGACCCAAGATAGATCTGAATGAGGCAAAGAATCCATGTAGCTGACCCTACTTAATGTAGGAAAAAAGCTTTTTTGTTTGTATGTTCATCTTATATTTTGTAAGGTCAGTTATGCCCCTCTTTTTTAGTAATATTAGTTGTACCTTATATTCTTATAAAACTCAATTATGCACTTCCGGTAAGTTATAGCAGGGGTATAACTAATGTTGCAAAAGGGCAGAACTGTCAATTTTATAATAATATAGGAGCACAACTGATACTGAAAAAAAAGATGTAAAATCTAAGAGAGACATAACTGAAAAAATCTCTAAATTAGTAGTGAGAGAAGAATGGTCATTTTTCCCCTTTCCTTTACCTTTGAACAACCCCATTTTTTGTGAATGGAATAATTTAAAGGTTAAAAAATCATTTTTGGCATATATTTTTAAATCCGAAATCATTTATTTCATCGATACTAATTGCTTTGTCTTTTACGCATCGTTTGAAGGTTCATTGAACGTCAATTTTTTTTTGCATAGGACCAATTCTTAGTACCTAGAATTACATAAAATGTCCTAGAGTTTGGGGGGTAAACATCAAGAAGAGCCCTAAAAACTGACATTTTGAGATCTCATCGTTCAGAACTATAGCGTTTTGTTAACGACACCCTATTTTTCATTGAAATCATACAAAATGTTTGTCCATGTTTCATTAAAATCATAAAAAAGTGTAAGTGAGAAGTGTTGGCTTGAGCTTAACCATTCTGAGAGGTTGTCAACAAATTCGATCAGATCTGAACCCAACATTTTTTCAAGGTCAACTTCCCTTGATAATGGTCCGAGAACCTAAACCCGATGCATTACACCTATATAGCACCCCCTCAACGAACATAACTGTGTTTCAGATGTTACATATTACCTGTACAAGGCAGAGGTCGTGAAGCGTCGAACAAACATCCAGTAAATCCACCCCATGATGCTGAACGCATATCCAATTGAACGACAAAGCTGTCAAGTAGTAGTTTTCCCCTCTTATAATTCACTCACTTTCTATGGTAACAAAAAAACGAAATCTATTTTAAAAAGTTTAAAAATCTTGTTATATAAAGGTGGAAGAGGAGACTTCTCTCTAAATTTCGAGGGTTTCTCGATCTACTGCTATGAGTAGTATCATAGCAGGGTCATCTGTGACAATCCAAATCGTCCATAGAAAATCCAAGGGACGAGGGTGGCAGGGACAAGTAACCAGTTTCTTCAGTATTGTGCATATGAAATAAATACTGGGTGGTATTTTTTCCTTTTCTGATTTGGACAGTTTTTTGGGTCATTTTCAAAAGGTTAAATTATCCAATCAAAGTATTTATTCTCTTTGTTTTTTTGTGTTTCATGTTTGTGCTACCAATAACTAAAATTATATATTAATTACAACTTGATGCAGTGCCAGTCTTTCTTCTTGCTGAGGACAAGAAAAACGTGGACTGGTTCTAGATAGTGAAAGGAGAGAGATTAGTATTAGCCCTTTTTGTGAAGACTTTTCTTTGCTAATATTAAGTACATTACGCGATTTTATTCGGTATATCACAATCAAAGAGGACACAAATAAGAGAAAATAAGTAACTGCTCCAAAGTAGAAAAAACGATTGTGTAAATACCATCTAAATTGGCTAGTCAATGGAGAAAACTGGAAGAAAAAACAAAAAAAACTGCATTTTAAATATACAAAGTTAGGATTGTCACGATCTAAAATCGTAGCTGTGGTTGAAGTCACCTATACTAAGAAAATGCAAGTTGTACCGTATTTGCAGACTAAAGCGCAGATGACAGGTTCAACTTCGACGCTGGTTAGCTGAGGATCGTCTGGCAGCTGCTGCTTCTGCATCTGATGCAAATCTCATTCAACAGATAGATATCCCCAGACATGCTTTGCATCCTTTCGACATAAACTGCTATTACTGACAGTTTTGTTCAGCAACCACCGATATGACGCTGTCCAAATTGCTGGTCCAGAAGAAGCAGTCCGTCGCTGTTTTACGCAAAATGCCACTGCCATGAAAATGCAGGTGTCTTCAACTCTATAATCAAAATGCCACTGCCATGAAAATGCAGGTGTCTTCAACTCTACAACTTTCTTTCATTTTTCTTCTTATTCTCCTGTGAAGAATGTCTTAATGGTAAGTGACCAATTCTTAAATCACCAAAAATAAAGAGAAATATAATGCTTTATTAATACAATGAATTCACTACTTCTATCTTGATAAATACAGTAATGCCCTACATCACTTATTATACTTAACAGAACGAAACATAGAAGCAAGGTCCACCATGAGGTATAGAGAGATCGAGGTAACTGTAAATCTAGATCCGTTGTTTTTAATTATAAGATAACTCTAACTAAAAGAAATGATTTACAAACAGTTGCTGAAGTTGAATGCCAAATTGATATAGATGTCTAGGATGAGATGGGAATTGAATATGATAATACAAGTTATATATACATGCCCCCGCTGTGTTCTTGGAAATAAACTTCCATCACAACCAAAAGATACCTTACATGGCAAAAGTTAACGTTTCTTATTCCAAACGTGTCCAGAAAGAGTGCGCCTTCATACGTTATCTGGTCCATCTGGAACTAACTGATAACCATTCCTGTTAACAATGACAGGCTTTCTACTTTCCACAGGAATGCACTTCAGGAACACTGAAATAATTGTGCTTACGAATCCTATAAGCATGCTAATAATCCATAAGTGCCAATCCAAGGGTACTGTGCTCGCGAAAGTGCCGAGGAATTCAACAATTACTACTTGGAATACAACCGTCAATGCCAAGATAGCGACAAAAATCCAGCTTTTGAAGAAACCGCGAAGGACATTGATCTTCTCCATCTCACGGCTGTTCACTTCATTGAAGACCTGAAATCAAAAGACCACTAGTTCGCAAGATGCTCACTTAAAAACTTGCATCACAAATGTACATGAGCAAAGATTGCAAAAAAGCAGGCTCAAACCTGACAGAATACGAAGGTGTTGAATATGAATGTAGTAAGGACCTGCTCCGCATTTGAACCACTTATGTTAAGCAGGCTCTTTCCCTGAAATACGAGCACACCAAGAACAACAAGCTGATAAATGCTTTGCCCTATGATGTTTCGCCACATGATCCTAGTGACAAAGGCCTCATTGCGACCTACTGGCGGACGCTTCATAATTCCATCATCTGGGGGCTCTGTAGCCAGAGCCAAAGCTCCTAAAGTGTCCATGATCATGTTGACCCACAGTAATTGAACAGCAGTCAGGGGAGCCTCTCCTAAAAATTAAATAAAAATACCGTTTAAGAATAAATTTGATGGGGAAATGTGTATGTGTGTTGTGGGGATGCTTCTAGGAGCATGTAACTTGCATGCTCCCACCCTTTTTTCTCTATAGTTTTTAAAATTTTGTGAAATGATACTAAGAGGGATTTAGATCACCATGGTGTCATTCAAATTTCAGCTTAATTCGAGTAACGGTCTCAGAATTCGAGAATCATCGACAAAATTCGAGCTTAATTTCAGAATCATTTCACTTAAAAATATTTAGAAATAAAATAAGGCTAGCAAAGTTGGCTACTCCTTGAGGGTAGCCCCATTTTCCCATATAGGGTTTAATGGAGCTGCCCCCGGGGGGAGCCAACTTGGTTATCCCTACCCTTATTTTTTTATGTTTTTTAAGGTATTTTTTAAAAACACCTGGGGTATTTAAATCACTAGATGATACCATGTTCTCATTCGAATTTCGACTCAATTTGAGACTCGTTCCTTCCATCAAGACTGTCAAATTTGTATACGTACATATACATACATGTGTGTGTGTGTGTGTGTTTACATACATGAGTGTGTGTATGTACATGTGCATATATGGCATCGAAAGCGAACGTCGAGAAAACCTGTGATGCAGGCTGAAAAGAAGTTGAGAATCAGAGCCACAATGTTAACTGTCAGTTGGAATTGTACAAACTTCTGGATATTTATATAAACTGCACGGCCCCATTTGGCTACAGTTGTAATCGTTGCAAAATTGTCGTCCATTACAATAACATCAGCATTCTCTTTTGCAACCTAATTGTGAAAAGTCAGGAAAATACACAAGTTCACTATATAATACCTAACATAATGTACAAAATAAAACACATGTTATAGATGTCAGTGTGATTCAAATAAGACAAGGATAAACAAACGAGAATTCGTTATAGTTACAACGAGAAATCCATTGGTAAATGGATGATCTTGGACCGGGCAGCCACAAGTCTTAATAAATATAACAGAAAACCAATGTGCAAAAGACTGTCCTAGAAGAAGGAAATTTTTTAAAGCAATATTTCATTTAAGTGACCAATACGTCTTCATATGTTCTTGAAACCTGGATGTTGTGCGGGAATATCAAATCATCAACCATAAGACTATTTATTAAGTGGGTTATCCAATGTGCAATTCCTAATTGGAAAATTTTTGGAATACCCGCTCTGAATTAAGAACTTGAAGCTGCTGCACCAAAATGGAGATTTGCTCAAGGTAACAGCGAAGGACCTGGTTCTATCAGAGTTCAATACACACTATTAAGCAACTTCCAATTCGTTTATTGTTGTGCAAGAATAATTCATATGGGAAAAAAACAGAGAAATTTAAGAATTATGTATCATTTCCATATCATTATAATACGGTTGAGCCAACGAAAAAGCAGTCTTAAGGGGGGGGGACCCGAAAAACTTAGTAAAGTGTAGCGCTGGGAACTATATTATCATTCCTGATTTTATGTATTCTTTTTTTGTTTATCTCTAGTATGTAATTTGATGAACATGTTTCTCCTTTTATATAAGAGAATTCCAGGGCCACTTTATCAATCAAACCACTATTCTATTTCCACATAAAACAAGGATCTTAGATCGGAGTTCTTGTACCCCGTGCCCTAACCCTACCTGTCTCCCCCCACACCTTGCGTTGCTACGAGGCTACGCCCGATGCCCCCAAATCACCGCCAGTGCTTCCAACCCATGCTCCACCGGCTGTTGGTGGTCCCAACCCCCATCATCGGGACCCGCAGCGCCTCCTGCAGTGTCCCTCGCTGCAGTGACCTTGGGGTGCATTTACGACACCTATTGCTGTAAATATACCCTAGGTGGCACCGTTTGCAGCCACTGAGGTTTGATTTCATCACCAAGCGCCTTGATTTTGTGTCATTTCTGGTAAAACAGACCTTGGGGTTCTTCTGTGCACCCTAGAGAAACCCCTCAATTGATGAGAATGGTTGTATGAATCAACACATACATCCAATCACCTACATGTTCATGTAGACTCATTCAGATCGGTCTACAACCTTAGTTGAGGTATGTTTCAGCCGTCTTATCATCATTTTAGACAACAAGGGTGACGTTTTTTCTTTGTCTGGTGCCTTAAAGGGCATGGTGCACATCATAAAGATGGATAGGAATAATTACGAGTTATGGTCCATGTAGTTTTTGGCCCTGATGCAGTGCAATAAAAAAAATAAGGAGTACATACTGACCCAACCAGAGTTAACGGGTAAGACTGGAGAGAATGTTGCGCTTAGTTTAGTTAACGGATAAGACTGGAGAGAATGTTGCGCTTAGTTTTGGCGTAGTGTGATGGACGCCTTTGAAAGGAATGCTGCGCTTTTCATCCCGGTGTTGGGGAAGGGAGACTCATTCAAGTTTTGGCAAGATGACTGGTCGGGCGGTGGTCCTTTTCAGGTGCGTTTTCCGCATTTGTTCGCATTAGCGTCAAATAAGAATGCGACCGTGGTTGATTGTTGGTTGGATGGGTGCTGGTGTCCACGCTTCTCCGCGAACTTCTCTGAGCAGCGGGTGGACGATTTTGTTTCGTTGTTGGTAGCCCTTCGTGATGTTGCTACGCCGAATGTGCAAGTGGATCATTGGCATTGGAAGGACGGCCCTTTTTCCACGCGGAAGGCCTACCGGGCGCTGGTCATTCCTCCTCCTACTGACTCTTCTCTTCTTGTGCGTGACTGTGGATTCTTTTGGGGCTTGCGCTTGCTGGAGCGCATCGGCATATTCCTTTGGGACTGCATAGACGGAGGCTGATGACTCATGATCGTTGTGCTTCAATCTTTGATAACTTCAGTGCCTCTTGTCCCCTTTGTAATGATGATGACGAATCTATCGACCACCTTTTCTTCGGCTGTCAGATGGTGTCGGGGATCTGGGACGACTTGCCTTGGGCGAGAGCGGACAACCTCTCTGCTCTATGCGAGCTTCTTTGGACCAACAGGAAAAGGGATAGGCGGGATCTATTGGCTCCCGTTGCGCGACTGTGGTGCATCTGGCTTGGCAGGAACGAAGCTATTTTCTCCGGGCAGCGGTTCTATAGGGAAAACATTCTTATTCTGTGTGCTCGCTTTATTAGTGACCGGTGTAGTATGTAGGGTGTTGGGCCATCTGGTTGCGGGCGGGGGCCTCCTTTAGCCTCGGTTTATTTGTTGTTTTTGCTTCTGGCTTTTGTTTTTTTCTCTCCCTCCTCGACTTTGTAAGTATCCTTTTTTATTTTCTTTAATACATTGCTGGGGCGAACACCAACAAATGTCTCCCCCTCTTTTGAGCGTAAAAAAAAAGACTGGAGAGAATGTTTCAAGGAAGCAGGATGATGCATATGCGCTTATTTGGCTCTCCGAGACTCTCATCATGAAGATAGCCAATGATATTGTGAATCATCCCACTGCTAAGGCCATATGAGATATCCTCGCATCCACATATGGACAGGTGAAGAATGAAGCTAAGATCTTTCAATTGCAATATGACATTTTCATGACCAAATAGAATGGGTGTCCTCTACCAGCTTCTATTCCTTGCTTCGTGGCATGTTCGAGAAGCTTCACAGCTTCATGCCAAGGCTACATGGACGTCGCCATGTGTCATGCACCATCGACTACTCTTGAGAATACCAAAACCAGTGTCTAATCCCTGGTCAGGTTCTTACCCCTCAGGACTCAGTTGACGGTATGTCCCTCCTTCTGAACCGCCAACAAGAGAGTAGTGAACAGATGATGTCGCATAATATTAATGTGGCTCATTTTTCAAACAATTTTGCAACATCCCAGAACGAACAGACCGAGCTCCTCTATCATCTCAATGATAGAATAGAGAAGCTCGAAGTCTCAAAGTCCTCCTCTCGTCGACCCTCCAGGACTGCTCCTCCTTCCCCTACTCATGCTAGAGCCCCAATACCTTCTCCTTATCCCTCTCCCCAATCCAGGCCCTCTGATCTTGCTTTATCGTCTCGCATTGGAAAAAAACTTCACATCGAAGAGATTCCATATGAAGAAGAAGTTGAGACTGAGTCTGAAGAAGAAGATGATGATATGGTTGACTTCAACTATGACTCAGATGCTTAGTTGTTCTTTCTTGTTTCTCTATTGTTTTCAGTTAAGTACACTATGCATGCTTTTCTATAATATTTCACTATGTGATGTTATGCAACTTTTTTGATAAAATTTATGCTTGAAGTTTATCTTTTTGTGCTTGCTTGTGTTCCATTTAAATTATCACAAAAAAGGGGGAGAAGACAAAATGAAAACTTAACTAAAAGAAATTTTTTTCTAGGAAGTTAAGACTTTGGGGTCTTAGGTCAGCATGAGAAAACTAAAACTAAATTGAATAATATTTTAAAAGACTAAAGTGTGTTTTTTGTCATCTTTAAAAATGAGGGGATTGTTATAATCTCGTTTACTCTTATTTTAAAACTGACACATGCATTATCTCTACTTGCATAAGTGTATTTTTTCGCAGGATCTTCAAACTTTTTTCAACAAAGTTAAAGTCAGGCCTTCGATTGATCGTCCATTGCAACTTTTGCTGATAGATCATCCGATGATCGCTCATGATACTTCACTGATCAATCATTATGCAGCCAACCGATGAACATTTAGAAGCGATTGATTATTGATTTTTATATGATCGATAAGACACATTGATCGATCATGTCTTTAGTAGTTATCGATCATTTTTTGAATGTTGTCTATGCTTGACCATTCGGATTGGTAGTTGGAATATTGGCACTTTAACAGTAAAATTGATGCAGATAGTGGTACGATGGAAAGAAGGAAGATTCATATACTATGTCTTCAAGAGACTAAATGAGTTGGAGAGAAAGCAAGGGAGATAGAGAAGACATGCTTTAAACTTTGGTATTTAGGTAAAGATAAGGGCAGACGGTGTTGGAGTGGTTGTTTGTAAGGATTTGAGGATTGTATGGTTGAGGTGCAAAGATTCGGGGATAGGAGTATTTTGCTAAAATTGGTGCTTGAAGAAGAAATTCTAAATACCATCTCAATTTATGCACCGCAAATTGTTTTAGATGAAAGGACTAAATAAGCTTTTGGGAGTATCTGGATAAGATTTTACAAAGAATCCCACAAAGAGAGATGATTTGCATAGGTGGAGATCTTAATGGACATGTGAGAAAAGATGCATTAAGGTATGATAGTGTTCATGGAGGACGTGGTTTTAGGGATAGAAATGAAGAGGGAAAAATCACTTTAGATTTTGTAACGGTATATGATCTTTTCATTGCAAACGCTCTCTTCAAGAAGAGGGAGGAGCATTTAATTACTTATAAGAGTGGCACAACTAGAACATATATAGATTACTTTACGTTGAGGAGAAGAGATTGGTTGTGTTGTAAAGACTGCAAAGTAATCCCAGGAGAGAGTTTGACAACCCAACATCACTTGTTAGTCTTGGATGTGCAAATAAAAGGGTTATTAAAGAAAAGGAGGGTTCTTACGATCACTAGAACTAGATGGTGGAATCTTCCACTGAAACAATCGAGCTTCAGGGAGAAGGTTTTAGAAGACTTATCTTGGGATTATAGCGGAAGTGCAAATGAGATGTGGGAGGTATTAGCATCTTGTGTCCGAAAGGTAGCCTAAGAGATGCTAGGTGAGTCAAAGGGAGGAGCTCTAGGTCAAAAGGAGGCTTGGTAGTGGAGTGAAGGCGAGCAAGCACGGTATGAAAAGGCTAGCCTCTAGGCGGTCGAGGCGGAACGGGGCGGGGCATTTTAGCCTCGAGGCGCACGCCTCAGATGGTATTTATGAGGCGTACGCCTCAGAAGGTCGAGGCGGTCCGAGGTGGTGAGGCGATCGAGGCAGAACGAGACGGTCTGTGAGGCATTTTCTAGATTTTTAAAGCACATTTTAAAGATTTAAATTATATTATTGGTAGTTTTAGATGCTTATAAATGTATAGATGTCTATAATATATATTTACAAGATGAATTCGTGGAATTTTAAGTTTGTTCATATTCATATTGAGCATTAAACTTGTCTAATTTTTTCAAGAAATTTTTAATATTGCACTTATAAATACACAATCAATAAAGCTTAAAGAAAATCTAGTGTTAAGAGAGGTGAAATAATGAATGATGTAATATACCAACTAGAAAAAATAAGATTAGATTCAAGGCATGTCAAGTTGTCATATTTTATATGTTAGTCATATAACAAGTACATCTAATCATAATTATGCACCACAATATTTTAAACAAAAAATATGTTATCTTTGATACTTTGATGAAAATTATACCCAATGATTCTATTTCTGAATGGGTAGAAATTTAGTAGATAGGTTTATGAAATTTACATTCCTTTCTTTCACATTCTTATCTTCATAATTTCATCATATATTACAATGTTATATATTATATGTATGTTAGCTTAGATAATTTCATCGGTAAATATATTTATTATCTTTTTTATAAGTATTTTCCTATACAAACTGAGGCTTATGCCTCGACCGCCTCGAGACTACGCCTCACCTCGCCTCCAAGGAAAATGCCTCGTTCCGCCTTTCGTTTTTTCAAACCTTAGGAGCAAGAGAAGCTAAAAATTAAAAGAGCACGTTGTAAAGTTATGTCTAAGCGAAGAAGGAAGCAAAGAAGGCTGTAAACGAAGCTAAGTCAAAAGCTTATGAAGTATTGTATAAAAATCATGACTCTAAGGAGGGCCAGAAGGATATATTCAGGTTGACCAAAGCAAGAGAAAGAAAGACCAAAGACCTTTCTCAAGTGAGATGCATTAAGGACGAGGAAGGTCGCGTGTTTGTTACTCAGAAGGATATAGAGACTAGATGAGAGCAATACTTCCATAAACTTTTCATTGGGGAAGGAAATAGAGAGATCACTTTGGGTGATCTAGCTAGTAGTGGAAATTACTTGAATCATGCAAGCTATATACGAATACAAAGAAATGAAGTAGAGGAGGCTTTGAAGGTTATGAGACCTGGGAAAGGTGTAGGAATGGATGGTATCCCTGTAGAAGTATGGAGAGTTTTAGGTGAGTGTAGTTTGACTTGGCTTACGAATCTATTCAATGTTATTTGGCGAAGCAAGAAAATGCCTGAAGATTGGAGGAGTATCGTGGCGCCTCTTTACAAGAATAAAGGAGACATTCAAAATTGTTCAAATTATAGAGGTATCAAGCTGATGAGTCACATTGTGAAAATTTGGAAACGTGTGATCGAAAGAAGGTTGAGGCAAGTTTTCAAAGTAAAAGAAAACCAATTCGGATTCATACAGGTCGCTCAACTATTGAAGCCATCCATTTGCTGAGGTGAACAATGAAGATTTATAGAGCTAAAAGGAAGAACCTCCATATGATCTTTATTGATTTGGAGAAGGCTTATGATTTTGTCCCATGAGAGGTATTGTGGAGAGTTTTGGAGAAGAGACAAGTACCTGTCCTTATACATTAACCTCATAAAGGATATGTATGATAGGGCTTTTTCTTGTGTAAGGATCCCGTCTGGGAAGACTGACTATTTTGACACCAGCATTGGTTTACATCAAGGTTCATCTTTGAGTCCGTTTCTTTTTACTTTGATTATGGATGAGTTTACAGGTCACATTCAGGATGGGTTACCTTGATGTATGTTATTTGCTGATAATATTGTGTTGATTGACGAGACTAGAGATGGAGTAATGAGAAGCTTGAGGTCTAGAGACATGCATTGGAGACTAAAGGATTTCGTATAAGTAGGGCTAAGACGAAATATATGGAGTGCACCTTTGATGGAAGCAATGTTGAAGGAATCGAGGTGAAGATAGGTAACGATAACATTCAGAAGAGAGATTCTTTTAGATATATGGGATCTATTTTGCAACATGATGGTGAAATCGATGGAGATGTTACTAATAGAATAAATGCAGTCTGGCTAAAGTGGAGAGGAGCCTCCGTTGTTATCTGTGATAAGAAAATTCCTTTAAAAATTAAAGGAAAGTTTTACAAAGCCGCCGTAAGACCTGCTATGCTCTATGGATCTGAATGTTAGCCTGTAAACCATAGAATGTGCAACGAATGGTTGTAGGAGAAATGAAAATGCTAAGGTGGATGTGTTGACACACATGTAAAGATCGGATTCGGAATGAGTTGGTGTAGCTCCGATCGAGGATAAGATGCGATAAAGCTGCTTAAGATGGTTTGGTCATTTGCAACGAAGGTCAGCTGATGCACCAGTTAGGAGATGCGAGTGTTGGGATGTTAAGCCGTCTAAGAGAGGGCGAGGACGACCCAAGAAGTGTTGGAAAGAGATTATACGATGGGACTTAGTTTTTTGGATATAAGTCCGAGATTGACCTAAGATAGATCTGAATGAAGGCGAAGAATCCATGTACCCGACCCTACTTAATTGTGGGAAAAGGCTTTGTTGTTGTTGTTGTTGTCTATCCTTGACCATTACCTTTTATTGATCCATAAGTCACTTTTCATGATTGATCATTTATTTGAATTTTGAATTCAATAATCGATCTTTCAATCGACCGTGTCCTCTTATATGACGATCATATGGGTATTGATCATATTCTTTGTATCGATCAATTATTACATATTAAAATGTTACTATTTTTGGATTCCAACAGTTAAATGGTTCAAACCCTATAAAAGGAGATCCCTTACCTCCTCATCTCAACACACAACTCATTCAAATATTCTTCTCCTTCCCTCACTCTTGAGTGCTCATATCTTTCAAGAGAGAAGGTTTCTAAGCTGAAAGCTAGTCCTGATCTGTAGCAAGCTTCTCAAGCTCTCTCTGTGTGCAATCAGAGATTTCTTTAAAACTGCTTAAAGAAATTCGGTGATAAGTTTCTTATAGCTTTCACTTATGTTTGATTAAATTATGTGCATATCCTTGTTGATATATTCTCTTTGTTGATTATTGATCTCTGTTAATTTATTGTTTATTTAGTCAGCACCTATAAGTGTTTTATCATGTTCAAGATAGCATTGTTCTGCAGATACTCTCGAAGTCCTCTCTACAAGAAGCTCGATGTGAAGCCTCAAGTGGTGCTACAACTAGCTCAATTGTAGTTGTGAGTTTGGTGTTTGATCCAAAATTGTGACTTTGGTGTGTGATCCAAAGTTGTAAGCACTATGCTTATAATCAGTTGAGATATTCATCTAAATATCTCAGGATATAGTGGAATAGTTGGTTGGCACGGATAACCGGGAATCCTAAATTAGGAAGGCTTGGATCGTGGTTTTCACCTACTTGGGTTTTCACGTTAACATATTGTGCAGGGTAATTGTTGTTTCTAATTGGATTAGATTGCTTGTTCACTACTTCTGCGAAAAGACACCCCCTCTCTGGAGTGTATTCGATCCACAAATACGGTCACCTTCCTCTGCATAATTTGTACCATGTCCTCCATAAACATTCTCTTGATCCACCTTCCAGTGTGAGACTTGCCAGCTTGAGAAGCATCACCGATCTTCTTTCGCAGGTCATCAAACCCATAGTAGCAGCAGTTTATCTGAGTTGGTTCATTATGACATTTGGAGTCCCAATAATGTTCTTGACCATCAAGGATTCAGGTTTTATCTTGTAGTTGTGGATGATTTTTCTGGACTATCATGAGTTTCTCTTTAAAAAACAAGTCTAAAGCTGACTTTGCCATTCAATCATTTATTATTGAAATAAAGAATTTTTTTCTGCTATGGTTAAGTATGTTCTAGTGGTCTAGTGGTAGTACAGTGTGTACAGGGTCTAAAACCCACTTAATGGTCTAGTGGTAGTACAGTGTGTCTACCACACAAAAGATCAGGGTTCAAATCCCACTCTTGTAGTGGTTGCGTTAGGTAGTCGACGGCCAGCGTAAAAAATAGTCGAATCTTTCAACATGGGTTTGAGCAAGAATCCATGTAGCCAACCCTACTTATAGTGGGAGAAGGCTTAGTACATTTTTTATGGTTAAGTATGTTCGTTCTGGAAATGCCTTGGAGTTACATACTTTACAGCTTTCTGAATTCTTCAGGTTTCTTGGAATCATATACAAAACCTCATGTGCATACACTTCCCAACATCATAGTATTGTCGAACTCAAACAATGTCATTTACTTAATGTGACCAGGACCCTCTAGATTTAAAGTCGTATTCCCCATTCTTTCTAGGATAACGCGGTTCTCACTGCCTGTTACTGGTGAATCGTATGCCATTCTCGGTTTTAGGAGATAAGGTTGCTTTCTCGATTGCGTTTCCCGAGAAGGACATGTTCTCCCTTACGTCCCATGTCTTTGGCTCTGTGGCAACTGTGCATCTCCTGACTCCTGGTCATGACAAGCTCTCCCTTAGAGCTGTCGAGTATATCTTTGTAGAATATTCTCAAACCTATAAGGGGTACCTTTGTTTTGATCCGGTCAGATGGAAGTAATACGTTAGTGTTTGTCACCTTTTTTTGAGTTTGTCGTGTATGTCTCTACTACATCTGACAAGTTGACCCCATCTAACTCCAGAGAAGAGGTATACGTGCCTCCTCTTCCTCCTATGTCACCACCACCTCCAACTCCACTAGCTCCTCCATCACCGCCACCTCCACCATCTCCTATTGTGGCTCCTCCACCCCCGCCTCCCAATATGTTGGCTAAGTTTTTGTCATATTTTACATTCACAGGCCTCCTATTGTTCCTTCTGTTCATGAACCTTCACCATCATCCACCATGCTCACATATGTCGTAAGCACATTATTTCTACTAATGGCAGTGGTGATTTGTCTATGCAGCAAGCTACTTTATAGGACGAGCATGAGTCTTCACAAGAGGATACTTTACAGGCTATTGAGGATGCAAATGATCTTGATATGCCCATTGCTCTGTGGAAGCAGAGGCATATTTGTGCTATGTATCATCTCGCTGCTCATGTCTCTTTGGGAGTCTTTTAGAGGATTTCATGAGATTTGTTGTGCGTCAAGGGCATCTGTGATTGGATGTAAGTGGGTGTTTACACTGATTCAGTGTGCAGATGGCAATGTTCAACATTACAAGGACAAACTTGTGGTTCATGGGTTCATCAGACTTATAAGGTGGACTATCATGAAACCTTTTCTCCCGTATCTCGTCATTCCGCACTAAGGATCCTTCTCTCAGTTGCAGTGATACATGATTGGTCCTTGTCTCATCTTGAAGTGAAGAATGCATTTCTCTGTGGTGACCTACAAGAGGAAGTTTACATGCAACAACCACCAAGGTTCGTTGTTAAGAGGGAGTGTCAGAAGGTCTGCAGACTTCATAAGCCTATTTATGGCATTAAGAAAAGTCCAAGAGCAAGGTTCCAGAAGCTCTCGGATTTGATAGAGCAACATGGTTTCATGAGATCTACTACAGATCATTCATTGTTTGTTCAGAGGACTCAAAGAGGTATGATTGTTAGATTGGTCTATGTTGATGATATCATTGTTGCAGGAGATAATATACATGGTATTAGTGTGTCTAAGGAGTTCTTTAGATAGCAGTTTTCACCTAAGATCTTGGTGATTTGTGATACTTCTTCAGGTTTGATTTTCCAGGAACCAATAGGGTCTTGTGATGACCCGGAGGGAGTACGTTACTGATTTTCTACGTGAGACAGGAATGGCATATTGCAGACCCGCTAGTACTCTTATGGATCCTAGCATGAAGTTATATGATGATGATACAACAGATGTGATAAGAGGAGATACAAGGAACTCGTAGGGAGGCTCCTATATGTGACTATTTCCAAACCAAACATTTCCTTTGTTGTGAGCAAAGTTAGTCAGTTAATCGAGCAACTTACACACGCACATATGGATGTGGTTCACATGATTCTGAGATATCTGAAGACATCTCTAAGTGTAGGATTGCTCTTTAGCAGAGGAGCATCCCTCGCCATTACATAATGTACATATGCATATTATACAGAATGTCCCAAGGATAGGAAATCCACCTCAAGTTTCGCTCTGTTCATGGGGAGTTCTTTGGTGTCAAGGAAGAGCAAGGAGCAGACCACATTTTCCAGATACAGTGCATAGTCATAATTGAGAACCATGATGCAGGGAAGCACTAAGAAGATGCAGGTCAGATCCGTTCTGACTAACCTTACTATTGATACACCTCTGATTGGCATATATGAGTGGAAGCGAGAGTGGGAGAGCAGTCGAGAGCGGTGTTGAAGGGGAGAAGGCTGCCTCTAGTGGTGATCGGAGGGCCACCAACCTAGAGAGGGAGGAGGGTGATGTGAAGCAGTATGTGGAGATGGAAGATCTTGCAAGGGATGGTCCTTAGAGTGCTCGAAGGGGTGGAATCACCTTCCGACTGTCAAGAACCTCTCGACGAGATGGTGTTATAGGTGTAGCGTGACAAATCACTTGTCCATGGCATGTGGGTCGACCGTTCAGTTATGCTTCTACTGCGGGCTTTCGGGACATCGTCGGAGGGAATGTCCAACAAGAGGGAAGCACTCGAAGATGAAACCTCCCACGGCAACAGTGGAGGCTGCAGGGCGTGGTGCTCGATCGGTTGTTTCAGAAGAAGAGGCATTGATCCTGCCCCCTGATGCGATGTTAGATGAGGCGTAGGAAAACCTGATGCGAAGGTTGTAAAAGGAGGCGACAAAGGAGGATCCACTGGATGGACTGGTGATGGGGGAAGGTAGCATACTGATCTTGAGAAACTTGAGGGAGAGGTTGTTGGACACGCAGGGTCGAGGAATCAACATCGACTCCGTGTAGCTAAATGGGGGAGCCCTCTGCATCAGAGGGCTATCGTCAGGGGGTGTGAAAGAGGCCATTATGGGGGTGATGGAGTACAACATGTCTCCCGATGCGAGGGGGTGATCAAATGACATCAGCCGCAATTCCTAGATGGAGGAGCTGGTGATGGAGAGACGACGTGGAAGCTTTCGATGGGATGAGTTCCCTAAGGTGCAGAAGGGTAGAGATACTTCGAGAGGTGAAGAGTATTTGTGACGTTGTATAGGTCTACGTCATCGACATGAAGGCTAGGAGAGGGGTCGGACATGGTCCTTCTGATGAAGGGAAAGAAGCCCCACACACACCTTAGAGCCACGTTGTGGATCTGTCGGAGACCTGTTCCTCTATGCATGGCGATCATCGGAGATGGAGGTGCTGAGGGGTTGTCAGCAACCGGGACTATTGAAGATCAAAGGTCAAGCCCGACGGCCAAAAGTTCGAAGGTCGACAGTCGTGAGGAAGATGAAGAACAAAGGTTTCCCCCGAGAAACCCTCATATATATTTCAGACCGTTGAATAGGGCAATACTAAGCGGTGGTTACTCGGAACTGGCAACGTGTCATCATTTAAACCTGGCTAACCTCAAATGCAAGAACCAAGCTTCAGGGGCTCCTGTAATGGGTCACACCTTTATGGTTTCAGACCCGAAATCGACAATGGGAAAGCTAAATTCAAGCCCAATTACTGGGGATACGAACCCAAATCCGAGTCAGCGTCTCTCGGATCCCCCGATGTCAGATGTTGCAGTTCACTTCTTGAGCTTGGGGATTCACCTGATTATAAGGATGGATCTGAGCCCAAAACGAAGGCTACCCGCATCAGTCGATGAAGGCAAGAGAGCAAGAGTCCCGTTGGTTACTGCTCCGCTCAGAATACAACACATGGTGCCCAACGAGAATTTGGGAGCATGACTGACTTCTCACGAGGCCAAGTTAATCGGTTGTTCAGGGAACCTCCCACCCTCGACATACCGTACAGAGGCGACGATGGTTCCTACCATAGATTTTGGTGGCAGCTTTCAGATCGCAGGGGTCAGATATGTTGCTAGTCAATGAAAAAGGCTTGTGATGCCTTCTCGCAAGGCGAAAAATATGGGTGGGTCCTAACAGAAAATATCGAGGCAACATGCAAGAGATGATCCACATTCTTTGGGGGGGAGGATCGGGCCACTCAAGCAAGAAGCATACTTTCTCCCAGAAGCAAGGCCTAATGTGCAGGACTGGGAGGCAAATCAGCTTGACCGTGAACGAGTAATGGAAGGGGGCGAGATCAACAACAAATGGCAGTAACTTGGAGGAAGTGTGGCGAGAAACGAATGAGAGGCTAGCTACGTGGTACAGGAAGGCAAGAAGCCCCAAAAGGTGAAGAATTCTGAATGTCGCAAGGAGGGAAGCGGTGATGGGGCTACAACTAAGGTGTGCGAAGATGTTGAAACAAAGAGGACCTTTGAGCTGATAATCGTGCAAGGGATAGGGGTGTGAATGGTAGGGCATCCCCCTCGATTTCTCAATGAAGATCCATACTTGGAACGTGCGGGGCCTAGACCAAACAAATAAACGAATAGTAGTTGGGTCCAACCTCGAAGTGAGATTGGTCATCATTGTTATAGTTCCAAAAGCATGACGAGTATCTTATCTTCTTCCCCCTTGATGTGGTACGGGGAGGAGATGCTCAGCTCGTTATCCTTTCGAGGGACCACGGACATGACGGTGAATGGGAGAGTTGAGTGTGTCGGTGCAGAACGTGGACGGAGTTGGCGTTGAGGCAGGCGGGTGGACTTCTGCGTGGTAATATATATCTTGGTCATCACCTGAGTTGGGTTGTTAACTAAGTACATGAGCAAAGGCACAACGAGGACATATAATTGATGTAAATAGGATGAAAACTGGTAGCGTTATATTTTACGGGTGGGGAATTTTTTTCTTTTTTTCTCTTTTTTCCTTGACCAAAGACCTTTCTCAAGTGAGATACATTAAGGATGAGGAAGGTCACGTGTTTGTTACTCAGAAGGATATAGAGACTAGATGGGAGCAGTACTTCCATAAACTTTTCACTGGAGAAGGAAATAGAGAGATCACTTTGGGTGATCTAGCTAGTAGTGAAAGTTACTTGAATCGTGCATGCTATAGACGAATACAAAGAAAAGAAGTAGAGGAGGCTTTGAAGGTAATGCGACCAGGGAAAGGTGTTGGACCGGATGACATCCCTGTAGAAGTATGGAAAGTTTTAGGTGAGCGTGGTTTGACTTGGCTTACGAATCTATTCAATGTTATTTGGCGAAGCAAGAAAATGCCTGAAGATTGGAGGAGGAGTATCGTGGTGCCTCTTTATAAGAACAAAGGAGACATTCAAAATTGTTCAAATTACAGAGGTATCAAGCTGATGAGTCACATTATGAAAATTTGAGAGCGTGTGATCGAAAGAAGGTTGAGGCAAGTTTCCCAAGTAAAAGAAAACCAATTCGAATTCATGTCAGGTCGCTCAACTATTGAAGCCATCCATTTGCTGAGGAGAACAATGGAGATTTATAGAGCTAAAAGGAAGAATCTCCATATGATCTTTATTGATTTGGAGAAGGCTTATGATTCCGTCCCACGAGAGATACTGTGGAGAGTTTTGGAGAAGAGACAAGTACATGTCCTATACATTAATCTCATAAAGGATATGTATGATAGGGCTTTATCTTGTGTAAGGACCCCGACGGGGAAGACTGACTATTTTGATATCAACATTGGTTTACATCAAGGTTCAGCTTTGAGTCCATTTCTTTTTACTTTGATTATGGACGAGTTGACAAGTCACATTCAGGATGAGTTACCTTGGTGTATGTTATTTGCTGATGATATTGTGTTGATTGACGAGACTATAGATGGAGTAAATGAGAAGCTTGAGTTTTGGAGACATGCATTGGAGACTAAAGGTTTTCGTATAAGTAGGGCTAAGACGGAATATATGGAATGCACCTTTGATGAAAGCAATGGTGAAGGAATCGAGGTGAAGATTGGTGACGATAACATTCAGAAGAGAGATTCTTTTAGATATCTGGGATCTATTTTGCAACATGATGGGGAAATTGATGGAGATGTTACTAATAGAATAAATGCAAGTTGGCTAAAGTGGAGAGGAGCCTCCGTTGTTCTCTGTGATAAGAAAATTCCTTTAAAAATTAAAGGAAAGTTTTACAAAGCAGCTGTGAGACATGCTATGCTTTATGGTTCTGAATGTTGGCCTGTGAACCATAGACATGTGCAGAGAATGGCTGTAGCAGAAATGAAAATGCTAAGATGGATGTGTGGACATACACGTAAAGATCGGATTCGGAATGATGCAATCAGAAAGAAAGTTGGTGTAGCTCCGATCGAGGATAAGATGCGAGAAAACTGCTTAAGATGATTTGGTCATTTGCAAAGAAGGTCAACTGATGCACTGGTTAGGAGATGCGAATGTTGGGATGTTGAGCCGGCTAAGAGAGGGCGAGGACGGCCCAAGAAGTGTTGGAAAGAGACTATACGAAGGGATCTTAGTTTTTTGGATATAAGTCTGAGATTGACCCAAGATAGATCTGAATGGAGGCGAAGAATCCATGTAGCCGACCCTACTTAATTGTGGGAAAAGGCTTTGTTGTTGTTGTTTCTCTTTTTTTCCTTCTTCGATATCTAATCATTCACCCTCCACTTTCCTTTCATTGTCAATATCCATAGTGATTGATGTTATTGTTACTATTGTGTATCTCCTCTCAAGGCCTAGTGGTTAAGATTACCTGTAGCTAGCGGTACCCTAACCAACTAGCGGTCCTTTGATTCGTTAACCATCGAGATGCATGCCCATTACTTGGATGTAGTGAGAAGTCGCCACTTCTCGAGTGATTATATCCAAAGTCATTCCTTCTCATTTGCTTTCCAGGACTGTAATTTACTTGTGACTTATCACAGAATAATATCCGTCGATCACCTCATTGTGTGCTATACCACAGGTTTCGATTTGAAGGATCTACCATAGTCAATAGGGAGCAAAATCTCAAACTTCACTTATTTCACTCTTCTTTTCTTTCACCACGCATTTTTCAAATTTTAACTTCCCAAGGCTCTATCCTAAAAATCAAATACATCTCCCGATGTAAATGATTCCCATAATTTTTCCCATGTGTCCTAATATTAACTCAACCCATAGGTATCCACATGATCTTAAAGTAGTACTTAATAAACAACCAACTCGGAAAGAGGAATGGTAAAAATATTATTTACATCAAGGAAATCCTCACCTCTAATATGAGCAGTCTCATCGTTCAAACTCCAGAATAATCCATTCGAGTTTGGCATCGCTGCAAGTATAAATTATTGTTAAGAGTGGATTCCTTAATCGGCTGGAGAATAAGAAATCAACGATTAATAGTTTCATATGGAACTATATCCTTCACCTTTTCCCTTTTAACCCTTGTCTTTTTTATTCTTATTATTTCCCACTCAAACATACATGGTCGTCATTATCGTCATTTACATCCATACACCGACATCTCCCAAATATCATATTCACTTTCATTCTGTTCTTCCATCAAACTTTTCAATAAACACCAATAACATCATTATCGACATGTTCCCCATTCATTTCCATAAGTACACCCCAATGTAATTTCTATAACACTTATAACATTACTCCTATCATCATTTTTATCAATTACTCATATTACAATTTGCGAGTCACTCTAAAATATATATTTCCTCCATTAAAACTTTGTTAACTCCATACAAAGAATACACATTGTAATGGAAAGATTTCCAAAAATAAAGATTATCTTCTCAAAATCCATGCATATGAAACCTCTCTTTTTTCCATCTCTATCCCTCAAACTTCTAACTATCAAAGGAATCACACACACGCACCCACACATTTACCCTTTACATAAGATAGCCTTTCACCATAATATCTCTTCCTTGCATTTCTCATTTTCTCACTCAAACAGACCATTATTCATTGTTTAATCAATTCTAACCATTAAAATTAACACAGTCGATTAGTAATCCCATAATCAACGAGGGGATATTGTTCCACCATCAAACATCTACAAAGTTTATAAAAACCTATGTGTAAACACAACAGCATGTCACATCTCACTGTTATACAATCCACCAAAATTTGAATATACATTTGATTACATCTTTTGCATAAAAACTAAATCCAAACTCTAACATACCATTCACTCTATTGTTCCAACAATCAAGCATTCCTCACTTTTTTTGCAATACTAAATCAAATCTAAAAAAGCATTCCTCATACATCACAAATTTTCACATGCAAAATCAAATCTCATCTACATTGATCATTTTGTTCTAACACAACCCTTATCACTGATTCTGTTTAAACATCCATTACCCCTCTATTGAAAGTAAGCATATAGATCCATAAAGCACCAAAGTTGATCACATTCAACCACTACACTAAAATAAATCAATATCTCATCCCAAATAACCTTAGTCAACAAGAAAATCAAAATAGAAAGGTTGGTGAGATGACTTACCTCTTTTTCTTTGTTTTCTTCTCTTTTTCTCATTTCCTTCTCTTCTTCTTCTCCTCTCTTTCTCCCTGTTGTTCCCTTCTATGCCTCTCCTTTCTTTCCACTCTATGGTTTTTAGGCAGAAGGAATAAGGACGCGGAGAAGGGGAAAGAGTCGAATGGGGCATCGAACTCTCTCAACATCCCTCATTAAGTTGTGGGGTCATTTACATGCACGCCCCGCAACTTCACTATATTAATGTCAGCTTTTTTACACTCATAGATGTAACATTCTACCCCTCTTAAGCAATTTTATCCTCAAAATTTGACATACCTTCGATGATAAACAATACTGGAAACTTTGTACGCATCTCATCTTCGAGATCCCATGTGACTTCGCTACTTTTTTGATCTCTCCACAAAATCTTTACAAGATGCAATGTCTTGTTGCAAAGCTTCTTCTCCATTATATCTATAATCTCAATCGGATGCTCTTGATATGTAATATTGGGCTCCAACTGTATATCTTCATACTGGATCAGATGGCCACTACCTGGTATATATTTCATTAGGTTTGATATGTGAAACACATTAAGAACTTCAAATAAGTGCGGTGGGAATGCCACCCTTTGCCATTAGTCCCACACGTTCGAGTATCTCAAAGGGACCAATGTACCTTGGTTTTAACTTTCCTTCGATTCCGAATCTTTGAGTGCCTTTCATAGGAGATACATTAACGAACATCGAATCTCCATCAATGAATTCTACATCTCCCATCCAATCGTCACAATAAATCTTTTGACGGCTTTGAGTTGCTAGGAACTTCTTCGTGATCTTCATGATCACATCAATAGTCTCTTGAACCATCTCAGGTCCCCACATCTTCTTTTCTCCTGTTTCAATCCAACATAAGGGAGATATACATCTTCTACCACATGGAAGGCTGTATCGATATCGATATCGTTTCGATATCGTATCGATACGATATTTCGACGATATATCGATGATATATCGCCGAAATATCACCCATATCGACGAACCTTTGTGAAGAAAATGCCTGAAAATCGGGATATATCGCCATATCGGTGCCCATATCGGTCCCATGTCGATATCGATATATCGACGATATATCGTCGATATATCGCGATATTTCCTTCCATGCTTCGTACGGTGCCACTCCTATACTAGAATGGTGGTTATTGTTATAAGTGAATTCAATCAATGGGATATGCACATCCCATAGTCCTTTCCATTCGAACATACAAGAGCGCAACAAATCTACTAATGTTTGGATAGTTCTCTCAGTTTGATCATCTGTCTGAAGATGATATGCGTTACTGATATTCATTCTTGTTCCAAGAGCCTTCTGCAATTCTTTCCAGAACTTTTAAGTAAAATGAGAGTCTCTATCAGATATGATCTCCTTCGGTACCTCGTGTAGACGCACAATCTCCTTGATATACAAGCTCACAAGTTTTAGAAGTGTATATGTAAGCTTGACAGGAAGGAAGTATGCTGACTTGGTCAATCGATCCATTATGACCCAAACTGCATCATGTCCTAAGAGTGTACGAGGCAAACCAAGAAGGAAATCCATAGATATACTTTCCCACTTCTACTTGAGAATGAGAAGTGGTTGCAACAAGCAAGAAGGCCTTTGATGTTCAGCCTTTACTTGTTGGCAAACCAGACAACGCTTAACAAACTCGACAACATCTCTCTCCATACCATCCCACCAGAAATCTTTCTTTAAATCCAGATACATCGTAGTACTTCCAGGATGGATCCTTAATCTCGTGCAATGAGCTTCTGACAATAGCTCTCTCTTTAACCCTTCATCATTTAGTATACACAATCTTCCTCGAAAGGTTATTGTTCCATCCTTCATCAAATTTAAATCTTCGAGATGACCATCTTACATCTTGTTTCTAGCTTTGCATCTTACCCTTGAGCTATTATCAAACGTTCAATCGAATCATTCTTCATTTATTTGGAAATATTATAGTTTTAAATTTTCCAATAGGAAGCATCGGTCCCCAACTGCTTACTTCTTCAAGCATATCCCACTTCAAGAATTGCAGTTGAGATAATAACAAGGGTGGCTTCTGACTAAAGGTGTTTGCGATGACATTTGCTTTTCATGGTTGGTATAGGATTGTGCAATCGTAATCTTTCAGTAGATCTAGCCACCTTCTTTGTCTTATATTTAACTTCTTCTGAGAAAACAAGTATTTCAAGCTTTTATGATTAGTATGTAATTCAAACTTTTCGCCATAGAGATAATATCTTCAAATTTTTTATTTAAAAACTATTACAGCTAACTTCAAGTCATGAGTTAGGTAGTTCCTTTCATGATTACGCAACTGCCTCAAAGCATATGCTACTACGACCATTTTGCACAAGTACACACCCTAGTCCTTGATGGGAGGCATCATTGTAAACAACAAATCCTCCACTTCTTGAAGGGATGGCCAACACAGGGGATGATGTCAATCTCTTGTTGAGTTCCGAGCAACTTTCTTCACATTATTTGATCCAAATAAAAGGAACCTCTTTCCGAGTAAACTTTATCAAGGTCAATGCAATTTGGGAAAAATCCTTGATAAATCTTCGGTAGTAACTCGCTAATCCCAAGAAACTTCTGATTTCGTTTACTGTCTTCGGGAATTCCCAGTTCAAAACTGCTTCTACTTTAGCCAGATACATAAAAATTGCATTTTCGGATATCACATGTCCAAGGAATGCAACTTCTTTCAACCAGAATTCACATTTGTTGAATTTTGCAAACAACTGATGTGCTCTAAGGTTCTCAAAATAACTCGTGTTCTTCGTGTTGGAATTCATCCTTATAGTAGATAAGCACATCATCAATGAAAATCACGATGAATTGATACAAATGGAATCGGAAAATTCGATTCATCAAGTCCATGAAAGATACCAGTGCATTAGTTAATGCAAATGGCATCACTAGAATTCATAATGCCCATAACGAGTTTGAAAAGCTATCTTGGATATATCTTCTGACCTGACTCTCAAGTAATGATACCTAGAGCGCAGGTCAATCTTAGAAAAAAACACGTGCATCTTGCAACTAATCGAAGAGATCATCAATACGAGGCAAAGGGTACTTACTCTTTATAGTTGCTTTGTTCACCTGATGATAATCAATGCATAATCTGAGTGACCCATCCTTCTTCTTCACAAATAGGACACATGCACCCCAAGGAGAAGTACAGGATCTAATGAACCTTTTCTCGAATAATTCTTAGAGTTGACTCTTTAACTCTCGCAATTCAATTGGAGGCATACGATAAGGAGCAATAGATATCAGGTTGGTTTCAGGAATTACATCAATCGGAAATTCGATCTTTCAATTAGGAGGGACTCCAAGCAATTCTTCCGAAAAGTATCTTGAAACTCTTGAATGATCGGAACAGTGCTTATGCCCTTTTCATCTTTAGGTGGAAGAGTAACACATGCTAGATATCCTTGACATCTACTATCTAGCAACTTCTTTGCTTGCAGTGTTGTGATTCTACGCAACAATTTATCCTCTAATTTCCTATGAATTCAAATACCAGTTCACCCGAAATGTTAAAGATCACTCTTTTCTCACGACAGTCAAGGATTGCATAATGCTTCGATAACCAAGCTTGTAAAAGTCGGCCAACTAGGCCGACTAGTCGGCCCGAATAGTCGAGTCAGGGGGATAGCCGACTCGACTAGGCCTAGTCGGCCTTTAGTCGGTCCACCCGACTAGTCGAACCGACTAGTCGGCCGACTAATCGACCGACTTTTACAACAACCTTTCACTTTTTTTAAAAGCAAACATATTCTATCATGCTTAATTTTATATTTAAAGTCAATTACTTCTTTTGTTTCATTATGATGGCATATAAAATGTACAAATATATGTATATATATGTATAAAAAATGCTTTATATATTTAAATTAATTAAAAAATTCAAAACCGACTAATGACCGACTAAATCCGATTAGTCGCCCGACTGCCGACTAATCCTTAGTAGGCGACCCCGCTGACCGAGTACCGACTACCGCTTTCTGCAACCTTGTCGATAACTAGTCCATTCCAAGGATCACATCGAAATCCGACCAATAACCATTAAATTAACACGTAGCTCTCGTCCTCTAATTTTAATTGAACACCATTCATAAATGGTGTCGGTTATAAACAATTGTTCTCCAGGGACTGATACTAAGTATGATCCGTTTAATATCATTAGTCTGCGTTGAAACTTAGATGCAAATTTATACGATATAAATGAATGTGTAGCTCCTGAATCAAATAGGACATGAACCAGAAATTCATCAACTAGAATCATACATCGTATCGTGCAATGCTTGTAAATGGGCGACCAAATGGAGGTTTCTTTCAACCACAGCGGGGGTTCGTCAAGGATGTCCACTGACACCTCTACTTATTGTGTCAGTGGCAGATGCCCTAAAGATTATGGTTGATCGAGCAGCTTCAGGGGGGTTTCTATATAGGGTATTTGAGGGACATCTCCATACCCATACTCCAATTACACAGGTGACACGATACTCTTTATGGAGGGCGACATGGGTAGTTGCAGAGGTTTCTCAACGATTTAGAACATCTTTGGAGTTGTCTCGAGTTTGAGGTTGAACATGGATAAGTCGGAATTCATTCATTTTGGCTTGTTGGATGTGGAGATAGACTCCTGCTCGAGATGGATGCATTCCCCTTGTAGGGACCAACCATTGTGATACCTTGGCATACCATTGGTGGCCAGCCGACTAGCTACCGATGATTGAAAAGATGGAGCAGAAGTTGGCAAGGTGGAAATCTTTCAATCTATCCAAGGGAGGTAGGTCGGTACTACTACGATCTGTGTTGTTGGTGATCCCAATTTTTTTTCTCTCGTCCAGACTGGTGCACGCGGTGTGAGGAGAAGGTTGGAGTCCATCATGAGGCGATTCTTCTTGTCATCATCTAGGCAATCTAGTGGTTTCTATTTGGTGGATTGGAAACTCTGCGTCGAGTCTGAAGAAGAGGGGCTTAGCGTGCGTAGTCTGAAGGAGATGAACAAGGCCCTGCTCGGCAAGTGGGTTGCATGCATTTGGGGTGTTTGTGAAAGTCTCTTATGCAACCTTGTTAGGAAAATCTATGGATTCGGTTTCTCATTCCCTGCTCGTGAGGATCTTGGCATGGTGCCCTTATACTTCTGGAGGGGCATATGCAGCGTGGAACATGAGATATGCCCTTTCTTGAGACTCGTGGATGGGGATGGCACGTGATTATGCTTCTGGACTAATGATCGGAGTAAGGGCAGGGAGTTGGCTATAAGATTCATACGGTTAATGGCGATGGCGGAGCACCCAGAGTGTTCAGTGGTGGAGGTGTGGAATGGGCATTTCTTTTCCCTACAAATTAGATACGAGCTCTAAGAACAATGGTTGGAAGAACTCATGGCTTTGCTTGCAGAGCCGGATGAGGTGGCCAGGCCTACTGAGGGACAAGACTGCTGGATATGGCTTGATGGTTCATTTACGGTTAAGAAGTCCTACAGAGCACTGAGGAGGTCGATGACTTTTGACCCTGAAGGGTATGTGCCAGACTGCGAGCGGATTTGGAAATGGAATGTTCCAACTTCCAACTCGCGTGAAGGTCTTCATGTGGATCTTTAGGAGGGGAAGACTACTGATAAAAGAAAGGTTTGCTCGCTTTGTTCAGGGGGTGGACCATATCTGCCCCAAATATCAGGAGGTTATGGAGGATGATGATCACATTTTCTTCACTTGCCATAGCTCAGTGGAGGTCTGGAACCTTTTTGGAAGTCAAGCGGTGAGTACTGATAGTGCCTCTAGCTTCTGGGATTCCACTGGGGAGGAATGGAGGGGCACGGATGAGGAGAGATCAAGAAGTGTAGCGGTCATCTGGGCTCTTTGGCGAGCCCGAAATAGGGTGATTTTTTTGCCAAGATCGATTACATATTGAGAACGTTGTGGCAAAAACAAATGCGATGTTTGAAAACTGGATCTTGTAATTTATACCTTTTGTTCATGCTTGCAATAGGCATGTAATAACTTTTGGTGATAAATGGTAAAGTTTTTGGTCGCCTACATATACGGTGTAGGCCCTTTTTCTTTCAAAAAATATTGATAAACCTCCTCCCATGCATCAACAATGCGAGAACCAGGTTGTCCTGTTTATTGCAAAAAAACTTGCCTTCTATTAGATGCCCGGCATGTTGAGGTAATGTCACTACAGTCGGGACATGATTCAGAATGGTTTTATTTCTTCGACTCCCTACATCAACTCAAGGGAACAGACGGCAAATGTTTTCACCAAGGTTCTAACCAGAGGGTCATTCCGGAGGTGATGTTCCAAGATAAGCATGATTGATATCTATTCTCCATCTTGAGGGGGATGTTGAGATCTATATTACCTTTTCATGTTTTTATGTATTCTCTTTTCCTTTTGTCTCTAGTATATAATTTGCCCAACAGGTTTCGCCTCTTATATAAGAGAACCCTAGAGCATCATTATCAATAAGTCATTATTCTATTTTTTCCACATACAGTAATAAGAATTTGTAAAACTAAAAAAGGAATGGCAGTTCATTGGCTATTTAGAAGAAGCTATATAAGTAATTAACCACAGAACAGACCTCAGTTCCAGCTATTCCCATAGCGAAGCCAATATCAGCCTCGTGCAGTGCTGGAGCATCATTAGTTCCATCTCCGGTCACAGCAACAACTTCTTTAAACATGTTTCTCAAGTTCGTAACTAAAGCATGTTTATCGAGGGGCAAAGATCTGGCCATTACCTGTAACATTTTCAGCTTATAAATATTATTATTTGGAATAATAAGATGACTGTCATGATAGGGTAATCATCCAAAATTTGAAATAACGGTAGAGAGAGAACTGATCCGTCCAGAGCAGCCCACCAACCAAGAGAGCATCAAAAGCATGTAGGCTGTATGCAAAGCCCCAGATGTCATTTCTCTCCCATGGAATGTGGATCTGTTTTATCCGGAAGGAACATTTCAGCAACCAGGTGCAAAAGATCAAACCTGAATTTTAGGTAACAAACTCCTCATTTTTTGTTCGCTCCACTCACGAAATTCTGGTCCTTCTATGGCCAAACCACCATCTGTAAGAATGCCACACTCTTTGGCTATAGCCTTTGCTGTGTTGATATTATCTCCTGTCACCATTCTGACCGTAATTCCAGCTGCTCTGCATGCATTAACAGCTTCTTTGACTCCAGGACGAACAGGATCTTTGATACCAAAGACAGCTAACAAGATATATCCCTCGCAAGGAATGTCTCTGTCACTTGATGTGGCATCCACATCCCTGAAAGCCACGCAAATTGTTCTTAGAGCTTCATTAGAAAAATCATTAATGATATCTGAGGCGTCAGTTCTTTGCTTTTCAGACATAGAAACAATTTCTCCATTGAAATCAACAATCTTATCACACATCTGCAATATAATTTCAGAAGCACCTTTGCAGAAGGATCGGATTTTTCCACCGGGCAGCGAAGCAAGCACTGACATTTTCTTCTTATTTGAATTGAAAGGTTCCACTTTTAAAATTGTGCAGTCCTTCCGCTGAGCATCAAAATCACCATCGAAAGCTAGCCCAAACTCTAATAGAGCTGATTCAGTTGGAGTACCCAAGATAGTTCTTTTACCATCTTTTCCCTTCACCACTTCAGACCCAGAATTCAGAAAAATGCTCTGGAACAGAGCATCACAGACATCTGTTGACATCGATTTCAGCTCATTAAAAGCATCGTCACTAAGTGATCTTGATATTTCACAAATCCAAATCTTGTCAACCACCATGTGGTTTGTTGTCAATGTCCCGGTCTTATCAGTGCAAATGCAACTAGCGGATCCCATGGTTTCACAGGCAGAGAGATGCCTCACAAGGGCCTTATTATTCATCAGTTTCTTCATAGCAAATGCAAGACTCAATGTTACAGCCAAAGGTAAACCTTCAGGGACCGCAACAACAATAATAGTAACTGCAGTAGCGAAAAAGTTCACTATTTTAAAAGCATCATCTGCATACCACTTGTGCAATCCATCATTGGTTGCCTTCTCTACTAAAAACCTGGATAATAATACAACAAAAGTCAAAACCGCAAAAACTAAACCGATCTTCCCAATGACTGTTGCTACACCATTAAGCTTGACCTGCAAGGGTGTCTCGTCTTCTCCTCCCTGACTTAAGGTTTCCATTAACCTTCCCCACTCAGTTCTCATACCAACAGATGTAACCAGCATTTTTGCTGATCCATCTTGAACTTTGGTGCCGGAGAGAAGAAAAGGCTTCTTATCAGAGATATTTACAGGCTCACTCTCCCCTGATAAGCTTGACTCATCAATTAGCAAACTGTAACCTTTGATAAATAACCCATCTGCAGGAACTTGGTCCCCTATTGAAAGATGAACAACATCTCCTACCACCAAGTCAAATATAGAGATTTTCTGTCTATCGCCTTCTCTTGTTACTTGAACATCTATCTTCTTCTTCTCTTTATCTAAATCCCTGAATTGTAGTGACTGCCTATAATCACTAACGGCTGTAACTACAACCACCAAAAAAATACTTAGTATAATTCCCAGACCATCATACATACCCTTCGGCCACCCCTCTGCGAGAAGTCCAACAGCAACAGAAACAGCGGCACAAACCATGAGAATTATCAACGTCAAATCCTGCAAGGCATCCAATACAAACATCCAGAAGCTCCTGGAGGGCCTTTCTATAAAACGGTTATAACCGAAAATGATTTGCCTGTTGGCTAAAGAACTATCTGTAACACCGTCATTAGGGGCCACAGACAACAATCTGTATATTCCATCGAGTCCTCCATACACACTTAATTTATGTGAATCATGGCCACGTACAATAGATGATAACTCGTCAGCATCAATTCCAAAGCCAGCATTTCTTGTCTCTTCAGATGGTGGTTTAGGAAACTTCTCTCGTCTTCCAGCTGAAAAGAAAACAAGTGAGCTGTAGTCTAGTGAACATGTACAGCGAAAATGAAATAGCAAAACTTTCAGATATGATACCTTCTATAAATGTTAAGGCTGCCTTATTAACATAAATGAGAACCCGTATTTTTTCCTGAAAGAAAAAGGGAAATCACAGTATATCAGATGGACAAAATTATTTATAATTATGACTAAGAAACAACAATATCCTCAAGAAAACTGCAATGCTATGCAGAATATTCATGTTGCTTAATTCAAGAACTGGGGCAAGCAAATGGTTATAGAATGGTTAAACCTTAATTAGCAATAATATTTCTGGCACCTATATTCAGATCCAGATAGCATGACATTTCGTCAAATTGTGCTAAGTTTATGGAAACATACTTTACATTGAAGAAAGAATAAAATTTACTTGCTTGGAATAGTAGGAATCCAGTTTGTAATTGTGAGAATAATAATGAAAATTTACCATGATTTTCAATGCACAATGGTCTAAGCGAAATCCCTACAGCACCACAAACACTATAAAAATTGCTAAACCATCTCCCACTTAGTAGGGTAGGCTACATGGATTCTTGTTCAAATCCATGTTGAAAGATTCGACTATTTTACAGTGGTTTTCGGCTATCTAACGCAACCCCCACAAGGAGGGATTTGAACCATGGTCTTTTGAGCAGCAAGCACACTGCATTACCATCAGACAATTAAAGTGATTACTAGATAGTTTATCATAAGTTTATCCCAGCACCACAAACACTATGAATGAAAAAAAATTGGATTTTCATAAGAGCATATCCCAACCAAAAGACAGTTTGTTGAAAAACCGATCTATCGAGTCGTCTAAAAATAGACAATTGCCGTTGTAATCATTGTTTTTAAAAACGCGCCTCGAGGCGCTGAGACGTACGCCTCAAGGCATTTTTCCTTAAAAAATGTCTCGAACCTATAGCCTCATGCAACTTTAGTGAGGCATGCGCCTCGAGGCTTATGAAGAGCGCCTCGAGGCGCTGCCTCATTTGTGTGCTGATTTTTTTTATTTTTTTACAATATTTTTTTCTTTTCTTTTTGATTGTGGGCTTTTCATCTTTCGTAGACAAGTATTTTCAAGTCCTTAAGCTCACAATTCACTGAAATGCATTTTTTAAAATTTTAAGCTTATTTATACTTTGTTATGCATGTTCTTTATATCAACATGAATAAAAAATTGAGTCTTGAGTCCTTAAAACGTGTCTCATCTTTTCTTCTATTCAATCGAGACTAAATTGATACACATCAAAGCATGCATGAACAAATATGGTCATAACACGCAATATTCAAGTATTTCATCCCCCAATCCTTATGTTAAAGTAAAAAGTGATCACTGATTCACTGCTTATTCTCTTATCCTTCTCAATTGAATGACACACATATCTCACCTAATTTTGAAAATCATGTGTTACATCCAGTCCCTTTAGTTAAATTTTATTCAAAACTTTAAATTTTGCGGAAATTTACCTATTATTGTGCTTGCACATCCATATTTACTTGACTCCTTACGGATTTCAAGTCCAAAAAAAGAGAGTTATATAACAACCTGGATGTTTAAATCAGGATGTTAGCCTTGAAATGTCACGGAGTTATGTATTCAATCATAACTATTTAATTCTAGAACTTGAAACTTGGAATTACGGTTAATTATTATGTTTTATGAAAAATTTTCTTTTACGAGTGAGGCTTACGCCTCGATACGCCTCACGCTTTTTAAAACATTGGATGTAATGACCGGTCAGATTTTAGTAGAAAAATTATTTTTATTATTTATACTCATAAACAAGATGTGTATAGTGTCAAGTACGGGAGTGTTGAACTCAGGGAGGCAAACTGTTTGAAACTAGAGTTAAACTATAGAAAACTAAGGTTTTATGATTTTTCTAATTTTTATTTATTTTTAGGATTTTAATAGATATTCATATAATTTTTATGAATTTTATATTATTTTTATGATTTTTAAGTATTTTGTAATTTTTTATTATTTTAGAAAAATATTTTGTAATTTTAATTTGGTTTTTATTTTATTATTTTTATGTTTATAATTCTATTTTACTGTTTTTATGAATTTTTAAAAGGTTTTTAGGATTTTTATTGGATTTTATATTATTTTTAAGGTGAAAAACAAAGTTTTTATTGAAAATTATTAAGTATTTTTTATTTTCAAAATAGTAGCAGTAGTAAAATCTTTTTATTTTATTTTTATTAGAAAGTAGGTGAAAATATCTTTAAAATGATATGTATTACATATTTTTGTGATTTTTCTTAAGTTAGTTATGATTTTTGAAATTTTTTATGTCTTTTGATTTTTTTATTGTTTTATTATCCAATTTTTATTTTGTTTTTGGCTTTCTGTGTAAAATATAGTAAAATATACTAAGGGTAATTTTTATTAGATTTTTAAGAGGTTTTTAGATTTTTTATGAAATTTAAAATTGTTATATTTTTTAGTGGTTTTATGAAAATATTTTAAAGTAGAAAATATTTTTATTTTTTATGTATTTTTACATTCTTGTTGTTTTGGTATTTTATCTATTATGTATTATATACATATAGGATTTATATATAGTTATAGGGGTATTATTGTAATAAGTAGGAAATTCTGCGGTGTACGGAGAAATAAGCAAGTGTTAGGGGTATGCGTGCAAAAATCCTAAAAAATCACGTACGTTGCACGTGAAGCGTCTGTTTTGGATCTGTATAAAAATGAAAGAAGTTTCGGGGATGTAAACGTAAAACCTCCAGGAAACACGTGCTCGCTCACTTGAGCTGAGCTGTAGAAGGATTTGTGCACAATTTCACGAACTGTAAAGGGGCTTATTCGGAAAAAAGTGCCCGAAGATAATATCGATGTCAGCACGTGAGTGACGTGTGACATCCTTAAGCGGTATGGCAGAGGGTCTTTAGCGCGTGACGCATGGCGAGGCTTGGAACGTACGATCCGCGGTTGATCGTGCGGTTCTCCTGGAATCGGGAAGATGAAGTATTCTTCCCAAATTATTCTTCAGGATTAGCAGTAGAATCAGATTCTCTGGTGATGCGAAATAAAGTTTCACGGTTAAAGGCAGCGCGGCAGAGGGTGCCTATCTGTAGTAGGTTCCATGTTGTCGAGACGATCTGGTTCTCGCGGAGATGGAGGACGGCGGTGGATTTGCTCGTGGCGACCGAAAACCTCTAAGGCGGTGAGTGATCTGTTCTCCAAGCAGCACGATCAACCTCGATGTTGCTCGTAGCAGGCAAGTAGCTTCCAGATAAGGCTCTTCATTGTACTCAGATGCAGATGCTTCGTCTCGTCCCCATATGATGTTCAGATTTCCTGCAATAAACTGACTTGACTCGAGTTTGGAACTCGATCTAAGATGAAAAAGGAGAGATGAATGCAAAGGCCTCGTCGGAGGTGGAAGGTGGAGGCCTGACCACTTCTCAGCGGTCGTGAATAGGGAGGTAGATATGAGGGATAGACTAAAAATGAGAGGGATTTGAGATGGAAGTGGATCGACGACCAGATAAGTGATGGATCAATGTGAAATCGAAAAAGAAGAAGGAAAAGGAAGACAAAATCGATAGAAGAAGAAGATGAGCAAGGAAGGAATCTACTTGGATCGGAAGTGGACGAAGTTGTTGATGCTTAGGAATCGAGCTCTGATGAGCTCGACGGTGATCGCCTCTACGTGCGGCACGACGAAGTCTCCTACACGGCGGAGTAGGTGCTGCGACACTGGCGGTGGATCGTGTCATTCTCCTTCTCCTCGCTGCGATGCCTGAACACTCGAAGATCCTGTCACGATTCTTGAGGGGGCGGAGCTCACCGGATCGAAGATTTTGTAAATGGCGGATCTTTCTAAAGTTAGGTCTAGGGTTGCTTTATAGAGGAGGAGGAGTGGTCACCACGCAAGGTGGTGCGAGCACCGCCGAGGAGATCCGATCACCGGAGTGGTTGCGCGTTGGTCGGCCGTTGGGGCGGTTGGACGAACGGAGGGGATGAGGGAAGGAGGGCAGCGATCAGGGAAGAAGAGAAAGGGGGTGCGTACGCGCAGCGCACGTGACCCCAAAAATGAAATATAATTAATTATTTAATTAAATTATAATTAAATATTAATTAAGAGATAAATAAATACTTAAGTAAGTAATTAAATGAATTGATTAATATTTAATAATTAATTAAATAACTTAATGAATAATTATTAATTAATTAATTAAAAAATCATTTTAATTTAATTTACTATTAGAATATTACTAAGGTAGATAAATATAATAAATAAAATATATTAAATAATAATAAATTACGGTGCATTGTACGATATATATACATATATCAATATAGTCATGAAATCCACATATTGCATATTAACTCCGATTTTAACAAAATCAATGTCATTTTGTAGATAATTAAATAATACTAACTTTAAAACTAAGTTTGCCTAATGTAGAGCCAATACGGTCGAGTTATGATGTCCGGAAAATTTAGTTAGCGGCTTCATGCCTTCAGAGTTTATTGCCATTTTGGCCTAAGTTATATTTTTATATTGATTTGTAGAAGATTTTTAGAAAAGAAGGGAAGTTTCTACATATATACAATGGGACCTACGCCAAAACTCGCTCGTCTTACTTTAATATTTTTTTGATATTTTTATTAAATAGTATTAAGTATAAAACAAAGTCTAAAAGTGAGTTTGGTCTGTTTGAAGCTTTCTTTAAATAGTTATGAACCTCAGAAGTCGGATTTTTTGGCCTTTCGGTTCATTGTAATATTTTATTTTTATATTGAATAATTTTTCTAATATTTTTATTAATTAATTATATTTTTATGAACAACTTTTGTAAAAGAAGTGTGTTGATTTGGAATTTTCTTGATGATGAATAAAATATGTGAAATATTTGCAATGTAGAAAATATGTTTATGTACAATTAATGGACTTGATTTTCTGACATTTGTATAAATTAGGGTCCTTATCTCCCCCTACTTATTTATTTTGTCGACCAAGTAAATATTGACTCGGTCATGGGGTTAGGATCAGTCTGTATATATATTATATCTACAGCCTTCTTTTCGTTTATTTTTTTCTTTATTATTTTATTTTGGATAAAAGAAGTGTTAAATATATAATATTAACAAATGTGGTTAAATGTTAATTAATGGGAATTAGCGATTATTTACATGTATTTACCAAATATTTTAACCAAAATGAAAGACTAAAGGCGATGAATCATATATTCATCATTCCCATATACTTTATCTTTGTTAGTCCCTTAGCAAAAACTTATTCTATAAATACGTGCAAGCAAAAGAAAAAGAAAAAGGAAAATAAAAGAACTTGGAACATGCTTGTTTCTTTAAACCAAAGCTCACTTTGTCCAAAATTTAGAACTTGGATTTAGACCGTTGGATTAATAGTGTGTCGGGACTCTATTAGAATTTGGATTTAAGCCTCGACAATCCTCAAGTTCCACAAATCCTTATCCAGGTTCAACTCAACAGGCAACTCAGGTCCACCAATTCATCACGCAAATTTTTTGAAAGCAATTTGTACTGTGTATGAAAGGTTTTAGCTCTTCCCGCTTTACAGAAGCGAAGAAGCCGCCCATCCCAGTAAGACACTCCCATTGGGCCCTCATCCAGCTACTCGATCCTCGAGAAGGGGGACATTTCCTTCTAAGGTCAAGTCGTGTTGTGTCCACAATCGAATAGAGGAAGAAGTAAGAAGAATGAGAAGAGAACTGGAGTGTGATCAGTGTAATCACATCTCCTTGTGAAGCTTGAGCAGTTTAACCAAGTATTCCACTAAGACATGCAGGCTTTTCTGAATCTTGGACCATTATGGTCATTTTGGTATTTGGTGTATGGCTTCTTTTTGATAGAAATGATTGTTGCACGACATAGATCTTTTATGCCTCGATGGATATAGCATCTTTTCATTCCGTCCATTTTTTGGGGTCTTCGAAAAATTGTGCCAGCAGATCTTTCCCTCATCCGAAGATTTATTTCAACCCCAATCTCTTCCGTCTTTAGACGTCAGCACCACTATACAAGGATGGAAACGCACCACCGAAATGGATTACCCTTCGCAGCCCCATGCAAGTTGAGCTAAGTGTAGAGTGCATGAGTTCAAAATTAGTTCAAATGGAGAAGAGTTACACGAATGACACCAGGTGTCCTACTTAGGCACATTCAAGTTGAATTCCGAACAGGGTTTCATGGAACCCAAAGAATTAAGTCTAAAAGACCTATAGATCTTAATTCCAATTCGTAATACAACCCCTTTAGAATTAAGTGGATTAAGGCCTAAACCAAGCTCCATCTCTCAGATTTAGATCCATTCCGTTCAAGAATCAGACTTGTTCTAAAAAATGCAAATGAAAGCAACAAATTTTTTATTAAGTCAATTTTTTGGTTTAAACATTTTAAGTGATTTTTAAAGACTTTTGCAAACATTTATTGTATTTTAAAACTTTTCAATTTTTAGGGTCTTTTTAAAAGAGTTAGTGGATTAATTCAATTTATACATATTTTACATGAGTTTTGTATATTTACAAAGGATTTCACACAAATTTTTATATACAACATTATACGGCTTTTATACAAGTATTTTATAAGTTTTAAATAATTAAGGATTTTATTCAAGAATTTTACAACATTTTTATATACATTTTTTAAGTCATTTTTATTATAAATCATATTTACAATTTTCTTGCGACTTTTAAAAAACCCAAAATATACACCCATACTTTTAGAGAGCCATATTATTAAAAATACAATAAAGTACGAGTTATGGCTTCTAAAGTCTATATAACATATATATACAACACCCTCTCTACTTAGCATGAACTATGTCCTCATAATGATCAAAAGAGCGGCAAAGGAAGACATAACTCAGGCTAAGTATAGATTTCGGTGAAAAGAATTCTATACTGCAACGACACCAAGAATAGAGAATTAATGAATAGAAGTCAATCATCCCCTCTATACTTAGGATCAAGTAATCCTAAGGATAGTAGACTCAAAATCGAAGATGATCGAGGTCAAGAAAATGTACACAATCAAGGCTCGGCTTGTCCTCCCTATACTTAGGGTAAAATATCCCTAAGTATAGAGAAGAATATCAATAGATGAGGGACAAGTGAGAGAATAGACGATACAAAAAAATTGAAACAATAAAAAATGATATGAGCGATATTACCCTCCATATACTTAGGGTAAAGCGTGCCCTAGTATAAGCAACGACAGGGGTAATAGAACAGAATGATATGAACAACACGATGTCTACACCCCCTTATACTTAGGATAAAGCACATCTTAAGTATAGGAAAAATTCTAGATGAAAACTAAGGGTGTAAGACAAATGGAATGAAGAAAGAATAAAATCAAAAGTATATATAGGATGATCTGGAAAATAAGGTACAAGATGCAGAGTATAAGAGTGAAGAGATCATCTCATACAAAATGAATCGGGGCAACCTCATTGGTCGGCGGTTCATGATCAAGAAAATGTTTCAATCGCAGATCATTGACTCGAAAGGTGGAATCAGAAGACAACTCAGATATATCGATGCTACCGTTGTCGTACATCTTTCGTACAAGATACATGCCTTTTCATTTGCTCTAGGGTTTTGCTGGAAATAATTTCAGTCTTGCATCGAATAACCATACTTTCTAATTTGGCTCAAACTACTTGTGGTTGATATGAGCATCATGCTACTCTTTCATCCATTCCTTATAATGCAGGCTACTAGTGAATGCTTCGTCTCTCAATTCTTCCAGGGTTGTCAATTCTGTCTGCCTCCGATCTCTCGCATCATCTACACCAAAGATCACTTCTTTCACTGCCCACAAAGATCGGTGCTTGATCTCAACAGATAAGTGGCATGGCTTGCCATAAACGAGTCGAAAGGGAGATGCATCCAATGGTTTTGAAGGATGTTCTATAGGCCCAAAGAACCGAGTCCAAAAGCTGCGACCAATCCTTTCGGTCTGGGCGAACAACCTTCTGCAGAATAGTCTTAACCTTCCTATTTGAGACTTCAGCTAGACCATTCACCTGAGGATGATACGGAGTAACAACCCGATGATCTATGCTGAACTCGTTAGTTAGTTCTCTTACCTTGTCGTTGATGAAATGGCTAACCCTGTCTAATATCAGAACTCGAGAGACCCCGAACCGTATAATGATATGCTCTCTCAGGAACTTATAAACTGTGTTCGCATCAGCGGCTCGGGCAGGAATAAACTCTACTCAACGACTCACATAATTTACAGCTAGAAGAATATACTCAAATCCATGACTTTTAGGGAATAGACTCATAAAGTCGATACCACATGCATCAAACACTTCATAGAAGTGTATCGGTTGTATAAGCATCATGTCTCTATGTACACACGTGCCCATTTTCTGACAGTCAGTACACTTCTTTACTGTTAGAAAATAGGAAGCGGAAGCGGAATGATAAAACAGAGCATAATCTAGAAATCTGAAACTAGAAAAACACAAAGATTTACGTGGAACCCTACTCCGTGAGGAGTGGGATGAAACCACGGGAGAAGGCCTCAAAGGGCCGTGTTTCTCTATTGACTTTCTCATCTGATACAGGAGGTCTGGGGCTCCTTATATAGCCTCCACAGAGCCTCCAAGTCCCACTACTGGACGATGCGGGACTAAACAACTGGATGGGGTAAATGGATCCTGGAGGTATCCATTTACCCATCTACAACTCAATAGGCGCACATAACAAATACTCCAACATTCCCCCTCAAGCTGGAGCATGCAATGCTCAGCTTGGACAAACATAAAGAAACTCAACTCAATGCTACAGGACACTACGGACAATATCAACCCAACGCGCACAATTGTTGATGTCGAGGACGTTACTTCTCATGCCGTGCAGGTGAGGAGGACAAATTGGAGTGTAAGTCTGCCGAATCTCCTCGTAGGAGAGTATGTGCTCTGAACTGTGCCTACCAGAGTCACTGCAACTGAAAATGAGTCTCCTCATCGGAGTACTCTGGCCCGCCACAATATGTGGACAACTGCTCCATCTCTGAAAAAGGGCCAAACTGAATAAGGGACGTGGTTGTGCAATCCTCGTCGGAGTCCACGGTCGCTGAAGAATTGAGTCTGAAAGAAGTCTCCTCATCGGAGAACTGGGTCTCTCCCATCTGGCTCAGAGAATGGTGCACTACTCTGGTGTACCTATGATACCACATGAAAACCCTTGCCAACATGGCATAGGGAATGGTCCTCTACTCTGGAGTCCCTATGGCTCACATGAAAACTCTGGCCTACAAAACAAGAAAGGATGGGGACCTCTGAACTGATGGCATACATGTGCTCATCTGAAAAGATCGCATACTCGTGCGTGTCTGAAACTGGAGTCTCTCTCTGGAGAACTTGAAAATGGGCCTCTCAACTTGGAGTGCCTCGAACTTGGACTCTGACCAATCTGAGTGTCGAGTCTGAATCTGCGCATCATATTGTGGACTCGGAATCTGAACATCGAGTCTGAAATTGCACATGGAAAATCTTCATCTGAAAAACTGTAGAGTCTGAACAACTTGCTGGTCTGAAGAATATGTATCTGAGATGATATATGAGATGACATGTGACTCTACACATACTCCCCTTTTCTCCCATACTTGTCGGAAACTCAACATCGACAAAGTTGGGAGAAGACAAGATATATAAATATGGGGAGAGAAATAACATTAACATTCACAAAAATTCCTTGCGGCTTTTCAATTTTTTTATAAGACGTCATTTTTTTTACATTTTTCTAAGCTGTTTCGACAATTTTTTACGGCTTTTCTTGCATTTTTTTTGCTTTGCGTACGATTTTTTTCGTGTACGTGCCTCTTCACTTTTCTTTTCCTACTTTCCTTTTTTTTTGAAATTCGGCACCCTTTTTTTTGTTTGAAAGAATACACGACCACATGGGCCCAAAGATATTGCAGAGGCCATTTTGGCCAATTATCCCTTAGGGTTCCCAACGTGGGAACCCCTCTTCACGTAACCCCGCCGCCCCACTCGATGGGGGCAATCCTAGAGAAATATCTGCACCTCCATTGTGCAAGGAGGCGACACGCATGGGGTTGCAACCTTGGAAGCTCCTGCGAGATGATGCTTCGGGAGTCGATGCCACGACCTGGAAGGAGTCTCGCGTTGCTAGCGCGTGCGACGTGGGGATGAGGGTGGGCACGTCTATGCGAGAAGATGCAGCTCACTGAAGACCGCAGCCGCCGGTTGGGATCTTGCGCGAAAGGGGGCACTGCGCGCTAGGGTTCCGCCTGGACTGCTGCTGCCGCCTCGCACGGAAGAGAAGATCGCGCATCAAATTGCCTGGAGGATTGAACCTGGGACTCGCGCGCGATGCGCGCCTGGAGATGGGTAAAGGAGATGGGTAATCTGTCTTCGTGGCCTGGAACCGCCGCTTTCACGCACGATGATATCGACACCTGGAAAAGGGGACACGGTGCTTGCGCGCCTGAGGAAATCTGGGCTGGGAGATTACTTCGGCCTGGATGAACTTCCATCGCTACCGGAGGCGCACCTTTGCGCACGATGCGCGAAGGGGGGGGATAGTAGCGTGAGGGAAGGGCGCCCTGTGCACGGGTGCGTTCCTGGAGTCAAGGGAGAGGGATGTTGTCCCTCGGTCGAAGGGGTTGGCGCCAGAGCTGCTGTGCCTCCCACGTGAAGCCTGGAGTTGGCTGGATGGTCGCGAGCGGTCTTGATGCTTGTTGGGTTTCGGCCAGAAGAATCTGGGCCACCATGCCATGCCTTTGCGCTGCGCACTGATTAGGGTTTCATCAGAAACCCATGCTGAACCTGCGGCTGGAGGTATGAATCACGAATCTGGACTTCCGGAAATTGAACCAGAACTTGGACATGGACTCTTCAATATAATCTTTAAGAATCGAACATCTTGATAATCGAATCTCGAACCACACATAGAACATGAAATCCTCGAGAATCGAACCCGCTCTGATACCATGTTAGAAAATAGGAAGCGGAAGTGGAATGATATAACAGAGCATAATCTAGAAATATGAAACTGGAAAAACACAGAGATTTATGCGGAACCCTACTCCGTGAGCGGGATGAAACCACGGGAGAAGGCCTCAAAGGGCCGTGTTTGTCTATTGACTTTCTCATCTGATACAGGAGATCTGGGGCTCCTTATATAGCCTCCACAGAGCCTCCAAGTCCCACCATTGAACGATGTGGACTAAACAACTGGATGGAGTAAATGGATCCTGGAGGTATCCATTTACCCATCTACAACTCAATAGCCGCACATAACAAATACTCCAACATTTACGAATGCATGGGCATCTGCAACGAGCGTAGGCCACCAAAAGCCGGATTGGAGTACCTTCTCTGCTTCCCTCTTCCCTAAATGGTGTCCTCTAGCTTCTAATCTATAGAAATACGTGAGGACACTCTGGTATTCCTCCTGAGGAATACGCCGACGACAAATGGAATCTGCTCCTTCATGATAAAGGAACGGATCCTCCCAATGGTAAGACTTGGCTTTCGTGAGGAATGTATCAAGTCTCTGTCTGGACCAACCTTATGCAACTTTCTTAGCAACAAGAAAGTTCACAATGTCGACATACCATGGGAAGAAAGCGACAGCAAGAATCGCCTCATCGGGGAAAGTATCAGTGATTGGTGCATGGAACTCAGAAGTCTCGGGTGTTTCTAGTTGGGAGAGGTGATCCGCCACCACATTCTTAACTCCAGACCTATCCTTGATCTAGATATCAAACTCCTGTAGTAGAAGGATCCATCTGGTCAGACGCGGCTTGGAATCCTTCTTGTCCATTAGATATCTGATTGCGGTGTGGTCCAGTGAAGATTGTAACCTTATACCCCTAAGATGTGGGATCTGAATTTGTCTAAGGCAAATACTACGGCTAGCATTTCTTTCTCTGTAACCGTGTAATTCCGCTGGGCAGAATCCAAAGTCTTGATAGCGTAGTGTATGGCGTATGGAAGGTCATCCCTCCTCTGTCCCAACACAGCACCAACGGCAAAATCGAAGGCGCCTGTCATGATCTCGAATGGAAGAGACCAATCGGGTGGCTAAAGGACATGAGCCTCTACAACCGTGCTCTTAAGAGTCTCAAAAGCCGAACGACACTTAACTATCAAATAATAAACTCGGTGTCTTTCGTGAGATCAGATAACGGTAGGGCAATTTTGCTGAAGTCTTGTATGAAACGTCGGTAGAAATCGACGTGCCCGAGGGAAAATCGTAACTGCTTCAGATTTGATGGCGGATTGAGTTTCTTTATGATATCCACCTTGGTCGGGTCCACCTCCATGCCCCTGTTAGAGATGATGTGACCAAGAACCGTCCCTTGAGTCATCATAAAATGACTCTTCTACCAAGAAAAAACGAGGTTAACCTTCGTGCACCTCTGAAGCATGCGGTCTACGCTAGATAGGCAGGAATCAAAATCATCGCCATAGACCGAAAAATCATCCATGAAGACCTCCAAGAAATCTCCCACTATGTCCGCAAAAATAGAAAGCATGCACCTCTGGAATGTAGTCAGAGCATTACACAATCCAAAGGGCATCCGTTTGAAAGCATACGTTCCGAACAAACATGTGAAAGTCATCTTTTCTTGATCTTCAAGTGCAATGGCCACCTGATTATATTCCGAGTAGCGGGAAATGATCCTTCTTGATCGCCTGATTCAAACGTCTGTAGTCCACACAGACATGCCAAAAAGTCGGTACTCAGGTAGCGATCTCTGCTCCATCCTCGTTTATCACTGTAGTGATACCCGTCTTCTTGGGTACCACGTGTAAAGGACTAACCCATTTAGAGTCAGAGATGGAATAGATAAAATCGACGCTCCACCACTTGGATATTTCCTTCATAACCACCTCTCGAAGATTCGGGTCCAGCCTGCGCTGAACTCACGAGATGGTTTGGCGCCATCCTTGAGAAAAATGTGGTGGGAGCACAGAGCCGAACTAATCCCATGGAGATCAGCTATTGACCATATGATTGCCCTGCAGTTCTTTTCAAGAATCTCCATCAGACGGGATTCTTGATCTTCAGTCAGATCAGACGCGATAATGACCGAAAACATTTTAGGTCCTCCGGCAAGGAATCGAAATTTCATTCTCTGAGGTAAAGGTTTGAGCTCAGGGGGAGAAAGAACAGGAAGAGCTAGTCTGACTAGAGCCCAGGTATAGGCGACTAGGTCTATATGCGAAAGGCTCGGCCTTCTCTGACTCAGAAAGATCTGGAGACTGACGGATATTCTAAACTCAAAAAGACATGGAAGGTCATCCCTCCTCTTTCCCAACACAGCCCCAACAACAAAATCGGAGGTGTCCGTAATGATCTCGAATAGAAGAGATCAATCAGGTGGCTAAAGGACAGGAGCCTCTACAACCATGCTCTTGATAGTCTCAAAAGTCGAAAGACACTTTTTATCAATAATAAACTCGGTGTCTTTCGCGATAAGATCAGATAACGATTGGGCAATTTTGTTGAAGTCTCGTATGAAACGTCGGTAAGAATCGACGTGCCCGAGGAAAGATCTTTACTGCTTCAGATTTGACGGTTGATTGAGTTTCTTTATGATATCTACTTTGGTCGGGTCCACCTCCATGCCCCTGTTGGAGATGATGTGACCAAGGACCGTCTCCTGAGTCATCATAAATGACTCTTCTCCCAAGAAAGAACGAGGTTAACCTTCATGCACCTCTGAAGCACGCGGTCTACGCTAGAAAGGCAATAATCAAATTCATCGCCATAGACCGAAAAATCATCCATGAAGACCTCCAAGAAGTCACCCACCTTGTCTGCAAAAACAGAAAGCATGTACCTTTGGAATGTAGTCGGAGCATTACATAATCCAAAGGGCATCCGTTTGAAAGCATACGTTCCGAACAAACATGTGAAAATCGTCTTTTCTTGGTCTTCAAGTGCAATGGCCACCTAATTATAGTCCGAATCGCCATCAAGAAAGCAATAATAGCTCTTCCCGGCTAACCGTTCGATGATCTGATCAATGAACGGTGGTGGGAAATGATCCTTCTTGATCGTCTGATTCAAACGTCTATAGTCCATACAGACACGCCAAAAAGTCGGTACTCGGGTAGCGATCTCCACTCCGTCCTCGTTTATCACTATAGTGATACACGCCTTCTTGGGTACAACTTGTAAATGACTAACACATTTAGAGTCGGAGATGGGATAGATAAAATTGACGCTTTACAACCTGGATATTTCCTTCGTAACCACCTCTCGAACATTCGGGTTCAGCCTGCGCTGAAACTCACGAGATGGTTTGGCACCATCCTCAAGAAAAATGTGGTGGGAGCACAGAGCCGAGCTAATCCCATGGAGATCAGCTACTGACCACCCGATTGCCCTGCAGTTCTTTTCAAGAATCTCCATCAGACGGGATTCTTAATCTTCAGTCAGATCAGACGCGATAATGATCGGAAACATTTAGATTCTCCAGCAAGGAATCAGTATTTCATTCTCTGAGGTAGAGGTTTGAGCTCAGGGGGAGAAAGAACAGGAACAGCTGGTCTGACAAGAGCCCGGTATAGGCGACTAGGTCTGTATGCGAAAGCTCGACCTGCTCTGACTCAGAAAGATCTAGAGACTGCTGGATATTCTGAACTGGCTCGATCTCCAGGCTGGTTGTAGGCTCCTTAGGTGAAATCTGAAGTGATAAAAATTCTGTGAAACACTGCCAATCGACATATTCTGATTCTGACTGATTTATGAGTGACCGGCAAATCCGATTGCTCACTTCAGACTCGGAGGGATAGAGAGTATCCGAATGATCTAGAAAGGTACCAGAATCGTCTCGACAAGCCTCATCTCTAATCTGCTCAAAGACAGTATTCTCCAATCTCCCATCATCTAATATTTGAATCTCAGACTCTACTGCAGGTGTAATGAAAGATTGCGTACTAGGTTCGGCCCAGATGGCCTCGTCATCTGTCTATATGAAATCACATTCCTGATGACTATCGGGTTCGTCATCAGATGCTTTCTCTCATTAAGCTGATTTGGATTAGAGGTCTTGGATCGTCTCTATATGTATACTCTCGCATTGGATACGAAAGTACACATTCCCATTACCATAATCGGAAACGGTCTTCGCCAGAAAAGGTCGTCCTAATATAATTGGGGTATCGGTCACACATTTAGGGCACCATGTCTAACACGACGAAGTCCACGGGAATTGCAAATCTTGAATGGTGACGATAACATCCTTGATTAATCCCTTAGACCTTTTGACTGATTAATCAACAAACTGTAAGACCGCTCAGCTTGGTCGAAGAGGTCCGAACTCGAACTTCTTAAGTAAGGAAGAAGGAAAAAGATTAATCGAATATCCGCTATCTAATAGAGTACGATCAAAAGTCTGATCGAGGATCTCACATCTGACATACGGTGCTCCCGTGTCTGATCTCTTGGCTGGGAGACTATTCTAAATTGCGTGACATGTTTCCTTGGTCAACACATGGATTTCTAAACAATGGTTGCGATGCCTCTTCTTTTTGCGGACCGTAATTCGCTCTTTGAGACCTTTCTGCAGAAGATGGATGTGTGCCAAGGCTTCCGAAAGAGTGAGTTGGATCGTGAACTTGTCGATCATCTCTTTCGTTAGATCATTCATTTGATTCTTTTTGATATTTTCTTTTTTATCGTCTTTTCCTAAGCAGAGTTCTTTGGGAAAAGGAATCTGTACATCCTCCTTGTTAGTCTGTACAATAGGAGGATCAGAAGAAGAAAATATTTTTTGTAAAACGGGAACTTGCTTTTCGTGAACCATCAGAGAAAGATAGAGATTGATCAACTGTCTTATTTCTATTTCTCTTTCTAGTTCTTCATTTTTGTACATCTTTTTTTGATTTTCTCTCATCATCACTATACAGGAAGGAAGGTAAAGCAACTGTATCGACATTCGGCTCTGGCTGTTGTTCTTCAGACTTGGTGGCTTCAGCACCACCATCTACATCAACAAAGGGAGATGTGGCTTCAGCACCGCCATCAACATCCTCAACAGGTTCGCTTGTATCATCAAGTGTATCCCCGTCGAGCCTAGTTGAGTCACCGCCTATTGACATCCTACCGCTCCTAAGAGAAATGAAATCATCATCATCACAATAAAGATAGTCATCTGAAAATACCTGTGACTAGAGGGTGGGCTCGGTCAAATCTACATGCTCTGACTTTCGCTTCAGATTGTTAGGATTCAGTTCTATTTGAGCAGGCAAGGCGGACTTCCCTTTGACTAGATCTATGACATGAGTTTTAAACTTGGCGTTTCAGATTTCACGAAATTTCGACAAAATTTCGACGAGATTTCGATTTCGACAAGGAAAGTCGATGATCCAAGCAATGGATCTCCTGATCTCGTCTCAGGAGATCGAACGCCTTCTTCACGAGCGAGACACACCAAAGAAGACGAAGACCCAAGAGTCGTCGAAGCGGCAACACAACGGCGATGCGACAATGGAGGCGGCCATCTCTTTATGAGAGGAGTGGACGGCCACTTACGGAGGAGAAGGATTAGCGTGAGAATGAGAGAGAGAGAGAGAGAGATGTGGTCGAAGTTGTTGTAACTCGAAGAGCAAAGGGTGCCTCTTATTATATAGAGTTTTGGGAGTCCATGGATCCCAATCCATGGACAACACAAGATCAATGGATGACATTGATTTGTGTTTCTTTCAATGGCCATGATGTTGTTGTAAAAACACAACAATTAAATTAATTTAAATTAATATATATCAATAAATCAATATAATTAATTTCAAATCAAATTAATTAATTAATCTTGGAGATAATGAGAAGATTGACCATGTCCACCCTCTTGAGGTGGAATAGGTCTATCTCCTCAACATCTCATGAGATCTCATTGTCTCATGAGATCTCATTATTTCATGATATCTCCAAGATTTTCAACAATATTTGTTGTAAAGTATTTCACAAAAATAATCAATAATTATCTTGTGAATATTGTAATCATGCCATTGAAAAAATGTGAATCACATTCACATCCCAAATAAAATGTAAATTATATTTTCAATTAATCATCCAATGTGAATCCAATTAACATCAATAATTAATTAACAATATAAATCACAATAGTCTCTCTCTAATATACTATAAATCACATTTATAATATATATGAATAACTGGATAGTACTATCTCATATCTGTAATAATTAAATCATATTTAATTATATTGGATTATCATTCTCACGCATTCAAATAATGTGAATCAAATTTTTTTTTACGCTTAATGTGAATCAAATTCACATTATCCATGATAATGAAGTCACATTTAATTATCCATTTCTCAATGCTTAGATATAATTTAATAATAGAATTATCCTTGAACTCTTTCAAGAATAATGCACTTTCTCCGTGGATATTTGGAGATAAGGACAGGGCGATTGTACGTTCCACATATAGTGACTTGGATATTGAGATTATATCTCAAATCCCGATCTTATGGACCTCTCATAGATGCTTGATTTAATCAAGGCTGTAAATCTAATATTCCCATTGCATCTGAATCTCATTCAAATCAATGTCCAACACTTGGACCAAGATCAGATTACTTCTCTACTGAGAGGAGTCACTAAAATCCAGACATGTTTCATCACTCCCTCTGAATGGAAGCGGCATGGTTATACAATCGTTTATGATCGCATCACCCTCATGTATTCCTAATACATGTACATCATGCATACTGGAAGACCTTTGATAAACCTGAAGATATAGATAAATTTTACACAGTCATCTTTAGAGTTTCATCATCAAGATTCTCATTCTTGGTCATTGGGAGTTGGTATCGATCATATGCTTTCCAAAAGCATATATCATACCTTCAAATTCTTGTCATGCTTCCAAAGTACGACGACCGTGCGTGGAATTTGATCAGTCCCAATACCTCATGAGTGAGCTCATGTCTTCCAGTTCACAAGTGAACCTGTATGATCCCTTTGAGAGATCGTATTACTCATATGCCCTTATATGCACACCAGTTCGCCGGTGTATAGACCTTTGTTAGGTCATCAACCTATTGGTCTGCCAAATGTATATACTTAGACATATAGTAACACATTTGTCTCCCGTCAGAGGATGTATGCCTATATCGTGACAGTATACGACATAGGACATTGGTTATCTCGATCTCATTAAGTCAACTCTTTGACTTAGCTTATCTAACAACTCCGAATCTCTATTCCTATGCATAGGACCAGCATCAAAAGGTCAGCTAGATATCAGCCTTTAGAGAAAGGATTGCCATCTCCATATCAGGCTGGAGATCATCTCTTAATAATCATTTGACGGTGCTTGATGAGTCATCAATCTAACTTTTTAGATATTGATCCAAACAATAGACTCTATGATTCAACAGTTGAATCAACAGTTGTATGATCATTAAGATGGCCATGGTACACAACCCTAATTGTACTAAAGGACCTATTATGCAAACTAATTATTCTTCATTTCAGATCAGGGAATGAGATTTGCAATAACACTTATTGCATAATGGCTCACCGTGGGCTCGCATGTCCAACAAATCGTTATGTGCATATTGCCTTACAAAAGTCGCGTTGTACATGTGCCACTTATCCTCTAGCTGCTCATGTTTCCTTGGATCATTTTTCAAAGGAGTACAGGAGGTTTGTAGTGGGACTCTCTGTTGTCACTATCCCATGAACATACCATGAGGCAATACAGAACTGTAGCTGGCGACTTGCCATAGAGGAGCAGATGGCAGATTTACAGTCTCGTGGTACCTAGAACATTGTTTCTGCTCCTCCAGGTGTGTTTGTTGCAGGGTACAAATGGATCTTTACGGTGAAGCGATGGGTAGATGGCAGTGTGGATCCCTACAAGACGAGGCTCCTAACGCGAGGGCTCACCCAAACATATAGGGTGGACTACCAGGATACCTTCTCACTGGTGGCTAGACATTCGACCTTGCGCATCCTCTATCAGTTGTGTGACTCAGGACTGACTGTTTTATCAACTTGATGTGAAGAATGCTTTTACATATGTAGATCTACAGGAAAAAGTGTACATGCAGCAACCACCAGGCTTTGCAGCTGAGGGGGGTCTCAAAAGGTGTGCAGCCTCCACAAGGTGATTTATGGCATGAAGTAGAGTTCAAAAGCTTGGTATCAAAAGCTCTCAGAGTTGATAGAGCACTAGGGGTTTGTGCGGTCTACTGCATATCGTTCACTTTTTGTTCAGAGGACACAGAGAGGTACGATTGCCATTCTAGTTTATGTTGATGGGGGGCAGCTTGGAGGATTGTTCGCGGATTGAAGTGCGAGTTAGAGAAGCTTTGTCCTGATCTTTTGCATAACTACTACTATGCAATCTTGTTGAGGCAAGATTCTCTCCAAATAGAGGGGAATTGATGCAGTTCATGCCCAATTTGAGGGGTTAAACATAATTTTATAATGAAAGAAAGAACCACAGGGGTCCTCTTGCATTTTATCTTTATTTATTATGTAATTTTCTTTTTTTGAGTCCATAATCTAGGGTTTTGGGCATTGCTCGCCATGGGTATAGAAGGAGGCTTAGGGGAAAGAGGCAGTAGCTTTTGGAATATACAGAAAAGAAACCATATCTTCCTTCTCGAATTGATGCAATAAAATCCAATTTGAGGAGTTGAGCCATAATTTAAAGAATTGCATGGGTCATTGTGCAATTAGTTCTTTATTTATTTTTATTCTATAATAAATTAAATTAGTTGGTCGGTTATTTTTATTTATTATGAGTAATTGTAATCTCAAACTTTTTTTGGAGATTAATGTGTTAAAGTTAAATTAGAGTCAATTAAGAGTCAATGGGATTTTATTAGTTTGAATTTGATTGTCTATTTAATGTTGGAATCCCATCACTCCTATATGAAGGGGATGGTAGTCTATTGTAGGGCAGACTATGTTATGAATTAAACATTCAGTTTTGATTTGGAAAGAGCCTCCACCACTATACCCCTTTCCCCAAATTTCTAGGGCTTCTCCTCTAATCATGTTCCTCCCTCAACCCGCGAGATGCATCCCGACCTTCTTCTCTCCTCTCCCTCTCCTCTTGATTCCCGTCAATTTAATCGAATTGACGCAAATTGCATATTTGGGGATTTCTTAACATTAGGATTTTCCGTCATAAATTAGTTACTCGGTTAATTTAATTTACGTTAAATAAATTGAGATTGATTGTAATCTCAATATTTATGGTAGATTAAATTAGTTAGCAAGTCAATTAGAGTAATTTAGAGTCTACTTATTATTTTATTTCATTGCCAAGTTTGTAATTAGACCCCCCCCCCTCCTATATATAAAGGGGGCACTAGTTTGTAGGAGTTATGTTATGAATTAAGCATTCAGTTTTGGTTTGGAAAGAGCCTTCACCATTATCCCCTTTCCCCCAAATTTCTAGGGTTTCTCCTATCATTACGTTCATCCTAAACCCACGAGGCGCGTTGCGGTCTTCTTCTCTCCTCTCCCTCCCTCGATTTCCATGTGGGTCAAGTGGTATCAGAGCATGGCCTTCAACTCATTCCTACAAGTTGACGATCCGATTGATTACATGAAGAAACGAGTCCAGCATGTACATCATCATCTCATCGACATCACATTAAAGTATGTCTCAATCAATGTATCGAAGGGAGGAAAAGAATTTCAGAAGAAAACCACAAAATGAAGGAAACATTCAATAACATCCGCAACATATTGTAGTCCATACATGAAGAAATCAATGCCACCAAGGTACAACAAGAAGACGCAGCACCCATATTCGATAAAGATCGTGCAGATAAAGAGTTTGAGATTCTCGATCTGGTCGCTTCCGAGGTGGTTGTCAAGGAGGCTCCCATATCACTGCTGCCACCACCGACGGCACCAAGCTTGGTCGAAGCACCGCCACCAGCCATGTGACCCCTTCCCACGCGCCAGGCATGCGCCTCTGTCCCGATGGTGTTGTTGGATCAGCACTACGAACTATGTCGCCTCCATCCCGATGGTGTTATTGGATCAGCACTATGAACCATGCTGCCTCCATCGCCCCCGCGCGCGAGGCTCGTGCGGCCACCATCACCTTGTGTGCATCCCGCGGAACCACCATGCGCACTGCAAGTGTGGTTTTCATCGTTTCTTGGAGCACTATAAGCATGAACCCTACCTCTTCTCTCACCACCATCATTCACCAAGGTGTCGGCATCGAAGCGGAACTTGTTGCTGCCTCCCTCAACCCAAGCAACCCCATCGCAGGAGTAACTACGGATAGTGTTGACCTCCTTGGTTCATCCCTCTCGCGTCGTGATCCCACCGCCTTACTCAACGCGCATGAGATGGGGTGTTCAATCCCATCGTTGCCTTCACCAATATGGACAGCCTAGTAAAGTTCGTCGTTGCAACTTCCACGGATGCCACTGTCGATGCCTTATTTGTGGAGAAGAACCTCTAGTTGGGTATCTCTTTCCAATGAGATTTGAATCCCGTCGAATTTGGGATGGGAGATCGATTTGAAAATTTTCAAGAGGAATCCCTCCACTCAAAACTTGTATCTAAAGGTTAATGTTATTGGGAATTCATGGGTGGGAATTATTATAGGTGAAAGGGTAAAAACTTTGCAACCATACCATTTAGTGGAGAAAATTAGAAACATAATGTTGAAAGGAAGGCAGAACAAAATTGCTCAAATTTGGAAAATTGAAGCTACGATTCGGATCAAATTCTCCAATGACAGGTAGAAGATCAAGAAATTCGTTCGAAGATGATTTTTTCAGATGGCAGAGAATTGATGCAATAATTCATCAAATTGACAAGTCTAATCGAATCGACGCAAATCATAGATTTGGGGGTTTCTTAGCATTAAGATTTTCTGTCCTAAATTAACTAGTCAGTTAATTTAATTATTTCTCCCTCCACCCGTGAGACGTGCCGCGTTCTTCTCTCCCCTCCATCTCCTCTTGATTCATGCCTACATCATCTTCTCTCTAAATCATGCATGGTTCAGTTAAAGGGCCATTCTCATGACATGATTCATAAGGGCTTCATCTCAACCTCTCATGTCAGCTCAGGGGAACATACAGCAGATTTATCTACCAAGGCCCTAGCTAGAGGGCCATTCCAGAAATGTTGTTCCAAGCTAAGCATGATTGATATTTATGCTCCATCTTGAGGGAGGTGTTGAGATATAATTTATCTTTCCATGGTTTTATGTATTTTCTTTTCTTGTAGTCTCCATTATGTAATTTCCCCAAATAGGTTTCTCATCTTATAATAGAGAACTTTAGGGCCTCTTGAATAAGCAATCCATTCTTCTCTCCACACTCCATATATAGAGGAGCTAGAAACATTCTCCAAGTGAATGGGTTAGGAGTTACATGAGTAATATTTTGGCCAATAATATATAATTGCCTCCTATTTGCAACAAGAATATGATGACATGGGGGAACATGCCAAAGAGAAGAAAATTTTATCTTGCTTCCACAAAGTTGTCTGGATGCACCGCCAAAACGGTTGGTCACAGAATAGGCATCCCAAATCTGAGCACAAGCCAAAACGGTGTAATCTATCTCTGGTAGGTGCTCTGTTTTTTAGCATCCTATACGGGCAGCATTTGTGCTCGGGAGCGGCCTTGGAGGCCCATACATCCTTCCACCATTCAACAGCAAGAGCTTTGGTGCGAACCAAATCATACGCAAAACGAAAGCTGAAAATCTCGGAAATCATTCGGAGGTTAGAATTTGAGGCACCCAAAAGAGGAACTAGGTGATGTCGAGCCTTAAGTAAAGCTTTCCAGGTCGCAGAAGAACTCGCGTTCGCAGATGCATCCCAAAAGTTCTCATCTCTAAGGTATTTGGAGCGCAAGAAATCAACCCAAAGTGCCCCATTCCGCCTTGAGAAACCTCCAAACCTAAGAAACTTTGGACGCATTAACCATGTCATCAAGACTCTTAATGCCCAAACCGCCTTCCTCCTTAGGGAGGCAAACGTCTTTCCACGCAATCTCGTGTCGTTTGCAATCCCAAAGGAAGTCGGCGCACATAGAGGAAATATGCCTAATGGAAGAAGCAGAGAGTAGCGAGCAGTCTGACAAGAAAAGCAAGATGCCACAAATTACCGAGTTAAGAAGCTGGATTCACCCCGCCATCGAGAGATTCTTAGCTTTCCATCCACATAGTTGGGCACGGACTTTGTCCTCCAGAGCTCTAGAAGAACAGTTGCCACCAAATTTGTGCTCAAGGGGAATACCCAGATATTTCATAGGCAGGGAGTCGCTGAGTAGGCCGGAAATCAATTTCCATGAGAAAGAAGCTCATGCACTTTTTGAGCAAAATAAACGGCTTTTAGCCACATTCATACGGAGGCCAGACAAATTCCCAAAGGTTCCCACTATCGAGGCAATCGCTTGTACGTTTTTGGTGCTGCATTTTGTAAAGAATAGGAGATCGTCAACGTAGATGAGATGCGTTGGGGCCTGCGACCCTCCGCGGCCAACATGACTGATGGAACCCTCAAAAACATTCAAGTCCATTAAGCAAGTTAGGGATTCCATCACAACAGTAAAAAGGAGAGGGCTAAGAGGATCGCCCTGACAAAGAGCCCTAGAGCTCTTGAAGAAGCCGTAGGGGGGAGCCATTAATTAGCACAGAGAAGGAAGTAGTACCGATGCACTTCCATATCCAGGAGCACCAAGTGGGGCCAAACCCCATAGCCATAAGCCGATCAAGGAGGAACCTATGATTGACTGTATCAAATGCCTTGGAAAGGTCTACCTTAAGGCAGGCCCGCCGAGCTCCATTTTTTTCTAAAGCCAAGAGCTAATTCTTGGGCAATTTTCACATTGTCCCCAATACGCCTTCCCTTGATGAAGGCCATGTGGTTGTGAGATATAAGTTGTGGCAGGACAGCAGTGAGCCTTCCAGATAGCAACTTGGTGAATATCTTGTAAATAACATTGCAGCAAGATATAGGCCTGAAGTCACCAAGCCCCGTTGGTGAAGTAACCTTTGGAACAAGCGTAATGAAGGTGTGAGGCCAAAGCCCTAGTTGCCCGTCCTAGTTTTGCTGCTGAGGGTTTGTCTGAAGGTTTGCCCTATGGCAGCTAGGGTCCAAAGCCCTAGTTGCCTTCTGAAGGTTTGCTGCTGAGGGGGCTTTGAACTAGGGCTTCTGAAGGTGTGAGGCCAAAGGCCTAGCTGATGCATATTGCTAGGGTCGTCCAAAGCCCTAGTTGCCTTCTGAAGGTGTGCTGCTGAGGGGGCTTTGAACTAGGGCTTCTGAAGGTGTGAGGCCAAAGCCCTAGCTGCCATACTGTCCTGCAGATTTTTTGGGTACCTAAGGTGTAACGTGAAGCCCTAGTAGCTATCTGGAAGGCTCACTGCCGAGGTTACTTCACCAGCGGGCAAGGTTTGAAAAAACTAAAAACGGAACAAGGCGGTTTCCCTGGAATCGAGGCGAGGCGTAGCCTCGAGGCGGTCGAGGCGTAAGCCTCAGTTTACAAGGAGAAATCCTATAAAACTACAACAAAATATATACTAATGAAATTATATATATATTCTAACTAACATATGATATAAATTACTATAATATATGATGCAATTACAAAGATAGGAACACTGAAAGAAAAGATATACAAGTGTATATGTCTTTTTACTAATTTTCCATCCAATCATAGATTAAATCTGTTGATATTCCCCTAAATTCTATCCATCTAACCTAAGTTGAAGAACCGGTGTATGATCCCCTTCCTGCCATACCATACCCTAACAAGGCGGGGGTCTCGCTGCCCGGTCAGCGAGCCTGGGGGGGTCTAGGGGGGAGCAGGTGCGCTCCCCCCTGCGGGTGTGGGGGGGCAGCGCCCCCGGCGAAATTTTTTATTAAGGATTTTATTTCTATTCGGATATATTGATTTGTTTCAATGGGAGTAGTACATAAACTCCCCTTGAATTATATCTTGTTTGACCTTCTTGGTATATTATATAGCTCATTGTTTGAAAACTCCTTAAAAATAATTTTACGAGTAATTTATTCTATGATACCTGTGGATTCGTATATTTAAGGGCATAATTTAAGAGTTTCTTAACATGATTGAAATATGTTTAATAGTAAATATGAACATAAAAGCGGCCAAATTTAAGCATTCATCTTATATATTATATCCTAAACAACTACATCTTTATAAACATCTGAAATTGCTAATAGGATAATTGAATTAACATAAAAAAAATAATTTGAAAAAGAAAACGCCTCGGTGAGTGCCTCGCCTTCGCCTCGACCGCCTCGACCGCCTCGACCAACTGAGGCGACCGCCTCTTAGGACCCTATCGAGGCGGTCGTTCAGAGGCGATTTCCGACCGCCTCGCCTCGAGGCGTACGCCTCGTGCGCCTCGAGGCGCGTTTTTTCGAACCATGCCAGCGAGGCTTGTTCCAAAGCCCTAGTTGCCCGTCCTGGGTTTGTTGCTGAGGGGTCGTCTAGTATGGTGTGTCATTGATGTAAAAAGGATTCCGCGACGATGAAAATAAATTTTGAACGGTGGAGAAGAAATGAAAGGGTTGAGAGAAGAAAAACTCGTCGGAGAACGAGGGATTTTGGAGAGGAGAATCGCGAAGATCTCGTCAAGGGAGAAGGAATAGAGAGAGGAGATATGAGATAAAATCTCAAATTTAATTGTAATCTGACTTCTCTCAAACAATTATCTACCATCCCCTTTATATAAGAGGAATGGGGTTACAACGATAGAAACAAATTCAAATTGACTCTAATTGATTTGAATCAAAATTCAAATCTACATTATCCTAATTGACTCTAATTTTAAATTCAAACTTCAAATTAGAACCGACTAACTAATTTGAGATCACACGCAATCTCTTTTATTTAATAAAAATTGCAACGACTCGAATAAACGTAAATAAAATCATACTCTAATTTAACGAATAAAAATAGAAAATAAGGCCTATTTGTTGACTTCGTGCTACATCAGTTCTCCTCCGCTTGAAAAATTTGTCTCCCGACGAATTGCTTGATCTTCGATGCGTCGTTGGAGAATTCGTCCTTGAAATTATAGCTTCAATTCCCTCAATTAGATCATTTTCAACGTTACGTTTGTAGTTTTTTTCATTTGGAGGGCATCTCTGTAATTTTCATACCCATACACTCAAGTTATCTCTTATTAAATACCCATCAATTCAACCGTTATATAAAAGGTTTTAGAGGGTTGGATATCTCTGCAATTTCTCTAAATTTGTTTCCAATCCCCACATGAAGTGATTTCTTTCCATCGTGAGGGGATCCCAACCCCTACTAGGGTTCCATCTTCTCCAGAGCTTCAGCAGCATCGTGTTTGAAGGCGGCAGTCGCGTGCGTGGCAGCGGGTATCGAGGGGGCAAATGGAGGCTAGGGAAGGGGGGGAGGACGTGGTGGCGGCGACGACACGGGTGGGGAGGTGGCGGGGGTGGCGAGGCCAAGGGGACCCGCAGAGCGTGTGGGGTGGCGGGAGAATGTGACAGCAGGGCTGGGGGGTGTTTGGTTTGCGGGAGGAGGGGGTGCGAGATGTTTGACGGTGGTGTAGGTTTCGAGGGAGGCGCCAACGAAAGGGAGGATAAAGGTCGGCGGGGCTGGGGTGGTTCGTCGGGGGTGCATAGGTAACGGGTGGGAGTGGTGGGCGATATTGGGCCGGAGGCTAGGGTTGGGGTTGCGAGAGTGGCGACAGGAGGCGGTGTTGGGGCTGGGGGTTGTGCCGCAGGGGGTGCGGGTGCAGGGATAGGAGGGTTCGAGGGTGCGGGTGCAGCAAGAGGAGGTGTGGGGGCAGCCGGAAGGGGGCTTGGTGGTGGGGTTGAAGTGCGGGTTACATGGGATAATTCCAGAGGTGCGAAGGCAGTCGGAGGCAATAGCAGAGTTGATTCTGGTAGCGGAATCTGATCTGGGATGTGCTGGACAGCAAGCATTTTGTTGGCAACGATGATTTCTTCTTGCTTTTCCTCTTGTAAAGTCTGGACATCGACTTCGGTAGTAGGAGACTTCGATTTGGCAGCGCATAGGGTCTCAGAATTATCAACCAAAACACGTAGTTTTGATTGGAAATCGAGTAATATGCCCATCATCTCCTTGTCGTAAGCTTCGTTGGTTCATGGTTTTCATTCCGACGAACGATAGTCCTTCGATGCATGCCAGCGTGAACATCTGTACGGATCGTTATATCGTGAGGACGATCTAGTTTCAATGCTCTGATACCAATTGATGCAAAAAGGACTGCGCGACGGTGAAAATAAATTTTGAATGGTGGAATTTTCGGTGGAGAAGAAATGGAAGGGTTAAGAGAAGAAAAACTCGTCTGAGAACGAGGGATTTGGGAGAGGAGAATCACGAAGATCGCGTCAAGGGAGAAGGAATAGAGAGAGGAGATAGGAGATAAAATCTCAAATTTAATTGTAGTCTGACTTCTCTCAAACAATTGTCTACCATCCCCTTTATATAGGAGGGGTGGGGTTACAAAGATAGAAACAAATTAAAATTGACTCTAATTAATTTGAATCAAAATTCAAATCTATATTTTCATTGATGCAAAAAGGATTTCACGACGATGAAAATAAATTTTGAACGGTGGAATTTTCGGTGGAGAAGAAATGGAAGGGTTGAGAGAAGAAAAACTCCTCAAAGAACGAGGGATTTTGGAGAGGAGAATCGCGAAGATCGCGTCAAGGAAGAAGGAATAGAGAGAGGAGATACGAGATAAAATCTCAAATTTAATTGTAATCTGACTTGTCTCAAACAATTGTCTACCATCCCCTTTATACAGGAGGGGTGGGGTTACAAAGATAGAAACAAATTCAAATTGACTCTAATTGATTTGAATCAAAACTAAAATCTACATTATCCTAATTGACTTTAATATTAAATTCGAACTTCAAATTAAAACCGACTAACTAATTTGAGATCACACGCGATCTCTTTTATTTAATAAAAAATGCAACGACTCGAATAAACATAAATAAAATTATACTCTAATTTAACTGATAAAAATATAAAATGAGGCCCAATTTGTTGACTTCGTGTTGCATCAGTTTTAATACCAATCGATGCAAAAAGGATTTCGCATTAAGGCTATATATGGCCTTAAGCAAATTCTGAGGGCTTGGTTTCAGAAGATCTCAGAATTGATTGAACAGAAGGGGATCATACTCTCTTTGTGAAGAGACACCAGAGAGGTGTTGTCAAGGTTGCAGAAAGCGGTAGTCGGTATGCAGTCGGTAGGGTCACCTACTAAGGATTAGTCGGCAGTCGGGCGACTAGTCGGAATTAGTCGGTCATTAGTCGGTTTTGAATTTTTAATTATTTTAAATATATAAATCAGTTTTTTGTACATATATTCGTATGTATATACATATATTTGTACATTTTATATGACATCATGATGAAACAAAAGAAGTAATTGACTTTAAATATAACATTAAGCATATTAGAATATGTTTGCTTTAAAAAAAGTGAAAAACAAAAAAAATAAAAAAGGTTGTTGTAAAAGTCGGCCGATTAGTCGGCCGACTAGGCCGACTAGTCGGCCTGACTAGTCGGTTGGACCGACTAAGGGCCGACTAGGACTAGTCGAGTCGGCTACCCCCCCGACTCGACTAGTCGGACCGACTAGTCGGCCTAGTCGGCCGACTTTTGCAAGCTTGGGTGTTGTAATCATCTTAGTTTATGTTGATGCCATTGTTATTACTGGCAGCAATGAACAGGGCATTCAAGCAGCTAAGGATTTCCTTGGACAGTAGTGTGTTACCAAGGACCTTGGCACTCTTTGTTACTTCCTTGGACTGGAGTTTGCACGAAATCAGCAGGGTATGGTTATGATACAAAGGAAGTACGTTACTGATCTTCTGTCTGAGACAGGCATGACAGGATGTAGACCAGCTACTACCCGGATGGATCCTAATGCGAAGCTCCATGATGATGGAACTGAGGAGGTGGACAAGAGACGGTACAGAGAGCTGGTAGGGAAATTATTGTATGTTACTATTACCAGGCCTAATATATCTTTTGTTGTGAGTAGAGTAAGTCTGTTTATGGAGCAACCCAGGAAGGCGCACATGGATGCAGTATTCATGATCCTAAGATATCTGAAGTCATCTCCAAGTGCAGGTCTTTTGTTCAGAAGAGATACGTCTCTCTCACTTACAGGGTGTGCAGATGCAGATTATGATGGGTGTCCTAATGACAGGAAGTCTACTTCATGCTTCATTGTGTTTGTTGGCAGCTCACTAGTCTCATGGAAGAGTAAGAAACAAGTTGTTGCGCGATCCAATGCAGAATCGGAATATAGGGCAATGGCCCAAGGTAGTACTGAGATGATGTGGGTTAAATTAAATATGTGTTGACCGATTTAACGATTGAAGTACCTCTTCCTATGCATCTTAAATGTGATAATCAGGCAGCGTTGTTTATAGCTAATCTAGTATTCCATGAAAGAACAAAGCACATTGAGGTGGATTGTCACTATACTCGTGATTTGATCCAAAAGGGGCTTATTTCAACATCTTATTTAGCGTCAGAAGATCATATTGCAGACATGTTTGCTCTGGCTAGAGGTCCTTTTCATCACTATTGTTCCAAGCTGAGCATGATAGATATGTATGCTCCAGCTTGAGAGGGAGTGTTAAGATATTCATGTTATTTTGTCATTTTCCTATATTGTTTATTTTTATTGCTCGTTTATGTAATTTACCCTTAGAGCTTTTCTCTTATATAAGAGAGCTCTAGGGTTAGATGGAATGCAACTTTCTCTTCCCCTTCAACACAAGCCATAGCAGTGCTTCAGGGGACAGGATCTTTTGCGGGGCAGGGGGGTTGTAGTCCATCCACAGAGGGCAGGGCCGAGAGCAAGGTCTCAAAGTAGGAGGTTGCAATAGTTGCTATCTTCAGCTGTTCATCCACAAGAGAACCGTCACGGTCAATTAAGCAAGGGATTCTGTTTCTAGCTTCTCTAATTTTTGTGGAAATATGGAAGAACCTGGTAGATCGATCCCCCAGTTTAAGCCAATCAATCTGGCTCCGCTGCCTCCAAGCGGACTCTTAATCAGCCTCCAGTCCCACCAAGTATTCTTTCAAATCCTGTTCCAGCTGAGCGAGGGAGGGGTCCCAAGGAGAGACCCCTAAGAGGCTTCAGTAACATGACCTAAGACTTGCGCTGCTCTATTAATTTCGTACTCCACTTTTCCATGGACAGCAGCCCAAGCCTTAAGGGACCGCTTGACGGCACTCATTTTTTTTGACAAAATAAAGAGCGGGTTGCCCCTAATAGGGGTAGCCCATGCATCATCCACCAAGGAGGCATAGTCATCACGCCTAGCCCAAAAGTCGATACATCTGAATGGCCTTTTTTGGTATACTTTTTGAAAAGGTCCATCGAAATAAGAAGATGGTCACTTGATGGTAGGGGGGAGTATCGAACTTTGGAGCAGGGAAAGTAATATGTCCACACAGTATTGCAGAGGGCTCTATCAAGTCTGGCGGCAATTCTATTAGAACCCACAGAGGAGTTGTTCCAGGAGAAGGAGTTTCCCCAAGGTTCGAGGTGTATGAGACTTGCATTATCAATGAAATTGTTGAAATCTGTGACGGAAGTAGATCATGGGGCCTTCCCCCCCCCACCTTCTCGGCGGCAAATTTGACGACATTGTAGTCCCCCAAGAGAAGCCAAGGGCCAGAGATGATGAGGCACAAGGTTGCAGAAATCGGTAGTCGGTACTCGGTCGGTGGGGTCACTGACTAAGGATTAGTCGGCAGTCGGGCGACTAATCGGATTTAGTCGGCCATTAGTCGGTTATGAATTTTTTATTTATTTTTAATATATAAATCATTTTTATGCATATATTCTTATATATTTGCAATATAAATCATTTTTATACATATATTCTTATATATTTGCATAGATTCGAACATTTTCTGTATTATTATAATGACACAAAAGGAGTAATTGACTTTAAATATAACATTAAGCATATTAGAATAGGTTTGATTTAAAAAAAAAAGATGAAAAACCTCTATGTAAAAGTCGGCCGCATAGTCGGTCGACTAGTCGGGCCCGATTAGTCGGGTTGACCGACTAATGGCCGACTAGGCCTAGTCGAGTCGGCTACAGCCCTTTGGTCTTCAAGACCTGAGAAGAGATCGGCCTGGTTGTCTCAATAGTGGGACAAGAGTCAAGGTTATGGCCAAAGGTAGCGCAGAGTAAACATTGCTTTGGTCTCCATTCAAGCTCCACCCGAATCAGGGATCTTTGCCCAGAAGAGAGGATAAGAGGGACACACTCGGGCATGTCCTTTGAGGCACTGATGGAAATGCAGCAACGGACGTAATCCCGTCTGCTACATATCTACGAAGAGTTGTAATGTGCTCAATTACATTTTCAGTGTACATCATCTCTTCCTCTCTTGCCGAAAAATCGCCTCTGTTACTGGCCAGCCAAATTGCTCAAACCAAGACATACGGGTTTTATCTTCCTCAGCCACGCGAGTAGGTACCATTGCCAATATCCACGAGGTTTTTTGTAAAGGTGGGATTTTGCTCCTCTTGGAAGTTGTCCCCTAAGGCACACACTCTGATACAAAGTTAGAATAATACTTTTATGTTTACATTAAATACGAGGGAACCCTTTCCTTGTATAGCTAAGGATGGGGTGTGCCAAAGTACAAGAATACCCTTGAGAGGGGATAACCAAGGAAACAAATGGATGGGTTTTAATAACCTGATACACCGTAATCATGTTTCATAACAGATGCATTGTGTTTGGCAGAGATATTGTCATAGTACATGGGAATAAGGACAATAGTCTAAACACCAAGATCTTTAAAAAGAGATACAATCTATGGAATGTCGTAAGCGGTATGAGTTATAACCTGATATATAGCCTACGCACAAGCTCTAGCGACCATGGATGTCTTCTTGCTAGGTCAAGAGACCAAATTTCCACCTAAGAAAGCCCATAACTAGTTGTAGTTTGCATTATAATAGGCTAATAGATCTAGGTTTCTACTATGTTTTAGGATTTATAAATCTTTGCTTGGAGAGATTTTGAGATACTTGATAATAAGACATGCATCATGTCGGTGACTATAGTAGAGATTCTCCATATACCGATTTGAATGGCTAGAGGAAAAGCTAACATCTAGTTATATGGCAGTCAAGTACAGGCATTCCTGAATTAGTCGTGTAATTCTGATAATGTCGAAAGGAGGATTATCAGTAGAGCTTGAACTCAAAGAAGCATCAAGGAAAATAGATGAGGCATCATATTAAGCATATCTACATTCTTAAGCATCTCAAAAGTATATTTTCTTTGATTAAAAAAACATGTCTTTGGAATTTCTTGTAACCTCAATTCTCAGAATGTAGTGAAGCTAGACAAGATCCTCTGTAACAAAGACCTTAAGTAAGAAATCCTTATATCCCACATGTCCATGTCATCATCAACTACCAGAATCATGTCATCAACATATATGGTCAAAATTTCACTTCTATTCTTTCTCTTCCAGACGAAAATATAGTGATTTGAAATAGAAATGGATGGAGAATCCAATATTCGCAATCTCATTATGAAGCATGTCAAACCAAGCTCTTGGACTCTATTTAAGCCCATATATGGCTCTTTTCAACTTGGAAGGCACTCTTCTTTAACCTAAAGATTGGTCATCAAGATCTCCTCTGCAAAATCTCCATACAAATATGCATTTTAATATCAAACTCATATAGTGAAATCAAGGTTTCGAAAGTCGACAGTCAGTATTCAGTCGATCAGGTCATTAACTAAGGATTAATTGGCAATCAAAAAACTAAATGGATTTAGTAGGCCATTTGTTGATTTTGTATTTCACTTTTAACTATATTAAAAATAGAATTCAATATATATATATATATATATTCCTACATATATTTACATACGTTTGTACATTTTCTACACTACCATGATGAAATAATACAAATAGTTGAATTCCAATTGAACATTAAAACGACTTAGATTAAGTTTGCATTATAAAAAGTAGAAAAAAAAGGAAACAAAATGCAGTCCAGTTAGGTTGTTTTTTTGCGAGCTTGAGTGAAACGTTCTTTTTCAATGTAGTAGGGAGAATAACCCAAATAAAACTGAGACATGTTAAGATAGAGAGCCTTAAAATAGTCCACCTTATATTATCGAGCAAACTTTTGAGCCGCATGGTAGGCCTTTAGACACTCGATTGTGCGACCGAGATGATATTTTATAATGTAAACCTAGCAATATTTTATAACAAGGGATCCAAATTCCATGGAAATGCCGACGGCATGCCAACAATACATGTCCTTTCCCAGCATTCCTCATATCGATATGGTTAGAGTGCCTCCACTTCCATAATATGATGGCAAATCTAAAAATATACCATTTATTTTGATAATACAAGAGAAATTGGGAGCCTTATCACTAATATTTCAAACAAAATGGTGATACATATGATAGTTAACAAGCATGTCCTAGGGCAAGCCAAAGGTACAAAAATAGACTTCTCCAGTTTATCATGAGCCATGATAGATCCACAGAAATCTCCACCACTATGGAAATGCACATAATCTCATTTATACATCCGTTTGTGAAGAAGGGAAAGCATATTACATCACCCATATAGAAAGACCATCGCGAGGAAAACCAACATAAAACCCACCACATACTGGCAGATCGATCGTCTTCAGTGTTGTAAAAGTCACCCGACTGGTCCGACTAGTAGGTCCGACTAGTCTAGTCAGTGGGGTGGCCGACCGAGTACCGACTAGTTCCGACTAGGCACACTAGTCGACCGATTTTTACTTGGAGATACTATACCTTTTTATGTTTTGTTTTTTTATAAGCAAACTTATTAAAATATGCTTACTGATTTATTTAAATTCAATTACTCCTTTTATTTTATTGTGATATAAAAATGTACAAAATCTATGCAAATATATGTATAAAAATAAGTAATATATTTAAAATAATAATAAAATTCAAAGCCGATTAAAGTTCGACTAAATCCGATTAGTTGCTCGACTGTCGATTAATCCTTAGCCATTGACCCGACCGATCGACTACCGACTTTTACAACCTTGATCGTCTTTGCCCGATGCATCTTCCACAAGAATAAACAAGTGATGCAAGATGATAACCATGCCCCCGGCCCCCCTGAGCTTGAGAGAAAATCCCCTTCAAATGTCCATTAACCAAGTCTAAGTAAAATGTTGTAATAATGCACCCTTCCATCCACATAATCTAGATTTCTGTAAAGCATCTCCTAACAAGTGACGACCAAATGAACACTTTCATAGGAAATCAACTTTCTACGCAACCCTTTTATCGCCTTTTGAACTCAGTCATCATTTTATATCCATCATAAACCTACCAGGCAAAAAAGTAATATGCATCAGACAAATGAGAGCATCCAAAACCACCCACAGACAATTTGTCAATAGCTTGGCCACAATAAGATACAGGATATTAAAATGGGTGATGGACTTTAACCATCCACCTCTTGGGCAACCTCCTTATTCTTAGATAGTGGAAAGATTATCATCTTTTTTACACTTTCAAAACCAAAATTTTCAAACCAGAATTCATCCAAAATACTCAAGACATCGTTCCCCACCACCTCGCAAAAACTCTTTAAAGAAGAAAACATGAAGCCATCAGGATCAGGCGACCTGTCAACATTGAGCTTCCCAACCACTTCAAGTATCTTTGTTCTTCTAAATATCGGGTAAGCTCATTGGCCACCTCCAGACTTACCCTACTCGCACCTCTCCCTAGCCACCTCCACCCTTTTGACCCACCTATGCCTACTAAACATCTAAAAATATTACATCAACGCTATCTTCATCTGAAAAAGAGTAGATATAGTTCCTCACCTCCATTTACTAGTTAGAACGTAGAAAAATATTGTATATGTGTCATCCTCCCTCAAATAAGCATGTCTAGAATGTTGCTTGCACACCATGTCCCTTTTCTTGTCCTCCACCATAAATCTTTATCTTACCTTCCTCTCCTCTCGCTCCACAAAGTTTAACTCCCAAGAATCCTCCAACTAGTCCATCCGGACAAAACCTCCAACGTATATGACTATTTACACATCATGTGGGTCAGAGCTCCCTCCGAGAATCATGCAACCTACTATTATTGCCATTAAATCCAATTATTATTTTCACCATCGCGAACCCACAACATGTTGATCACCCCATATTCACTTCAATAAACCTTGAAATCGTGTAAGTGTACCATGTGTAAGGTATGTAATACCCCAACCCCCAAACATAGTCCCACATCGAAAACTCACGACGTCTGGGTGTGGGTTATAAGTGGTAGGGGTTACTACTTGATAGCTTGAGCTTAAGCATTTTGGGTGGTTATCAATGGGTTCAATTGGACCCGAGCCCAACAAGTTGTCAGTGTCAGTTTTCCTTGTGAACGGACCGGGACACAAGCTCGGGATGTTACAAGGTAGGAGAGTGGTCATGTAATAGATTTGTTTGAAAGTGGACAACATGTTTAGCCAACCCCACTTTTGGTAAACCCCTCCCCCCAACCTTAACTTTTTTTTGAGGCTCCCAACCTTAACTTTGTTTTAAAGTTTAATCAATAATTGACGTAGATTCGTATTTCAATCTTTTTATTCAAAAAGCGCAGACAATACCCTCAAATTTCCCTGAAGTTTGATCAAAATTCGATTTCAACAAGCGATCGAAATCGGCATGAATGACCGATATTTGAGGCCTTAAGAGCTATTGATAGAAATGTTGGTTACCAAAATATCGATAAAGTTCGATCGAATTTCGAGCGAAATTTCATCTCAGCCGGTCACTGATATGGTGGCTTAAACCGAAATTTAAGGCCTTGGTGTAGACCTCTTTGCATGCAATACATAGAGGATACCATGCACTTATCAAATTTATTCAACTAAAACTAATTGGCCAATTGATGCATTATCGATCCTACGTTTTATCAAAGCTCTAATTGGAGAATGTGTCAGTATCAACATGAGGTAGAAAGTGATCCTTTGCTCAATTATGCATCTATAGAGTAGATATATTTCATAATGTGAAATATACTTAAGTGATAAATTCTTAATGCCCTGCAAGATATGAAGACACTCTCCAAAGCCATTTCCAAGGTAGAGGAAAAATATTTGCAATTATCGACCTCCAACCCCCTCCAGGGTAAAAATGTCAGAACAAAAAAATAAGTCGTAGTTTCTTTGTTCTCCTATAAAACAAAACGAAATAACTTCATGTGCATGTATATCATGTGATTTCTTAGAGAAATGTGTGTGCTATTTGGGACTATTCCCGAAACATCCCCTACACATTTGGGCACTAATGCAATGCCATTATGGAAAAGCGCCTTAGCCAAATGGTATATTGCTGGTAGAGGTCAATTCCACTTCCAAGCCCCAAATCGCATGTCGTGATGTTGGGCCATTTTTCTGGAAATTTCCTCGAAATTTACCAGAGAACCGACTCAAAATAGTCCATTTAAGATAGGACCGACAGTCCTGACAGCCCGCCCTCATTGGCCACTCGTCGTAGACCCACGACCACCAATCACGAACTTAAAAACGTGGGGGGCTCCCGTCCATTGGACTTCCAAAAGAGAACGAAACTAGGTTGGATTTGATTCGGCCAAGAATTTCCACGAAGCTTCGTCTTAATGGTGCTACCAAGAAAAACAAAACCAGGGGAACTACCAGTCTACCACCCACCGAAATTTACACCAAGTCGAGGTATCCAACCCAAATATTAATAAGAAGAATTGCGCGATCGTCGGATCGGATTCGATAACAACCGTATTCGTCACACACAGGCTTTAAATTCTCCACTAGAGGATAACATTGTTTTTTTTACGGGAGAGGGTAACATTGTTGATACTTCTGTCCCTCGTTCTTATTCATCTGTAAGTTCAAGAAACACGATAAATCTAAATCAAACATAGGAACAATTCTAACCAGCTTAAAATGCCAACTTCAAAACCAATGCAATCTACATTCTTCTTTTTCAAGATGGAAATCACAGGAGATATCATGCTTTCTCGATAGGATGCACTGCTTCAAAGGTAATTCCATTTGAACGACAATCGTTCCGTCTCGGGAACACGTCCCCATCGCGGTCGGACATTTCACATTTTCAAAATCCAAATCCAAAAAAAAAAACTAATTTTCCGGGGGAATGTCAAAAAAATCGAGAGAGAGCGCGACCGGGCGGTGGAAATGGAGAAAGGGGGTACCTGGATGCTCTTCTTCTTGGCCTCGATCTCGGACTTCTTGTCGAGGTCGGGCACGTGGCGGAAGCGGCGTTTCCGATTCTTGACGAGGCCCACGGCGTTCCTCCACTTCCTCCGAGCGTCGTCGGAGGCGTTCTTCGGAGGGATCTGGAAGTCCTTCCTGAGGAAGCCCTCCATCCTTGAGCTCCACCGATGGAGACGGAGATGTGCTGCTTTCTGTGCGCGCGTGTGTGCATATATAAGAGCAGACGTTACGGGAGGTGATGGGACGGAGGCGGAGCTCTGCCGGAGGAGGCGGCGAGGGAACACGTGTCCTTCGCCGATTGACCACTTTGTGCTCGCTCAATTTGGCAACTTTTTGCCGGAGATCGGGGCTTCTTACAATGGAAGAGATTATATATATGTATTATAATCTGTGATTGTGAACTTTGTTTCATTTGAGATAAATAAAAAGATTTTTTACACTTGTGCCCATCCGAGATTCTGCAATTACGATTATGCCTTACCTTTTTTGCATTAGTACACCCCGACCATTAGCAAATTTTTTCCCTTGATGCACCAGTATATCCTTATTTGCATTAGTATATCAGTAGCTGAAAATGACTCTCCAAGAATTTTGTGTGTAAATTTAATTTAATACTTCTATTATTAGATCACTTCTAAGCCTGTAAAAGGACTCCTTATGCATTCATCTCAATATACAATAAAAATACACTTTTCTATACTCTCACACTACATTTTATTCTTTAATGAGTTTTAATGTGTGTTAAGAAAATCTTATCAAACTTTCTTCGAAATTTGCATTCTAACATTACTTCAAGCTTTGTTCTAAAAGTTGTCTGCTCCATTTATCTTGATTTGTACTTCATATTCTTTTTGTATTTTGAAAGAATTTATACAAAATATTTTGTTTTACTTTATTTTTGGTTACGTGGCATTCTGTATGAAGGCATTTCTTCCCAAACGGATGACAAATCCTCGATAAGTTACATACTTTGATATATTCTCCATGAAAGCATTTTCTTGTATAGAAGATAGATTGTGGTAAAATGTGTGCTTTGTAAAAGGTTTGTACCACACCAAAAATAATTCATTTAGGGAGACTCATAAGCATGGTGTAGGCCAAGCTCAGTCCCGACACGTATCCCATGTGTAGGGTGAACTTGTACAAATCGTGATCTCTAGTCTGGTTGTTGTTTATTAATTAATTTCTTTTCCGCTTAAGTACTATTCACCCCCATCCTTCTAGCGCATCTTCAGTCAATGTGGCATGTCATCTCTTCATTATTCTACCTCCTTATTAAGATGCCCGAACTTATCATACACCTTTAATGCCTTGTGATCAACGTGTTCATCTAGCATCGATCGCTTTGAAAATATAAGAACACAAAGAAAAGGAGATTTTTAACTCATGAACCCTAGAATATTTGTAAATTACATGATCGACCATGTAAACATTGTTATTATCCATTCGACTATGTAAACTTGCTAACTCTTACACCACATACCATATGGTTAAATCCACCCATTTAGATATTGAAAAATGGATAGAATCCATTAAAAATATGACATCTATATCCATATTGTAGAAAAAAAATACAATCTTAAACCCTCCTCTTCCTCTTCCTCCTTCCAATCATTCCTCCTCCTTTTACTTCTACCTCCTTTCTTTCTTTCTTCTTCATTCTGCTACTCCATAACAAAACCGTCCTCCGCTGACAACATGTTCCTCCTTTCTGCTCGCGCATCATCCTGGAAGGATCTCCTGCTCTCCACCTTGTGGTGGCGAGAGGTCTTCCCCCTCCTATCCCCATTGTTGCTCGCCCTCCACCCTCCCTCCCCAGTTCCCTGACTACCTCCCTCCCCAGTGCCATGACGTCTGCCATCTTCCCTCCCTCCCCAATGTTTCCCCCTCCCCAATGCCTCTGCAGCCTTCCTAGTGCCCCTCCACCCTCCCTTCCCAACCCACGCACACTCTCCCCAAGCATCATATTCCACCTCACCAAGGCCCCACCAACCTCCTCCTCTCTCACCAATGCCTCGACCTCCACCAGCCGCCCTCCTTCCCCAATGCCACCCCCTCCCCAGTGTTCCTTCGCCTTCCCTCCCCATCCCTTGCCCCCACACCCCCCAATCATCCTACACCACATTCCCAAGACGCACTGACCTCCTCCTCCCTCCCTATTGCCCCGACCTTTGCCCTCCCTCCCCAACGCCTCCCCCTACCCAGTGCCCCTTCGCCCCATTCACGGTGCCCCTCAGCCTCCCCGACGTTTCCAGACCTCCACCCCCTCCCTAGTGCCTTAACCTCTGCCGCCCATCCTAGTACCACACGCTTTCCAGCATCATCTAGAGTTGCCACCTCTCCACCACATCACCACCCCGACTGCAGCAAACCTCCCTTCATTGCCCCTCGACGATGGCGCGCCTCCTCCCAGTGAGAACATACGGTGTGTGCCTCAAGGAGAACCACCTCAAGAAGAAGGGTGAGATAATAGTGATTAACTCAATATTAACCAAAGGTGTTGACTCAAGTAAATTTGAAATTGATCGCAGGGTTTGTGGTGTAAGGTGAAGCAAGTTTACGGTGCTGAGGGGATAATAATGATGTTTACAGGGTCGAGCATGTAATTTACAAAAGATTCTATATTTCGTGAGATAAAATCCCAAATAAAAAATGAACATGATATGAAACAAGTGAATGAGTAAAAAAATATAAAACAATGAAATTGAGAGAGAGAGAGAGAGGGAGAATTAAATTCAAAATTATAAAATAGATACCATAATATTTGAAATTCAAAAACACATAATATGCTAGGTCGTATGCTAGTGTGCCTAGCTAAATCAGATTCCAATGTGACTAGTCATGACAGCGCTTACATGGCATGCCATGTCCTATGCAATGTCAATGCATATCGATAAGGCCTGCATATTATGTTATTGACATTTTCTGCTCAAAAATTCAGAAGGTGTTTTTACTATGCAAATATGATCATCAAAACATTTGTAATTGCTGGGAGTAGATAAAAAGGATGTCCAAGAAAGGAGAGGGAACCTTCACTAAAGTAATTAGCAAAAAAATCCACCTTTAATTAAAAAGCACTCAAACAAGGATTTGTTCCCATAATTATTATAATGCTCTTTTGTGTGTCAAAGCTTAACAAAATGTGACTAGTGAAAAGTGAAATTCCTACGTCAGGGAATGTTATAATAATATATTATAATGTTATAATATAATTGGACACGATTTCAGGGGTCATGATGTAAAAGTCCCTTTGAGAAGTATTTGGATTTTTTAATACATGGTCGAAGTCCGTCCTTTTATTGAGAGGATTTATAATGGAAATATAGTAGTGGTAAGTGGTAACATGGGAGATGTAATGGGATAATAAAAGAGACCATAAGAACAATGGAGATGTAATGGGGGTAATTAGTGACATGCCATTACTCTCGACTATCCATATGGGAGATCATTATTCTAATTAAATAGTTCTCACTTTCACGTTTTGTTTATGATAGTTGTGCCATATACATGCCTAGCTTAACCTAACCCAATGGTATAATGGATAATGTTGCTATATAATCATATGATAAATATATATAACCTTGTATATGGTTTTTAATTTAATTATTATTTATACTTTGAAATCATTGGGTAGATGCTTCTCATATAATTTGGACAAATCATGATCCTGATGGAAATTCGAATTGCAAGAGGTTTGATTTGTGATTACCAAAGTGGAGATTGATGGATGATCTTATGATTCCTTTTTTTTGAATAACTGATCTTATGATTCCTTAATTGATTAATGAGAGTCCCTCTAATATTATTGGGAGATTTTTGTCCTAGATTATGGAGTATTTTTGACATCTAAAAAAAATAAATGACGACTTTATTTCGTAGAGCTCGTCGAGATCTTTCCAACAAGCTCAAAAACATCAAATTCTGATATTCCTAATCCAAGATATTGATGTTTTAAGTTGGATGATCGAGATCCATATATGGATCCGAACCGAATCCGAATTTTGGATACGTGTTCACCTCTCATTCTATAAATATGCTATGATAGGTTGTCCTCTCCAAAACCTAACGACCACCATGCTTCTCCCTCATTGGAGCACCACCACCTTGGATGATTTAGTCGCCGAAGGTTCGCCGTTGACAATGGAGAAGGTGCTCCGATCGAAGATCCGTGATCGTCATTGTGTATGGGAGCTCAAGGTCACCATCGTGCACGTATTCCACCGCAATCGAGTGACAGAAATATCGTTTCCGTGCGAGAGGAGATCCCGAGGGAATATCCTCAGAGGTAACGATAGATACCACCCTATTGTTGTTGGTTTCCACACATTTTTGTTCTACTATGCTTAAACATGCTTTAAGCCTTGGTTGTTCTTATGATGTGATTCATATACTAGTAACGATGTTTATTTCACTGCCGTAATGTTGGTTTCATATGATCTCATTTTTTACCCCGCTCAATCTTGTACGAAATCGAACTTTCATTCTACTTATTTCTCTTGATATCGGCTTTGAAGATGATTTCATTGTCATGAAATTAAGATTATTTATCCGTGTAATTTGTATAACTATGTCAGATCAAATGAATACTGTACGAGGAGCATTAACGTTCGACTAGGATATTTTTATATGTGGAGATTTAAAATATGCTCATTCTCTTTATAACTTGTATATCATAGCGTAATCAACCTTATCTCTAATCCACATAAGATCTATTAAGAATCTAGATGCTGCAAAATAATAATAATTTAGTAATGTTTAAATCTGCCCAACAAAATATATGCAATATACGTGAGTTGTGCAACTTTTGGGATCCAAGGAGTTACGTTTTTTTATTTATTTATAGTATATTGCTTCATGGATTCGTTCTATCCATAGTTAAGTTTCATTAGATAGTGACAATGAATGTTTTACGTTTTATTATTTTTCCATGTAAAATAGTATACAAATAGGTTGATGATCAAATGGTAGAAAGACATGAACTTGCGTAAATCTCTATTCGCGTGTCAACAACAAACATGATCTTGTAATTTAAATTATTAACCTTGATTTCTTAGCTGATTACTTCAAGAGTAGGAGAAATAAAAATGGAATTAGTTTTCTTTGTATTCCAATTTTGATTTTGTGCCGTTATAAATTTTTGCAAACAAGGATACAATGTATATAAGAGATATATGTAATAAGTTGCATGTTGAAATTTGTTGTAGTTAATGCTATCATTAACTTGAAACGTTACATATGTTATTAATAACGTATGGGACATAGCGCATGTATTATGTGTAAGATATGGATGAGATGTTTCACATATGGGTAATCGTTTATGAATTCTTATGCATATACTAAGAATTAGATATAAGTGTGAATTGGGGAACCATGTGCAAGATATGCGACCATTGTTTCATGGTTGGAATACTAATATATATGTTGGCATGTCTAAGAACTTATTACCAACATTATCTTATACATGGTAGGTATCCATAGTTTACACACATGCAGTATACACCGTTCTACAAAAGACAAATATACTAACAATGGTTTGCCTTCATAAATATTTGATTTTGTATTGTAAACATAAACATGCAATGATGCCAACCCTCATATCGTTAGGACAAATGTTGTTCCATGGGTGAGATTTCATGGTATATGGGTAGTTGGAGATAGGCGCCTCAAGAGATTGGGCATGCATCTTTGGGTCCCGAATAGATGCCATAAAGGCCGCAACCCCAACGGACTAGTTGGGTGATGTGTTGAACCTAGCAGCCAGGTAGCATTCGAAGTCGCTTGACGGAGTTGGCAGGTGGCACGATTGGCGTTCTTGGTTTCACACTTATACACTATATTAGTACTCGGAGTAGAATTGGGTGTGGTCGCATCAAATTCTATTTCGAGTAATATTATTGTGAGAGGTGTTCCCATATGTGGTTGAAGTTGGAGAAATCGGATTATGATCTTTTTCCTATTCTAGTTGAACAAAGATCCTTTAAGGTTTACTCAAGATAACAAGCAAGTGCCCGCGTAGCGGAAGTCTGCGAGTCGCGTACTTACGAGTGCTATAATATTACGAGAAATGATTCCTGATCGGATATCAGTAATTATAATTGTCGATCGTTGTGAACTCTAATCAATCTGTAGAAATAAGAAGATCAACGTGCTAGTCCTCAAATAATGATTAAATTAATAAATAAAATTTAGTGATCATGCAACCCCTTGTGAATTAGAATAATTTTGGTATATTCCAGTTTTTACAATATATGCAAATATCGAGTTAAGTACACATGTCTTGTTTACCCCTGCATTAATTGATATAGTGTTTGTCTCGTTATTTGGAAATTACTCATAACATTACCCTCATCTGAACCCAACAGGTGTAGCTGAGCAGCCACAACAGTAGTGGCTTTAATGAGATCGAACTTTCCACGTCATACTTGCACCAGACAAGGTGCATTTCTTAGAGTAACTTATTTGTTTCCGCATTATTTTATTTTCTATTTGAAAGACAATGTAATTAGATATTGGAAGAACTTGTATTACACATTTTACGTCTATATGTTGTATCTAATTTCGTGGACATAGACTTGTTAGACATAATTAATGATGATTAATTGATGTTGCATTTGCATTCTATTTTATATTATTCTTCCATTGTTATATATATATCAAATGTTGATCTAATGTGCATAAGATGATTTGCTGAGTATCAGAGATCAGGAGCGTATTTGGATCGTAGGTCCGATGTCCCTGCCTCAGCAGTTTCGGCAGCTGGAGGGGCGGGGCCTCACATCTACTAAGAGATAGACGTAGTTAAAGTTCAAGAAAGATACTTCTATTGTGGATCATTGATGAATTTCTGATTTATCATTACTATACTCCATTATTATCCTCATAGCATGATCACTTTAATACAAATCTTGATTAGTCTTGCATCATTAACAATAATCCTTCTTCTTGTAAATAGCTTTGATTTTTGTACTAAAATTAACTCTTTTATTTTTTTCTTATTTTTATTTCCTATTAAAAACTCCAAAAAATTAGTTAAATATTGTAGATATTTATTTTGGTGTTAAAAAGAAAAAAAGACAAAAAATAAAAAAAACCATTAAAATAAGTATTTAAAATCTATTAAAAATATCTCCAAAAATACTTCCTTATTTTTTGATTTTATTTGACTTTTTGGTAAACATGAAACTTGTAGATCTCATTGAAATCCGGAACTTTTATGTTTTGACTTTTTGCTAATTTTGCTTCTTTTTATTTCTTTTGTATTTTCTCAATCTGGATAATTTGGTTGAGCCACATGGCGCTCTCTGGAGCCGACACGTGGCCCATCTATCATTGCGCCACCCGACCTCACTAGCAGCCCTTGGATCACCTCCTCCAACCTCCATCTCCACCATTTGCACCCACCTCCATCTCCACCCATCGATCTCTTCTTCTCACCTCAACTGAACCACACGCTTCCACCTCCTTCTCAACCATTGGATGGCTACCCATCCAACAGCCCATCACCCTCCATATCTCCATTCTTTCTATAGCCATATGATGCCTCTTCGGCTGACATCAAAGTTGCTCGCATCCGCTCCATCCCCCACCACTTGATCTGATCTGATATATCAGATCAGGACCGCACATCTGAGCCTTTATCCCAACCGTTGTATCTCCAGATCCAACGGCTGAGGCCACGTCTTCCTCCTCCAGCTCCTTTCATCCCTGCACGTTCTCCACATCGGCCTCATCACCCCCTTCCTATTTGAGCTCCCAATCCTCGTCACCTTTCCTTGACCTAATTATGCCTCCACGTAGCCATTACTCCTGTCAACCTCGCGCACCCTTCAATGCTTCAGATCTGATTCTTTAGGTTCACCGCTCGATGTTGCAAAACCCCTCCCACCACCACAGAAACGGTCAAACTCCACCACCTATAAATCACCTCCTCGCCACCGTTCTCCAGGGTCCACCATTTCATGGAGCAACAACCCGGTCGTCTTCCCCTCCCCATGACATGGGGAGGTGGAATCGATGCGCGACGACAGTTGTCGTCTTCAGGTGTTGACCCATGGCTGCCATAGCCATGTCATGGCAAATCCCTGACCTTGAGCTCGCTGGAGTAGCTGCCAAGCTCGAGAGAAGATACGAGTATTCTCTATCGCTCAACTTAAGCTCCTCCTTCATCGTTTATCCATCTCTGATCAGGTAGACATCTACATCTTTTCTTCTCTACTTTTCTCTTCATTCTTTATATGAACAAGCCTACCCCCTTTGATTGACGACCATCTCCTTAGCTTTATCACACAACCACGATCTTCTCCGACCACCGTGTTCTCCGCATCACTTTCTCTGCAACCTCATCCATCCCAAGCCATCTCCTCCGTCGGAGGCAGAAAAGATATCACTCCTGGCTTCACCTTCTCCACCCTCAGCCCGCCATTCACGTCCATCATGCTTCGTCTATGCATCTCTAACCATTTTTGCAGGTCCAACTTCAATGATTGCATGCCTCAGAGGATCTCCTTCTAGATCCTCCTCCGGTGAGTTTCTACCACCAGCACACGCCAAGCCTTGCCATCACTTCCTCGCCTCACTTGCATACTCGCATGATGTCCAGGAAGCTTACCCGAGCTTTGAGAGAATCAGAGGAGCACAGAGGTGGAAGAGGCACCTTGTCGGAGGACCAAAAATGCTGCCACCTTCACAGCTTAGAAGGACAAGCAGATACCGTTGGATGGTGCCCCCTCGGCGGTCATCCAACTGCCTAGACAAGGCCTCGTCGCCCAACCAAAGCATCCATGCTCGATGGAGCCGAGGCACCTCGGGTCAACATGCGACCCAAGCTGCCTACCCGATCCTCTGCCTCTTCTCGAGCCTAGCCCAAGTGTGCAGAGCATGCACATGCTGGGCAAATTGCAGTGATGCCCCGTCAGTTCTCCATATTTGCAAAGAAGTTAGAACTTGCACATGAGTGGTTTCACTGGAGATCGTCTCTAAACGAAGAGATAAGAATAAATTATCAAGGTTCTTTGTCACAATAAAAGGGTTGGTCACAGAAAATAAAGGGAAAATTAAATTCATGAATAATGAAGAAAGTGATTAAAGCAGAAATAGGTTTAGATCCAAAAATAAAGATTTGAAATTTTACTATTGAAGAAAGAAAGAGAAAATCAAGAAACTTCCAACTCAAAAGAATGAAAAGAGGGGAAACAAGAAAAGAGCGGCAAGTGTGACAATATCTTTGCCATCGTCACTGAACATTATTTGCTTATTGTGTCTGACATAGATATGGTGAATGTCGCTTGAGTCGATACTTGTTGTCTAGTTGATAGTGAATCATTCCTATATGAGACCTCTAACAATGAGTTTCATATCTTCTACTTTTGATGATCTTGTCATTCTTAGAATGGGTAAATTCAATGTCTAATGTTATTGGCATGTGGTGCCATCACTGGTTGCGCAGGACATGGAAGGGAATGCTCACCTTGATTGGGAGGAATCTTCTTTCTCATGTGAAAAAAGAAAGAAAAATGATTCATTTCTTGGTCGAAAAACAATCAAGTATTACATTCAAAAGTAATTCACCCTCCAGAAAAATACAAGTAATAGAGTTACTCTACACAAACTGTATGCGGTCTTCTAAAGGTTATCGTTCTTAGTGGTGCACTTTATTTTTTCACCTTTATTGATGAATTTTCGAGGAAACTACGAGTATATAGCTAAATGGAACGATCATGTTCTTGATTTTTTCAAGTATTTTCATGCACTTGTAGAGAGGAAAAAATAAAGAAGGTGATCTTTTTCTTTTGATGTAGATCTTATTCTTGTGTAACATCAATCATATATAACTTCTGATCTTGAGGAAGATGATGGTAACTTGATAGATTTTCCTACTAGCAATTAAGAGGAAGGATCTTTCCCTAATAGAGATCCGCCTTAAAAATCTATGAGGGAGAGATATCCCCCTACAGGATGCTTTGCACAAGGTTATGTTCTTCTGATGGAGAATGACGAGACAGAACACTATGAAGAGGCTATATAGGATGTGAAAAAAGAAAAGTGGATTGAGACGGGATACGTGAGTTTTCCTCTTAAAGCACAATTCAAGTTAAGCACTAAGGACAATCCAAGAATAAAAGATAAAAAGAAGGATATGGAGATGATCCCTAAGATCTCGACCATAAGCAGACTAATGCATGTTATGGTATGTAATAGATCTGATATTATTATTAGAGTTGTCATTATATTTATCTCAAATTCAAGAAAAGAGCATTCGAATGTAGTTAAATGGATCTTCAGATATCTTTGTGACACTAGCAACACATATCATTGTTTAAGAGCGTACATAAGGCATTTCTTTTGGGTTATGCATACTCCGATATATGGAAAGTGATGTTTATGACATAAGATCTATAAGCAACTACTTGAGAACATAGTTAGGTAATGTTATTTCATGGCAATCGACGCTATAGAAGTGTACATCATTATCTACTACGTGAGTAGAACTCATTGTTTTTACAAAAGTAAGTAAAGAATGGTTATGAGTGAAGAAGTTCAAGCAAACCTTAATTTTATTTAAGACAATTAATTTCTTTATTATGAAAGTTAGAGCTAGATTTATCTTGGCAAGAACTTTACTTATCATGCAAGATCAAAATATATTAATGTTAGATATTTTTGAAAAGGAGATGTGTTATAATCGAAAGAGCTTGTACTTGATTAGATCCACATAGATGGTAATCGTGTTGAGATGATGACAAAAAGTTTGCTACTTGAGAAGTTTGAGATACTAATAGTTACATATTTGAAGTAGTTCCCTACTCATTAGTGAATGGGGAGATTTTCCAGTTAAGTTTCCCTCCATGTGGGAACTTCTCCCATTTTGGATAAATCATGGACCTAATGCAGGTTTGAATTGATGATATTCAAATCTTTGACTTGCAGTCATCAAATTAGAAAGTAATTGATGAATATGATTACACCTTAATTGATTTATAAGATTTCCTATAATACTATTGGGAAAAAATTGATGGTAGTTAAGGATATTTATGTACTATAAACAAAAGGAGGGATACAAACTAATACAAGTTCTCACAGGTTATCATAACACAAGAAAGAAATCAGAGAGAGAGAGAGGAGAAGAAGAAGAAAGAAGGAAGGAATGAATGAGTGAAGGTTAGTGGAGAGTGCAATACGTTTGGAGGGAGCAGTCTCTGGAGTTGTTACCATTTACTATCTTTCCCCACAATTTACAAGCAGAATTATTGACTTTGTGATATTTCTTCTATTAACTTTTCTCTATTATTTGGTGATTCGTAGCACCATATCAATGGGGACTTTGTGTAAGCCTCTCATGGAAGAGTGATTTAGTTGTAGTGTTTGGTTTTGGGTTGCGGTCAACCCTGTAGCAAGGTACATTGGGGTTTTTCACGTTAATATCCTACGTGCACTTATGGTCAATTTGTTATAATTGGATTTTATCTATGGTTATGATTGCCTTGGATTTGACTTACCTTGTCGGGTCCGCTTATCAACTTTGTATTTCCTGTAATTCGATCTACAAGAGGATACACTTTCAACAAAATTGTTGCTCCACGTACTCATGTCTATTAGTAAAATACTAAACAATCCTAATTGCAATAGGATCCCCCTTGATAAAAAAGAGAAATGACTTTCATTTAAGAGTTGTTCTCATGGGATTTAGGATTTTATTTACTCCACAAACTCTTATCTACATGCCCATATAAAGGATGCTTAACCATCATCTAAAGCATCAATTCAAGATAGAATTCAAAAAGAGTAAGAGATCGAGAAGAGAAACATTTTTTGTTGCTCCGGTATTGATCATCTCTCGAGAAGAGAAGCAGTTGTTGCTTCTCCAGTATTGATCCATCTCTTCACATGGTCAACGATTAAAGCACACTCATGTTTCCATATATTGTGGACATTTACAACTTCAGCGTGTCAATCTATTGGTGATCTTGGCGATAATCTTTCCAAGAACTACCTCTATTTTGACAATTTATGTCATTTTAAAGAGGGTTGACTTTTCATGAGCCCATCATAGGTTAAATCTTTGCTTATAATGCTTGATTATGGGTTACTGTATGCAACATGATTTTTTACCCTCGTGTTGATGGTTTTCCACGTTGAAATTTCGTTGTGCAGTTTATCTTGTGATCTGATTTTATGTATGGTTGTACTTGTCTTGAATTTGAAATGTCATGCACAATTTGTTGATCAACTTTGTATATTTTCCTTCTATTCCACACACGCACGCACACAGACACACACACACATATTAACCTTTTTAGAAAAGGGAGATAAGCCTCTCTTCTAGATGGCAAGTTAACATAGGCTTAGGATATCCTCTTACTATACTATACACAGTATATGTGTGACATTTTGAGCACATCTAATCTACTAGATGCCAACTTGTACATAAAAGCATTAGTGGTGATATTGCATGCCTATTTTATGTGCAATTGTATATTCTCATAGAAGTTGCTTTCACATGTCAACTTTAATAAAATAGTCCAGTGAACGACATGGAGAGACAGCATTCGATCATTATTGGACCATAAAACGGTAAGGCAAAAACATTGATTTTCCTCGTTGTTTGATAGGGTAACTAAACATTGTAAGGAAAGGTCATAAACAATTGCATACTTAATCCAATATCAACACAAGTGTAATATCCCCGCAAGATAAAGTAATCATAGCTTATGGGATTTTGCACTTCTTCCCTTTTGATTTTTTTTCGAATAATACTTATACCCTTAACTTTTTTTGCATTTACATGTTCACCCTTATCTCCCTACGATCTTTATAGTATTACCCTTTCATTAGTGTAATATAGAAGCATAAATGTAGTAACGGAAAGACAATATTGTGAATTTTGTAAGAATATAAGGGTGCAAGTGTAAATGTAAAAAAAAGTAAAGGGTATAAATGCTAGTGAAAAAGTCGGTAGGACACAAAGTATATTTACGAACCCCAAGAATTATTATTGACTCCTCTATTACATGTGTGGTTGCGTGGGGTTTTTTATTTAAGGGTATAACAGTAATTGTAGAAAAGTAAGGGGTATAACGTTAGTGGATAAATTCGGTAGGGTACAAGTGTAAGAGTCCCAAAAATTATTATTTACTCTTCTACAAATTATTACGGGGGCGTGGGTTGTTATTGTTATTATCATTATCATCATTATTATTAATCGACTTCAGACTTAGCATCATTGCCCTCGATCAAAGTAAACAGATAAGGATTTATTCGTATCTAATCTACTATATCTTATGATATTCTGATGAATATGTCTTGATATATAAACATAGATTCATTTTTCGTTTTGTAAGTAGCAGTGTTTTATGTCTTTTTTTAATTATACTTGATATAACTATTATGAAAGAAATGAGTTTAGTATATTTGTTTCATGTGTAAGCTATTCAAAACATGTATATTTACGTCATCATATTTGATCATATATCCATATCTTTAGTTTAAACATTTTTTTATATCTGTAATCTAAAAATAGATAATGTTCGCATCCCGTGGCCGTGCAGTTATGCAGAGTCCCGATTGTAAAAAAATCTAGGGTTCAAACCGCAAAAAATACTGTTTGCCTCGTTTATTACTTATACAAATGGTTTAAAATATTGTGATGGTTTCCATCAAGAAGATCATGATTGAAGCCCTTATAATTACAATTTCTTAAAAGTGTTAGATTTCAAAGATGAAGACATTATGTAACCCAAGATGGTGATTGAGACGTTAAGCCGCGTAGAAATATTACATATTTATTGACATGTCAAAATATGAATGTTACTAAGGAAAATATAACAAATACGCTAAAATAGATACGAAAAGGCCTACAAATTTCAGGGATGTTTATATGGATTTTTTTAAGTTGATTATTCATGTTGTAGAGATGGTAAAGTTCAAATATATCTATCAAAGTTCTTCTCAATCTGTTTGGTAATATGGTTGGGTTGTGTTGGAGTAGTGGATTCTAATTAAGCATGAAAATGATCGGATACGTATGAATGATTTTATTCACATTCATGTTAAAATATGAATTAAATCGGCTACAAATATTGATGGATACAGAAAATATATTACAAAATATTTAAAAAAGAATACAAATATAAAATAAATATGTGAATCAATAATATCAAGAAAACTTTATAAATTAACTTTAATATACGTGTTTTGATCGACTGCATTTAAAGCAAATATACAAAATATATTTGCTTCGCGATAATAATATCCACAATGAAGAATAAAATCATAGTTTTTTTTGTTACACAAAGTTACAAATAACTCTAAACTACATTTCTATACTAATGACAATGTTTCATGTTGTTTATTCTTCTTCAAGACATCCTTTTAATTTAGGAGTGTTCGATTCAGAAATAAGTGAAGGTAAGGATATGAAATAAGGAGAATAAACGTTTATTCTCTGTTCGTCTAGAAAGATAGGAATAAGGAAAATAAGGTAGAATAAAGATATGTAAGGTAAAATAAAAATATGAATAATGGTGAAATAAGGTGAAATAATAGTAAGTGGATGCAAATAGCCGTACTTTTGAGAATTGCGTCATGCAAGGAATTGATCCCTTATTCAAATGCTTATTCTCTAAACGAACATGGCCTAGGCATTTTTACATTTATATCCATATATTCTTACAAAATTTACAGAAATACCCTTCCATTCTTACATTATTGCCCTTATATCACACTAATGGAATGGTAATATGGTGAATTTTGTATGAGTATGGAGGCACAGGTGCAATTACTAAACAAGTGAGGGACATAAGTGTTATAGGAAAATCTCAGAAGGGCACAAGGGTAAAACTCCCCTTCATTTATTCCAAAAAAATGCAGAGAAGAGAAATTCCAACCTGCATCACCTCAGATGCAAATCTAGGACCAAACTGCTTCATTTATTGATAATTCTAGTCAAATTTGTCCCCCTGAAAAAAAAAATAGAAGGGTAAAAACAGAATATAAGAGGGCAGACAAAAAAGACCAACTCAAGATGAAGAATTCAGCTTTCACAACAAAGAAGACCGATGAAAATTCAGCTTTCAACATTCAAAATGACACGGCGCAGAGCTAGGGCTGAAAATACTGGAATATGGATTAGGAGACCGAATGCAAGATCTGAATATCCACATACAAATCCATATTTGTCAAACTTAAATGAAAATATCACATCGCCTTCAAATGAATACAGATATGAATTTGTTGATACCCCCTTACATGAAACACACGCTCTATGCAAGAAGAACAAGTTTGACATGAAATGTTAGTATACACACAGAGAAAATGCAACTTTCCCTGAATCAAACATGGGGTACATGCAGTTTTCCAGACACGTTCAAACCATAATGGAGATCTGGATTCAGATGGAGACCATTAGATCCTTAGTGTGAAACACAGTTAGGCTCAGATATTGTACCTGTGTGATCCAGAACTTCGACTTGGGGTTAGCATGGAACATTAATGCTATCGCATTCAAATGAGAAAGATTTATGAGAAGACGGAGAATATCACACGAGTGGACTATGCATGTTTGAAGAGCTTCATGCTGAGCCAATGGAAGTAAACCGCAATAATGAGGATCGGTAGCGTCATTGGCACCAACAAGCAGTAATACCTGCAGGTATATCACAAGCAAAACTATTACAAATAAATCAGAACCATGCGAGATAAAAGTATCTCGCTGCCAACAGATGAGAGACAATAGGAAAATCAACTGAAAATATCGATTTGTGCAGTGATTTTTTAACAATACATTGCAAGGTTTTCTTTTTGGAAATGCTGCAATTCCCAGCAGCAGCAGAACTTAATCAAATTAAAAATCTGCACATACTTCTGCATGCAATAAATATAACATAAATTTGTAACTTCAAGTAAGATCTCTATCGGCATTCCATTATCATGAATATGGCAATGAATTTGAGCACAAAACTGCGATGGAACTGCCCATATATATAATATGTTATTCATGAAACTGAACATTACCACCAATATTGAAATTATATTGAACAAAGACCGAACGTGACAGAATTGTGGAAGGCATCATTTTTCAAAGTGGAGTCTAAAATTCAATCTAACTACATAGAACTTGCTCGATAAAAAGTAATCATAACAAAGCTTTCCACTCTTTATCTTACCTTTTTCCCTTGTATATTTTTTCAAAGGTTTCCCCTTTTATAGTTAACACGATAAGAGCAAAATCATCATTTTGACCTGAAACCTGACTAAATATTTAAGTTCATAAATATATAATCACTAATTAATCAGGAAACGATCTGGGATTTGCAGATCCCGTGTTTTTTCTCCACTCGTTGTAAAGGATTTTCCATGTAAATGTGTTTTTTGTTGTTCTTGTTTCTTAGTGGTTCATTATATACATGTTTCTGTAGCAAGTTTCATTTCCGTCATAATTTTGAGCATCATTTCGACTCAGAACGTTCAAAATGCTTCACTGATGGGCCTTGACCCATGAGTTCATTTGCATTTGTTCATAGGACTATGCTTGTCTCGTCAAGACATTGTTCTTTTCTGAAAAGCCATTTATTAAGATATTTTGCTTATTTCTATTCCATGAAGAGTCCAAAAGGTAGACACCACTTAACAGAAACTAAACACCTAGTCGTGTGAAATTTGCCATTTTGTTTTTGTGCAACCACCGCCAGCAGGCCTGGACACAGTCCAGAAATATAATCATGACGAGTCACAATTTGCAATCCTCAATTATTAAGACATTGATTTCACATACTGGGTGTAAAGTCACAAGATATCCTCAGCTAATGAACAAAGGTTTTAGCTTTTTTAAGGACGGTCATTAAAAGTTTAATGGTTATACAGGAACTTTAAATTATCACAAATAAATCATTCAGTACAAGCAAATACATCACTCCTAGAAAAGAACTACAGTAGTAAGACATCGCCTACGACATATTCTCCAACGTAAGCTCTACTAGATCTAAACACAACTTTGTTTTCTACATCCACAATTCCCAGATCAGCTCGAAAGGCTTCAACCTTTAAAGTCGGTGGGATTTTCCTCGAAAGGTGAATAACATTAAAATCGGGCTGAGGGCATCACATCAAGTCTCAACTTATTAAATCATGTTTGGATATGATGGAGGGATTAGCCATTAAAATCATGTTTGGCCTATATGAGTCTCAACTCATTAAATCAGCAACACGAGCAGATACAGGATAACCATGCTTCAAGTAGCACGTATCATCGGAGTGGCCAGAACGGTGACAGTAGGTGCGTTGCTGACATGTGTGCCCGCCACCTCGGCCACGGACGCCTCCTTTGAAGTGAGCAGGACATCCCTTGCCGCGAGCTGCGGCCATCGGAGAGGGGGTCTGAGTAGTTGTTGTAGGTGGCATTGTGATCCTGCTCAGGAACGCAAGGAAGTCAGGAAGCTGCAATTGATATATGTTATAGGCCTCCTCCATGAGAGGTATAAACGCACTCGTAAGAAGCTGTGTATGCGACATCGTACTGTGAGTCAAGTGGCGCTAGAAACATGCCAACCATAGTGGTATTGATGTAAGCATATTGTTGCTCTACAGAAGCGTTCAAAGGCAAGAAGCTGTGAAGCTTCTCAAACATGCCCCTGAGCCATGAGTAGAAAACATGAAGAGGGCGACCATCCTGCTTAGCTACGAAAATGTCATATTGAAGCTGCAGGGATCTTTATCTCATTCTTCACCTGAGAATAAGTGATTGTGCGGATGTCCCACATTGCTTTAGCAGTGAGCTGATGAAGGATGTCATTGGCTATCTCTGTGGTCCGAGTACCGGATAGCCATACACGTGCATAGGTGTTGTTAGAGTTATTAGAGTTATTGTATTTCTATTTTATTTGAGTCATGTAACCCTTTAGGGACTTATATGTAATTCTACCTTTTTGCTCTCTAGGATTTCACTCTATATAAGAAACAATATACCCATGAAATAAACATAACAATTCACTCTTTCCTCCACATGGTATCAAAGCAACAACCCTAGAACCACTTCCGAGCCTCTCTGCAACCTCTGAGCGCCTACGCAGGTCCTCCTTCCTCGCCTAAGGGCCCACACGAGGCCCTTCTTCCTCTCTGGGTACTTCCAGTTGCCCCTTTGATTCCACGCAGTGTTGTTGCACCCCTCTAGGGTGCAGCAACGTCGCCAAAGGGGTAACCACCCCTCCTATGCCGCCTAGGATGCCTTCCAACACCTTGCAGCACCACCATAGGAGGCAACCACCCCTCTTGCGCCGCCTAGGGTGCCCTCCAGCCACGCCCCCTAGGCCCCCGATAGGCATCTTAGGACTGCTCAGCCCTCCTCCAGGCCCCCAAGGCCCTTGGTAGGCCCCACAAGGCACTTCTAATCCTCTCCGGCATGGCCTCAAATTTCAGTGAAATTCGATCGAATTTCTGTCGAATATCGATATCCAATTGAAATCGAAATTCGACCGAAATAACCGAAATATGGGGCCCTAGTACAAAAAATGACCGAAATTTCGATCGAAACTCGACCGACATTCCGTTTCGGTCGGTCACTGAAATGGTGATCAAAACCGACATTTAGGGCCTTGCTCTCCGGTATCGCCCAGATCTGTTGTACAGTCTAAATTTGACTGTAAAATGTGATTTGAGACCTATAGATCACCTTCTCCAGCCCTAGCACGGATCGAGAATTGACGATGATGATTATATGAGACTACACATACAACCAATCCTCTACATGATTGTGTAGACTCAATCGGATCGATCTACTACCCCAGTTGAGTTCCGTCTCAACCTCTCTTTTTCATCATGTCAGAGATCAAGGGTGATGTCTTCTCTTCATCCAATGCCTTCAAATGTCTGACTCCCATCATAGAGATAAATGGGACCAACTATGTGTTGTGGTCCATGCAGTTCTTGACCATCATGTAGTGCAATATCAAGGAGCACATTCTAACACGGAAGGAGCCGACAAATAAGACTGGGAGAACGTTTCGTGAAAGAAAGATGACGTGTACATGCGTATTGGGCTCTTTGGGATTCTAGTCATAGAGAACCAGTCCACCACCAAGGCGACGCGGGATATCCTAATAGCCACATATGACCAAATGAAGAATGAGGTCAAAATTCTTCAGTTGCAGTTTGACATTTACACGACCAAGCAAGACAGTCGTCCTCTGCATAGTTTCTACTCTTCGTTCGTGGTATGTTCGAGAAACTTCACAGCTTCATGCCCATGACCACATCTACTGAGCAGCAGAACTACAAAGATAAATTATGTATCCTTGGTGACCAGGAATACGACTGAGACCCCAGATGTCAAAATAGATAAGCTCAAATAAATGATTACTGTTATGACTTTGACTATCAAGAAAAGAACGATAATGCTTCACAAGCTGACAAGCCTCACATTAGAATGTATAACGCGCTTCCGAGGGAAGACATGACCACTATTGTCAAAGTTGACCGACTAGGTCGATTAGTCGGCCCGACAGTCGAGCCGGGAGGGGGGGTGTAGCCGACTCGACTAGGCCACCGACTAAGGATTAGTCGGCAGTCGGGCGACTAATCGGATTTAGTCGGACATTAGTCGGTTTGAATTTTTTTAATTAATTTAAATCTATAAATCAATTTTTGTACATATATTCTATATATTCACATTGATTTATATATTTTTTATACTATCATAATGAAATAAAAGAAGTAATTATTTTTAAATATAACATTATGCATATTAGAATAAGTTTGCTATTAAAAAATCAAAAAACTAAAAAAATAAATAAATCTCTATGTAAAAGTCAGTCGAGTAGTCGGGCGACTAGACCGACTAGCCGACCCAATTAGTCGGGTTGACGGATGGTTATTCTAGATTGTCATGGGTTTTCTTTTGAAAAATGTCTGAAGTTGGGTTTGTCATTAAATCTATAATTATTGAAATAAAAAATATTTTTTCTGATGTTGCCAAGTTTATTCGCTCTGACAATGCGTTAGAGTTCTGCACATCACAACTTTCTGAGTTCTTCAGATCTCTTGGCATCATAACATCAAACCTAATGTGCTTACACTTCTCAGCAAAATCGTGTTGTCGGATGCAAACACGGTTACTTACTTGATGTGACCAGGGCACTTTTGATTCAGAGTAGTACCCCTCAGTCTTTCCGGGGTGATGCGGTTCTCAATACTTGCTACTTGGTGAACTACATGCCATCTTCTGTCTTAGAAGAGAAGGTCCACATCACGAGTGTTCGGCTCTGTAGCCTTTGTTCACCATCTGATGCCAAGTCGTGACAAGCTTTCCCATAGAGCTGTCAAGTGTGTCTTTGTAAGCTACTCCCGTATCCAGAAGGGATATCGTTGCTTCGATCCAGTTCGACGGAAACTTTGAGTCAGTTATATATTTCTCTCCTACAGGTGACATGTCGACTTCGTATGACTCTGGAGAGGAGGTATATGTGCCTCCTCCTACAACGCCATCATCTCCAGTACCTCCACCACCTCCGCCACCACCTCTGTTGTAAAAGTCGGCCGACTAGTCGAGTCGGGGGGTACCAGACTAGACTAGGCCAAGTCGGCCAATAGGCGGTCTGAACCGATTAATCGGATTAGTCGGCCGACTTTTGCATAAGGATTTCGGATATAGGTTAAGGCACAAACCTAAACCCGATTACCCGGTTAGAATTAGATGAGATTTAGAGCTTGCTGTTAGTCAGTAAGATAAGATACTCAAGGTTACATGTTAAGAAGTATAATTCATAAATAAATAAAAAATATAAAAACAAAAAACACCAAAAATGTTAAATAAAAATTATAAGAAAATTTTGTATACTTCTGTACTTTAAATTATATTTTTTTCATCTGGATATAAAATATCAACTAATTAATATACTATCCTGGGTAATTTTACTTAAAACTTTATGATTTAATTTCATAAAAATATTCAAATAAAAAAATATACAAAAGAAATAAAATATAACAAACATATATGCATATACGAAATGTTCTTAAATACCATTCTAAATATATACTTCTATAGCTTAGAGTGTGCACGCACGTACGCGTGCATACACCCATGCGCTCCCACACCCACACCCATATATTCTTGTCGATTTGCATATTGGTTAATGTTGGGATAAAAATTATTCATATGATAAAAGAGATCACAGGGCTCTCTTATATAGGAAAAGAGCCATGGGTTAATTACATAAGTGATACCCAAAGAAAACATAAAATATAAATATAATACGGTGAGATATAAACATCTCAACACTCCCCCTCAAGCTGGAGCATAAATATCAATCATGCTCAGCTTGGAACAGCATCTCTGAAATGGACCTCTGGCCAGTGCCTTCGTGAAGATATCTGTCGTCTGATCTCCTGTGGAGACATGAGAGGTGGATATAAGGCCTTTCTGGATCATGTCTCTAGTGTAGTGACAATCCACCTCGATATGCTTTGTCCTCTCATGAAAAGCAGGGTAATTGGCAATAAATAAAGCTGCTTAATTATCACATAAAAACTTCATAGGAAGAGAAACCTCAACAATAAGGTCGGTTAATACTGATATGACCCACATCATTTCTGTACATCCGTGTGCCATAGCCCTGTATTCAGACTCAGCACTAGATCTGGCCACCACAGTCTGCTTCTTGCTTTTAGCTGCCTACAAAGATAGCAAAACCAGAAGTCGACTCTCTGTCCCTGGGACAACCAGCATAATTTGCATCTCCACATCTTGTCACCTTAAGTGATGCATCCCTACTGAAAATACGACCAGTACCAGGTGAAAGTCTTCAAATACCTCAAGATCATGTGGACGGCATCCATATGCACCTTCCTGGGTTGCTCCATGAACTGACTGACTTTGCTAACTGCAAAAGCAATATCTGACCTGGTAATGGTGGCGTATAGAAGCTTCCCACAAGCTCTCTATATCTCCTACTGTCAATTTCTTCGGTGTCCTCATCATACAATCTCATGCTTGCATCCATAGGAGTAGAAGCAGGTTTGCACCCTGTCATACCTGTCTCAGATAGAAGGTCCATAACAAATTTCCTTTAATTCATCACAAGTCCACGTTGATTCCTGACGAACTCTAATCCAAGAAAGTAGCGAAGATTGCCAAGGTCCTTCGTCACAAACTGTTGACCAAGGAACTCCTTGGCAGTAAGAATACCTTGCTCATCATCTCCTGTAATGACAATATCATCCACATAAACAAGAATATCCACAGTACCTGCAGGTATCCTCTGTACAAACAGTGAGTGGTCCGCAGTAGACCGCACAAGCCCCTTTTGCTCTATCAACTCCGATAGCTTTTGATACCAAGCTCTTGGACTCTGCTTCAGGCCATAAATCGCCTTGTGAAGTCGGCACACCTTCTGAGACTCCCCCTCAGTAGCAAATCCTGGTGGTTGTTGCATATATACTTCCTCCTGGAGATCCCTATAGAGAAATGCATTCTTGACATCAAGTTGATATAGAGGCCAGTCCCTAGAAACGGCAACAGATAACAGAATGCGTAGTGTCGAATGTCTTGCTACTGGAGAGAAGGTGTCCTGATAATCCACCCCATAGGTTTGGGTGAACCCCCGAGCCACAAGTCTTGCTTTGAATCGGTCGACACTGCCGTCGGCCCTTTGCTTGACCGTGAAAATTCATTTGCATCTCACAATAGATGGTCCTGGTGGAGGTGAGACATTGCTCCATGTGCCACCTGATCGCAGAGCCGTCATTTCTTCTTCCACAGCAAGGCGCCACCTATTGTCCTGGAGCGCCTCCTGATACGTCCGCAGGATAGTAACAACAGATAGTCCCACTATAAACTTCTTGTGTCCTCTGACAAATGATCCAAGGAAACATGTGCAGCCATTGGGTAAATGGCACATTGGCGACGAGGTTTCCTTAGAGCAATCGGTATCTCCAAGTCATCAGTCTCACAGTCCTCTGGGAGTAACTCTTCATGTTCATTATTAAAATCTCCAGTGCCATCAGTAGAAATAATATGTTCCTGACATACCTGAGGCATGGTGAATGATGTGGTAGGCGCATGAGCAGAGGGGCGAGTAGAAGACCTGCGAGTATAAACATGGGGAAAGAATGTAGATCCTTTGGGAGGAGGTGGAGGTGGAGGTGGCGGTGGGGGTGGGGGTGGTGGAGGTGTTGAAGACCTAGGCACATCTCAAGGAGCAGATGGAGGTGGACGAACCACAACATCCTCTCTGGATCCAGTATTAGACAACCTGTCACCTGTAGGAGAGAAATACATAATAGATTCGAAAAATGTAACATCAGCGCTCACATAGTATTTTCTCCCAACAGGATCAAAACATCTACACCCTTCTTGGGTATGAGAATAACCAACAAAGATACATTTGACAGCTTTAGGCGAGAGAATAACATACACCAAGGTAACTCATCCTGAATGTGACTTGTCAACTCGTCCATAAAAGAGATCCCAGGGCTCTGATACCATGTTGGGATAAAAATTATTCATATGATAAAAGAGATCCCAAGGCTCTCTTATATAGGAGAAGAGATATGGGTTAATTACATAAGTGATACCCAAAGAAAACAAAAAATATAAATATAATACGGTGAGATATAAACATCTCAACAGTTAACTTATATAAGGTTAGATTTGTGTTTATTACGCCCTAAATGTTCGTTAAATTAGATACTTCTTGTTGATTTGCATGATGGTTAGGTAACTTAGGTTATTTACCTTTTGTGGTTGTTGATTAGTGTTAGAAAATAGAGAATGCGGAAGCGATTGATAAACAGAGCTTAAGAATAAAGAAATATAGACATGGAATACCATGATTTTACGTGGAACCCTACTCCCTAAGGAGCGTGATGAAACCACGGGAGAAACCTTCAAAGGGGCATATGATTTATTGCTCTTTCTCATCTGATATAGGAGGTCTGGGGCTCCTTATATAGCCTCCACGGATCATCCAAGTCCCACCACTGGTAGATGTGGGACTAAGCTCTTGGATGGGGTAATCCATTTACCCATCTCCCATACATATGGTGCACAACTAAATACTCCAACACTCCCCCTCAAGCTGGAGCATGAAATGGTCAGCTTGGACAAACAAACAGAAAGAAACTCAACTCAACACTACAGGACACTACGGACAATATCAACCCAACACGCACAACTGCTGCTGTCGAGGACGTTGCTTCTCATGTCGTGCAGGTGAGAAGGACGAACAGGCTGGAGTGTGAGTCTACTGAACTCTCCTTGTCGGATAGCATGTGCTCTGAATTGCGCCTGTGAGAGTCACTGCAACTTAAAATGAGTCTCCTCGTCGGAGTACTCTGGCCCGCCACAACACGTGGACAACTGCTCCATCTCTGAAAAGGGCCGAACTGAAAAAAAGGCCGTGGAAGTGCAATCCTCGTCGGAGTCCACGGTCGCTGGAGAATGGAGTCTGAAAGAAGTCTCCTCGTCGGAGAACTGGGTCTCTCCTAGCTGGCACAGAGAATGGTATACTGCTTTGGAGTACCTATGATACCACATGAAAATCCTTGCCCACATGGCAAAGGGAATGGTCCTCTGCTCTGGAGTCCATATAGCTCACATGAAAACTCTGGCCTGACAACACAAGAAGAATGATGGGGACCACGACAAAAGATGGCAAACATGTGCTCATCTAAAAAGACTGCATACTCGTGCGGGTCTGAAATTGAAGAAGACTCGGAAACATCTGACGTCGAGTCTGATCAATTGTAGAGTCTGAAATCCGGCTGGTCTGACGAATATGAAATCTGGAGAATCTGGATCTGAATAGACCGGTGACTCTACATATACCCCCCTTTCTCCCATACTTGTCAGAAAACATGGACATCGACCAAGTTGGGAGAAGACAAGAAAACAGGGAGAAAAATAAACATCACAAATGCCGATGTCGTTTTTTTTCCGGCTTCTCAAAAAAAAATTTATAATAGTCGTTTATATATATTTTTTCCCGATTTTTTCTGTATACGGTTTTTTTCTCATTTTTTTGTATGCGCCTTCTCTTCTTTTTTATTCAAAAAGAATCCTTCTTTTTTTATTCTCTCCTTCCCTGGGAACCCTTTCTTTATATTTAAGCTGCCGCCTCCACTAGGGCTTGAAGATGAGAGATCGGCCCCATTGGGGTTCGCCATCGATCGTAGAAGGAGCTGACGTGGCTGGGGGGCGCCAACCAGAAGTGTCTGGCCTCGGGGTGTGCCGCGCAAGACTCACGCTAGTGCATGAGTATCTGGACCCAGGGCCGATCTCGGCAAGGGAGTCAGGGTCGGTGTTGTTTGTCTTGCCGCCGAGCCCGATGTGGGAAAGGGCGGTCGTCTCCAGGGAGAGAGGTTGTGGCTCCGCCTGGGAACTACGACCGCCAGGGATGCGTGAACGGCGACGCAAGATCTGGGGAGCGCGAAGGCGCCTGGAGGTGCGGCGCACCTAGCGCTGCCTGGATGTTGTGCAGTGCCGCCGCGAAGGTCGTCTTGGTGTTGTGCCTCCTTGCTAGGGTAGGTGATGGAGGGAAGCCGTGCTGTGTGGAGAAGGGGATGCTGCCTTCCTGGGCACGGCTTGCACGCCACCTGCGCCTTGGAAGTGGTGCGTGCACGACTCGACAAGAAGAATCTGGAGTGCGCGCAGGAGCTTCTGGTGTGCAACGAGGAACACATGATCAAAACTTCGGCTGGGTAGGTGGTCCTGCGGCTAGGGCTCACAAGGAGGCGGCTAGATGAGGTCGCTGGAAAGGAAACACAACGGGGCTTTGCTTCTTGCGGTCGGGACTCACGCGAGTGCGCGTGCTGGCGTGAGATCGAGAGAGGGAGGCGGCACATGGAGGTTGAGGAAGCCGCAAGAACAGCTGCCTCTAGGGTTCCGGTTGGGAACCCTATTCTTGAAACGACGTGGACTGGAGCCCTTCTTAGAATTGAAGAAATTTCAAACAATATAATGATCTTCCAGAATAAATAAGAATTGAATTTTCTCGATCAATTATCGAATAAATCAGTAACAAAAATAAACCCTTGAGAATCGGACCCGCTATGATACCATGTTAGAAAATAGAGAATGCGGAAGCGATTGATAAACAGAGCTTAAGAATAAAGAAATATAGACATGGAATACCATGATTTTACGTGGAACCCTACTCCCTAAGGAGCGTGATGAAACCACGGGAGAACCCCTCAAAGGGGCATATGCTTTATTGCTTTTTCTCAATGGATACAGGAGGTCTGGGGCTCCTTATATAGCCTCCACAGATCCTCCAAGTCCCACCACTGGTAGATGTGGGACTAAACTCTTGGATGGGGTAATCCATTTACCCATCTCCCATACATATGGTGCACAACTAAATACTCCAACAATTAGCTTTGTGTTAATTTATTTGTAACTTCAACTCGTGATATGTACCAAACATTTTGCTCTTAACATTTTGCTCGTGCTATGTACCAAACATTTTGTTCTTAACTTGCTTCGTTTTTTCTTCTCTTGCTATAATTTTTTAAGCTCTTAAAAATATTAAAACTGCTAAATATATGAATATAAATGAGAGTATATGTTATAAAAATTGATTTATATATTTAAATAATTAAAAAAATTCAAAACCGACTAATGCACGACTAAATCCGATTACTCTCCCGACTGTCGATTAATCCTTAGTCAGTGACCCTGCGACCGAGTACCGATTGCCGACTTCTGCAACCTTGGCCACCACCACCTGCTCCTGTGGCTACTCCTACACCACCATCTAGTACCTTAGTCCAATTGTTGCCATGTTTCTATCATGGCCTCAAATTTCAACGAAATTAGGTCGAATTTCTGCCGAATATTGATATCCTGTTGAAATCGAAATTCGATCGAAATGGCCGAAATGACCGAAATATGGGGGTCCTAGTACAAAAAATAACCGAAATTTCGATCGAAATTCGACCGAAATGGTGATCGAAACCGACATTTAGTGCCTTGGTTTCTATATTCACAAGCCTCCCATGGTTCCCCTACTCATGGGTCTTCCCCATCATCCAACACGCCCCAGGTATGTACTAAGCACATTGTTTCTACCGATGGCACTAGAGATTTGCCCATGCAGCAGGCTACTTTCTAGGATGAGCAGATGCCCTCTCAGGAGGGTAGTTTACATGTTGAGGAGGATGCAGGTGATCTTGATGTGCTTATTACTCTGTAGAAGCGGAGATGTACTTGTGCTACTTATACTCTTGTAGCTCATGTTTCTTTGGGACGACTCTCAAAGAATTTCAGGAGGTTTGTCGTGAGATTGTCAAGCGTGGAGATATCATGGACATATCAAGAGATGATACAGGATAGCCAGTGATGTCTTGCCACGAAGGAGATGGCCGCATTACAGTCATGTGGCATATGGAGCATCTGTTGTGGGAAGCAAGTGGGTGTTCACGGTGAAGCACTGAGCAGATGGAAGCAAGGCAATGCTTGTGACTCGCGGATTGACCCAGACATATGGGATGGACTATCATGATACCTTCTCTCTAGTGGCTCGGCATTCTATACTATAGATACTTCACTATGTTGTCGTGACACAGAATTGGCCCCTAAATCAGCTTGAAGTGAAGAATGCTTTTCTGAATAGTAACCTGCAGGAGGAAGTCTACATGCAGCACCCACCATGGTTCACTGTTGAAGGGGAGTGTCATGATTTGTAGACTTCATAAGGCTATCTACAGCTTTAAGAAAAGTCCAAAAGCATGGCCTCGAAAGCTCTCAGACTTGATAGAGCAGTCGAGGTTCGTGAGATCAACTGCAGATCACTTATTCTTTGCTCAGATGTCTTAGAGAGGTACAATGGCTATATAGGTTTATGTTGATGATATCATTGTTATACGGGATGATGTGCAGGGCACTCAAGCAGCTAAGGATTTCCTTGGTCATCAATTTACAACCAAGGACCTTAGCCATCTATGTTACTTCCTTGGACTTGAGATCGCCAAGAACCAATGAGGTCTTGTGATGATGTTACATATCATGAGGCTCTAGGCTCTGGGACCCTAAATCTTAATTTGCAGATTTGCAAAAACAACAAGCATATACTCATTATTTTGTATCTTATAGGGTTTTATCTTTTATTTTTTATTTTCTCTCCACATATATACTATATGTTGTATGATGACCTTTATAAACATTGATAGGTTGCTTGTTGTTTTTGCAAATTTGGAACTTCCCAGCAAATTTCAAAGTTGGTAAAATCCTGTGAAAATACCATACTCCTGGATCTTTTTCCTCTATTCTTAAAGTTTTAGAGGGACTTGTTTGTAGAATTTGGCATTTGGAGGCCGATTCTGTAAACTCGGGTATCTTCGTATCAATATCAACATTTTACTAAAGCAAAGAAGGTTGTAAGCGAAGCTAAGTCAAAAGCTTATGAAGTTTTGTACAAAATCTCGACTCTAAGGAGGGCCAGAAGGATATATTCAAGTTGGCCAAAGCAAGAGAAAGAAAGACCAAAGACCTTTCTCAAGTGAGATGCATTAAGGATGAGGAAGGACACGTATTTGTTAATTAGAAGGATATAGAGACTAGATGGAAGCAATATTTCCATAAGTTTTTCATTAGGGAAGGAAATAGAGAGATCACTTTGGGTGATCTAGCTATTAGTGAAACTGTGAAAGTTACTTGAATCGTGCAAGCTATAGATGAATACAAAGAAATGAAGCAGAAAAGGCTTTGAAGGTTATGAAACCTAGGAAAGGTGTAGGACCCGATGGAGCTCCTATAGATGTATGAAGAGTTCTAGGTGAGCGTGGTTTGACTTAGCATACAAATTTTCAATCAATGTTTATATAGGAAAAGGTTTTGTTGTTGTTGTTGTGTTATTTGGCGAAGCAAGAAAATGCCTCAAGAATGGAGGAGAAGCATCATGGTGCCTCTTTATAAGAACAAAGGAGACATTTAAAATTGTGTGAGTTACAGATGTATCAAGATTATGAGTCATACTATGAAAAAATTGGGAACGTGTATGTTCTTCGTTGATGATATTGTGTTGATTGATGAGACTAGATATAGAGTAAATGAGAAGCCTGAGGTTTGGAGACATGCATTAGAGACTAAAGGATTTCGTATAGATTTTTACCGCTTCATTAGACATGTTATGCTCTATGGATCTGAATGTTGGCATGTGAACCATAGACATGTGCAGAGAATGATAGCAAGGCTCTAAATGTCGGTTTCGGTCACCATTTTGGTGACTGGTCGAAAAGGAATTTCGATCGAGTATCGGTCGAATTTCGATCGAAATTTCGATCATTTCAGTCAATTTTTGTACTAGGGCCCCCATATTTCGGCAAATTCGGTCGAATTTCGATTTCGACAGGATATCGATATTTGACAGAAATTCGATCGAATTTCGCCAAGGTTGTAAAAGTCGTCCGACTGGCCCGACTAGTAGGTCCGACTAGTCTAGTCAGTGGGGTGGCTGACCGAGTACCGACTAATTCCGACTAGGCACGCTAGTCGACCAATTTTTTACTTGGAGATACCATATTCTTATATGTTTTGTTTTTTTAATAAGCAAAGTTGTTATAATATGCCCAATCTTTTATTTAAATTCAATTAATTTTTTTATTTTATTATGATAATATAAAAATGTACAAAATCTATGTAAATATATGTATAAATACGAGTTATATATTTAAAATAATCATAAAATTCAAAGTCGATTAAAGTCCGACTAAATTTGATTAGTCATCCGACTGCCGATTAATCCTTAGTCGGTGACCCAACCGACCGAGTATCGACTACCGACTTTTGCAACCTTGAATTTCGTTGAAATTTGAGGCCATGAATGATAGTTGCAGAAATGAAAATGCTAAGGTGGATATGTGGACATACACGTAAAAATCGGATTCAGAATGATGCAATCAGAAGGAAAGTTGGCGTAGCTCTGATCGACAATAAGATGCAAGAAAATCGCTTAAGGTGGTTTGCCCATCTGCAAAGGAGGTCAGGTAACACCAGTTAGGAGATGTGAGTTTTGAGATGTTACACCAGCTAAGAGAGGGTGAGGAAGGCTCAAGAAGTGTTAAAATGAGATTATTCGAAGAGAACTTAGTTTTTTGGATCTAAGCCCGAGAATGACCCAAGATAAATTTGAGAGGAGGCAAAAAATCCATGTAGCCGACCTATTTAATGTGGGAAAAGGCTTTCTTGTTCATACTTTTGTAAATGCTAAAAGCCTTGAATGTCTTTATGAAATTCTCCAACTCTGAGGCTCTCCGTACCCATTCCTTTCTGATAGAAATATTTCCAATACTAAGCCAAATAAAATGGACTCACTTTGAAAAAAGATGGGAGAATGGATCTTTTTGCAAGTGCTCCAATAGTTAGCCTCCTTTTCCGGAGCCACCTCAAGGATCCTGATTCCTACGTGAATGTAACATTTGTTAGGTTTTATTTTGATATCAACAAAAGGCCGCTAAGGGTGGAGCTTATAGCTCATGGGAAGCAACATCATGCCTAATGTGGTGCATCCAACAATGATGGCGATGGTGGATGTGGTCTTCACCGGAGTAAGGTAAGCTAGGTGGCTACATCGGGTTTTGAACCTTGAGCGATGATGGTGCGGGCTTTACGCACTGGAACGCAACTGGATGGTTGAGGGGTCTCAAAACGACACAACCTTTTGTAGATCTTACATGATTGATCGATGACAAGGGGTGTTGGCATCTAATGGTGATTGTTGTGGCTATTAAGATCAGGAATCAATCAATAATATTGATGTTTATTGCTTGGATAAAGAGGGACGAAGCAGTGAGCAACCACAAGGCTGGATGCGTTCCAGAGACGGTTCGGGCACAGTTGCACGACACTGTTGAAATGTCGTGACAAGACCAATGGTGGTAGGTATGGCCATTAGAAAGGAGAGTACCACAAACTTAGCCCTTGCTAGATTGGTGAGTGGAGCTCGATCCTGGGGTCGAGAACTAGCATGAAAGCCAACATGAGGTCAGTTGGAAAGTCAATAACTCCACTTAACAAAACATGAGGAGCGTTGGAGCATGGTATGTACATGTTGTGATTCAAACGTTGTTGCTGGCGACATACATGTCAATGTAATAGGTTCTGGAGGGGCTTGTTGATATCATTGAAGGAAACTATTGTCCTTATTTTTCTTCTTTTGGTTGTTGGTTTCGTGTTGTATGGGTGTTGTACTGATCATAACTTAATCACGGAAAGTGATGTCTTCCTCAACCCATGAGTCCAGAACTCGGTATACCTTCAAAATCAATCTTAGGTGAATCTTCATTCTTCGTTTATATAATATACGCATTGTAATCTAAATAGCCCGCTTCCTACTTTACTTGCCCATGCCTAAGAGGACTGTCAAATAATAAAGGGACAATTTGAATACCATGATCCAATACCGCTTGATCAAATTAAAAATCCACAAGAAGAAAGCTATAGATGTGAGAGAAAGAAGGAGAAAACATATCGGAGCACGAGACTTTTGAAGAAGAAGCACATAGATGCACAGTAGAGAGGGGGGAAAGGGTAGAGAAACACCAAATTATATATAATCAAATATCTCCCTAAATAATGCCTACTAGCCATTCCATGTAAAGAGGGGTGGAACTACAAAATAATTAATTAAAACGATCAGAACCTTAACAACCTCAACTAGACTCCTAAAATTACTAACTTAAATAATTTAATCCAATAATAATTTTAAGGAATTTTTGCACTTGTGCCCTTTTGAATTTTCGCAGTAACACTCATGTCCCTACCTTTTAGCAATATACATGTACCCTTGACTTCTTGCACTGTTAACACTAGTTCACCCTCTCAATTGGTCGTCGATGGGGCCCACTAGACATGGCTTACTCAAATCAAGGTCTGGTTAAGCACGAGTCTCGAGGGAATCGAATGGAAGTGATCAAACTACTCCTCAACATGCCAATGATGGCGGGAGTCTCCCGCGCCAAAGCCCGTTTCCCTCCCAAAATCTATTATCTTCACAATTTCAGCACCTAGTAGTAACTCAACCCTCCAATGCAATCACTTCATCACATCTTTTCATTACCATCTCCGTCATTTCTTCATGAACATTCCTCCAACGCTATTTTCCAATTGCAAAGAAGATCAACTCCAGTAATATTCTGAAGATGAGTTGAGGTCAAAACGTCAGTCAATCCATTTTTTTTAAGTCATAAGCCCGATAATTTTGGGGTTCAGGTAACTTCTTTCATTTCATCAAAGAAAGATATTACATGAAGCACGTATGGGTTCATAGCCTTTACAAAAGTGATTGGCCAACATGGCCTTTGAAAATAATTAAACAGAAACCCAATCACTCGTACTCATCAAATCGGTTCTTGTATTACATGAAGCACGTATGGGTTCATAGCCTTGCTCTCTCGTGGCGGCCGCCTTGTACTCATCAAATCGGTTCTTTCTTCTATCCCCGTCTATTTTCTTTCCAATTGGCAGCTGCCGGTGGGGGTGCGGAACATTATTGAGAAGTTGATGCGGAAGTTCCTCTGGGGGAGAAGAGGGCCTTCCTCTCATGGTCCACATCTCGTGGGGTGGGAGGAGGTGACGAGGAGGAAATGTGATGGGGGTCTTGGCATCCGTCGTCTCGACTGGGTCAATGACGCTCTCCTGCTTAGGTGGGTGAACAGGCTGTGGGGGGACTCTGCTAAGTTCTGCTCTTCTTTATTGCGTGACATTTTGGGATTAAGTGGGGACATGCTGGCGGATATTGGTGACACTCGCTCTCGTACCCCCTTCTGACGGGGGATTGTTTCGGTGACCCATCGATATTCTCATCTCTTTGCTCCCGTTCTCGGCGATGGCTGCTCTCTCAAGTTCTGGACGGACAGATGGGCGGGTGCGGGACCTTTAAGGGATTCTTGCCCTCGTCTTTTTTCTTTGGCTTCCGACAGGCAAGCAACTGTGGCTTCTTCTTGGTCTGGGGACGGTTGGTTCCCGTCGCTGGTGGGCAATCTCTCTGATCAGCGGTTCGACGAGTTTCTTGCTCTTCTGGAGTCTATTTCGAATGCGCCCAGACCCACGAGGGGTCGGGATCACTGGGCTTGGCGGGAGGGCGATTTCTCCACTAGGAAGGCTTTCAAGGCAATCTCCAGTCTTCCTCGGGGGGACTCCGAGCCCCTCAACAGCGACTGCAACTTCCTTTGGGGCTTGAGGCTTCTGAAGCGGGTAACTATCTTTCTATGGCTTTTCCGCAGAGGGAGGATTTTAACACGGGATCGTTGCGCAAGACTCTTTGGTATTTTGGCTTCGATGGATTGTGCTATTTGTGGCAACGACGTCGAATCTATATCTCATCTTTTTTTTGGCTGTCCGGTCACTGCTGCCATTTGGGAAGAGGCAAGGATGTCTTGGTTCAATACTACGGACTTAGTCGTTTTTTGGGACTCTTTGCGCGCCAACAAAGACAGGGACCGCACGGACTTCTTGGGCCTGTTTGCTTGCATTTGGGCGATTTGGTTGGGACGTAACGCGACAATTTTCAGGGGACAGAGGTTTTACAAAGAAAATGTTTTGGCTCATGCGAATCTTTTAACTAGTGATTGGTCGTCGGTGTAGTTTTGAGCCCTCTTCTGGGGATCTTCTCGATCCCATCTCTGTTCCTTCCCTCTCTATGTCTTTGTACTTATGTTCTCCTTTTTGATGCTTTTATTAATAAAGTACTTTGGGGCGAGCGCCACGCCGTGTCTCCGCCGAATCGTTAGTTTTCAAAAAAAACCCAATCACTATCCCGGTATTTTCTCAAAGCCTTCGCTTTTGCCTTCCTATATCTTGGAGTGCGCTTCTTCATTTCATCCATCTTATGATAAATTTTCAAGTTAAAATCCTAACCAAAAGTAAACGAACTTTTACTTTTGTAGGGCGGTTCACTAAGCCCCTCTGAATCAAAATTCCCGCCTTCTTTCTCTTCTTCATTTCCCCCAGACAGAGCTTCAATTGTGTCTAGAATAGAGAATGATGGAACATCCAGTGCTTCAGTGTTCAACAAACAAGGATGCTGAATCAATTGAGGCTGCTGCTGGATAGTGGCCATCTCCTGTCTCTGCTGTGGATGTGATTCATGCTGTTCTTATTTGCTTCCTTTGTAGAGACAAGGGAGAATTCATGAAAGCTTCAATCTCATCATTAATTCATGCATGCTCCGCTGCTGTTGCTTCAAAGGAACAAAAGGAGCAGAATTTCCACTGAGCTTCTGTTGAGTAGGAGAAGATTCTCCACTGAACTTTAACTTAATTCCAGAGCTACTAGGTTTCTTTCCCTTCTTTTTTGACTTTTTTGAGACCTTTGTCCAGCCTTCCTTAACATAAAATCCCAGTCTCATTTCATCAGTACAAAATATCCCCTCATCTACTGCTATAGGTGACACCAACACCTCAATTAATTTGGCTTTTTCTTCCACGTTCATAGAATCACAGGCCTGCTCCTGCTGATGTTGTCTGTGCTGCTGCTCTTGCTGCAGCATCAACTGCTGATATTTCCACTGCTGTGGAGAAGATTACTGCTGCTGCTGCTTTTGATTCAGTAGAAATCCCTTCTTAAAAATAGGTGGTCGGTGCAATGAAAGTATACTTCCTATCTCTGCTTCACAGAGTTCATCAAAAGCATCCAAAGTTTCTTGTTGCTTTGTCTGCTGCTTCTTTGGACCCTCTTGAAGTTGCTGCTGCTTCTCTTTTAAAGAGGCATGTTGCTGTTGCTGCTGCCTCGATTCTGCATCTGCAAAGACATTTGTTGCTGCTTCTGCCTCCCAAAATGCTGATTCTCCAATGGGTTTGGTTCTTCATCTAAAGGGAGTGGTTGAGCGGTAGGGTAACGAGAATGTACCTCCACATCCTTGTTCATTTGGATATATCTTTGAATTGATGAAAATTGAGCAGAGTCTACTGCCTTCCTCATGGTAGCAGAAACTGCCTGTTGTATGTGCTCTCCCATCAGTCAATCAATTAAAGGTATGGGTTTAGGATATCGATGGGTTTTAGGGTTTTTGCATGTCGTTACAAACCTAGTGCTTTTTGTTGTTGAAGGTAGGATGAGCTAGTTTAATGGGCAACATGGTGTGCTTACAGTCTGTATAAAACACCACAGTAAGGGTTGTCGAGGTGAAAGATATGCCAACTTTGTGGAGGAGGTGATTGGGATGAATCCTGATTAAACATGTTGGTTCGATATGATGGAGACCTTATCTAAGATTGTTTCTTGGAGCACATTAAGTGTAATTATAATGAGATACAAAGCCAATATGATGTGAATGGTCAATGTACACATATATGGCATAGATATTGAGTTGTTGTGGTTTCAAAAGCATAGATGCTTTAAGCTACATCCAAGCAAAGGAGGTCAAAAGTAATACGAAGAAGCTGCACAAAGAGGCACAATCATCTTTGGCAATCGACTGCCATGGTATGTCAAATGTTTTATGCGGTGTTTTTGTTCCAAATGAGCAAAGTGGCAATGTGGAGGAGGAAGACGAGGTAGCAAACAAGGGATTTGGTAAATAAAATAAGAGCTGGAGCAGGTGTTGATGGTGTTGTGGAAGATGGAGCACCAGTTTCAGATGATACATCAAACATTGGTGTGACGGATAATGATGACAGTGCAATAAGGCCTTCTTCTAGTATTCAACACAAAGTGAATGTTAATAGGTCACTAAAGTCTGCACATCACATGTAGCCTATAACTCAAATGAGGCAGGATCAGTCTGCATGTCACATGTCGCTAAGAACAAGAAGGATCATGCTTCACCAACCCTTAGGAGGTCTCCCATGTCAAGTGCCAATGGTAGCTAACCAGGTATATAAAAAAAAGTCCAGGATAAGTTCCCCGCAATAGTCAGGAGGTCCCCACAAGCAACTGGAAGGGTCAAAAGAAGGTCCTTGTTAGAAGAATTTTAAGGTAGCTCTAAGGTTGATGATGTGTTTACAGTTGCAAATACAATTGATGACGAAAATTTTTTGAAGAACCAGATGAAACATCTCAAATATTGTTGCAATAATCGATCAACTGGACCGAATAGCCGATCCGACTAGAGGTGTGGGGGAGTGACCAACCGAAGAATCAGTATTAAGTCAATATTCGATCAGAACGATTAGTTGATCCGACTATTTAGCCAACCGTTTGGCTAATCAGCCAACTATTATTTGACTGTTGAAAAATATTTTTTTATTTGTTATTTCAAGATTTGTAACTTATCACAAAGGACGTAGCAGGTAGTTGGAATATTGGCACTTTGACTGGCAAATCAATGGAGATAATAGATACGATGAAAAGAAGGAAGATTCAGATATTATGTCTCCAAGAGATAAAATGGATCGGAGAGAAAGCAAGGGAGATCGAAAAGACAGACTTTAAACTTTGGTATTCAGGTAAAGATAAGGGCAGGAATGGTGTTGGAGTGGTTGTTCATAAGGGTTTGAAGGATTGTGTGGTTGAGGTACAAAAATGCAGCGATCGGATTATTTTGCTGAAAGTTGTGCTCGAAGAAGAAATTCCGAATATCATCTGAGTCAAAGCACCACAAATCAGTTTAGTTGAAAGGATTAAACAAGATTTTTGGGAGGATTTGGATAAGATTATACAAGGAATCCCACATAGAGAGATAATTTGCCTAGGTGGAGATCTTAATGGACATGTGGGAAACGATGCTTTGGGGCATGTTAGTGTTCATAAAGGACATGGCTTCGGGGATAGAAATGAAGAGGGAAAAGTCATTCTAAATTTTGTAAGGACTTATGATCTTTTCATAACAAATGCTTTCTTCAAGAAGAGGGAGGAGCATTTAATTACTTGTAAAAGTAACTCGACTAGAACACATGTAGATTACTTTGTGTTAAGGAGAAGAGATCGATTGTGTTGTAAAGACTGCAAAGTAATCCCATGAGAGAGTTTGACCACCCAACATCGCTTGTTAGTCATGGATGTGCAAATAAAATGGCTGGTAAAGAAAAGGAGTGTTTACAAGATCGCTAGAACTAGATTGTGGAATCTTCAATTGAAGCAATAAGACCTCAGGGATAAGGTTTCAGAAGACGTATATTGGGATTGTAACGGGAGTGTAGATGAGATGTGGGAGGCGGTAGCATCTTGTATCTAAAGGATAGCCAAAGAGATGTTAGACGAGCCAAAGGGAGGAGCTCCAGGCCAAAAGGAGGCTTGGTCATGGAGAGGAAGGGTGCAAGAGAAGCTCAAAACTAAAAAAAGCATGATTTAGAGCTATGTCTAAGGATTAAACAAATGAAACTGTCACAAAATACAAAATGGCAAAGAAGGAAGTAAAGAAGGTTGTAAGCGAAGTTAAGTCAAAAGTTTATGAAGTTTTTTTTACAAAAATCCCGACTCTAAGAAGGGCTAAAGCAAGAGGAAGAAAGACCAAAGACCTTTCTCAAGTGAGATGATGCATTAAGGATGAGGAAGGCCGCGTGTTTGTTGCTCAGAAGGATATAGAGACTAGATGGAAGCAACACTTTTATAAGCTTTTCATTCGGGAAGGAAATAGAGAGATCACTTTGGGAGATCTAGCTCGTAGTCAAAGTTACGTGAATCGTGCAAGCTATAGATGAATACAAAAGAAGGAAATAGAGGATGCTTTGAAGGTTATGAGACCTGGGAAAGGTGTCATTTTCGATGATCATTTCTATTTTAGGTATTCGGGGAATCCTCCTTAATAGACGAAATATTCCTATTATGTCAATGCCAATTGAATCAGTGTTATTGGCAGTGACCTGATGGCATTCTTATAAGATTTTGAGAGTTTTAGGTAAGCATGATTTGACTTGGCTTACAAATTTATTCAATGTTATTTGACAAAGTAAGAAAATGCCTAAAGATTGGAGGACAAGCATCGTGGTGCCTCCTTATAAGAACAAAGGAGACATTCAAAATTGTTCAAATTACAGATGTATCAAGTTAGTGAGCTACACTATGAAAATTTAGGAACGTGTGATCGAAAGAAGGTTGATGCAAGTTTCCAAAGTAAAAGAAAACCAATTCGGATTCACGTCAGGTCGCTCAATTATTGAATCCATCCACTTGGTAAGGAGACCAATGGAGATTTATAGAGCTAAAAGGAAGAACCACCATATGATTTTTATTGATTTGGAGAAGGCTTATGATTCTGTCCCACGAGAGATATTACGGAGAGTTTGGGAGAAGAAACAAGTATATGTCCTATATATTAACCTCATAAAAGATATGTATGATAGGGATGCATCTTGTGTAAGGATACAGTCTGGAAAGACTCACTATTTTGACATTAACATTAGTCTGCATCAAGGTTCAATTATGAGTCCATTCCTTTTTACTTTGATTATGGACGAGTTGAAAGGTCATATTCAAGATAAGATACCTTGGTGTAGGTTATTCGTTAATGATATTGTGTCGATTAATGAGAGATTGAGTAAATGGGAAGCTTGAGGTCTGGAGACATGCATTAGAGACTAAAGGATTTCGTATAAGTAGGGCTAAGACTGAATGTATGGATTGCGCTTTTGATGGAAGCAATGGTGAAGGAATCGAGCTGAAGTTTGGTGACAATAACATTCGGAAGAGAGATTCTTTTAGATACTTGGGACCTACTTTACAACATGATAGGGAAATTGATGGAGATGTTACTAATAGAAAAAAACAGGTCGGCTAAAGTGGAGAGGAGCCTTTGTTTTCTATCAAAAAATAGGTAATGTAATCCATTTGCATTAAATGAAACCATTTAGACGGTGTCTCCTAACTTGGGAGATCACACTACGTTTTCTATCAAAAAAAATGGAGATGAGCCTCTATTGTTCTATGTGATAAGAAAGTTCCTTTTAAAATCAAAGGAAAGTTTTACAAAGCAGCCATGAGACCTGTTATGCTCTATGGATCTGAATGTTTGCCTGTGAACCATAGACGTGTAGAGAATTGCAGTTGCAAAAATGAAAATACTAAGGTGGATGTGTAGACTCACATGTAAAGATCGGATTCAGAATGATGCAATCAGAAGAAAAGTTGGTGCAGCTCCAGTTGGCGATAAGATGCGAGAAAACCGTTTAAGGTGGTTTGGTCATTTGCAAAGGAGACCAGCTGATGCATCGGTGAGGAGATGCGACTATTAAGATGTTGAATCGGTTAAGAGAGGGCGAGGAAGGTCTAAGAAGTGTTGCAATGAGACTATACGAAGGGATCTTAATTTTTTGGATTTAAGACTGGGAATGGCCCAAGATAGATCTAAATGGAGGCAAAGAATCCATGTAACCAACACTACTTAATGTGGGAAAAGACTTTATTATTGTTGCAAGATTTGTGATTTATCCTGATGTCATGAAAAATGTCAAAGCTTGATCTCAATTTTCCTATGGTCTTTTTAAAAAGGGCTTCAACTACCCTGATTAAATAGAAATTATGATACATTTTTTTTTTGGAATTAAAGCCATCAATATATGCATCTTGACTTTGTCTAAATTCATTTGATACTTAAATTTTGTAATCCGATAACCATGTATATGTATATATAAGAATATATTTGATATTTTTTATATTTAAAATAATTTAAAAAACTAAATAGGATAATTATGAATAGTCGTCTGAATACCATTTAATTTAAAAAACTTAATCAGATAATTATGAATAGTCATCCAAATACCATTTATTCTTCTTCAATTACCCTTCGGACTGAATATCGAATACCGACCCTTGCAACATTGGCAATGGGAAAATATTACAAATCAGAGTCCAAATTGTTGGCTTTTCAATATAATCTAGATAAGGAGGGAATCAATGATAGGAAGAGAGTAAGGAGGCAGCAAAAAAACTTGGAAGTACTAGACATCTGTAGCCAACAAAAAAAGCTAAGCTTTCTTAAGTGCACCAACCCACCTCTCACACATTTCCTGATCTAGTTCACATCCCCCCCTTAAGACCAATTAATCAAGATTTGACTATCAACTTACCTCTGTTGGCTTCTAGCTCTTGAAATAGAAGATGCTCCCCTTGCTCAGGAAAGGGAAAACGGGCGTAAACAACATCCTATAAAATGGCATACGGGAAGTCCCTCCTTAAGTCAATGTGCAAGTTTTCTTCATTCATCGGCGGTCTTCTATTCCATACCCAAGTTGATGTCCAACTTTAAAAAAACGAGAGTTGATGCCCACTGTTTGTATACACGACGATGAAAATTTTTTTATATTTTTTGAAAAGCGAGATGACAAAAGATGTGCAAAAGGAATAGCGATGAAGAGGGACCATGTCAAATAATTGTGCTGATTGGGACCACATACCGGGGGTGTGATGAGTTCCTAATGGGTGTTTACTACCAAGTACAAAGCATATGGATAGATGGATTTACAGACAAATACCAAGACAGATTGGCAGGTATGGATTCATTAGAAAGTACTGAACAAATTTCTTGAAACTTCTTCACCAATCATGGAAATGAACTTTAGCATGACATTTTTCGTATTATTTAAAGCTATTAAAAAAGATTCAGGAACTAGCCTAAATGCCAAGACAATGCAAGGAAATGCAACAAAGCACTGGCTTGCATCATGCTAGCACCTAGTGCCTTCAGTGCCATGAATCCTAGGCGCCTAGGAGCAACTCTCACCCTAACACTGATATTTTCCTTTCTCTGCTTTTCTTAATAGAAATAAAAAACAACATAGTCCAAATAAGGGTGCAATAATTAGGTAAAGAATGGTGTCCTTATTAATATTTTCATTTGAATGGATTTCCACTTCTTTCCATCCTTGTGTTCTTTTCCAACTTAATGAATGTGCGCGCTCTAAAAAAGTTCTAAAGAATAGAAGCACTATATCCGTCACTGTATACAGATTTAGATAGATAAATAGGTATGTTATCTATAAGTGCAGAAACGTGGAAGCAAGGCCCAAAGTATACAAAAGTTATGCAAAAAAAAGAAAAGTAAATCAGATCTCAGTGCACTGAGCCCTACAGAGAATTTTTACCTGTCATTCTGAATGGCGTATAGAAACTGATTTTTATATGGTGGAAGAAACTTTGACAATATAGCCGCAAAAAAGAACCCAAGAAATACGAGACACCCAACTGTTATGAAAGCCATGCCCCATAATGTATTGGGATATTTACCCAGCAGACCCTATAATCTTTTGAAATTACCTCTACGACCTTTGAAATATCGTAATTCCTCCCTCGACCCTGTAAACTTGCTCCGTCTTACCCTACGAACCCTACCGTTAAATTGATACATCTAGACTTAACTTCCTTGAGTTAGAAACAAGTTAATCTAACCAATCCGCGATCGGACGGCTAGAATCAAGCAAGAGAAGAAAAAAAATTGTCACTATTCGTGAACAATGTGGCAACCCCTTCACATAACACTGCAAGCATTCGCGTTCTCGTCGCTGAAGAGCACGTCGTAGGAGGCGGGGAGCGGCCGGAGGTTGGCGCTCGGCAATTGGAGGTAACCACAGAAGGCGGTCTCCGGTGGCGGTGCCGCGTAGTAGCCGTAAGCGGCAGCCGGCTGGGCCACGTTGTAGCTCACAGCGTAGAGAGGTTGAGGCTGGTAGACCGGGAATTGCGGGTAGATCTGCTGCATTAGCCCGTGAACTGGTGCCGGAGCCTTGGCCGGACCGGGCTCTGCTTTGGTCAACTCAGCTCCGGTTCCGTTTCCATTGCCGTCGTCTGGATTCGGGCCGTTCTTGTCCTTCTTCTTCTTCTTCCCATTGCCAGCGCCGCCGCTCTTCTCCTCACCCTCGTTGCTGGTGGTGTTGGGTTGCTTCTCCTTCTTCTCCTTCTCCTCGTTCTGCTTCGGTTCCTTCCCGGTGGGCTTCGGGGAGGGAGATGGGTCTGGTTTTGTGGGTTTGGGGTCTTTCTTCTCGCAACCGTGTGTGGGTTTCGTCGGATCCTTGTTCTCCTTCTTGGGCGTGGTGGTGTTGTTGTTGCTGCTGCTATTGTTTTTCTTGTTGGGTTGGGCCTTGACGGGCTTCTGGGGGAGGAGCTCGGCGTGCTTGCCCGTGCGGAGGAGTTTCTTGACGAGGAGGTCGGGGACAACGTTACCGGTGACGGTGGCCTTCTGTTGCTGCATGTCGACCACGGTGGTGTAGACGCCTGCAAGGCAACGATGGTTGGTCAGCGCAGGTTCGGGAGGAGGGAGGAGGAGGGGAGACACTGAGGGGGTACCGTCGATGCTCTGTAGCACTTTCTTGACCTTACGCTTGCAGCCATCGCAGTGGATGGATACCTTGAGAACCCAACTCTGGTGGAGAGGAACAAAGAAGGTTAAAAGAAAAGGCCCAAGCGAGGAGATGGAGGAGGAGAGAGAGATGGAGTTTTACTTGGTACTTGAGTGGCTCTGTAGCTGCTTCCGCTGAGGCCATTTGGTGAGAAGGAGGAGGTGGGTGGTGTGTGGGGAGAAAGGGAGGGGGGAGTTTAAAAGGAGGGAGGGAAAGGGGGGGAGCACCCAGTTGCCATACAAGGTGAGCCGTGACCAGAGAGTTGGAGGATGATGAAAGCTGCTGTTTTTGTGTCTGTGGATGCATTTGGACCCGAATGGATTCCGCCCAGATCATAAGTCAGAGCATCGCGGCAGGGGAGGCATCGCGGGGGTGGGGGTGCTGGGTTGGGTCCATCTTCGACACGGCTGCCGGCGGCATCGCGGGGGTAGGGGGTGCTGGGTTGGCTGCCGGGGGCAGTGGGTCGAGACTCAGTCGGAGGGGGGAGCAATGGAGGCTAAGCAGGGGGAGGGAGAGGGAGTGACACTTATGGTAAATTTGATAGATAAAATAGGCATAATGTACAAGAAGATAACAGAATCCGGTTAACTTTAACGGCTTAATGGATAAGAGTTAACCACAGGGTCTGTAGAGTAAGAGTTAGCAAGATTACGGGGTCGTGGGAGGAATTACGATGTTTCAAAGGTCGTAGAGGTAATTTCGAAAGATTATAAGGTCTGCTGGGTAAATATCCCTAACTGAAAAATCCATTTATTTTACCCATTCTGTGCTCTTAAAATTATATCTCACACACGGTTGCTCTAAAAATTTCAAAAAAATTGTAGATGATGCCTTAATATGTGCTTAACTTACTATCCAAATTTCATCTAAAATGGAGTTTTCATGTGCCTGAAATAATTTGTAGAGTGAATTTAGTATTTGATTTTTAATTAAATCCACAAATATCCTTTTTGTGAAATTTCAACTCTACTGGATTGCTCATCTAAATATCTTTCTTAGATAATTTGCAATCTTATTAATTTCATAATGTGGATTTATTAGAAATTATTTACTCACTGTCACTCTATTTTTACTAAAAAATCCATAAAAAATTCATAACTTGTCAAAAAAATCCAAAAAAATTATTGTAGTCTTCTTGCATCATGTTTTCATTCCAGTAATTTTTTTCATAATTTTTTTGCTTACTGTTTGTGTGATAAATTGCGAAAAAACCCATAAAAAGTGTGCATTTTTCATTGTTGCATTTTAACCCTAAAAAAATACAAAAAATGTGTTTTGTGTTTCTCACTGGATTAGGACTTTAGAAAAAATATAATTTGGCTGAATTGGATTAATTTAACATTAAAATTAATTTGGCTAAGTTGTTTGATTTCTTAGTGTTGTAATTCACCCGCATTTTGGATTTGACATTCTTTTTGCATTAAAAAAAACCGCGTGGAAATCAAGATCTAAGTTTTCGAATTAAAACCGAAGTTGTTCCTTTGCCTCCCTGTGTTCGACCTCGGACTTGCCCGGGATATAAATTAAAGCCGAGACACTCTTCATGGAGATCTTCTCTCGGTTCTGACTGAATCGCTAAGTACACGTATTACAACGTGACCGAATTAATCATCGTATTTAGCGACTCGTCATCGGGTAATCGAGATTTCGTCAAAAACCATTCAGATTAATGGAATATCATGTTCAAGCGGCAAATTTATTTTACTTGGGCAAGTCCAAGGTCAAACTCAGGGAGGCAGTTGTCTCTTTAGGTAAATTTTCAATTAATTTAGAGATCAGATTTTCAGAAGAATATTTTTTTGGTATTTTTTATTTTTTATGCAACTAAAAGAAAGACAATGCACTTTAAAGCCAAATTTTAAGTTAAATTAGAAAGATAGTCAAATCGAGTCCAAAAATAATGAAACTTGGTCAGAATGTAAGATGCAATAAAACTAAGCTAGTGCATTTTTTTTTGGAATTTTTAGACTCTAAATGAATTAAAAATGAATTTAATATGAATGCATGGCGATTTTTGCAAAATTAATTTTAATAAGTACCAAGATACATTATTTTTAGATATAAATATTATTCTAGATAGGTCTAAATGAGAGGAATCCAGGAAAATTAATAAACCTAGAAATCTATGTAATTTTAACCTATTAAAAATTAATTAGGCAAAATACTCTTTGATTTATTTAGGCCTCATGATGCGTGAAAATGCTATGATTTTTGGGCACAGTGTAGAGTAATTTAATCCTAAGTCTAATGTGATTTTATGGTGATTTTTGGAGCAACAAATAATTCAATATTAAATAAAAGGGATACATTGGGCAAAATATGTCAAATTCCACCAAAATAATATTATTAAATTCAATGCAGCTTACAAAAATAGGACATATATCGCATAAGATAAAGGACAAGTTAAACTACAACATGCAATTTTTGGAATTAAATGATGAAATTTGGACACTTAAATATGCGTGCAAAGACATGGACCAAAATGTAATACTAAAAAATAAATTTTCTTAAAATAAAACGTGCATATAGGGATTAAAGTGCTAATACCTATAATGCGGGGGGTATGGGTGCAAAACTCCCACTAAAACACGTGCTCCTCACGTGACGCTCCTAGCAGGGACCAAAATGCAATTTCTGAAACTTCTCAGGGCCTCATTGCAAATTACCCAGTGCTCACGTGTATCTTGAGGAGCTAGGCTCTGACGACGATGGAGGCTCGGGAAGAGGCCCGGATGTCTCTAGAGGCTTGGACTAGCTTTGGATCAGCTTCGGTCACTCCGAGCCTAGGGTCGGGGAAGAGGCTCGGAGACTCCACGTGGTGAAGGTTGGGACGCTAGATCAAGGACAGTCGGATCAGATAGATCTAACGGTGGTGGTTGCGGATGGCGTGGCGTGATAAGGACCGTCTGATCAAGATTGATCCGACGGTATCTGGAAGTTGAAGCAGAGGCGACATGGCGTAACGAGATCCATTGGATCCTCCTGATCCGACGGTGGCTTGATGCGGTCGACGTGGCATGAAGAGGACGGTTGGATCTAGGTGATCCAATGGTAGTTGTTCGTCGTCTTCTCCGATCCGCTGCCTCCTACAGCGGACTTGGCGGGGCTCCAGCGAGTTGGCTCTAGCTCCGCCGCCCTCGCCCGTGGTCGTGGAAGCTCGTTGGTGGATCCTGGATAGTGAGGATCGATAGTGGAAGTCAAGAGGCCGCCGTAGGCTCTAGAAGTAGCTGGGAAGGTCTGGAGGCTGGTGAAGATGTAGCTCGAAGCGGCTCCGGCGTGAAGTCCGTCTAATGAAGATTATGGGTCCTGCAGGGATAGTTCGTGCTAGAAATCGAGTGCAGTGCTCATGGGGTGCGTGCAATTGCGGTGAGGCTTGAAGCATGAAGTGGTGATTGGACGTTGAGCTTCTCCCTCGTGACCGACAGAGCTGTGAGCTGAGATGGTTTGAAGCATCGTGGAGGCGATCTGATGATGGCACGAAGGTGAGATCTCCAAGGCAGAGTTCGGTGGATGATCGGAGAGGTGTGGAGAGGATCGGAGAAGCGGCATAAATTCAGAGAAAATCGAGAGGAAAGAAGAAAGGCGGTCAGAGGATAATGGAGGATGCTACCTGGGGTCAGAAGCTCGAGGAAGAGCTCCTGGTCGTCGCTCGAGAGTTGGCAGCTGGCCTGAGCTCGTGCAGTTCGTCGAAGAGGCTGTGGCATGGCGTGCTACGCCGTGGATCTTGCCAGAGATGATTCTCTGTCGTCGCTCAGATCCCAACCTAATCTCTATCACAGATAGGAATACTCGAGCTCTAGGAACTCTCGTGTAATGGTGGATAGGCTGAAAGTGGCTGGAGGCGGAATATTCAAAGGGAGAAGGTGGAGGTGCAGGTGATGGGGAGGTGGTGTTCGGAGCTTGTGGAGCGACGTGGGAGAGTATCATGGAGATCATGGAGGCCAGCGAGAAAGATGGAGGTCGGGGCTATGTCGTGGAGGTAACAGGGGGCGGAGAAGGTGGCTGGAGTGGAGCCAAAAATAGAAAGGGGGTGGAGCCGTCGCGAGGTGGGCGACGTGGGTGAGGCTTCCTCGGGAGGTAGGAGACGATGTCTCCACCGTTGGATCACACGATCCAACGATGGAGCGGTGGGTGATGGGGAAGGGTTAGGATTAGATCGGGACGATGTGATCGAAGGGCATTGGTTGATGCCACGCGGTAAGATAGGGTGGAGGCGCCAACGGACGGTTACGATGGAGACATGATTTTGATTGGAGGGTTGAGATAAGATGCGGGAAGGAACAGCCCAGATGGAGGTATCTGGAGAAGAGCTGGATGGCACTGATAGAGCCACGTGGCGAGCTAAGGTCTGGGCACTAAAGAAGGGTCGTGATTTCATCTGATTTTGATCGGATGGTCAGGAAATGGTTGGGATTGAATGGATGTGATCTAATCATCAGGGCTAAGATCCAGCGGCCATGAGCATGACACGTGGCTTAAGGAGAGTAAGGCGGAGACGGGCGACGGGGATGAGATCACGGGGAAGATCGAGCGGCTGAGAGAGGTTACGAATTGTAAGGCCAAGATCTGAAGGAAACGAATGCGATCTAACGGCCAGGAGATGAGGCACGTGGCGTGCAATGCAGTGGGTCGCGTGGCACAACCAGAGGGCGCCACGTGGCCCAATCTGGTTGGTTTAAAAAGAATGTGAGATAAGAGGGAGAAGATAGCCGAATTTGGAAAAACTCAAAACATGATAATTGTAGATCTCAATGAGATCTACAAGTTTCATGTTGACCAAAAATGGAAACAATGTCAAGTAAAGTAACAAAATACAAGGGTACAAATACACATACATATAGTGTACAATGGGGTCCCAAAACCCAAGTTTTCCATACGAGCTCTGATTTAAATGAATTTGGTCTCATTTTGAAGGTCTCTGAATGTGTATTAATTTAAAAGTGAGTAGTCCTAGATCGGAGGTTGTATGAGAGGGATATGTGCATTCTAAGGTCTATGGTCCCTAACTTGGTTTGGGGTTTTATTGGTCAATTTATAGGTTAGTAATTGTTTTGGTATTTTTCTTGTATTATTAGTTAGTAATATGTGCAGTATAGAGTGAATTTATGGGATTTAAGGTTAGTGTAAAATATATACAGATAGGTGATTTTTACAAGTGAATTGGGCTTCTTATTTAATGCAAATGCGAATGCTAAAATGCAAATGTTATCAATGCATGCATGAATGCTAATTATGCAATATTGGTGGAAATATGCTCCTAATTACTCAAGAACAAGGTTCTATTTTCAACTTTAAAAGTGATGAATCACATATTCATCATTGACCAAGTCAATTGTTGACTTGGTCTCGAGGTTTAGGGTCACAAAATATTTTTGATATTTTATTCCTTTTTCTTTTCTTCTCTTCATTCTATAATTTTGGTATTAAAAACCTTATTTTATGCACAAGTAATACAATAAATAATGAATGCTATTATGCACCAATTGAGGCTATTTACATGCATTTGCTAGGATTTTTAAGGCCAAAATGATAGAATAAAGAATGATGAATGGAGATTCATAACCCCCCTATACTTGCCTTTGCTAGTCCCTAGAAAACACTTATGCAATAAGTACAAAAAGAATACAGAAGAAAAGAAAAAGAATAAATGGAATTGATTTCAATAATTAAACTTGTCACCATAAAATCAAAGTTTGGAGCTCAGGTTAGACCTAGATGTGAAAATGTGTGTGGAGCCTGGTTGGGAACCAAATTTAAAACACAACAGCCCTTGAGATTCACAGAACTTGGTTCAAATCACCTCAATAGCCAGGTCAGAACTAGCCTACATCATACGCAAACCCGTATGCCTATGAAGCTGGCCTGTACAGTGGAAGTGACAGTGGCTTTCCCCAACTGAAATGACAAAGGAACTGACTTCTCCAAAATGACAACCCAATAATTCCTCAATCCAACACTATGTCCTCGAGGAGCGGGGTATTCCCATCTAAGTTCAAGTGGCATCCAACCCAAGAGGAGGAGGTGAAAGAGAATGGACGGTAGCCAGTGTAGCTACCTATCCTGGGATGCATGACCAGTGTAGTCAAGTCATCCAGCTGCAGGCTCACATGGTATAACTTTGATGCTCAAGCTTGCTTATTTTCTATACAACATATACACATACTCTGGCAGACATTTTATTTTTTTCAAGCATGTCCACTTTTTTGGTGTTTTTTTTGAAATACTATTTACAATAGCATTTATATAAGGACTTTTTTCTTTTGAGCCAGAAGACTATCTCTCTTTTGAAGCTTTATTACAACCCACACTCTCCTGTCATTCGACTTCATTGTAATTGGACCAAGTTGGGGTGAACTTCCCTCCCTAGACGAGGACGAATATTTCCACCCGTGTACGTCTCAGACTGGCAAATCCAACCCCCTCACCACTCCAATTGAGTTGAGCCAAAAGAAAGGTGAAATTGTCCAAGTTAAGTCAGGGCCGACAAGAGTCATGCGTGTGTCTCGAAAAGTTCTAGTTAGTCAGTTGAGGTGACTTGAACCCAGCCCTGAGTCTCAAAGAATTAAGTCCTATTGGACCTGAAGTACCTTAAACCTAGTTCCCATAAGGTTCCAGTGCAGTTCGGTGCGGTAAGGTCCAACCAAGCTCCAATCTTCAACTTTATAGGACTAGTTCAATTATCAAGCTCAATTGAGAGAATATGAATGCTTATGCAAATGCTATATGCAATGATGCAAAGAATGATGCGATTTTTCAAAGAATTTTAAAATCAAAGAATCTTTTTACAAAAATAATTTTGGAAAATAAGAAGAATTTTGGTACACAAAGTATAAAATATTTACAGCTATTTACACGGCCGTGCTTCTTTATTTTACAAGAGTTAAGAATTTTAAAGAATTTATAGGGTTTAACAAAGTTATTATTGTAGGTACATATATACAATTGATAAAGAATTTTATTTTGATTTATATACATATTTTATTCCTATTTTAAGGATACATTCATTCCTCAAATTTATTTGAAAACAATTTTCAAAACTATAGTAATTTTTACAAATATTTACAAACATTTGAAAGCCATTTTGCAAAGATTTTTCAAACAATATATACATTTTTCAAAATATTTTTACAACCATTTACAAAATCATTTGCAAATAGCTTTTCAAAGCCTTTATTGCATGCAAAGAAAAGAATTTTTGCAATTCAAAAATATTTTACAAAGTTGAAAACATTTCACAAAAAGTTTTCCAACGGTTTACACCATATCAAATCATTTTGCAAAAATATTTTTAACCTGATTTATTGATCAGTAAATACAAAAACAATTTGAGGAATGATTGTTATTAGTAAATGATTTTTAATGAAATATATATGTATGTATATAGTATATTTAGCCATATTTATTATTATTTATACGAAAGTACGAGTTATGGCTAAAGTATATATAGAGTATATACGACCTCCCCTATAATTAGCATGAGCTATGTTATCATAGACCGAGAAGAGAAAGAGAAGACATAACTCGCACTGACTATAGAAAAGCCTATACTACAACGACAAAAGAATAAAAAATGAAGAAATGAATGAATAAGAAGCTGACAGTCCCACCTATATCTAGGATCAAGTAGTCCTAAGTATAACCGACTATATACAAAGTAGGGAGGGTCAAGGGTGGGAATAAACAGATCACAGTTCGGGTTATCCCCCCTATACTTAGAGTGAAATATCCCTAAGTATAGCAGAGCAAATCAACAAGAGAGGAGACAGTGAAAGGGATCAAAGAATGAACGAATTGGGGTGCACCCCCTATACTTAGGACAAAGTACATCCTAAGTACAAAAAACTGACACAAAGGGGCGACATCTTTTCTGTAGATTAAGAAAAATGAAAAGCAAAAGAAGAAAAGACAGAGATATAGATGAAAAAGATCATAGAGAATGTACACATCACTCCCCCTATACATAGGGTGAAAGATCCCTAAATATAAGCAACGACAGGAGTGATGAAACAAAATAGAGAAAGAACAACACGGTGTGTACCCCTTATATTTAGGACAAAGTACGTCCTAAGTATAGTCATACAGATATGGCGAAAGATCTGGGGTGCACATGACATGCGGGAGAGTGAATGAATGAAAGACGAAACACATATATACAACAAGGTAGAATGGTGAAGTGCATGGCAGTATCTGACAAGTGAATACCGTACTCTCATCATCGTCTCCCTGTGAGAATGAGGACGCAGTCAGACAGTGTAAAGACACCTGGGTATGCAATCAATTGGGTGTCAGCTACCGGGGAATATAGATCGAAAGGTGAGACAGGGTCCGGTAGCATGAATCAGAACATTGGCTCATAAGGAAGGAATGAGTGAGCGGAGCCGATACTGTAAGACTTGGAGGAAGAAGGAACATGACGGACCCCTCCAAGTCAGTCAGAGCCTCAAAAAGATAGGGAAGGTGGTGAACATGAGACTTTCCTAAAGCAACGGCGTGGTATCCAGTGGTCATAAATCAGAACGTCACAAGAACACACTGAACACCACAAGACATTGCTCAACCCTACGAGGGTCCTCAAGGTGAGCAGGATCATAGAGTAATCAGAAGACTCGGCTCCATGCTCCAATAGAGAGGAGACATAACCAGGGAGGAGACCGAGTACCAAAATCAACAGACTCGACTTCGTGCCCCTCCAGAAAGGAAGCACCAGAAGTGAAGCCGAGTACCTAAAATACGATGTACCCTCCCACAGATAACCCTCAAGGAGTAGTACATGCTAGTCAATGAATAATCAGAACAAAAGCTTACCCTTGCGAGGGTCGTCAAGGTGAACGGATTCAAAGAAGTCAATCAGAATGGTCTCGGTGGACGATAAATCGTCTACCAGTGGAAGATACCGATGGATCAAGAAAATGTGATAGTGACCCGCAGACAACCCTCGGGGAGCATACTGCCAACTAAGCGTCAAATAATCAGAGAAAGAAGGCTCGCCCTTGCGAGGATCACCAAGGAGAGCAGACTCAAAGGAGTCCAGTCAGAGAGGTCCCAAGATCCAATATATCATAGCATAAACAAAGTGTCGGGGACTAGAAAATATATCAGACGACTCGATTCCATGCTATGACAGTCAGGACACACAATCAGTAAGGGGCATCGAGCATAAAGAAAATGTTGCATTTTCCCATAGATAGTCCTCGGAGAACAATGCAAGCTAATTAGTGCATAGTCAGATCAGATCTCATGCTCGCGATGGTCGTCAAGGAGAGACGACTCAAAGGAGTCAATCATAATGGTCTCTGACATATCGTCTACCAACAGAAGAGACCACAGATCTAGCAAGGTGTCATTGTCTCTTGCAGATAACCCTCGGAGAGCACTATGAAGTAGGCAAGGAATAATCAGAAAAGTGAAGCTCATCCTTGCGAGGACCATCAAGGAGAGGAGACTCAAAGGAGTTTGTGACATTGACCTCATGCACCGACAAATTGGGCACCTATTCAGACATGGAGGCCAATCAGTCAAATCGGACGATGTGGTTTCGGGCTCCAACAATGTGGATACATAATCAGTGAATGAAATCGACCGTAGAGAATGTGTCGCATTCTCCCGCAGATAGTCCTCGGGGAGTAATACAAACTAGGACAATCAAGTCTTGGGATTGCTGGTGTCAAATCTCATGTCCTCGACAGCAATCAATCAATAATCAGGAGGGCATAAGATCATAGAGGGATGGATAATTATATTAATCTCAATACGTCCCTTAGGTCAATCAAATCAGCTGAGATGGCACGAAAGATAGGCAAAAATCCTCAAGGTGCCACGGGTGGATGGACAAGTCAGGAGATCGAGAATGGATCAATGAAGGGATATGTGAGATCATGTGGGTTCCAGTCACCATCACTGTGAAGTCCGAATAAGAATAGTCAATCAATCCTCAAAATCAATATGGTAGGAACCTCAAAAAAGCTAAATCCGTGAAAGCACATGAAATCATCATCTAATCATGAAAACGTATCATATCCTCAATTCGGTGTGCGAGACCAAAAATCCTCGATTAGGAATCACACCTAATGATCGTGCATCATAAAAGAAATCCTCAAGAAGCTCCAAGAACAAATCTCAAGTCAGAGTCACCAAATGTAGCTCACCAATCTCAGCATCCTCAAAATTGTGCCCGACTTACTCAAATCATTAATAGAAGTCGCAATCCGTGATGCGGGCTATTTCTACCAGCACAGCAATCCCTGGTAAAAGAAATGATGATACAGGGGATACGAGGAGGGTGGGCGAGATGAAGGTGGACATAGACAAAAATTGTGGTCCAAGGAGAGGGTCTCCTCGAACCGGACTAGATGTGGGTGATATGAGTACGGAAAGAAAACGCTGCAAGATCCGGCTAAGAAGGCGAAGATCAAGAACCAATATCACGACTTGATCCAAATGATGAAGTGTATGTATAAAAGAGGTAGAGCGACTCAAAGATGAAAAAAATGGATGACTCACACGGATGGGACTGGCAACTCAAAGAGATATGAAAATGCAAATGGACTCCAAGTCACAGGCAATACTCAAAGCAAACCCCCGATTCACCTACTTAACACAGTGAAGATCGGGATGTGGTCTTTTTATCTTGTCGATTTTAGAGTTACGTGATCACAAAAAGTTGCACACACACCAGAGTTAGGCTTTGGGATTGGGGCACTAATCCTTAGCGTGTACGTAGGAATAAAATGCTCAGACAAGGAGGGGGTTGCTCTCCCCAAAACAAGGAATCCATTACATTTGCATTTTAGAGATCAAGTGGAGTTAGCAGTCCTGATTTTATTTTGATTATTGCTTTTTTATATATTTTCAATGCACGTGCCTACCAGGCTTTTCAATTTCGATTAAGCATCCTAAGTGAACAAAATCATAGGGAGAAGATTGAGAAGCCATGCAAGTCAAAAATCCATGATGCATGCCAAGTGAGAGGACTTACAGTGCTTCCCAGCTCTCTCCATGCGGGATGCATAACAGAATTGAAAACCTATGCTATATGAGATGCAATACGATGAAATCGCCTTAGGATAGTAATTGCCAATATCGTGAAGTACAAAATGCTACATATTCAGAAATGGGATCCAAAATTCCGGTCTCTGAAGTGCATCGGCGTCCGCCACAACGGATCCTGCACGCGCTGTATAGAACTTCTCTCGATGCTTGATCTCAAATCTAAATAAATAGCAATTATTATTTTGACTAAGTCCAAAAGAGAAGCTATAGGTACATGCAGATATATTAGGGGCTTTGGACCTTAATCTATCAAGCAAATAGTTCCTAGGCTAAGGCTCATTCACACAAAATAATAAAAATAAAAAATGAAAAAACGTCAAAACCGTCGAGGCCCCCTAGGGAACAATCCCTCGGGCACTGGACCTCTGGAAGTCGGAGTGTGAGAGTCTTGTATTATTAAAATCCAAGTGTCGCTCTCTCACATAAATTACATTTTTTTGAAAAAATTTGTGAAATAAAATAAAGCTCATAGACTGTCTTAAAAATCTTCTCCATCTGCCTTTGATGCTCTCTCCTGTCAGCCGAGTAGGAAAGGATGACTTCGCCTTGCTTGGGTGCAACGGTCCTCCTAAGAGGTCCTCCTTCATGCGGCGGTCCCTCGCATCAAAGATAAACAAAGAAGGTGGTTAGAACAATCAACATTAAGATCAAATAATAATGAAAAATAAATAAATAAATACAAAAAGCAAATGAGTGAACAAGAGATGAAAGACAAGATAAAATAATCCCCTACAACGTGACGTTGCTCCCCGACAACGATCCCATTTGATAAACCAAGAAAATGATCATCGGTCGTGCATTCCACACAAGGCGGGAACGCAGTCGCTGTGGTGACTGACAGAAACCTCGGTTTAATCAACAGATAACCCACAAATAAATAAAGCAATTAAATCTCAAAAATATGGAGTTAAAATTTATTATAACTCTACAAGCAAATGTGTAAAAGTGTAAGCATGTGTAAAGGTCGAACACTGAGAGCAAACAAGAGGAGGAGGCATGAGAAATGCACAAAAATTTTGTCTTTTAGCTCTTGTCCATTTTATTGTTTTTGTGGGTTTTTTATTTTATACTTTATTTTTATTTTTGGTTTTATATTTTTTTATTTGATTTTAAATTTTCTGTTTTTATATTTTCTTTTTATAATTTTATCTTTTTATACTCCTTTTTTATTTAAATATAATGTATATATATATATGTATATGTATAAATACAATATAAGATATATATAGATACTATATAGAAAAAATATGTAAAAAAGTCAATATAGAGTGAATAAGATATTTTTGTGATTTTTATATTTTTATAATTTTTTATTATTTTCCTGGAATTTTTGCTAATTTTTATGTATTTTAAAATTCAAAAATATCCCAAATATGGGATTAATAAATAAACCGAAATTGATTTGGGTTTTAAAAATAACAACTAAGTCCCAAAATTACATAAATTAATTTTAATAGATAAATACTAATATATAGATAATTATAAAATATGAAAACATATTTTTGGTATTTTTGTAGAATTTTTATATTTTCTGTTAGATTTTGGAGATTTTTGATTTTTTTAATTTTCTTTTTCTTATTTTTAGGGGTTTTTGTTTTTTGGGCTCAATCAATAATAAAATATACTATATATAATTTTTTTGAATTTTTGAAAAGGTTTTTTATATTTTTTTGGTTTTTTATAATTTAGTCAGGGATTATTTAGGCTCCTTTTTAATTTTAATAAATAGATAAAATGTAAAAAAATGTCAATTAAAAATATGAGCATGAGAGTTCATGGCATGAATCATTTGATCCTATTTTTGTTGATTTTTAGGAGCAAGTTGTCTATTTTTAATAAATAGATAAAAGCTACAAAAATACATTTTGGTAGGGGCATAACTGCAAATAAAATAAACTCTGTGGGTGCAGATGTAATTTTCCAAATAATAAAACATTCATTTAATTTTTAACGACTAATTTACAATATAAAAAATGCTAGGATTTACTTTGCAAAATTTCCACCGTCACGTGGGGACTACACGCGACGCTGGCATGGACCAAAGTGCAAATACATCAAGCTCAAGGGCTTAAATGTAAAATGCCCTATTTATTTACAATGTAAACTTTTATTTACATAACTAATTATTAAATACAAAAAAACTAGGGGCTAGATATGCAATTTACCCCTACTAAGGCGTGGGTGGACGGTCTAGATGGCTTCACCTATATACGTGTCACGCTCACAGCGGTGGATGATGCTTCGTCGTTGGACGACCTAGATTAGATCGCAGGGAATGATCTGACGGTGATGGAGGGGCAGCATCCAATGACTGAGGTTCAATCTGGGGCGCCTCCTTCATCCGACAGTGGGGAAGATGGCTCGAAGAACTGGGGATGAACTCGTCTGGGGTGAGTTTGGATCTGATCGCGCGATCTCCTCCGACCTCCATTCTCTCCGTCGAGGTTCTCTTCTCGTTCCCGGGAGTCTTCCGTGTCTAATGATGGCTTCAATCGAGGCCCAGGTGCTCAAAAATGATCCGACGAGTGTGCTCGACCTATACCTTGCTTCCAATAGTCAAAGCTCCTCAGATGGAGACTTCTGGACCTGCAAACAAACGCTAAAGTGTCGCGAGGAATAGACGAGAGGTCCATGCTTTTATTGGTGGAGAATCGAGGCGATTTGAGGCGAGATGGACCCGCTCCGGTGAGCGGCGGAGGTGGAGCGGGGTTTTGCTGATCGAGACCCAATCAGGTTGGCTACAAGGTGGTCAGGTGCGGAGAACTGACTGGGAAATGAAATGGTAGCAGTCAAGGGTCGGTCAAAGGCGGAATCACATTGGAACCGTTCACCGAAGCGGAGCTCCGACAAACTATGGGTGTCGACTTTTAAGATAAACCTAATGTATAATCACTATTCTAATTGCATGAATAAATTACTGGAATTGAAAACTACCTCGAAAACGTAAAAGATCAGCTCTTATACATGCCTGCGAGGGAAGGTAGCAGGGCCGCCGACGTCGGGGCCGTGGGTGCACTCCTTCAGCAGCGAGTCGCCTCCAAGCTCCAGGGGACCTCCCCTGTCACGAGGATGCACGCTAGACATGAGTAGAGGGGTTTTAGGACTTAGAAAGTGACCAAATTTGGAAGAAGGACGAAGGAGGTTTATTTATCAACAATGATGGGCACCCTTATTAAGTGGAGGTTTGCAAAGAATCAAAAGTATATACAATGGATCCAGGATCTCGGCAAGGATGTACAATGATAGAGGATCATTTTGTCTGAAGGAGTCGAGGTCGGATGATCGATGGATCATGCGTGAAAAAAGGGCAAAAGTTCGGGGAAGAGATAATTATAACATGCCAGGGAGCAGATGGGACAGTTGACCAGAGGTCAACAGTCCCAGCGCAACCATTGGGCCACGTAGGCTCAATAAAAGACAAAACAACATATTTAATCGAAAATAATTAATTAAAACTAATAAATGATTTTTTTATTTTTCTAGTATAAATAAAAAATATTTATTATCTTATGTAGTATTTTATTATGATTTTTATTTATTTTTTAGCTTTATTTATTAGTATTTAGTTTTTATTAGTGTATTTATAGGTATATTTATCTATGTTTTGTACATTTTTATTTTACATAGTTATAACTTATTTTTATGAGTATAAATATGTTTTTATTTTATTTTTGTGATATTATTTGTACACTAAAATAAATAGATATGTATATTATGTAGGTATATTTATAGGTATTTTACCTATGTTTTATATACTTTTTTATTTTAATGTATTTTATTGGGTTTTATTTTAGTTTTATATTTTTAATAGAATATAAATGGTATTTACAATATTATAAAAATATAAAGAATAAAGGAATGAAAGAATATATTCCCCTTTTATTTATATACATATAGAAACATTTGTATTTTGTCCATGTATGCTTATAAACTTATTTTATTTTTCATTTTCTTCATGGTTTTATTCTAGTTTTAATATATACATATGTTATAAATAATATTGACAAAAATATAAAAATAAAAATTTGTAAAAATAATGAGTAATGAATAAATTGAATATTTTAATCGGTAGAATGTACAATAGGGGTCAAAAACCTAACTTTCACACAGTAACTCCAAAAAATATAAAACCACCACCATTAAATAGCTTGTGAAAGTTATATACAATTATAGTTGATCTTGCTATGTTTTGAGTTTTCATTTAAAAGATATGTCTGTGAAGTTTGGTTTCTGACTTTCTATTCTGTGTATAAAATGCACATTGTGTATGATTTTGTACAATCTCAATTTTGTATTTTTACTTACATTATTATCTGCAACTTTCATGTATACAGTTTCTTTATTTGATGCATAAATAATAAAGAATAAAATAGGTGTCAAAATGCATAAATAAAGAATGAATAAATGAGGTATTTATTATCTTTTTGGCCTTTATCTCCCCCTACTTTATTCCTTGTCGACCAAGTCAATTCTTTACTTGGTCTCGAGGTTTAAGGTCACAAAATATTTTCGATATTTTATTCCTTTATCTTTTCTTCTCTTTATTTTATAATTTTGTCATTAAAACCTTATTTTATACACAAATAATACAATAAATAATGAATGCTATTATGCACAAATTAAGACTATTTACATACATTTGCTAGGGTTTTTAAGGCTAAAATGATAGAATAAAAAATGACGAATGGAGATTCATCACCTGCACGGGTTAGTTCTGATAGCCGAAGCGACTCTATGCGATACGAGGTGAATGAAATGAGTCCCCGGCGAGCGTAGGAGTGGGGGGACAAAGCTCTATCTCGGGCAAGTGGAGGAGAGGTGGGTCGGATATGGTCAGACCATGGAGAAGTGGGAGACTGTGGTTTGTGAGTGGTGCGAGGATGGTGGGAGTGCGGTGGAACTGATGGGATGGTAATCAGACAGTGAAGGTACGTAGAAGAGGTGAATGAAATCGAAGAAATCAAGCAAAAATGCAAAGAGGATCGGAGGGAGCTTACCTGGTTCTTGGCGGTCGTCAGCGGCTTGGCCTGAGCGTTGATGGCACTCCGATCATCGCTGAACTCCCCTGGCCATAAGGAGTAGCTTGGCGGTGGGGGGGACCACGAACCTGACCTACATTGGCCAGGGGTAGATGCCTGGAGCGAACGTCATCGTGGCTCCATCAATCGCTCATCCCCCTATCATGGGGAGGAGGGGAGGTGTGCGAAGCTCCACGTAAAGGCGGACGAGGTATATATGTGGCGACGACGACATATTTAACGAAGCGAGGTGGAGGTTCTGATGGCAGAAGGAGTGAGTTGCGTGGACGATAAGGAGCGAGATAGAAGGGAACGTGGGTAGCGTTAGCATCCGCGAGGAAGGAGGAAGACCAGGCTTCATCGAGGTGTTGTTGGGGGGTGGCGAGGTTAGTGGAAGAGGTGGCGAAAATAGGAAGGGGGTGAGGTGAAAATGAGTGGAGAACATGGGCGAGAACGATGTTCGGAGGAGGAAGAAGATGTCTCGGTTGTTGGATTTAGCGATCCAACGGTGGAAAAAGGGGCGCTTACAAGTGGCATGGATTAAATCTAGGACGACCCGATTGGATGATATTGGAGGACGCCACGTGTCGAGAGGATGTCGATGCACGGGTGAATGGTCTGGATGTAATCTAGGACTTGATCGAGAAGCTGAGGGTAGAGCAGTAGTGTGTGGTGGAGATGAAGGTACTGGGGAAGGATCGAGTGGTTACGGGTGCGACATGTGGCAAGCTGAGGTGAAGGCACTAGCGGACGGTATGGATGTGATCAGGGGGTTGATCGGGCGGCTGAGAAAGGGTGCGAGAACAGAAGGCGGGGATTGAAGCACCTGGAGTTGATCCAACGGTAGAGAATGCAGGCGCGTGGTGAGAAGAGATGCGGCCACGTGGCTCAATCAGAAAGAGCCACGTGGCCCAATCAGATTATTCAAGCAAAGAAGTTAAGATATGAGGGAGAAGAAGGCCGAATTTGGAAAAACTCAAAACATGAAAGTTGTAGATCTCGATGAGATCTAAGTTTCATGTTGACCAAAAATGGAAACGAGGTCAGATCAAAAGAGAAATATTTTTGCGAGCATTTTTAAAGGCTTAAAAAATACTACACTTTTATTTTTCTATTTTTTGTATTTTTAATTTATTCCATGACTCTGATATAAACACAGATTTATCTGGTTTTTATTGACACTTAGTCTAAGCTATGGGGTTAATATCTACGACTTAATGCCATGAAACTGGGTTTCATCAGACAGGAGGCCCCTTCTTACGAGTTATTCCAAAGCCCTTCAGATCCGTCAGATGATGCAACATCCCTCCAGATCTGATCGAGATTGTCCATCCATGCCCAAATATTAACAGTTCGATCAGATCCACCTCAGATCCGAGCCACACATCAATGCTAGTCTGCAGGACTGTTGGATCCATACTTGATTGCCAGATTTGAGCCGCACATCCTTGACATTCCTCTAGGATCGTCAGATCTTTCCCAGTCCATCAAAGCAGTACGATTGTGCCATGCCTCCTCGCCGTAAGGTCCTTTTCAGAGCCACATATCGCATGCGCTTGCTATGGGTATATTTCCCTTTTACCCTTATCATTTATGCTATTTCCATTTAGTATAATAAATGTAATATTTAGTTAAGAACAATTACAGTTTGGACCTCATAGTTTTAATATTTGAATTTTAGTCCAGCTAAGTTGAAGTCACGTGTATTTGTGGAATATTTGCATATTCGAACATGTGCTTTCATTTGTTATCTGAATCAGAAACGGTTTTAAGTATTTGTATATATGCCCATGTGAGTGTTGAATCACGTGTGCCGCATGATTTCTCCGGATTAATTTCACTTAGGCCCCTAGATTTTTATTGCTTGTTAATATTTTCCCCATGAACTTAAATAAATTACATTTTGGTCCTTTTGTAGCAAGCATTTTTATTTTGTGCTTTTTATTGTAATAAATATTAAATTAGCTCCAAAAATTCCCTGTAGTTCATGCTATTATGTTAAACATGTGGTGATTTTTGTGTGTGAATTTTCTTTTATTTAATATTATTAAAAATTCAAAACAATAAAAAATACCCTATTTGCCTCAGAAAATTCATAAAAATTCGAAAAATTCTTCAAAATTTCTAAAAAATTAGATTAGCTTTATTTTTTTGTGTTTGAATTTCCTTCCAAATGTTTATCTTGTATGCTTTTATAAACCTCTAAAAATTTGTAATACTCTAAAATACCATAAAAATTATATAAATATTTTAAAAATCTAAAAATTATGATTTCAGTCTCTGTTTGTAGATATTCATTTCCATGAGTTCTGAGCATATTTGACAATTTAATTTGGAATAAACCCCGGGTCATTCACTGTTCGTGTTTTTTTTGTTTTTGATTTTTATAAAATCCATAAAAATTTCAAAATCCCCCAGAAATCCACAAAAATAGTACATAATTTATAAAAACACAAAAATATTTTTATTTGATTTTTCTGATTATTTTTATCGTATTTGAAAAATCCAAAAAGAGTATTATGTGTCTTTTCTTTATTGTTTTTATTTGTGCCTGGTTTGAAAAAATTTGCAAAAAGAAATTTCATTAAAAATTTGAAAATATAAAAAAACATAAAAAAATATAAAAACGATAAAAATTCAAAAAACCAAGAGTAGCGTGCCATGATTGCTTCTTTCTTGTCTTTGATTTTTCACTGACTTGATTGATCCTTGCAATAACAGTTGCTTCCTTGTGTTCGACGCTGGTCACTATACCAGATTAATGAAAGTAGCTTAGACCACTTGCTTGATTGTTTAATTCATTTCATGGTTGAATAAGATTTTCTCAATTACTAGCCTCAGTTCTGGTGTGACAAGGACACTTTAATTTATCAACTTAACATGCGTAGCTCGAGCTTGTGTTATCATGCATGAATGATAAGAATACAAAATAGATTACTTCAGAATGAAGATCTATTTTTAACTTTAGAGTGACGAATCACTAATTCATCAATAACGAACACGATGGGGAGGAACCTGGCATTCCAAGCAGTGTTCCAGGTATCGACGATGGTGGTGCTGGTGTTCATGGGGAGGGACTGTTGGGGGGTGAAGGGGAGATGTTTGGACAATTATGCCCCTGTTAACCACACCATGTTTTAAAAAATCATGTTAAGTTCAACTCATTGACGACTAAGCTAACGGAAGGGCACGAGTGACAGAACAATAATTAGTCAGGGCATGACTAATATTGTGGAAAAGGGATGGGTAAAACTAATATTGTAATATCTCAGAGGGACACAACTGATAAAAAAAATCCTTTTTAAAAAGACCTATCTTAGTATCTTGGTTCTGATACCATATGAAGAACTATATTTCTAAATGCACTCACATCAAACAAACTTACATATATACATTGTTGTAAAAATCCTCCGACTGGCCCGACTAGTAGGTCCGACTAGTCTAGTAGGTGGGGTGGGCGACCGAGTACCGACTAATTCCGACTAGGTCAACTAGACGATCAATTTTTACTTGGAGATAACATAATTTTTTTATTTTTTTGAAGCAAACTTATTCTAATGCGCTTAATGTTTTATTTAAATTCAATTACTTCTTTTCTTTCATTATGGTAATATAAAAAATGCACAAATCTATGTAAATATATAAGAATATACATATAAAAATGATATATATATTTAAAATAATTAAAAAACCAAATCCGATTAAAGTCCGACTAAATCCGATTAATCGCCCGACTGTTGATTAATCCTTAGTCAGTGACCCAACCGACCGAGTACCGACTACCGATTTTTGCAACCTTGCATATATACTACCATACACAACCATTCACTCTTTTCTCTCCACAAATTCCACTTGCACTCAAAGCCGACTCACTTCACCGCTCTTGATCACATACACTGCTCTATCACACTTCTTTAAACTTAGCATGCTGCACAACAATCACTAGATTTTGTCTTACCCAGTCATAGCTTAGAATACCTCTCTCATCATGGGGAACTGGCTCTTTTTATCTTGAGAAAACGTTAAGATCAATCCCTGTCAAAATAACATTCGTGTGAGCTTATTCTAACATGGGAGTAGATGCAAACAAAAAGCAAGACTTTAGATTTTGAAGAAACAAGCCACCATTTAAGACAATTATCAAGCATTAATATCCATTTTCATCGTCACTACTTCACACAAAATAAAAAATAAAACTTTCTATTCATAGATATATCTCCATTTTTGTGATATTATGGGCACATGGGGAGGAGTCAAAAAGACCAAAAGATCTAACAAAATTTCAATAGCTAAGGATCACGTTGAGACAAGTATTAAAGATCGAGTATCACATTACTACCTTTTAAAATTAATGCACGACATTGAAATCAAGAATAAAATTCATGGACTTTTATGTAATATACTTTTCACTTTGGAAATTATATGTTTCGTTTGCTTATGTAATGGAGAAAATGTGGCTGCCCTATGGGGATCTAACTTAGTTCCCCATGCCTCATATTTCTCATATTTTTATTTTTAAAGATGTTTCCATGGATTTTCATAAATGTATCGCTATATTATGTCATTCAAATTTCGTGTGAAAGAGAGACTCCTATGACCTACATCTAGACGTGGTCGATTTCAACTATTTTGCAACCGTTAAAAATTGACTGTCTAGATGGATGACGTAGTAATCTCTGTTTCGTACGAAAGTTGAATGACATAATATAAGGATATAGTGATGAATTTTCACGAAAGTATTTTTCAAAAAAAAAATTTAAAAAAATAAGACAAGGGAGCTAAGTTAACTCCCAAAACCCATTTATCCCGCAATGTAATTTACTCTTTGAAAATTATATGTTTCGTTTGTTTTTTTTCTTCCCGGAAATCACCTCAACCGCAAACCCAAACCTATCCTTCCGTGACCACCACCGCCCTCCGCTCTTCTCCGTCACCACCACCGCCTTCTGCTCCTCTCCGCCACCTCCCTCGTTCCCTCATCCACCACCACCTTTCTTGCGCTATCCGCCATCGCTGGCCACCCCACCCGTATATCCCCATCGCGCTCCCCCGCAACCCCACCGTCATCCGCAGCGCCTCTCCGCCGCCTTCCCCCTAATTGTTGCCGGTACTCATCCTTGCTGCAACCTCCAGAAGCCCGTTTCCTTTGCTTGATCCCTCTCCCCCTCGGCACCCCCCGGTAAACCTCTGCTGTGACCCCGCAAAGAGCATCGTTGTGTCCAGTAAACTTATTTATTTTAGTTTGTGTCTATCATTATTATTATTTTGCTTATTTCAGTTCTCAGCCTCATTTCACATCTCTTTGTGAACTCGTGATTTTGACAGTTGAAATTCCAACATAATTTTTGTTTACCGTTATATGATTTCTTATGAGGTGCGTGCGGATGAATCTAACAATTTAATTACCATTAATGGCTATTCTGTGGGATTGTTCCCGATCAAGAAGTAGTTTGAATGTTATTTGCACAAGTAGTACATAATAATTGTTCATTTTTGTAATTGAATAATTGTTGGGAGAAAATAATGAGTTGCTTATTCACGAAGCATGTGGTTCTCTTATATAGAGAAGAGGTCTGTTGGGCAAATTACATAAAAAGAACAGAAAGAATAGAAAATACATAAAAGAAACATAAGATAGATAGTATCTCAACATTTTCCCTCAAGCTGGAGCATAGATATCAATCATGCTCAGCTTGGAACATCATCTCTAGTAAGGCCTTCTGGCTAGGGCCTTGGTAAGTACATCTGCTGTCAATGGAGATGCGTCCCTTCTGTATCATGTCTAGAGTGTAGTGATCGTCTACCTCGAAGTGCTTGGTCCTCTCATGGAAGGATGAGTTGTTACATTGAAGAGAGTAGCCTATTTGTCACATCAGAGATGCATGGGAAGAGGTACCTCAACAAATAAATCAGTAAGAACAGATCTAACCCACATCATCTCTGTACTAGCTTGTGCCATGGCATGTATTATGATTCTACACTAGATATGACAACCATAGTCTGCTCTCTTGCTTTTCCATGACATCAAGGAATGTTCCATGAACACTGCAAAGCTAGAAGTAGACTTCCTGTCTTTGGGACACCCTGCATAATCTGCATCTGCATATGCTGTAACTGCAAAGGTTCTACCTCTGACAAATAGAAGACCAGTGTTGGGTAAGGCCTTCAGATACCTCAGAATCATATGGACTACATCCATATATGCCCGTCTAGGCTGCTTCATTAACTGACTCTCTTTGCTTATTGTAAAGGATATATTTGGCCTAGTGATAATCACATAAGGAGCTTCCCAACAAGCTCCCTGTACCTCCTCTTGTCGACCTCCTCAATGTCATCATCATAGAGCTTCATGCTAGGGTCCATATGAGTAGTGGCAGGCCTGTAATCTGCCATGCTTGTCTCAGAGAGAAGATCTGTAACGTACTTCCTTTAGGTCATCACAAGACCTCGCTGGTTCCTAGCAAACTCCAGTCCAAGGAAGTAACGTAGGCTACCAAGGTCCTTGATCACAAGCTGCTGACTTAGAAAATCCTTAGCAGTTTGGATGCCCTGCTCATCATCCTCTGTAACAATAATATCATCAACATAAACAAGTATGACAACCGTACCTCTCTGAGTCCTCTGAACAAACAGTGAATGGTCAACAATCGATCACATGAACTTCTATTACTTAATCAAGTTCGAGAGCTTCTGTAATCATGCTCTTGGACTCTGCCTAAGGTCATAGATGGCATTGTGAAGCCTGCAAACCTTCTGACACCCCCCTCAGCAGCGAACCTAGGTGGTTGCTTCATGTAAACCTCCTTCTGTAGGTCACCATAGGGAAACACATTCTTCACATCAAGCTGATAGGGGGGTTAATCTCATGTCACTGCAATTGATAGAAGTATACACATAGTATAATGCCTGAGCACATGAGAGAATGTACCTTATAGTCCACCCCATATGTCTGGGTGAACCCACGTGGCACAATTCTCGCCTTGTAGCGATCTACACTGCCATCTGCTTGGTGCTTCATCGTGAACACACACTTACACCCAACAAAGGATGCGTCAATTGGAGCTGAAACAAGGCTCCAAGTGCCACTCGACTGTAGCGCAACCATCTCCTCCTCCATGGCAAGACGTCACTAACTATCCTGGATGGCCTCCTGATACTTCCGAGGTATCTCCACGACTGATAGTGCTACGGTAAATCTCCTGAAATCCTCTAAAAGTATGCTCGAAGAAACTTGGGCTGCAAGAGGACATGAAACACAAAGTATATCTTTGCTTGCGCAGAACAATAGGCACATCGATATCATTTGCCATCTCCTGAACCTGTAAGTTTCCTTCTTGAGAGGGTACTTGCTCACCCTGTAAGTAATCATACTGCATAGACAACTCAGTAGTACCATCAATAGAAACAATGTGATTGTTACATACCTGAGACATGCTGGATGATGGAGAAGATCTGTGAGCATGGAGAACAGAGCGAGACATGAGAGTAAACACATGTGGCAAAAATCGAGTCACGGTGAGGCGATCCACGGAAGCCACAAGAGCAGGTAGGTACTGGAGGTGATGGTGGAGGAGACAGCGATGGTGGTGAAGGATGTGATGGAGGTGGTAGAGCAGGTGCAGGAGGTGATAGAGCTGTAGGAGGTGGAGGTATATAAACCTCCTCATCGGAGTCAGATGGAGCCAATCTGTCACATGTAGGAGAGAAATACATAACATACTCAAAGAATGTAACATCAACACCGACAAAGTATTTCCGTCGAACATATCAAAGCACCAGTACCCTTTCTGGGTACGAGAGTAGCCAACGAAGACATACTAAAGGAGGTCAAACAACTTATAACTGCTCCAACGCTGACAAGATGGAAATGGAGAATGGTGATGTTCCCAAGCTGGCAAGCCTCACACTGGAAAGAGATCGCGTGGAGATTGGTGAGAGGACATGACACAATTTTTGCAGTGGAAGGTGACCAAACGAAGGTGCCATATGTACGGTGAGATTGATCTAGTAGGAATAGTAGAAGCACCAGCATGAATTGGCTGGACCAGTTTGTAGAGCCCCCACTGCTCACGGTCACATCCAATCACCTTGCCCGTGAGTATGTCCTGAAACACAAGAGAAGATGTGTCAAGAATGGCATGACAATGCAAATCCTTTGTAATCTGACTAATAGAAAGCAAGTTCATCTGAAAATCAGGAGCATATAAAACATTCTGCTAGCGAATGGATGTTGTCAAATGCACCTCCCCCTGTCCTGTGATGGGTAAGTGAATCCCATTTGCAATGACGACCCATCTACAAGGGGGTATAGACATGTAAGACCTGAACTGGGCTCTGTCCCCACACAGATGGTGAGAAGCACCATAGTCCATGATCCATTTTGTCATATCTCTACTGCTACAACCAATAAAATCGTATGCAATATCCGAGGAGCTCGAAGAGGCTCTAGCTACAGCTGCAACATCTATGGATCCTATAGTGGTAGTGCCGTCCACTAGAGTCAAGATCTCTCTTATACAAGAGACAATGTCATCATGGCATGGATCTGCCTGAGGAGCTGTAGTGTTTGAAAGCTCAATCTGCTTCGCCACACGAGCAGATGCGGGGTATTCGTGCTTCTGATTGTATGTGTCCTCATAGTGTCATGGACAGTTTCAGTAGGTGCAGGGGCCACGTTGACGTCCACCACCTCTACCACGAGAACCACACCCTCTGAACTACGTAGAACCTCCCCTATCGTGAGATGCATCCATCGTTGAGGAGGTCTGCGTGTTGGCGGCGGGTGGGATAAGAAGCTTGTTGAGGTGACTGTAGGCCTCCTCCATGGGGAGGTATGGCCGCGCCTGTAAGGAGCTGTACGCGTGCAACCTCATACTCCGGATCCAAGGCTGCCAAGAAAAATCCAACCATCGTGGAGTTCCTATATACCATCTGTTGCTCCATTGAAGTGATGCCATGCATGAAGCTGTGATGCTTCTCATGCATGCTGCGAAGCGAAGAGTAGAACGTATGCAGAGGATGATCATCGTGCTTGGTCGTGTGTGTATATATATTAAACTGTAGCTGAAGAATCTTAGCCTCGTTCTTCGCGTGGGCATACGTGGCGGCAAGAATATCCCATATCGCTTTGGTGGTGGGCTGGTTCACAATATCGTTGGCGATCTCTGTGGTGAGTGTCCCAGAGAGCCAAACACGTGCGTACACATCATCTTGCTTGCATGAAGCATTGTCCATAGTCTTATCCATTGGCTCGGACTTTGTCAAAATGTGCTCCTTGTTATTGCACTGCATAAGGGGCATAAATTGTATGGACCACAACTTATAGTCGGTCTCATCCATCTTGATGATGGGAGCCATGCCTTTGAAGACACTAGGCAAAGAGAAAACATCATCCTTGTTCAGGTCAAAACAGAACTTGACTGGAGAGAAAGATCGATCCGAGCGTGTTTACACGATCATATAGAGGATTGGTTGTATGTGTAGACTCATATAACCATATTCATCAATCACCGGTCCGCGTTAAAGCTGGAAAACATGATTGAGAGGCATGAAAGCACGTTTTCTGATCAAAATCAGACCGTTTCAAACCACAGTTCGACGTTGGAGAGAAATAAATTGATCCCGAAGGTCGTACATGGCATCGAGAGGCGTGAGGGATCGCAGAGGCTGGCGGGTGGGGGATAGGGCACCGGTGGGGTACTCGAACTCCGATCTAAGACCATCGCTCTGATACCATGTTTGGAGAAAATAATAAGTTGCTTATTCATGAAGGCTAGGGTTCTCTTATATAGAGGAGAGATCCGTTGGAAAAATTACATAAACAAAATTGGAAAAATAGAAAATACATAAAAATAAGATAAATAATATCTCAACAATAAATGATAAAATTTTGCAAGTAAGCTTGCATCATCATTCAAATGACACAACTATTAAGCATATCCTTCAAACTTACGATTAATGTGCATTAGAATTCTTTGGTCCCGTACGAGCTTCCGTCATTGCGCCCTCTCCTACCATCTCCAACCACCAATTCTTCAACAACATTTGATGAATTCTCCTCCACAATAGACACAGAACCCACTGTTCGCAACCGCAAAACAACAATCACTTTACTAACATATTCATTCATAAGGAAAAAAACATAAAAAAAAACACACAAAGACATTCTACCAAATAATGCAAAATATGTATATATTCCACTAAGGCAGCACCACTTGAGTAGGCAATTACCTGACAGGACATGGGTGGCATAGCGGACTGTTAAGCCATAGACCATGCCCCCTCCCATGCCTCACAGTCGAGCAGCAGATGAGAGTCCAGATCCTTCTTCCTCACGCAGAAGATATTCCCCATGAGAATGTTCAACTTGTGGATCAGTTGGCCAATTGGCGTGACATTTCAGGGGGCTCATGCTGGGGGAGAGGATTAGAATACGAGCTTGTGATCAATCTCAGCATGCAGCGCATATGGAGGAATGCCACCGTCACTGGAGAGGAAGGTTGTAGAAGCTGCGATGTTGGTGTGAGTGAGCGCCACCGCCATGGTGCATGCCATCTATCACGTGCACGGTGGAGTGGGGTCGTTAAGAGCCGGAAGAAGTAACATTAAGATGTTCTTATGAGACTAGAGCCAAAGAGATCGGTACATAGATGCCACTGTTGGCATTTTTGGATTTAGGCCTGCAGATTTACCCGCTGTCTTCATACTGACAAGGAATTTAGCATTTGGTTGGTTTATAATAACAATCAGGGATTGTGATTTTCCTCATCTCTATGGTCTAAAATCATTGGATGGATTTAGGAATGCATGGCGGCCCAAGTAAACTCCAGATTGTATCTCTTAATCACCGCCTTAAAAAATGATGGGTACACATGTAGACAAATGAGAGTCTGGACAGAGCATACCAATAAAAAAACTCAAATAATGTAAGCACTAAGGTTCATACTCTAATTATATGTAAACATCATATAAGGTCCAGATTCTCCATAATTGTTGTTTACATCATATAACACCAAAGTTTTTTTTGACTGTAAATTGGTGAACCCCCAATCCGGGGGTCACCGCCGCGTATATTCCACTAAAGATAGTTTAGATTACATTACCGTGAGAGTCAGAAATTATAGAGCGCCTTACAATGAGAGGTTACATTCTCAAAATAAAATCTTTGATTGTTGAAGATCAAGTCGTTACGTCCTGCCCAGATGGCCCATAGTGCAGTGAACGCCATTGAGTAGTCATCTGTAGAGTTGCCGCCGACCGTCTAAATCGAACCCCAGAATTCAGCCGTCCCTTCGCTCTTTAGCCAGTTTTTCCCTAGCTCCCGCCACACCCTTTCCGACTCCGAGCACTTGAAGAATAGGTGTTCTGAGTCTTCTTCCAGCTCCTCACACCTGTCACACATTGTGTCCTCCATCCGTAGCAATCTTCCCCTCCTTGATTTGTCGCATACTCAACCCCTTCTTAAAACCACAGGAAAACTTTGACCCTGCACGGAATCTTCTACGCCCAAATGATTTTCAAGTCTTCGCACAAATGCATATCCTGTTCATCTTCCCCTTGCCTCATCTCATTGTAGACCCTCCTTACCGAGAACTTGGGGCCCTCCCACTGGAAGTGGTCTTTGTCCATCGAGAAATCCCCATGAGGTGGGATTTCGGCCTGTAGCTTGAGAAAATCCTCCATGCGTTGGTCCGAAAGATCCGTCAGAAATGACGGCGACCACACCCTAACGTCTGCCATTTGCGAGAGAGTGCCCTCCTTCAAAGCAGCCAAAGCGTATAAGCACTGAAATCTGAGCTCAAGCGGGCCGTCCCCTGACCAATCGTCTCGCTAGAATCTGAATGTTCGACCATCTCCCACCCTAGGCCACAGTTTTGTGGCTAGCCAAGGCAAGATCTTGCGTACATCAGCCCATAGCGACGATTCTAAACGGATACTTCCCACCATGAGTTCACCCTCGACCCCGTAAATTTTCCTAACAAGTCTGCCCGCCAGTGAGGATGGGGGACCCCATAGTCTAGTCACCCACTTGGCGATGAGTGCCCTGTTCATACATTCCATATCGCGAATTCCAAGTCCCCCGACGTTGCGTCCCCTCGTGACCACTTCCCCACTGACCAGGTGCAATCCGGGCCTCCGCTACTTCCCGTCTGACCAGAAGAAACTCCTCATTAGAGTCTCTATCTTCCTTCTGACCCCAACCGACATTAGTCTGGTAGAGTAAAAAAACTGGTATAGCTGAGAGCACATGCTTCAAGAGCACTAGCTTTCCCCCTCTGGAAAGTTTTACCACCTTCCACCTTGTCAACATCTGTTCCACCTTCTGCACCACCATATCGCAATCATCTTTCTTCAGTTTGCCAGCAATTAACGACAACCCCAGGTATGTGATAGGAAGGAATCCCAGCGGGCAATCTGTCATCTCAGCCATCCTGACACGTTCTGCTTCGTCCAAACCGAAGGTAATGACTGTCGACTTGCGCTTGTTGATCTCAAGGCCGGATAGGCTACCAAAGATTTCTACCATGTGAACTGCATTTGCATTTTGAGCCTCTGTGCCCCCGAGGAAGAGAATCGTATAATTCACATACTGTAATAGGGGGACCGAAATGTCGTCCCTACGGTAACCTTCGCACCACCCAGCCTCAGTCGCATGTCTAAAGAGTACTCCCAGAGCATCAGCAATAAGAACAAACAACATAGGTGCCAACGGACACCCCTTTCTCACACCCCGATGCGGTTGGAAGAATTCCCCCTCAGGTTTGCCATTCACCAGGATAGAATAATAGGATGTAGTGGCGCATCATTTCATCCACTCTACCCAGGCTTTAGGGAAGCCTCTCCTTTGCAAAGATACCCACAGGAACTTCCAGTTAACGCTGTCATAAGCCTTAGCGTAGTCGATCTTCCAAAGAGACCCTTTCCTCTTCGACCGCTTCCAGTCTAGGCAGATCTCCGAGGCCATCACTAGGCCATATGCTATATGTCTCCTAGGGATGAACGCGAACTGGCCCTATAGTACAACCAAGCCCAGTAATCCCTTAAGCCTGTTAGCCAGTAAAGAGCGCGATAGGTCGAAAATCCTCCACCTCCATGGGTGTGTCTTTTTTTGATAGCAGGAACAACAACACCCTGTTGATCTTCTCGAAACCTCTGTTGCCCTCCATGAATTCATTAAGCACCTCCAACACCTCCTCTTTCACGAGGTCCCAAAACTCCCGGTAGAATAGGGGCGGAAAGCCATCCAGACCAGGGGCACCGTCCACGTTCAAGTCCCAAACTGCTCTCTTTGCCTCCTCCACCAAAAAAGGAGCCAATAGACTCTCCGCTTGTTCAGTCGTCAATGTTTCTACCCTTGTCCCCAGCCAACCCCAGCCACTTCCTCTTTTCCTCTGCGTTGCTTGAACGAAGTGCCTACGTAATGCTCTCCCGATCTCCGCCTCCCCCGACACGTGGACTCCGCCCACTTCTATCTCATGCAAGAAGCTCCTTCTTTGTCGTCCAGAAGCCATAGGATGGAAGAATTTTGTGTTGGTGTCCCCTTCTTTTAGCCACTTCTGTTTGGATCTTTGTCGCCACTCCATCTCTACTTTCCTGTCCTCCACCAACAGTTCCTCCAAAAGCCCCTGCCTTTCCAGTAACTCCTCCCGGTCTAGACCTCTGTCATCGTCTAAACCGTCCATCCTAGAAACCTCGGCCTGGACCTCCACCCTCCTGGTTCTCCGCCTCGCCTTCACCTCCCTCCCAAAATTGGTAAGGAACAACCTCGAGGATGCGAGCTTCGTCGCCAGTCTCGAGACTGCCGAGCCCCCTGGAGCATAGCCACGCCACTTCGCCGCCACAACCTCCCTGAAGCCATCCTCCAGTAGCCAACTTCTCTCAAAACAGAAATAAAATCTGCTTCTCCCCTCCTCTCCCGACGCCCACAGAATGGGCGTGTGATCCGAGTGCGCCCGCGCCAGAGCCCAAGCTCTCGATAGAGGAAACAACTCCACGGCATCAAGTGGAAGGAGGAATCTGTCCAATCTGGAGTGAGATCTCGCATTGCGCCAAGGCGCAACCCGCCGCATCTGCAATCGACAGACCCAAGCTGTGAACCACCCCTCGGAACTCCTTCGAACTAGGGTCCACTCCACCTCTTTCCCGCGGCCTATCATCCGGAAGTAAAGTAACATTGAGATCCCCCCCGATGATCCACACACCCTCCGCATTCACGATCCCCAACTGCTCAATCTCAGCCGCCAGAGTTCCCCTTTCAGAGGCAATCGGGCTGTATACATTCGTAACGAGCACTCTGATGTCATCCCATCACCGCCGCAGTAATACCGATAAGCAGAACTGAGACTTCATCTCTTCTAGAAAGTCGAAGGTATCCCTGTTCCATCCTGTCAGAACCCCCCCCCCCGCCGAGGCGCCACGAGCCTCCAGCTCGGTGATAGAAAATCTGCCGCCCTCACCCAGGCTACTACTTGAAGCGATCGCGCCGCCGGAACGTTTTGTCTCTTGGAGGAGGAACACATCCAATTTAGTCTCCGCGATGAGATTGCTAACCACCATTTGCTTTTCGGGACGACCCAATCCCCTCAGTTCCAACTAAGAATCCTCATTGACATAAAGCCTACGACGACATCTTAGGTTGGACAAGGCCAAGGCGTTCTGTCACCTTCTTGTCCAGGACGCGGAATCTGTTCGATAAGGCCCTCCAAGCCTGCAGAAGTCAAAGCATTAAGTATTAGTTATTTGTGATTCTTTTCCTAAAAACAACGTGATTGTATGCTATACATTTAAGCCAGAATATTTGCCATCATACCACTTAAATGGTTTGTGGTAATGCAGTGTGTTTACCACCCAAAAGAGCAGGGTTCAAATCCGCCCTTGTGGGGGTTGCATTAGGTAGTCGACAACCAGTGTAAAAAATAGTCGAATCTTTCAAAATGGACTTGAGCAAGAATCCATATAGCAGACCCTACTTATAGTAGGAGAAGGCTTCACCATTTTTTATACCTCATATTTGTGTTGCAAGAATCCATGTAGCCGACCTTACTTTCAGTGAGAGAAGGCTTTGCCATTTTTTTATGACATATTTGTTTTACTGCTTGGTAAAGGATACTATATAACTTCTGAAGCTTGATTTACCCGCAATCATTTTAATCATATCCATTGTTTAAGAAACAAAATGAATTGCATTAGTTGATATAATTTGGATATATTATTTTTTGCTTGTATCTTTAGGAACTTTGTCTAGCTGGATGGTATATGGAATCTGAATTATTAGAGAGAAAATCGAGTAACAGGTCCTCTGCGCATAATCAGTTAAACAATTTTAATTAATTACCCAAAGACCCCAAAAATACAAATAAATATTCAGAATGTAGATAATTAGTTGCTCGTCACAATGGTTTTTCTTGAATAAAATGACACAAAAATGAGGTTCAAATTAATCTATAAAGACATGGGTCTCTGTGCAAAACTGAAATGAACTTAAACAATACAAACTATAAACAAGGACTTGTTTGTAATTACAGAAACTACGCAGGACAACTAAGAAATTTTTACAATAAAAAAATAAAAAATCCACCTTCTTCCTCCTTCGTTGCAGGTGAAGATGAACCCAAAAGGGACAAGAGGCGTCGGCGGCGGGCTGAGGCGGAGGAGGGCGACGGCGCACGACGGTGGCCGGCGTGAGGACGGCGGCGAGCTGAGGCGTGGGGCGCGGCCAAGCGGCGCCGCGCGGCGGCCTTGGAAGGAGGGCTGAAGGCGTTGGCGGCCGCGGCTGCCGCCGTTGGAGGCCGGTGGCGCGGCGGAGGCCGCTGGGGAGCGCGGCGGAGTAGGTAGCGGTGCCGGCCGCTGTGGCGTGGAGGGGGAAGCCTTGAAAGGAGGGCCAGCGGTGGATTGAAGGAGTGGGCGGCGGCGGTGGGTGCTCCCACCGCTGCTGCTCGTTTTTTTTTTGTTTTTTTTATTTTTTAACTGCTCTAATGTGTTTTTTTAATTTAAATTTTTCATTTTTTTTTAAATTTTGATTTCTCAAACAGGGAAGAAACATGTATGCAAAAAGGGGAAGATGATGAGTTGGTGGTGAAATGATAGAGATATAAACAAATGGATAGATTATGTGAATGGTAATGATATGTGATAAAAAATTTTGATAAAACAACAATGATATGATGAAGGGAAAATTTACCTAAGATGAACGCGGTCGCCTATGGAGTGCTCTCGTGAGCACGGTCTTCGCTCAAATCGTCGGCGTGCGATGAGCTCGAGCAGCGCGCGGTTGCGGCTGCGATGTTGGCCAAAAAGCCAACGGATCTCACCGGAGAGAGGGCCGTCGTCGCTCGACCGCGGTTGCGTCGCTGTCACCGATTCAACTCTGGGAACTTGGCTCCCCTCACATAAAGATGGATCAAAGGCAAAAATGAGGAGAATCACATGTATATAAAGATGATGGAATGAGAGGTTATTAAAATGCTGGGAGGTTATTTTATTAATGGAGTTGAATGGGAGGTTTAAGAAATGGTGGGGTTGAATGGAGGTTGGTGGTAGAAGAGAGTTGAATGGAGGTTATTGTAGAGAATGTAAAATAATTAAATAAATAAAATGAAATAAAGTATGCTACTTTAAATACAACAAAATAAAGAAGGAAAAAAATAATGGTGAATTTACAAGTGAATACAAAACACCATGTACATTTTTTTGTCTTTTTAATAAGAGATATTTACAACGGAAAAATACAATAAAATAATATAAATAAAATACAACACAAGCATGATTTTTTTGTATTTTTAGAAATGAGAAAGGTAAAATAAAAAATGAACAAAGAATGAATATATACATGGTATACAATGTACATCTAGGTCCCAAAACCCAACTTTTGCAAATGAGCTCCGATTTTAATGAAACCACTTCCGTTGGATAGATAATTTTCTAACTTGAACTTTAAAAGTGAGTTTGGTGAATTTGAAGTTCATACGGAGCGGGAATTTAGCTTGGAAGTTGGACTTTAAGACTTTTTTCTCTTTGGGATCTAGGAGCATTTATTTGAGATGAAATTTATTTTGTATTTTTGTATTTTTATATACATTTTTATAAACAAGTTAGAGAAAGAATTAGGCAAAAAGGAGTTGAAATGAAATTATTAAAAATACATGAAGTTTTGGGCTTTTTACAAGTGAAAAACTCCTTTGATTTTGCGGCTTTTTATTGTTAATTTATTTTGTACAATCTAATATGCAATAATTAATATATTTTATTTACAAGAGTCATTTTATTAATTTATTGATTTCATGGACATTTATTTGGGATTTTACTCGGGGATTTTGCTAAGATCAAGATATTGCGATGATGAATCGTGGATTCATCACCCCCCTATACTTAAACTTTGCTAGTCCTCGAGCAAATAAAGAATGAATAAGTTGACTTAACCCCTGACTGTGCATGTGAATACAAGACTTGATCCGTTCAAGAACTCTCGGTTTTAGAGATCCTAAAATTCTAAGCTGAACCAAGCTCTAGTCAAAGGTACCCAATTTCCCTAATCATCATACTCTCTTTGTATACATATATATAAGGGATATGACTTTAAGTGTTGACTGCAGTTACAAGAGTAGAGTCACAACGTCACCCAAGGTTCCAGTCCAAGAGACTCTCCTATGGACCCGATCCTCAACACTAGGGAATAAATCATTTCTTGCATCCAATCCACCGTCTCTTTAGTTGTCAGACTTAAAAGTGTAGATGGAAGACCAGTTGATGGAGGGCATATGATTGTGTCATTTCTTCTCTCCCTCTCATTGGAACAAGGATCCTCTCGAGTGCCTTATTACGCAACGCATTTTTTTGGTGTTGATCAGTGCGTCCGTCAAGAGAAGTTGGAGCCGTCTGCACTTGTTTTCCTGGGAGTACACCGGGTTGTGCCTTTTTTGAGTACCTATCGTACCTTCTACACCCAGACTTGTAGCATTTACGATGCAGAGCCCTTTTTTGGTGCAAGCCCGACTCCTGGTCCTAATAGCGGTGGTCCAAGTGGACACTTTGAAATGGTTGGGAGCGCTCGCCTTTGGTGGAAGCTCTTTTCATAATTGACTTTGTGGAATGAGAGCTTTTCTTTGACATTTCATTGCTTTGTAGTATTTTTGGCTAGCTGCACTGCTTTTACCAAGAGTTGGCGCACACTGATCAACATTTTTTATTTTATCACACCCTGGCACATAGGTAGATGTCAAGAGATAGTACACGAACCATGTTCTCATACTGGCTAAATGTGCTGACACTCAGGTTTCATGAAGCCTTCATTGATTTTATCTCATCCTCGAGCATCATTAAATCAAGTCCAAACTCAAATCCCTCATCCCAGTTCCTCAAGTGAAATTTCAACTCATCTCATCATAACTGCAGTCGTGTATGTGAGGTGCTGATCACATTCTTAAGGTAGAGACTAAGCATGCAATATAGCATACAAATCTTTCAAACTAGGGAAATGTGAATAATTAAGTCAAGGACCCTAATGACTAAGGCTGGTTAACTCAAAATCTCAAGACCTCATAAACCAAGTGTTCTTGAACATCACTAGTCTTGTGTGAAAGTGAATTGTGTCAGGGATTAAACCAACTTATTAGTTAGTTAGTTTTTTTTTACATTTTAGTTTTAGTTTTTTTTTATGATTGATTGATTGATTTTTTTTAAGTTTTAGAAAAAGTTTTTTTTTTCAAAAAGTTTTTTTTAACAAACAAAGGCAAAGAAGTTTTTTTTTCTTAGAAAAGTTTTGCTTTTTTTTTCAAGAGTTTTTTTTTGAAAAAGATTGGTAAATAAGAAAATATTTTTTTTTGAAAAAGTTTTTTTTTATAAAAGAGGATTTAGGAAAAAGTTTTTTTTGTTTTTGTTTTGTTTTGTTGTTGTTGTTTTTTTATCCACCCCATAATTATTGTATAATATATATACAAAAATACGTGAAAGTATGAGGTATGGGTAAAGTATATATGTAATATATACACGCCCCCCTATACTTAGCTTGTGCTATGTCCTCATGGCACCAGGTGACAAAAAGACATAGCTCGTACTAAGCGTAGGAAAGCTAAAATAAAAAAGTATAGAAGTCGATCCGTCCCCCTATACTTAGGCTCTGGACAACCTAAGTGTAGAAGAAGAGCAAAAATGGGGCAGACGAGGTCAAGAGGAGAAATGATGAGTAAATACACATGGCGGGCATCGGTCCCCCCTATACTTAGGCTTTGGTCAGCCTAAGTATAGGACAAGAGTAAGTGTGAGAACCGATGTGATCTCGAGAATATACAAAGAAGGGAGAATATGTACAAGAGTGATTGAATCTTCTAAGATGTTGAATCTTGATGCTGCATCTTCATGAAGAGTAATAAGATGTATCTGCTCTGTGCTCACTCTGTATGAAGTTGATGACCTCGACTTGGACTAACTGCTCTTTCGAATCAACAAAATGCTTCAACAGTTGTCCATTCACCACATGAGATTGTGCACCATCTGTGAGATCAGCTATCTCTACACTTCCATTCTCGTGCACTTTCTTAACCACAAAGGGACCCGTCCATTTAGATTTGAGCTTCCCATGGGACATCTTCAACCTGGCATTGAACAACCATACCTTTTGCCCAGGGACAAAGTCTTTGCACCTAATGTGTTGATCATGCCATCTCTTTACTTTGTCCTTATAAATCAAACTGTTGTCATATGCCCTATTTCGGATTTCCACAAGCTCGTTCAAGTTCAAGTCTCGACAAAGTTTCCCTAGGTGACAACTCCAATTAATCTTCTTAATTGCCCATTCGGATTTATGAATCAACTCTGCGGGCAAATGACATGGCTTTCCATAAATCATTCTAAATGGTGAAGTACCCAATGGTGTCTTGTAGGCTGTCCTATAGGCCCATAGAACTTGGTCCAAGAGCTGAGACCAGTTCTTCCTATCGGGACGAACCAATTTCTGCAAAATACTCTTCACCTCTCTGTTCGAAACCTCTGCCATGACGTTGGACTGTGGGTGGTAAGGACTAGTAACTCTATGATCAAATCCATAGTCCTTAGCTAAAGATCTCATATCTCGATTCACAAAGTGGCTACCCCCGTCAGATATCAAAACTTTTGGCACCCCGAACCTAGCAATAATATGGTCTCTCACAAACTTACAGACAATCTTGCTGTCTGCGGTTCGGGATGGGATAGCCTCCACCCACCTGGATAAATAATCAACCGCCAACAATATGTACTCATGTCCTTGGCTGTTGGGAAAGGGACCCATAAAATCTATGCCCCATGCATCAAAAACATCACAAATAATCATCGGTTGCATAGGCATCTCATCTCTCTGTCCAACTGTCCCTCCCATCCTTTGACAAATCGGGCACGACCATACAAAATCAATAGCATCTCTAAACAAGGTCGGCCAATACAATCAACATTGAAGTACTTTGTGAGCGGTTCTCATTCCCGAATGGTGTCCTCCAGCCTCAAGTGAATGACAATATGTGAGGACACTCTGGTATTACTCCTGAGGAATACACCTTCTCCAAACACAATCCGGTCCTTTGAAGAAAAGGAAAGGATCGTCCCAGTGGTATCTCCTCGAATCCGACTTCAGTCGATCAATGCTGCTCCTAGTCCAACCATGGGGAACCTGCTTGGAGACAAGATAGTTCACCATGTTGGCATACCACGGGAGTGAGTCAATAACACAAATTGACTCATCTGGGAAGGTTTCTCTAATCCGCTCATGATCAGGAGAATCCTTAGGTTCAATCCGAGAAAGGTGATCAGCCACAACATTCTTCACTCTAGGTTTATCTTTAATCTCCAAATCAAATTCCTGAAGGAGTAAAATCCACCTAAGAAGACGCGCCTTCGCGTCCTTCTTTTCCATTAAGTATCGAATGGCTGAGTGATCAGTATAAATTGTCACCTTAGAGCCCAAAATATATGACATGAACTTCTCGAGGGCCCATACTACCGCGAGCATTTCCTTTTCAGTCACTGTATAATTTTTCTGTGTAGGATCTAATACTTTGCTCGCATAGTGAATCGCAAACGGAATCCCATCTCGTCGTTGGCCTAACACAGCTCCTATAGCGAAATCTGAAGCGTCAGTCATGATCTCAAAGGGGAGAGACCAGTCAGGAGCTTGTAGGATAGGCGAGGCACAAATCTTCCTCTTCAAGAGCTCAAAGGCCTCCAGACACCTGCGATCTACAACAAACTCTGTGTTTTTCCCTAAGAGCTCAGTCAGTGGGCAGGCGATCTTTGAAAAATCCTGAATGAATCTCCTATAGAATCCAACATGCCCTAAAAATGACCGCACTGACTTTACGTTGGTAGGTGGATCGAGTTTCTTGTTCACTTCCACCTTGGCAAGGTCAACCTCCATTCCCCTTTTGGAGATGACATGCCCCAACACGATACCCTCCGTCACCATAAAGTGACTCTTCTCCCAGGAGAGTACCAGATTCACCTCTCTACACCTCGTGAGGACTCGGTCCAAGTGCGCTAAACATGTATCAAAAGAATCACCATGGACCGAGAAGTCATCCATGAACACTTCCAGGAAATCTCCCACCATCTCGGCAAATATGGCTATCATGCACCGCTGAAATGTGCCCGGGGCATTGCAGAGCCCGAATGGCATGCGCTTGAAAGCATAAGTACCGAATGGACATGTGAATGTGGTCTTTTCCTGGTCCTTAGGGGCAATGGCCACCTGGTTGTAGCCTGAGTACCCGTCAAGAAAACAGAAGAACTCTTTCCCTGCAAGTCTCTCCAAGATCTGATTAATAAAAGGCAAGGGAAAGTGATCTTTCTTGGTTGCGGCATTCAGGCGTCTGTAGTCAACACAGACGCGCCACGACGTGGGTACTCGTGTCGCGATCTCTACCCCCTCCTCGTTGGTGACCATCTGAATTCCCAACTTTTTCGGGACAACATGAAGCGGGGCCACCCACTTGGAGTCAGAAATAGGGTATATAAATCCTGCTTTGCACCATTTCTCAATTTCTTTCTTCACCACTTCCCGTAGATTGGGGTTAAGTCTCCTCTGGAATTCACGGGAAGGTCTCACATTATCCTCAGTAAAAATGTGGTGCGAGCAGAGAGCGGGGTTGATGCCCACGAGATCCGACACTGTCCAGCCTATTGCTTTGCGGTTCCTCTCTAAGACCTCTAACAAACTAGACTCCTGTTCTAAAGTCAAGTCTGAGCTAATGATGACAGGATATCTCTCTTTGGGTCCCGCAAGAAAGGCATACTTGAGTGTAGGAGATAGTGATTTCAGTTCTGGTAATGTGGTATCATCAAGCAGATCTGGCTGAACTGAATCTGAATCTGGTTCCGTGCTGCATGAAGGTGGGCTAAGCTGAGTAGTACTCGCCACCAAATCAGAAGTATCGGGAGTCGGATCGTCAAAAATATCCAAACAATTGGCAAAAGCCACGTCCGACTCGTCATCTATATCCCATGATTGTTCCGAAGAGGATGGAACTGACAGATCCGGATGGATCTCTAAGTCATCATGAGAATAGGTTGATGCATCTCTAGCAAGATCAGACAACACCTGGCAAACTGCATCATGCACTATATCCTCTCCAGATGAAAGGGTCTCGCTCTGTCCTGAAGGAATCTGTCCCCAAATCCCAACCGTGCTAATCAAACTGCAGTCTGCCTCTGAAGATGAGTACTCTGTGCTACTCTCTGAATCGGGTCGCTGACACTTGGTTTGCTTCATCTCAGGGTTCACTTCTCCGCCTGGAGAACGGAACTTCATCATTCCCGTACCATAATCGAAAGCTGCGCCTGCGGTCCTAAGGAAGGGTCGCTCGAGAATGATCTGAGATTCTCTCCAATGATTGGGGGTCTCCATGTCCAAGACTGTGAAGTCCACCTGATAGTTCTGCCCCTCAATCGAGATAACGACGTTCTTCACTTCTCATCGAACGACCTGCGAATTGGAGTAAAGCTCTAGATTTGCGAAGTGGTCCAAACTCCAATTTCTAATATAATGCTAAGGGAAGTAAGTTGATTGAAGAACCGTTATCTAAGAGTGTGCGTGCAAACGCAATGTCGTCAATACGACTCTCCACATAGTGAGCACCCATGTCTCTCTTTTTCTTTGGCAAAGTTCGATTCTTGAGACAATAGGTTGTGGCTACTGATAAGACATGTGTCTTTATATTTCGGTTATCTTTCTTCCTGCTAACCCTTGTAGGTGTGCATCTCACCTTAAGGTATTTTTGGAATGCAGGATGGTTAGCCACATATTCATCAAATGGCACCTTAACTGTGATGTTTTCTTTACAAAACCGTGCCATATCGGGGTCATCTTTCTGAATCTTTTTGATGCGCTTTCCTGCCGTAAGAGCACGGGGGAAAGGGATTGAAGCTAGGGAAACAGGGGATGAAGAATCTGAATCATGAACTGAAAGATCATTCTTGCATTAATGGAAACAGAGTTCTTCATACAAGAATCTTTTTGATGCAACATGGACTCAAAATCTAAACTATCTACTAAAGGTTGTGGAATAGAAGCTGAAGTGGTATCTGCCACAACCGGAGATGCAAGGTCCTCCGTAGACTCAGAAGAATATCCATGCTGACGATGCTGCATACGTGCTCTCCTCCTCCTCTCGGCTCCCTGAGTGGAAATCCTTGAATGGTGCTGATGGGGCTCTGAAATATGATGCCTCTCCTCCTCGTCCTCTGAAGACTCCTCAGGTAGAACTCCAGAGATGCCCCTCCTCGTGTCCCTCGCCCGGTCAGGTACGACCATGGTCCTTCCGCTCCTAAGTGACATGTGGTTAGCCTTGTCACACGAAAGAATCTCATGTTCAGATTTAGGAGATGCTGAATAGTATACCTGATCAAAGTGCTGCTGAGAACTAGAACGGTTCAGGATATTTGGGTTAGCCTGAACTTGGGCTGGGATAGAGGTAGAGGGTGCAGTCTGCTCGTCTCGCCATCTGGACAGGCGGTTGACATCCACCCGTAAGTCTTGAATCTCGTTCATGTAGGAACATATCTCGTCGAGTATCTGCTGCTGAATATCCACGGAACTAGACGATGAAGGAAGTGGATAAGACTGGGAAGAAGAACGGGAAGACTGGCCCTGCTGGCCAGTATACTGCCTCTGCTGCTGCTGGGGTTGCGGGCTCTGCTGGCCCGTCTGGTACTGGCCCTGTCGGCCATACTGCTGGTACTGCTGCCTCTGCTGCTGGAGTGGATGTAATCCAGGGCTCTGCTGTGAAGGAGGTGGTGTGGAGGTGCATGCGGTGTTGTGAAAGGTCGGGGGACGCTGATAGGTCTGTCGGTCTCCTGTACTTCCCTGCCTGGCAGGGTCCTGAGTATACCATATCCCATTCACCTCCCAAACTGGTGGAGGCTCCTCCTGGACTGTCTCTGCTACTGGAGGTGGCTGCTGGAAAGAGTGGGTGTAGGATTGGTCCTGCTCCCACGGCTGGGGTTGCCCTGACACCAACTGCTCCTGAACATGGTGAACTCGGTATACGGGAGCAGAGGGGTGCAGTCACGGCGGGTATCCGTATCTTAGATACCTTCTCAGTCAACTCCTCCATCTGTTTTGGAAGTTTGGAGACGCTCCGGTCTAACTCATCAATCCTCCTGTCGATCTTCTCGACTACAGTAAGCTTGTCAGCAAGAAGTCCCATGCTAGGGATCACGTCCTGAGAGAGAACGACTACAGCTGATTTTCCCCCTCCAAATGAGAGTGAACTGGGGGATGGTGTGTAGGCCCTGCTGGCCATCTGTGAGCGGCTAGTTTCAGCCATCTGCTCGAATACTCTCCAGACGGTATTCGCTCCTCGTGATGTATAGCTGCCTCCACAGGCAGCGCTCACTAATCCCTGCATCTCAGGGTTGAGACCAGTGAAGAAGGATTGGACCAAGATGTTGTTATCTAATCCATGACAAGGACACTTTTGCAGGATGTCCTTGAATCTTTCTCAAGCATCACAGAAGGCTTCATGGGGTAACTAGGAAAAACTCGTAATTCGCGTCCTCATCATGTTAGTTCTACTCAAAGGATAGAACTTCTTTAGGAATAGGTCCTTGAACTGGGCATAAGTGGTGACGATGATTCCAAGATTCTTTACCCAGTAATCGGCTTTTCCACCCAAGGCAAATGGAAGGGCTTTGAGCCTAATATAATCCTGGCTAACATTATTATGTTTGAGGTTAGCACAAATGAGCTCAAAGTCCCTTAGGAATGCATATGGCTCCTCAGAAGCATTCCCATCAAAATGTGGCAGCAAGTTCAGAAAATGCGGCTTCAATTCAAAGTCAACAGTGGGTTCAGCCGGACTCAAGTAGTTATGAATTTGATATTGTCCGGGGTTATACGCCGCATCCATTGGTAGTTGGACCCCAACATTTAACTGTCCTAACTGAGCTCTCAGTAATGCTTGTTGCTGCTCAGATGCAGCTAATCGGGCTAGTATACTTCTCATCGGATCTTCATGGTTCTCTTCTTCCTCTTCTTTCTTCTTTGGCATTTTACTCGAATCTTCTTTATGTCCTGAATCAACAATGTTTTCTTGATTAGAAGAGGATTTATGAATCACGATATTCTCACCAAGGCGATGGTCTTCCTCGGTGAGGTGGGAAGAGAGAAATGGAATGGTTTGAGGGTAACCATCCTGAGAGTGAGTGATCCTGGGCTCAAGAGGGTCATGAGTCCAGGTTGGTCCAAGTTGCGCTTGGACCTTTGAAGACGTACTTTTTGAAGGGTTCAATGAGAGATTCGCAAAGTCCGAATAAATATCCCCCCAATCAGTCATCTTCGATGTCAAATGAACCGATTAGATCACGATATTCAATGAGGCACTAGTTCTACGGTGCACGTAAATGTGCGGAGTGAACTCACACAATACAAACGCAATTCAAACCCCCAATTTCACCAACTCAACACGTGATGGCCGTAAGAGTTCGGCCGATTTATCTGGTCAATTTTAGTTGGTGAGAATACAATCTTGGAAAGATTAACGAGCTGTTAGGTGCCCGTATTTTCCTACAGACTGGCCCGGTTCTTACGACTAGTTTGACCTACTTTCAGCCAGTATAGGAGTAAGTACGGACCGTATAAATACGGCTACCCGTTCCTTGAGGACTAAGGCGTCCTCTAAACCTCACACTCTGCTAAGGAAGTCCGGACCGTTTACCGGCTACCCGTAAATCCTCACTGAAAAGTAGCTAATCGCCTAAAAATAAAGAACCGGTAGTAAGTAAGAAATCCAGACTTGGCTCTATCCTAGGGTCGTCTCTCTTTCACTTGCAATTAAAACAAACAATGAGGGCTTTATGCACCCGAGAACAAGGGTTCTTTTTATTCCAATTATTTTAATCGATCTGCTCAATTCAATCCCAATTTTAGAGTTAGGTTATCACTTGAAATTTATGTGAACACACAAGCACGTCTACCCTTCAGTCCCAATTTCCTTTTAACCTTAAGTTGTAAAACAAGAGGGGAATCGGAAATCAGAATGCAAACGAGAAACTATGATGCATGCTCATAAGGAGGTATACTTACAGTGAATCCCAACACTCTTCATGCGTTATGCAGAACAGAATTTATAAATATTACACTAAATGCATGCAGATCGAAAAAAACCGCACCTAAACAATATACTATTAGCGGGGAAGAATTGATTGAATTTGAGCTAAATAGTACGTGTTTATGTGCGTCTCATTATGAATCTTATAAGATAAGTGAATCTTCTAAGATAAGTGTGGCCTAAATTACGATGGGCACAAACAAATTTGATTCTATACTACCATGTGCCTAATCCTTAAGTTCGCCACTAAAGTCGAGCCCCACCCTCACCGGAGAGTGAAACAGGCTCGACACACCACAAATAATGTCTAAGTCTTTTTACACGTGCGAGCTCTCAAACAAGAGCCGCTATAAATGAGCAAGATAAATAATTACAACAATTATTACAAAAAGTTCTCTAAAAAATAAATAGTTCTCCTCGCACTTCAGCAGTCAACTCGCATCGCGTCCGTCGACCTCCGATGCACTCCAAGTCCACCGGACCCTCGCAAGGAAAATGAGATTTATATTAGAGAGATAAACAAAAAGATATATACAAAAATATGAAGAGAAATAATTGCAAAAAAATAAATGGAATAAATACAAGTGGCTCGGGGGTCAGACTACCCGAGTAAATGAAAATCTAAATCTAAATTTTTAAACTAATCCCTAAACCGTTTGCCTCCCCGGCAACGGCGCCATCTGACGAGTCGTTAAATACGATGATTAATTCGGTCACGTTGTAATACGTGTACTTAACGATTCGGTCAGAACTGAGAGAAGATCTCCGTGAAGAGTGTCTCGGCTTTAATTTATATCCCGGGCAAGTCCGGGGTCGAACACAGGGAGGTAAAGGAACAACTTTGGTTTTAATTTGAAAACTTAGATCTTGATTTCCACGCGGTTTTTTTAATGCAAAAAGAATGTCAAATCCAAAATACGGGTGAATTACAACACTAAGAAATCACACAACTTAGCCAAATTAATTTTAATGTTAAATTAATCCAATTCAGCCAAATTTTTTTTCTGAAGTCCTAATCCAGTGAGAAACACAAAACACATTTTTTTGTATTTTTTAGGGTTAAAATGCAACAATGAAAAATGCACACTTTTTATGGGTTTTTCCACAATTTATCACACAAACAGTAAGCAAAAATTATGAAAAAATTACTGGAATGAAAACATGATGCAAGAAGACTACGTAATTTTTTTGGAATTTTTTGACAAGTTATGAATTTTTTATGGATTTTTTAGTAAAAATAGAGTGACAATGAGTAAATAATTTCTAATAAATCCACATTGTCAAATTAATAAGAGTGCGAATTATTAAGAAAGATATTTAGATGAGCAATCCAGTAGAGTTGAAATTTCGTAAAAAGGATATTTGTGGATTTAATTAAAAATCAAATACTAAATTCACTCTACAAATTATTTCAGACACATGACAACTCCATTTTAGATGAAATTTGGACAGTAAGTTAAGCACATATTAAGGCATCATCTACAATTTTTTTGGAATTTTTAGAGCAACCGTGTGTGAGATATAATTTTAAGAGCGCGGAATAAGTAAAATAAATGGATTTTCAGTTAAAAAATTTTAATTAATTATCCAAAGACCACAAAAATACAAATAAATATTCAGAATGTAGACAATTAGTTGCTCGTCACAATGGTATTTTTCTTGAATAAAATGACACAAAAATGAGGTTCAAATTAATCTATAAAGACATGGGTCTCTGTGTAAAACTGAAATGAACTTAAACAATACAAACTATAAACAAGGACTTGTTTGTAATTACAGAAACTACGCAGGACAACTAAACAATTTTTACAATAAAAAAATAAAAAATTCACCTTCTTCCTCCTTCGTTGCAGGTGAAGATGAACCCAAAAGGGACAAGAGGCGTCGACGACGGGCTGAGGCGGAGGAGGGCGACGGCGCGCGGCAGTGGCCGGCGTGAGGACGGCGGCGAGCTGAGGCATGGGGCGCGGCCAAGCGGCGCCGCGCGGCGGCCTTGGAAGGAGGGCTGAAGGCGTTGGCGGCCGCGGCCGCCGCCGTTGGAGGCCGGTGGCGTGGCGGAGGCCGCTGGGGAGCGCGACGGAGTAGGTAGCGGCGCCGACCGCTGCGGCGTGGAGGGGGCGGCCTTGAAAGGAGGGCCGACGGTGGATTGAAGGAGTGGGCGGCGGCGGTGGGTGCTCCCTCCGCTGCTGCTCGTTTTTTTTTTTTGATTTTTTTGATTTTTTTAACTATTGTAATGTGTTTTTTTTAATTTAAATTTTTCAATTTTTTTTAAATTTTGATTTCTCAAACAGGGAACAAACATGTATGCAAAAAGGGGAAGATGATGAGTTGGTGGTGAAATGATAGAGATATAAACAAATGGATGAGATTATGTGAATGGTAATGATATGTGATAAAAAAATTTGATAAAACAACAGCAATGATATGATGAAGGGAAAATTTACCTAAGATGAACGCGGTCGCCTATGGAGTGCTCTTGTGAGCACGATCTTCGCTCAAATTGTCGGCGTGCGATGAGCTCGAGCAGCGCGCGGTTGCGGCTGCGATGTTGGCCAAAAAGCCAACGGATCTCACCGAAGAGAGGGCCGTCGTCGCTCGACCGCGGTTGCGTTGCTGTCACCGATTCAACTCTGGGAACTTGGTTCTCCTCACATAAATATGGATCAAAGGCAAAAATGAGAAGAATGACATGTATATAAAGATGATGGAATGAGAGGTTATTAAAATGGTGGGAGGTTATTTTATTAATGGAGTTGAATGGGAGGTTTAAGAAATGGTGGGGTTGAATGGAGGTTGGTGGTAGAAGAGAGTTGAATGGTGGTTATTGTAGAGAATGTAAAATAATTAAATAAATAAAATGAAATAAAGTATGCTACTTTAAATACAACAAAATAAAGAAGGAAAAAAATAATGGTGAATTTACAAGTGAATACAAAACACCATGTACATTTTTTTTCTTTTTAATAAGAGATATTTACAACGGAAAAATACGATAAAATAATATAAATAAAATACAACACAAGCATGATTTTTTTTGTATTTTTAGAAATTAAGAAAGGTAAAATAAAAAAGAACAAAGAATGAATATATACATGGTATACAATGTACATCTAGGTCCCAAAACCCAACTTTTGCAAATGAGCTCTGATTTTAATGAAACCACTTCCGCTGGATAGATAATTTTCTAACTTGAACTTTAAAAGTGAGTTTGGTGAATTTGGAGTTCATACGGAGCGGGAATTTAGCTTGGAAGTTGGACTTTACGGATTTTTTCTCTTTGGGATCTAGGAGCATTTATTTGAGGTGAAATTTATTTTGTATTTTTGTATTTTTATATACATTTTTATAAACAAGTTAGAGAAAGAATTAGGCAAAAAAGGAGTTGAAATGAAATTATTAAAAATACATGAAGTTTTGAGCTATTTACAAGTGAAAAACTCCTTTGATTTTGCGGCTTATTATTGTTAATTTTATTTTGTACAATCTAATATACAATAATTAATGTATTTTATTTACAAGAGTCATTTTGTTAATTTATTGATTTTATGGACATTTATTTGGGATTTTACTCGGGGATTTTGCTAAGATCAAGATATTGCGATGATGAATCGCGGATTAAAAATCCGACTGCAACGAACGACAAACCTAATTCGATTGATAACTCAGTTGAATTAACAAGGGTAGATGAGGTCACGTCAGAATGGCGCCGTTGCCGGGGTGGCACGGCTTAGGTTAATTTTTAGAGAATTTTGAGTTTAGATTTTCTATCCCCAGGTAGTATGATTTCCGAACTTTCTTGTGAATATCTCTCTGTCATTTATTTTTGTGTATTTTGTATCCTCCTTTATCTGACCTCCATTTATTTTCGTTCCAGGAAAATGAGGAGTCGAAGGTGCTTTGCCAAGCGAACCGATTAATTTGGATTTAAATAATTAGAGTGATTGTGAGGACTTGTAATTTTCTTTTGTTTTCTTTATTTTTTGCATTTTTTCAGCGGTTCCTGTTTGGGTTCTCGTGCATGTAAGTATAGTGAAGATGTGTCCCCGTGTGCTATGTAAATTGCTTTACGTAGAATAGGCTTTCGCTTGCAGCTCTTAGAGCTACTTTAGGACCTGCTTGTGCTCGTAAAATTCTAGGACCACACTTCACACATAAAAGACGCACTTAGATCGCATATCTTAGCCAAATTCAATATGTGCTTCACTCACTAATAGAACTGCCTGTCTAGGAGCGGCTATTATCGCTTGCATTGCATATAGTATAAAGTTTTCAATTCTATTTTGCATCCTGCATAAAAGGCGAAGGGATCACTGTAAGTCTTCTCTACTTGGTATTTCATCATAGTTTTATCTTGCATCGGCTTTTCTCGACCCCTTCCCCTTGGTTTTTCAAAACTTATGTTAAAAAGGAAATTGGGACTGGATGATAGGCGTGTTTTGTGGTTGGACTAATCAAGTGATCACCTAAATTAAAACCGGGACTGCTAAACAAAATTGACCAAAAAATCAATAAAATCAAAAATTCTGCTTGTGGGAAATTAACCCTGACCTTGTTTTCAGGCTGAGTGAGGGTACTAGAGTGTGTGTGCACACCTTAAGGCAGATCCAAAATCCCCGCCTTCCATATCGCATACTCCAATCCGAGCAAATATCACTGGCTGAGCTTTGGGTTCAACTGACCAACGCTAAGTAGCCTCCGCCTACTCCAGTAGGTAGATAGGGGTGAAATTTCGGTGCACTGCGACAAGTTGCTAGTAGCATCCGCATGCTCCGGCAGGTAGATAGGAGCGAAGTTACAACCTTGTCAGCCTCCACCTACTCTGTAGGTAGATAGGGGCAGGTCCTTGAACTTTCGGCTGGTGATAGGAGCAGAGAAAGGAAGGGTGTTGGTATCTTAGGCGATAGGTTAAACATGGGAGACATATCTGACTTTTATCCGACTCCCCTATAGGTTGCGTAACCTTTGCTACTTGTCTGAAAATTCACACTTAAAATCAACCAGATTAATCGGACTCTGTTTCGGGTCCTTCATCGTGTTAAGTGTGAAAAACAGGGTTTGGATTCATTTGCTTGCTTCAGGTAGGAGTAAAAATCCTATATCACACTTAGACTCACGATTCTTCTTTTCGCCATCCAAGATGACTGACTGGGGGGATATCTATTCCCAATTCGCAAATCTCTCTTTGATCCCCTTATGAAGTTCGTCTTCACCGACCCAAGCGCAACTTGGGCCAACCCAAGCTCATGACCCTCCTGAGTTCTAGATCCATCAACCCCAGGGTGGTTACCCTCAAACCAACCCTTTTCTCTCCTCTGATCTCACCGAGGAAGACCATCGCCTCCGTGAGAATCTCTTCCTTGATATGTCCTATAACCTAGACCATTTTCTTTACCCAGGAAAAGAGGACAAAATGTTGAAGAAAAAACCCTGATGAGGAGGAACACAGAGAGGACCCCATGCTCCAAGTCCTGGCCCGGCTAGCTAGAGACGAACAACTGAATGCAGAACCGATGTCTAGGATGGGACAAGTGATCGAGGCTGAAGGAATTGATCGACCCATGGTATATGCCTACAATCTCGTAGAGAATGAAATACATAGTTGGCTAGAACCTGAGGTCCCCCCTGAAGCGTTCGAGCTGAAGCCCCACTTTCTGAGCCCGTTATCGAAGTTCAATGGAAACGCCAATGAAGGACCATATACCTTCCTTAGAGACTTCGAGCTGGTTTGCAACAACCTTAGTCACCCTAGGGTTGGGCAAGACTACATCAGGCTAAAGGCCACCCCTTGGACTTAGGTGATAAGGCATCTCATTGGTTGAAAAATCTCGGGGTGAGATGTACGACCTGGATGCAGTTCAAGGACATGTTCTTGAAAAAGTTCTACCCGCTCAGTAGGACTAACCAGATGAGAACCAAGATTGCGAGTTTCTTCCAGGGACCCAATGAACCATTCCATGAAGCCTGGGATAGATTAAATGACTTAACGCAGAAATGTCCTTGCCCGGCATTACAAAAGCAATCTTAGTCCAGACCTTGTTCTATGGCATGACCCCAGAGATGTAGGGGTTAGTGAGTGCCGCCTGTGGAGGAGCTATCTGAACAAGAATGAAGATGTCGTATGGAAGATCTTGGAGCAGATGGCGGAAACAGACAGATCTCAGGCCACCAGGGCCTATCAGTTGTCTCCTTCAAGCCTATCCAACGAGACAACTAGGAGGACTGTAGTGGATCTGACGGATGACCTCATCCCTAGTATGGGGATAATAGCTGACAAGTTAACCATGATCGAGCAGATTCATAAGAGGGTCACTGACCTTGAGGCACTCTCGTGATTGCCGAAACAAGTGGAGGAATTGACTGAGAAGGTATCCAAGATACGGCTACCTGCCCCTTCTGCACCACCTGTACCTGTACACCGAGTTCATCTTGTACAGGAACATGCACCAGGGTCTCAGAGTAGCTAGGAAGAGGAGCAGAAATACACTCAGCAGGAGCAACACGTACCCCCACAAGTGGATACAAGATACGAGGATCCCCGTGGGTGTTCGAGATCAACGGGCTGTGGTACAACCATGACCCCGTCAGCAGACAATCGGGGATAGGGAATGGTCAGCCACACCAACCTTCCCTAGCTTACCAGGAAACCAGCTCCGTCCCCGCACCGCACTTCATACAGTCCCGGCCCAAACAAGGGTACCAGTCTCAGCAACACCAGTAATAGCGCACTTTCCACTCGGGCCAACATGGCCCTCCACCACCTTCCCATCAGCGGAAGTACCGGCATGGCAAGCAGGGCCAATACAGGAACTCATCCTCTACTCAGCAGCAACAAGCCCCACCCATAAGCGAATTGGAGTCCCTCACCTTGGTGATCCAGACCCTGACTGATAGGGTCCAATAGATTCAAAATGACTACCTGAATATGAGGACGGATTTGAATCGTGTTTCCCGTACCCAGGATCAGTAGATGTCGCCAAAGACCCCAATTCCCGCCCAGGTTCAGGCTAACCCAAATAGCATGAATCAGGGTCAAAACCGACCTCGAGATCAGATAAACTATTCAGATAACTCTTTATCTGAACATGAGATCTTTTCGTACGATATGTTAATCATATGTCCCTTAAGAGCGGAAGGATCGTGATCGTATCTGATCGGGCACGGGCACCGGAAGAAGACGCCCCCAAGTCTCTACCTGAGGAGAACTTGGAGGCAGAGGAGCACCACCACCACCACCATCGACAGAATAAGAGGACCTCTTAGTCCTCAAAGAAGAAGGAGAACAACACCAGCAGTGAGTCCGGTGAGACCAATGAGGAGCCCTCACCTCCATCTAAGGAGGATGTCTCAGCAGTCGCGAAAGTCACATCACCAGTTTCGCAGCAAAAATTTTCTTTTAGTCAGAGTTAGAGTCAGAGTCAGTATCAGTGTCAGAGTCCTGTACAGAACTCAGTTCCTCATTTCAATGAAAAACTTTCAATTTCGGAATCTGAGTTATCATCAATAATCCCTTCCCCCAAGCTCTTAAGGGTGGAAAGAAGAAAACTAAAAAAATACAAAAAGATGACCCTGAGATGGCAGAATTTTGTAACAAGTACATCAATGTCACAATCCCTTTTGATAAGTATGTGGATATGACACCTACATTCCGGAAATACCATAAGGTGAGATGCACACCTACTAGGGTCAGCAGGAAGACCAAAAGTCATGTTGAGAAACACGTTCTGTCAGTAGCCACTACTTGCGTAATAAAGAATGCGTTTCCGAGGAAATGAAGAGACATGGGTGCACATTATGTGGTGAGTCATGTCGATGACACTACGTTTGCATGCACTCTCCTTGATAACGGATCCTCGATTAACTTGATGCATACAACCCTCTATGAGAAGCTTAATCTCGGACCTCTTAGGAAATCCAGGGCATTACTCCAATTTGCAGATAAATCAACCAAGAGGTCCCAAGGAGAATTGAGGAGCGTTATCATCAAAGTCGAGGGTCAGGAATACATGGTGGACTTTATAGTCCTTGATATGAAGACCCCTCGAAATTGGAGAGACTCCCAGATCATTTTAGGAAGACCCTTCCTCAGAACAGCAGGGGCCTTATTTGATTGCAAGATCGGGAAGATTCAGTTCCAAACTCCAGGCAGAGATGAGGAACTTTAGATGAAGCAGACCAGGTGGCAGAGGCTAGATTCAGAATCCAGCACCGAGTACTCTTCATCTGAAGCAGATTGTATTCATGTAGACACAGTTGGGCCATGAAGACAGAACCCAACCTGCACCGATGAGTCCCTCTCCTCCGGAGAAGATCTTGTGCATGAGTCAGTTTGTGAGACCCTTAGGAACGAGTACAGCGCATAATGTGCATCCTCCTACATCTTTTATGACTTAGAGGCCCAACTGGGCTTGTTAGTCCTTCCCTCTTTAGGACAATCAGAAGATGAGGATGATGAGTCAGGCGTGGCTTTTGCCGATTGCTTGGAAACCTTTGACGATCCAACTCCAGAGCTGAATGAGTTGGTGGCAGTAATTTCAAAGACAGATCCAACCACTAATAGCACAGAACCAAATTTGATTGAGCCATACTTCCTTGATGATCACATCTTATCTGAGCTCAAACCTTTACCCACAACACTGAAATACGCCTTCCTTACGGAACAAGAGAAGAAGTATTCGGTCATCATCAGTTCGCGATTGATCGAGGAACATGAATCTCACTTGCTAGAGATCCTGGAGAAAAACCGTAAGGCGATAGGCTGGAGCATCCCCGATATCCACGGGATAAATCCCGCTCTGTGTTCGCACCATATCTACTTAGAGAATAAGGCTAAACCCTCTCGTGAATTCCAATGTAGGTTGAATCCAAATTTACGAGAGGTCGTGAAGAAGGAGATAGAAAAATGGTGCGACACGGGTTTTATTTATCCCATCTCCGATTCCAAATGGGTGGCACAAATCCATGTTGCCCCGAAAAAGTCGGGAATTCAGACGTCCAGCATTGAGGAAGGAGAGGGGATTGTGACACGAGTACCCATGTCGTGGCGCGTCTGTGTAGATTACAGACGCCTGAATGCCGTGATGAAGAAGGATAATTTTCCCCTATCGTTCATTGATCAGATCTTAGAGAGTTTAGCGGGGAAATAATTCTTCTGCTTTCTAGATGGGTTCTCGGGCTACAATCAAGTAGCCATTACTCCTGAGGACCAGGAGAAAACCACGTTCACATGCCCCTTTGGTACCTATGCTTTCAGGCGCATGCCCTTTTTGTTATGCAATGCTCCTGGTACCTTTCAAAGGTGCATGATTGCTGTATTCGCCGAAATGGTCGGCGAATTCCTGTAAGTCTTCATGGATGACTTCTCGGTCCATGGCGATTCCTTCGATTCTTGTCTTAGGAATCTGGACCGAGTCCTCAAGCAGTGTTGTGAGGTTAATATGGTGCTCTCCTGGGAGAAAAGTCACTTCATGGTGACAGAGGGCATTGTGTTGGGGCACATCATCTCCAAGAGAGAAATGGAGGTTGACCCTGCCAAGGTGGACGTGACCAGACGACTCCAGCCACCAACCAACGTGAAACAGTTGCAGTCGTTCCCCACGCATGTTGGATTTTATTGAAGATTTATCAAGGATTTTTCGAAGATTGTCCAACTGCTAACTGAGCTTTTAGGCAAAGACATGAAGTTCATTGTCGATCATAAATGTCTTGAAGCCTTTAAGCAATTACAAAGGATGATCACGGATGCCCCGATCGTACAAGCCCATGATTGGTCTCTGCCTTTTGAGATCATGACAGATGCCTCAGATTATGCTGTTGCGGTTGTGTTAGGATAGAGGAGGGTTGGTGTCCCGTTCGCCAAACACTACGCAAGTGCTTGATACTGCTCAGCGTAACTATACAATTGCGGAAAAGGAGATGCTTGCGGTAGTGTTCGCCTTGGATAAGTTCAGATCACACTTAATTGGATCCAAGGTGATTATGTTCCCTAACCATACAATGCTATGGTATTTAATGGAAAATAAGGACGCAAAGGCATGCCTTCTTAGGTGGATTTTACTTACCCAGGAGTTTGATTTCGACATTCGTGATAAACCTGGAAAGAAGAACGTAGTTGCTGATCACCTCTCCTGTCTCGAGGATCTTAATGCTTCTGATGATACGCCGATTCGAGACTCCTTCCTTGACGAGTCGATTTTTGTTGTCGACTCACTCCCATGGTACGCCAATATCGTGAACTATCTTGTCTCTAAGAAAGTTGGTGGAGATTGGCCCAAGAGCCACATAGACCGATTGAAGTCGGATTCGAGACATTACCACTGGGAGGATCCTATCCTTTTCTTTGAAGGATTGGATTGTGTCTGGAGACGATGTATTCCTCAGGAGGAATATCTGAGTGTCCTCACTTTATGCCACAGTCTGGAGGCAGGAGGACACCACTCCGGGAAGAGGACCTCATGGAAGGTACTTCAATGTGGCTTATACTGGCTGACTCTGTTTCGTGATGCGCTCACCTTTGCGAAGTTGTGCCTAGTATGGCAGTGAATGGGAGGAAACGTTGGTTCCAAGGATGAGATGCCGATGCATCATGTCATCATTTGTGATGTCTTTGACGCATGGGGCATCGACTTCATGGGCCCATTCCCGGTTAGCCATGAATTTGAATACATCCTTCTAGCGGTAGATTATCTGTCAAGGTGGGTGGAGGCTATCCCAACCCGAGCCGTAGACAGCAAGACCATCTGTAAATTCATTAGAGATCACATCATCTCTAGGTTCGGGATACCCAAAGTGTTGATATCCGATGGGGGAAGCCACTTCGTAAACAGAGATGTAAAGAAGCTCTTGAAGGATTACGACATCGAACACCGTGTCGCTAGTCCTTACCACCCACAGACCAATGGCATGGCTGAGATATCGAATTGGGAGGTGAAAACCATACTGCAAAAGCTTGTCCGCCCAGACAGGAAGGGCTAGTCTCAGATATTGGATCAAGTCCTATGGGCTTATAGGGTAACTTACAAGACACCATTAGGAACCTCCCCGTTCAGGATGGTATTTGGGAAGCCATGCCACTTGCCCGCAGAATTAGTGCACAAATCAGAATGGGCAATTAAGAAGGTCAACTGGAACACACACTTAGGGCAGAAATAAAGAGAAATGGATCTGAATGAGCTTGTGGGAGTCAGAAACCGAGCATACGACAATAATTTGGTGTACAAGGACAAAGTAAAGCGTTGGCACGATAGATATATCAGATGAAGGACCTTTGTTCCTGGACAGAAGGTATGGTTGTTCAATGCATGGCTGGAGGTTTTTCAAGGCAAGATGAAATCCAAGTTGGACGGGTCCATTCATAGTCCGTGCTGTGCATGATATTGGATGCGTAGAGATCTCATATCTCACAGATGGAGCACATACATTCCTAGTCAATGGACAACTGCTGAAGCACTTCGTCGAACCCGATGAACAGTTAGTCCATATCGAAGAGATTGTATTCATGCACGAGACAAACTCAGTAGATACACATAGAGCCGCGCATGAGACCCTTAAGTAGTGAACTCTCGCCATCGGCAACATCTAAAAAGATACCGACCGCGATCCTTGTATATACCCACCATTCCTGTATATTCTTTCCCTCCCTCCCACGACTCTAATCACTCGCCCCCGCTTCATATATTTCCATCTACGACTATACTTAGGATGACCAGATCCTAAGTATAGGGGGGAGAGTCACATGAGTCTATTCACTATTCATTGTACATCCTCCAGATCTCATCGGTCCTCATATTCACTCATGTCATATACTTAGGCTGACTTGAGCCTAAGTATAGGGGCGACTGATGCCCATCATGTATATATATTCATCCACTTCCCCTCTTGACCCCATCCGTCTCGTTTTTGATCTTCGCTACACTTAGGCTGCCAGAGCCTAAGTATAGGGGGTAGGACGATTTCTGTACATTTTTTGTTCTTTTAGCTCTCCTACGCTTAGCACGAGCTATGTCTTCTTCCTCACTTTTCGTGCTCTGAGGACATGGCACATGCTAAGTATAGGGGACGTGTATATATTACATATATACTTTACCTATAGCTCGTACTTTCACATATTTTTGTATATACTATACAATAATTACGAGGTGGGTAAAAATGGAGAATTTTTTTGTAAAACACAGGTATATTTGTAATACACTTGTATATTTTAAACATAAAAAACATAAAAAAATGGAAAATCAAAATCAAAAGCTTCTTATTTACTCTTGCACATCATCTCTGCATTTAAAAAGAAAAAGAGTCTTGCATTTCATTCATAGCATGTCATCTACATCTCATCTGCATATCTAACATATGCAAAGTGAAAAGCTAGTGGGTTCTGAACCAAGTTATGATTAGATGTTGAGGAAGGACTTGATTTGACCTTAATCCACCTAATTTCATCTGAAACTTATAGGAATTGGAGTTAAGATTTCTCAGGTCAGTCAAGTGACTTAATTCTTTGAGTCTGCAAGTCTATGTTCACATGTCATCTTAATTAGTCTAAGTAGAATATCTCGTGCACATGCATGATTCTTATAGATAGTGACCTAACTTGGACAAGCACCATGCACATAGCTCTTCATTGATGAGGTGGTAAGGAGGTAGAATCCTTTAGCTTGGAGTAGCACACGGGTGGAAACATCCGTCCTCCTCTAGGGAGGGCAGTGCATCTCAACCTAGTCTGGTGGTGTTGACATCTAAAGACGAGATGCTTTGGGTTGCAATAATGCTTTAAAAGAGGGATAGTCTACTAGCTCAAGAGGAAAAACTCCTGATGCCCATGCTGCACCTTGTATATAGTTCGAAAAAAAGCAAAAACTCCAAAAAATAAGACAAGCCAAAGTGAAAATAAAATACCTGTTAGAGTATGTATATTAGCAAGAAGTCTGCAGCTGGATGACTTGGCTACACTGGTCATGCATCCCGGATAGGTAGCTATACTGGCTACCGTCCATTCTTTTCTCCACCCCCTCCTCTTGAGCTGGTCGCACTTGAACTTAGAAGGGAATACCCTGCTCCTCGAGGAAAGAGTTACTGGACCAGGGAATTAGAGTTACCTTGTTAGAGGAGGTTGGTTCTTAGCCATTTCTGATGTGGAGATCTATTTTACACTTACACAGTACAAGTGAGAATCATAGTCATCAGAAATTTACGTTTGAGGATTTGTTCTGACCTGATTATTGAGGAGTCTTGAATAGAAGACTTGTTGAACTTGAAGTCTGTTAGGTCTTAAGTTCAGATCCCAATAAGGTTCCGCCACACACTTAATCCAAAGGACGAGTCAAGCTCCATTTTCAACTTTTGTTCATGACCTTGGTATGGAACCTAAAATCAATTCACTCTTGCATTTCATTTTAGTTGCTCGGGGACGAGCAAGGTTTAAGTATAGGGGGTTGATGAATATGTGATTCATCACTCTTAAAGTTGAAAATAGAGCCTTGTTCCCGAGTAATTAGGAGCATATTTCCATCAATATTGCATAATTAGCATTCATGCATGCATTGATAACATTTGCGATTTAGCATTCGCATTTGCATTAAATAAGAAGCCCAATTCACTTGTAAAAATCACCTATTTGTATATATTTTACACTAAGCCTAAATCCCATAAATTCACTCTATACTGTACATATTTCTAACTAATAAAACAAGAAAAACACCAAGAAAATACTAACATGTAAATTGACCAATAAAACCCCAAACAAAGTTAGGGACCATAGACCTTAGAATGCACATATCCCTCTCATACATCCTCCGATCTAGGTCTACTCACTTTTAAATTATACACATTCAGAGACCTTCAAAATCAGACCAATTTCATTTAAATCGGAGCCCCGTATGCAAAACTTGGATTTTGAGACCCCATTGTACACTATATGTATGTATATGTGTACCCTTGTATTTTATTATTTTACTTGGCTCGTTTCCATTTTTGATCAACATAAAACTTGTAGATCTCATCGAGATCTACAACTTTTATGTTTTGAGTTATTCCAAATTCGGCCATCTTCTCCCTCTTATCTCACATTCTTTTTCAACCAACCAGATTAAGCCACACTGCGCCCTTTGGTTGTGCCACGCGGCCCACTCCATTGCCCGCCACGTGCCTCGTCTCCTGGCCGTTAGATCGCCTTCATCTCCTTCAGATCTTGGCCTTCCATTCCGCAATCTCTCTCAGCCGCTCGATCTTCCCCTTGATCTCATCCTCGCCATCCATCTCCACCTCACTCTCCTTAAGCCACGTGTCACACTCATGGCCGTTGGATCTTAGCCCCGATGATTAGATCGCATCCGTTCAATCCCGACCATTTCCTGACCATCCGATCAAAAATCCAGATGAATCACAACCCTCCTTTAGCGCCTAGACCTGAGCTCGCCACGTGGCTCTATCAGCGCCATCCATCTCTTCTCCAGATACCTCCATCTGGGTCGTTCCTTCCCGCATCTTATCTCAACCCTCCAATCAAAATCATATCTCCATCGCAACTGTCCGCTGGCGCCTCCACCATATCTTTCCACGTGGCATCAACCAACACCCTTCGATCACATCGTCCTGATCTAATCCTAACCCTTCCCTAGCACCCACCGCTCCACCGTTGGTCACGCGATCCAACGGTGGAGACATCGTCTCCTACCTCCCGAGGAAGCCTCGCCCACGTCGCCTACCTCGCGATGGCTCCGCCCCCTTTCTATTTTTGGCTCCACTCCAGCCACCTTCTCCGCCCCATGTTACCTCCACGACATAGCCCCGACCTCCACCTTCCTCGCCGGCCTCCATGATCTCCATGACACTCGCCCACGTCGCTCCACAAGCTCCACGAACATCATCTCCCCATCACCTGCACCTCCACCTTCTCCCTTTAAATATTCCACCTCCAACCACTTTCCAGCCTATCCACCATTACACGAGAGTTCCTAGAGCTCGAGTCTTCTTATCTGTGATAGAGATTAGGTTGGGATCTGAGCGACGACAGAGAATCATCTTCGGCGATATCCACGGCATAGCATGCCGTGCTGCAGCCTCTTCAACGAGCTGCACGAGCACAGGCCAGCTGCCAACCCTCGAGCGACGACCCGGAACTCTTCCTCGAGCTTTTGACCCCAGGTAGCATCCTCCATTATCCTCCGATCGCTTTTCTTATTCCCTCTCGATTTTCTCTGAATTTATTCCGCTTATCTGATCCTCTCCACACCTCTCTGACCATCCACCGAGCTCTGCCTTGGAGCTCTCACCTTCGCACCATCATCAGATTGCCTCCACGACGCTTCGAACCATCTCGGCTCATAGCTCCGCTGGTCACGACGGAGAAGCTCAACGTCTGATCACCACTTCACGCTTCATGCCTCACCGTACTTGCACGCAGCCCACGAGCACTGCACTTGATTTCTAGCACGAACTAACCCTGCAGGACCCATAATCTTCATTGGACGGACTTTACGTCGGAGCCGCTTTGAGCTACATCTTCACCAGCCTCCAGACCTCCCCATCTGCTTCTAGAGCCTCCGGCGGCCTCCTGACGCTTCCACGATCGATCCTCACTATCCAGGATTCACCGGCGAGCTTCCACGACCACAGACGAGGGTGGCAGAGCCAGAACCAACTCGCCGGAGCCCCGCCATGTCCGCCGTAGGAGGCGACGGATCGGAGAAAATGACGAACAGCTACTGTTGGATTACCTAGATCTAATGGTCCTCTTCGCGCCATGTCGATCGCATCATGCCACCGTCGGATCAAGAGGATCCAACGGATATCATTATGCCACGTCGCCTCTGCTTTAACTTCCAGATACTGTCGGATCAATCTTGATCTGACAGTCCTTATCACGCCATGCCAACCGCAATTACCACCGTTAAATCTATATTATCTGACGGTCCTTGATCTAGCGGCCCAGCCTTCGCCACGTGGAGTCTTCGAGCCTCTTTCCCAACCCTAGGCTCGGAGTGACCGAAGCTGATCCGAAGCTAGTCTGAGCCTTCAGAGACTTCCAAGCCTTTGCCCGAGCCTTCATCGCCGTCCGAGCCTAGCTCCTCACGTGTATCTCACGTGAGCGCTAGGTAATTTGCAACGAGGCCCTGAGAAGTTTCAGAAATTGCTTTTTGGTCCCTGGCAGGAGCGTCACGTGAGGAGCATGTGTTTCAATGGGAATTTTGCACCCATACCCCCACATTATAAGTATTTGCACTTTAGTCCATGTATGCACGTTTTATTTTAAGAAATTTTATTTTTTGTATTGCATTTTGATCCATGTCTTTGCATGCATATTTAGGTGTCCATATTTCATCATTTTTAAATTCAAAAATTACATGTTGTAGTTTAACTTGTCCTTTATTTTATGTTACACATCCTATTTTTGTGAGCTGCATTGAATTTAATAATATTATTTTGGTTGAATTTGACATATTTTGCCTACTTTGTCCCTTTTATTTAACATTGAATTATTTATTGCTCCAAAAATCACCATAAAATCACATTAGACATACTTAGATTAAGTTACTCTACACTGTGCCAAAAAATCATAATATTTGCACGCATCACGAGGCTTGAATAAATCGAAGAGTATTTTACCTAATTAATTTTTAGTAGGTCCAAATTACATAGATTTTTAGGTTTATTATTTTTCCTGGATTCATTTCATTTAGACCTATCTAGGATAATTTTAATATCTACAACTAATGTATCTTATATTTATTAAAATTAATTTTGCAAAAACCGCCCTGCATTCATATTGAATTCATTTTAAATTCATTTAGAGTCTAAAAATTCCAAAAAAAATTGCAGTAGCTTAGTTTCTTTGCATTTACATTCTGGCCAAATTTCATTAATTTTGGACTCAATTTGACTATCTTTCTAATTTAACTTAAAATTTGGCTTGAAAGTGCATTGTCTTTCTTTTAATTGCATAAAAAATTAAAAAGACCAAAAAATATTCTTCTGAAAATATAATCTCTAAATTAACTGAAAATTTACCTAAAGAGATAGCTGCCTCCCTAAGTTCGACCTTGGGCTTGCCCAAGTAAAATAAATTTGCTGCTTGAACTCGATATTCCATTAAATCTGAGTGGTTTTTGACGAAGTCTCGATTACCCGACTACAACGAACGACAAACTCGATTGATAACTTGGTTGAATTAACAAGGGTAGATGAGGTTGTGTCAGTCGAAAAGGAATAAAGTAGGGGGAGATAAGGGCCAAAAAGTCAATAAATACCTCATATATTCATTCTTTATTTATGTACTTTTGACAGATATTTTATTCTTTATTATTTATTCATCAAATAAAGAAACTTTGTACATGAAAGTTGTAGATAATAATGTAAGTAAAAATACAAAATTGAGTTTGTACAAAAATCAAACACAATGTGCATTTTATACACAGAATAAAAAGCGAGAAACCAAACTTTACAGACCCATTTCTTTTAAATAAAAACTCAAAACATAACAAGATCACCTCTAATTGTAGATACTTTTCACAAGCTATTTAATGGTGGTGGTTTTATATTTTTTGGAGTTACTGTGTGAAAGTTGGGTTTTTGACCCCTATTATACATTCTACCGATTAAAATATTCAATTTATTCATTACTCGTTATTTTTACAAATTCTTATTTTTATATTTTTTTCAATATTATTTATAACATATGTGTATATTAAAACTAGAATAAAACCGCAAAGAAAATGAAAAATAAAACAAGTCTATAAGCATACATGGATAAAATGCCAATGTTTCTATATGTATATAAATAAAAGAGGAATATATTCTTTCATTCCTTTATTCTTTATATTTTTATTATATTGTAAATACCATTTATGTTCTATTAAAAATACAAAACTAAAATAAAACTCAATAAAATACATTAAAATAAAAAGATGTATATAAAACATAGGTAAAATACCTATAAATATACCTACATAATATACACACCTATTTATTTAAGTGTACAAATAATATCAAAAAATAAAAATAAAGATATATTTACACTCACAAAAATAAATTATAATATGTAATATAAAAGAATAAAATAATAAAATAAAATATACAAAATAAAAATAAAAATGTACTAAACATAGGCAATTATACCTATAAATACACTAATAAAAATTAACTACTAACAAATAAAGCCAAAAAATAAATAAAAAGCATAATAAAATACTACATAAAATAATAAACATTTTTTGTTTTATATAAAAAATAATAAAGTTATTTATTTTTTTAATTGATTATTTTCGATTAATTTGCTATTTTGTCTTTTATTAAGCCTACGTGGCCCAATGGTTGCGCTGGGACTATTGACCTCTGGTCAGTTGTCCCATCTGCTCCCTTGCATGTCAGAACTATCTCTTCCCTGAACTTCCGCCATTTTTCATGCATGATCCATCGATTATCCAGCCTAGAATCCTTCAGACAAAATGATCCTCCATCAATGTACATCCTCGTCGAGATCCTGTATCCATTGTATATACTTTTGATTCTTTGCAAACTGCCAGTCAATAAGGGTGCCCATCATTGTTGATAAATAAACCTCCTTCATCCTTCTTCCAAATTTGGTCACTTTCTAAGTCTTAAAACCCATCTACTTCAGCCTAGCGTGCATCCTCGTGACAGGGGGAGCTCCCCTGGAGCTTGGCGGCGACTCGCGGATGAAGGAGTGCACCCACGGCCTCGATACAAGCGGTCCTGCTCCCTGCCCTCACCGACATGTATAAGAGCTGATCTTTTACGTTTTCTAGGTAGTTTTCAATTCCAGCAATTTATTCATGCAATTAGAATAGTGATTAGCCATTAGGTTTAGCTTAAAAGTCGACACCCGTAGTTTGCCGGAGCTCCACTCCGACGAACGATTCCACTGTGATTCCACCTTTGACCGACCCTTGACTGCCCCCACTTCGTTTCCCAGCCAGTTCTCCACACCTGACCACCTTGTAGCCAACCTGATCGGGTCTCAATCAGCGAAACCCCGCTCCACCTCCCCCGCTCTCCGGAGCCGGCCCATCTTGCCTCAAATCGCCTCGATTTTCCACCAATAAAAGCCTGGACCTCTTGCCTATTCCTTGCGATGATTTTGCATTTGTTTGCAGGTCCAGAAGGCTCCATCTGAGGTTTGATTGTTGGAAGCAAGGCCCACGTCGAGCTCCCTCACCGGAACATTTTCGAGCACATGGGCCTCGATTGAAGCCATCATTGGATGCGAAAGACTCCCAGGAATGAGAAGAGGCCCTCATCGGAGACAATGGAGGTTGGAGGAGCTCGTGCGATCAGATCCAAACTCGCCCCAAGCGAGTTCATCCCCAGTTCTTCGAGCCATCTTCCCCACCATCGGATAAAGGAGGTGCCCCAGATTGAACCTCAATCGCTGGATGCTGCCCCACCGTCACCGTCAGATCATTCCTTGCGATCTGATCCAGGCCGTCCAACGATGAAGCGTCATCCACCGTTGTGAGCGCGACACGTGTATAAGTGAAGCCATCCAGACCGTCCGCCCGTGCCTTATTAGGGGTAAATTGCATATCCAATCCCTGCCTTTTTGTATTTAATAATTAGTTATGTAAAAAAAGTTTACATTATAAATAAATAGGACATTTTACATTTAAGCCCTTGAGCTTGATGTATTTGCACTTTGGTCCCTACTAGCGTCACGTGCTGTCCCCACGTGACATTGAAAATTTTGTAAAGTAAACCCTGGCATTTTTGTATATTGTAAATTAGTCATTAAAAATTAAATAAATGTTTTATTTATGTTGGGTAAATTGCATATGTACCCCACACCTTTATTTTATTTGCAGTTATGCCCCTACCAGGACATGTATTTTTGTAGATTTTATCTATTTATTAAAAATAGCTAACTTGCTCCTAAAAATCAACAAAAATAGGATTAAATGCTTCATTCCATGAACTTTCATGCCCATATTTTTAATTGGCATTTGTTTTACATTTTATCTATTTATTAAAATTAAAAAGGAGCCTAAACAATCCATGTCTAAATTATAAAATACAAAAAATAAAAACCAAAAAAATTATATATAGTATATTTTGGTATTGATTGAGTCCAGAAAACAAAAATCCCTAAAATAAGAAAAAGAAAATTAAAAAATCAAAAAGCTCCAAAATCCAACACAAATACATAAAATTTCTACAAAATACCAAAAGGATGTTTTTCTATTTTATGTTTATCGATATATTATTATTTTTCTATTAAAATTAATTTGGGTAATTTTGGGACTTATTTATTATTTTTAAAACCCAAATCAATTTCGGTTTATTTATTAATCCCATATTTGGGATATTTTGACTTTTAAAATACATAAAAATAGCAAATATTCCAGAAAAATAACAAAAATAGACAAATTTAAAAATCACAAAAAAATTATTTACTCTATTTTGACTATTTTTACCTATATATTATTTATATATATCTTATCTTGTATTTATACATATACATATATATACATTATATTTAAATCAAAAAGAAATATAAAAAGATAAAATTATAAAAAGAAAATACAAAAACAGAAAATTAAAAATCAAATAAAAAATTATAAAACCAAAAATAAAATAAAAAAAGTATAAAATAAAAAAACCCACAAAAATAATAAATGGACAAGTGCTTAAAGATAGGATTTTTGTAAATTTCTCATGCCTCCTCCTCCTATTTGCTCCCAGTTCGACCTCTACACATGCTTACACCTATACACATTTGCATGTAGAGTTATAATAAATTTTAACTCCACATTTTTGAGATTTAATTGCTTTATTTATTTGTGGATTATCTGTTGATTAAACCGAGGTTTTTGCCGGTTACCATAGCGACTGCATTCCCGCCTTGTGTGGAATGCATGACCAATGATTATTTTCTTGGTTTATCGGAACTAACCCATGCAAGTGAACACCTTGAATGGCCAGAGCTCCATCAGAGCCAACTTTGCAAGCCCTGTCTCCAGCATCAGAGCTCCGATGACCTTCTTCAGGAGCCTTGGTGTCTTCCCCACACTTCTGCGATGATTGTTGTACCTCCAGATGTCTTCACAGATCAACATAATAGGCGGAAGACGGAGGAGGAGCTATACATGCGTAGTCGGAGCACAACCTACGCTGTCGTAGGAGGCGACAATGAGGAAGAACATGACATATAGGTATCGTCTGATCTGCAAGATCGGACAACCCTCAGATCATCACGTCTCTTCCTCGACTTCGTACAACAGCCATCCGATCTCGGTGATCGGGCGTTCATTGGTCATCCACGCATCAGCAACTGGTGGCAGCACCGCACCTCTAGGCTCAGAAATCTCGAGCCACGGTCGAGACTCTCCCGAGCCTGATCCGACGCCGATACAATGACCAAGCCTCATCCAAACATGAGCCGAGCACCGAGCCTCACCCATCACGTGCTGGTCACGTGCCGGCAGGGGAAATTTACATGGAGGCCATGAAACTTCTTCAAATTGCAAACAGGTCTAGATTGCACGTGATAACCATGCACGCCTGGGGTATTTTGCATTCAAACCCTCGCAGGCTTTAATAATTGCAAATATACCCCACGCGTGTGGGTAATTTATAGGGAAGGCCTCACGACTTTTACAAATTACATTTTAGTCCTTCCAGGGACCTGTTTGTTATGTTTTCTTTGTTATTTTTATGTTTTCTTTGCATTTATATCCCTGGTTTCATTTGTGAATATCTTGAGCATCATATCTCCGTTTCAGTTGATTTTGGTCTCGTTTTGAAGCTAGTTTAAATCTCTTTCTAATGGTATGATTTAATATCTATTTTGACATTCTGATATTATGATGTTAGATTTTTAAATTAATTCATTTATGTAATGATCTGCATGCCTAACTTTAATATATAAATGGAACTTGCTTCTTCATTTGATCGTGAAATTGATCTAAGTTTCTTGCTCAATTTATTTTCATCTGATCAGGGCATAAAGTGTTCACTTGCATTTGTCCTCAACTGCATTTCCTTGCATTATGAAAAGCAAATAAAAAATGTCTTCTACATGTTTCATGTGTTTGCATTGTGTGTCGTTGTGTGCATTTTTTATTCTTTGACCTATGAACTTTTAATTCAACACTTAATTTAGGTATCAAGAGTCTAAATATTACTTAAGAGGCTCGTGTCCCTGAGTTCGACCTTGGGCTTGCCCAAGTAAAAATATAAATTCGAGCACTTTGCTTTGATTGTTCTTTTAAATCAAGTGGTATTTGACTGATCCGATTTTACTCGACTGCAATGAATCTTTTAATTATACATAATTACAAGGGTAAAATTGTAGACTGTCAAATGGCACCGTCATCAAGCACACAGCTCATCTTTTGTTTTGTTTGGATTTTTATTTATTTAATTAAGTGTTAATTTTTAATTCATATGTAATGTGTTTGTCATGCATTATAATTGATAATTTCTTTGATGGATATCTAACTCTTATTTTTGTGGCAGGGCCCTTGGTGTCCAAGGAGGCAAGAGCAGGTGTTCCCCGCTGCGAGGAGCCACATAAGCAATTTTGGAGAAAAAATTGAAAGAAAAAAATTGAAGAAGAAAAAAATGTTCCTTGCATTTTATTCCATTTCATGTAATAATCATCTTTACAATGGTCTTCATTCAAAGACTCGTGTGTGTAAATGAACGAAGTTCTCCGTGGTTGTGTGGGGATCACCCCACTTGAATGTCGACCTAGGATCAGGCACGCGGCTCTCCGAGCTTCTTTCACATTTTTTACATGTTTGATCGTAGGCAGGACACACTTTAATTCTAGACACACATAATCATCACTTCATCTAGACAAAATAAAATCTATTCTTCCCCGCTAATAGAAGCATGTTAGGTGTGGTTTCTTATCGACTTGCATACATTTGATTTTGGTTTTAATTCAGTCCGAGTTTTCACGAATTTTGCTCAAGGAACCACAAGTATTCTCTCTTAGCATAGGTCATGATTTTTATCGACTGCATGGCTTTTTCTCGACCTCCCTTCCTGGCTTGATCACCTAGGTTAATAGAAGTTGGGAATGAGCGGTAGACGATGATTGTTTGATTTACATGCTCACCTTTAATCAGTGATAACCTTAAGTAAATAATTGGGTCTGTTAATTGCAAGTTGACCTAAAATGGAGTAAAATAATGTTTTGGGAGAGCAACGCCCTCGTTTACGTAGGATGGTTCTATTTGACATTTTCTTAATTCTTATGTAAACTAGAATGTTTTAATCACCAATAAAATGACAAGATAATTAACCAATACTAGTTGGTTTCACATGTGAGTTGGTGAAATCAAAGGGTATTGCATGCTTGTTTGAGCCTTGATTGCTCCGACACCCTCCCCTAGACCTTAGGTACTCCATTCATCTTCGAAGATTCATCCGCTCATGTGTACATCCATCCTACTTCTTCGTTCACCTCAGGTCTCTGATGAATACTCATTCATCACTCTTTATTCTTATATTTTAGCTACAAAAACCTTTGCAAATGCATGTATATGTTTGTAAATACAAATAATTACCAAAAGCATGCATTGTGTAAAAACTAATAATTATCATGTTTTTGTGCAAAAATAAAAGAATAAAGATTAAAAAGAAAAAGAGGGAAATATTTAGAATAAATATTGAGCAACCTATCCCAAGGGAGGGCTCAGCATGGGCCTGACCGCATAAAAGCCAAAGTAGAGAGAGATAGGGAGCTCATGTGTGTAAATATATCTGTAAATACAATAAATATATTTTCCTCTAAAAATAAAATAAAATGGCTTTTGTATATATTTATAAATATTTGTAAATATTTGTAAATAGAAAATCAAGAAAAAAATAGAAAACATTAAAAAGAAAATAAAAATATCCATTTGTACATATTCACCATGTACATACACCTCACCTATATTTATTTAGCCTTGTAATTAAATAAATTAAAATCCCTAAAAATTTGTACATATTCTATCTTTTATGATATAAATAAATAAAATAAAAACCATAAAAACAAAAATAAAATAAAAAGAACAAAATTAAAAATCAAAAAGAATATTGTATATATACCATGTATATAGATGTATATATCTATTTATTTCACCCTTATATATAAATAATAAAAATAAAATAAAAATACCCTTTTATTCCTAATTTTATGCTATAAATAAATAAAATAAAAAATAGGAATAAAAATGTACAAAAATAACTAATTAAAAATCAAAAATTAAAAAGCTATATTGTATATATACTTATATATAGCACTATAGTGTAAATACCTTATTTTTATTTCATAAAATTAATTAAAAATCACAAAAAAATAGAAAAAAAAATAAAATAAACATTTTTCATATTTTGAGTTTTTAATAATTCGGCCATTTTCTATTTTATTTCTAATTTCCAAATCATTCTGACGTGGCCTGTCCCCATTGGTCCACGGGGACGTTGACCCCCCGGTCAACTCCTCCCCCAGGACCATCGAGCCCCGGATCTGAGCCCGCGATCCGACTTCTCGGATTTTTCTACGCTCGATCCGACGCCCATACCCGCAAACCCCGGGCTCTCCTTCCTCCTCGTGCATCCGAGAGGCTCGCCCGATCTTCCGTGTGGGGATCCGCGCTTCGTGGAGCCCTGCCCGATCCCCTCTTCTCGGACCTGCACCCATATTTAATCCGAGCTCCGCCTCCATTTCATGCATCTTTAGCTCATTCGTTTTCCATCCAAGGACCTCCATCGCCTCCATGAGTGTGACAGCTCGCTCCAGGCAGTGTTGCAGCGAGGAGGGGACGAGTCGACCATCGATCTGACGACGTTGCACCGCCGTGCGCTGCCTGGAGGTGACGCTCGAGCCTCGGACACCGACGGTCCTCAAGGCAAGGACCTGGAGCAAGACCTGCTCCTCCACAGTCGATTGCGCCCATTAGGTAGACCTCTCTCTCTTTCCCTAGTTCTCTAATTTGTCGTTTCACCCAATTTCCGCCGTTGTCGTTCATCGCCGATTCCGACCACCATACCCATCCATTCGATCATCGGAGTCGCTGACCACCTTCGCCTTTCCTCCGCGCACCTTCTTCTCCCACTCATTCACCCCAGTTCGCAAAGGAACTGGGTATCGAGTTCCTTCGCCGTCGCTCCGCCGGAGCTCGCACGCCCCGCCGCACCATCCACCTTCACCCCCGCTTACAGGGTCGAGGCACTTTTCCCTCGACCCGCGAGTGCGTAGCTGTGCTTTTCAGGTTCATTCGAGCCCATCCAAGGGTCTCGACCATTTGGAGCAGCCGCTCCTCCTCCGCCAGTGCCGCCGGAGCTCTCCAGAGCTCCTCGCCACCATCGGAGGATACCGGTCGACGCGGGAGGCCAAGGAGCTTCTCCTCCGATCTTCAGCAGCCCGCGAGGAGGCCTCCAGCACCCACACGAGTCCGGCGAACCTCGCCGGCGTCCAGTTCATCGAGGACCTTCTAGAGCCGTCCGATTGACCTCCAGCTCCAGTTCAGATCCCAGACGTCCATTTGAGGAGTCGCAAGAATCGTTCGATCCTTGGAGGAGTGATCGCGACCGTCCGATCATCGAGGGCTTCCCACGTTGCTTCCCAGCCGTCGATCTTCCACTTGGCGAGGCCCCTGCCGTTCGATTCGAGCCGAGGACCCCAGTCTTAGCCGCGCCTCTTCTCTACCGTTGGATCTACACATGGCGAGCATCTGGCCTTCGACTTAATAAAGGGTAAACATCTCTTAGGCCCTTAGCTTTTTTAGGTATTAATTGTTAGTCCTGTAAATATTTTAAAAGTTTTATTTGCGTTGGGTAATTTGCATTGTGGACCCTGTCGTTTTCTTTATTTACGTGTATACCCCTGCCTGTAGTGGAACACGTGCTTCGACACGTGCATGTTGGGTTATTTACATGTATGGACTCATAGTTTCAGGGTGTTCTTGAATGCATTTATACTTTTGATATTTGCAGAAATACCCCTGTGCGTAGTTTTATTGTGCATGTGCGTTATATAGTGGGTTATTTACATTGAAGCCCCTTGACATTTAGTACGTGTTACTAAATAGCCCAGGATCTTTGTTTTCTTGCAAATAGGTCCCTGAGTGCCCAGGTCACGTGCCCCACGCCTGTTTTCTTGGAGAATATGCACCGGACCCCTTGGACTTTCTACTATTTGCATACAGGTCCCTATGCACTGTACCCGTCTTTTTATTTTTAATAAAATAGCAAATTAACTCCAAATTCGATGAAAATTAGATACATGGCTCCTGCCATAGTGTAAAATGTTCTCTAATTTTTGGAGACATTTTTGATTATTTTTGTTATTTTTAAAATTCAAAAACACACTTTTTTGTTACTGGCTAACTTTAAAATTCACAAAAATATTAAAACACCTCTAAAAATTACAAAAAAAATTAGCTAGTGTTTATTTTACCTTGTTTGATTTTCTGACCAATTTTGGTCATTTTTGGATATACAAAACCTATAAAAATTACAAAACCCCATAAAATCTATAAAAATTCTAATAAATAAAAGAAAAATAGAAAAATAATCATTTGGTGCCTAAATTTTCCTTGAGTTTTGATCTTTACAGGAAAATTACCTTCAGGTGTTAATAGGTCCATTTTGCATTTAAAATTGGCCCTTGACACCTGACTGGACATTACCCTTTATTTTCCACCTTGTTTGATTTTTATAAAATTCAATAAAAATCAGAAAAATACCAAAAATTAATCAAAAACAGTAAAAATTATAAAAAACCATAAAAATATTTTTATTTGAATTTTTGGATGATTTTTGAGTAGGTAAATAATTGTTTGTATTTGGTTGTTTTCTTGTTTTCTTAATTTCTTTATTAATTTAAAATCCAAAAAAATATACAAAAATTAAAAATCCACCAAAAAGACTTTTATTTTATTTTAATTCTTTTTTAGACTACTTCTAGGCCACAAGGCCATTACGTGCTCCTTGTGTTCGACCCTGGTCGCTATACCAGGTTAATATAATAGCGAGACCGCTACTTGAGCTTGTTTGATTTTTGCCTTATTTTGGTGGTCTGATTTCTTCTCGATTGACACCGCTTGGTGACTTGGGTCGCAACGACCCTTGATTACCTTTACCCGAGTCGTCGGGCATGTCATCAGAATGGCGCCGTTGCCGGGGAGCATGGCTAAGTAGTCGTCTTTTCTTTATTTTTCATTTTTCTTTTTGTTTTCTTTTTCGCGGCTTTCCGCAGCTCTTTCTGAGTCCGCGGCTTTTCGCGGCTTTTTATTTTTCTCTTATTTTTTGTTTTATTTTCTTTTCTGTTCTTTTCTTTTATCTTTGATTTTGCTTGATTGTGCTTGTTTATTTTATTTGCCATTTCTGCACATATACCCATGCTCATCTTTTTAGCTTTTATTTGATTATTTTTGTGTCTGTGACACTCTGTTACTTTCTTGCGAGGGCCCGAGGACCGAGGAGGTGACTTTCGAGGAGCCGGCGCAACCGCGTGATTCGGAGGCGGCTCCCTTCTGCACGGAGACGCATGAGAGCGTGAGAGAGTAGTTGAGTGGGCGAGGAGTATATTAGATTTTATTTCTGTCATTTGAACTGTTGTAATAACACAGGGACACTCAGTAGGACTTAGACGCTTTAGCGGGTCTGTTTCGCCGAGCACCGATGTGCTCGGGGGACCCTTAGATTTTTCGCGGCTTTTGTTTTTCGCTGCCTTTTACGGTTTTACGCGGTTTTTCTCGAGCCCCTAGCTTTAGGACTTTCTGGTTGATTGTGCCGTACTGAGTAGGATCCAAACACCTAATAGACTGCTTGTGCCTATAGTTCGTTAATTGGACCTACTAATAAAATATTAATAAAAATAGCTGATTCATTTCCTTCGAGCCTACGTGCCGCAGCCTGCCCTGCCAAGCGCTGCTCCTGAACCCGATTTGTAGGGAGGAGGAGGGGTAGACCGAGAGCGGACTCTCTGGATCGAAGGCTGGTGACCAGCTAGACGGTTCTATCGAGTAGAAGTTGCCTGCTTAGGACTCGGCTTTTCCCGCTGCACCATATAGGTAGTTTCTTTTCTGTCTTTAAATTCTGCGCGGATCATATTGCATGTAGAGAGTTGGAGACAGGTACGCATTTCTTACTCTGCATGCATCATTGATTTTATCGCGCATCGGCTTTTTCGTCTTCTCCCCCTGTTTTTGACTTAATAATCAGGAGAACCGAACAATTCATTAGGCGTTTTTGCTTTTATTGAAAAAGATCTAAAAAGAAAAACAATAAAATTGGGACTCCATCCCTCCTTTGTCCCAGCACGGCCCCTACGGCAAAATCGGAGGCATCCGTCATGATCTCGAATGGGAGAGACCAATCAGGCGGCTTGAGAACAGGAGCCTCAATCACACACTGTTGGAGAGTCGCAAAGGACGAAAGACACTTGTCATCGACAAGGAACTCGGTGTCTTTCGTCAAGAGGTCAGTCAACGGCCGGGCAATCCTGCTGAAATCACGAATGAATCTCCGATAAAAACCAACGTGCCCCAGGAATGACCGTAGCTGCCTCAAGTTGGACGGCGGTGCGAGTTTTCTAATGACATCCACCTTGGCCGGATCAACCTCCATGCCCCTGTTGGAGATGATATGACCAAGCACCATCCCTTGAGTCACCATGAAGTGACTCTTCTCCCAAGATAGAACCAAATGGTACTCAATACATCGCTGGAGTACTCGGTCTAGGCAGTCAAGACAGGAGTCGAATCCGTCGCCTTAGACCGAGAAATCGTCCATGAAGACCTCCAAACACTCCCCTACCATGTCCGAAAAGATCGACAACATGCACCTCTGAAAAGTCGCAGGGGCATTGCATAGCCCAAATGGCATGCATCGAAAGGCATATGTACCGAAGGGACAGGTAAAGGTGGTCTTCTCCTGATCCTCAGGAGCGATGGCCACCTGGTTGTAGCCCGAGTACCCATCCAGGAAGCAATAATGGCTCTTCCCTGCCAGTCTCTCAATGATCTGGTCAATAAAAGGCAGGGGGAAATGGTCCTTCTTGGTGGCCTGGTTGAGTCTCCTGTAGTCAACACAGACCCTCCAAGAGGTGGGTACTCGTGTAGCAATCTCCTCTCCTGACTCACTAATCACAATCGTGATGCCCGTCTTCTTGGGCACCACATGCAAGGGGCTGACCCACTTAGAGTCGGAAATGGGATAAATAAAATCTGCACTCCACCATTTTGATATTTCCTTCATCACGACCTCTCTCAGGTCAGCCGCCGCTGGAACTCACGCGATGGCTTCTCTCCCTCCTCGAGATAAATATGGTGGGAGCCCACTGATGGACTAATCCCATGGAGATTTGTTACGCTCCATCCGATTGCCTTGCGGTTCTTTTCAAGAACTCCCATCAAACGGGATTCTTGTTCTCCAGTCAGATCGGCGGAGATGATGACTGGGTACATCTCAGGTTCGCCCGCAAGGAACCGATACTTCAGCGAAGTAGGGAGCGGCTTCAGCTCTGGACAGCTGGGTGCTGGCAAATCTGGCCTCAGAAGAAGATGTGTGAATGCTGATAAATCTGCCAAATCTGCCTGGGAGAAAGAATATGAGCTCTCGCAAACTGGATCTGGATGAGGCTGCTCAACTGTGCTGTCTCTGATCTGCTCTGCCTCTACCTCCTCCTCATTTGTAGGCTCAGGTGGACTCAGGTCTGGCATCTGGTCATCACAATCTGCCCAATCAGACTCTGAATCCGAGGGATCTGCATCAAACAGGGTGGCATCAGTACCACCATCACACAAGGTGGCCTCAGCGCCACCATCACTAGAAACCGTGTCGCGGTCAAGAACCGGCTCTGCTGCCTCTGTAGTATCCTGGACCAGGGCTATGCTCTCCAAGATCTCCTCTGTTGTCATCTCTGCATCAGTGGTGTCTGGAAATGAGAGGATGGCTTGTGCTGAAGGGTCTGCCCATGCTGCCTCATCATCTGTGATCACAAAATCACAGTCCTGATGGATGTCTAGCCCGGCGTCTGTCAGCTGCTCTGTATCTGTGCTGGTCTCTGAGCATGCTCTCTCTCTGGCTCTATAGTCCTCGATCGTCTCTATTTGTACACTCTCGCCCTCGACGCGGAAGTATACCTTCCCGCTATCATGATCAGTCACCGCCTTGGCTGTGGCCAAGAACGGACGATCGAGGATGATGGGGGTATCGGCCACTGAATCAGGGATCTCCACGTCCAACACTACGAAGTCCACGGGGAATTGCAGGCCCTGAATAGTGACAATAACGTCTCGCAACAACCCCTTCGGCCTCTTGACAGATCGATCAGCAAACTGAATGACTGTCCTGCTCTGTCGAAGAATGCCCAACTCGAAGCGGTCGAGAAGGGCTGCCGGAAGGAGGTTGATCGACGATCCGCTATCCAATAGAGTCCGGTCGAACCTCTGCTCACTAATCTGACATCTGACATACAAGGCTCCTGAATCTGGCCTCTTGGCCGGCAGACGGTTCTGGATCGCGAAGCACGTGGCTTTCGTCAGCACATGTATCTCTGAATGATGGTTCCTCCTCCTCCTCCTGACTGTAGTCCTATCTCTCAACGATCGCTGAAGAAGGGGGATGTATTGCAAAGCCTCCTGAAGGGTCAGCTGTATATGGAATCGATCAATCATGCTCTGGCTGAACTCCTCCTGCTCTCTCTTTTTTGGGTCTTTTTCTCTTTTCTTCCCCTTCCCCATCTGAAGGGCTCTAGGGAAGGGGATCACAGGGTCCTTCTCAGATGAAGGACTAGGAACAGGTCTAGACGGCTCGACGGCCGGATCCGCACATACATCAATCACCACAGTGGGACCAGAAGAAACTAAACCTTTTCCTTTATTCAAAACAGTGTTCTGAGATACATCAACAGAAGGAAAGACCACATCTCTCTCAAAATGAACACCGGTGGCCTCAGTACCACCACGGGCTGGCTCTACTAGACGTCTCGCGGCCTCAGTACCGCGTGCTGGCTCAGCTACTCTGGTGGCGTCAGTACCACCTCCTCGAACTGGTGAAGCGGCGGCCTCAGTACCGCCGGTGGGATCAGCATTCTTGGTGGCATCAGTACCACCATCATCATCATGAGCGGCCTCAGTACCGCTCTCCTCTTCATCATCTGGCGCCCCGGATGTGTCCACGTGGTGTAGCTCAGACGAGGCGTCGCCGCCTGCTGGTGTCCTACCGCTCCTAAGCGTAACAAAATCAGCATCAAAAAGATCCGAAGATGTATCAACAAATGGATCACTAGGAGTGGCGTGCTCAGTGTAAGCTACCTGCTCAGATTTCCGCTTCAGGTTGTTGGGATTCGGCTCGATCTGGGCAGGAATGGCGGCCTTCCCTCTCACGATGTCCCGCATCTCCTGGCGGAACTCGTCCATCTCCCGTCTGAAGGTAGCCTGCTGATCCGTGAGGAGGCGGGCTATGTCATCCAAGGCGGGGCTCTCGTATGGTGAACCATGGGAGCCCGACGGGTAGCCTCTCTGGTGATGAGGCTGCTGGAACTGGTGCTGCTGCTGGTGAGAGGGGTAAGAAGGAGGGTGCTGCTGGTGTGGCTGGTGAGCCTGCTGCTGCCGTCTCCAAGACTGTCCCTGCTGCTGATAGGGACGAGGAACGAAGGATGACTGCGGCTGTGACTGGTAAACTGGGGGCTGCTGTTGCTGGTGATCCCTCTGCTGGCTATACTGGCCTCCCTGGCCAAATGGCTGCTGCTGGGGCTGGGTACCTCCATTCCCCCACCTGAATCCGGGATGGTCTCGTCGGATCCCAGGCTGAGGACGGTCATACCAAATCCCGTTGACATCCATCAACGGCTCTGCGTTGTACTGGGCTGGCGGGAGTACTGCCAGAGGCTGATCCGGCTGGTATACCACCATCTGCAGGTCTGGAGATGGTGGTGACTGGTAAGAGGGCTGCTGCGGCTGGTACGGCTCCGCCTGTACAAGGTGAACCTGTCTAGGCTGCTGAAAGGAGCTGGAGCGCTGGGACGAGCTGCTGCTGCCGCCGGTATCGCCCCGCGACTGAAGACGGGGCTGTGAAGCCGTCTGTGCCTCCTGGAGACACATGAGCTGGGTCTTCATATCGCTCAGAATCTGTGCCATCTGCTCCATCTGAGTGATGCCCTGGCACTGCTTCTTCTGAATCAGCTCCATCCGGTCCAACATCTCGCTGATGATACCCATATCCGCAGCGGACGACTCTGCCTGTGCTGCTGCTACTGCGGATGAACTGGATGGACCGGCGTCGACCCGTGCTATCCTCTGGTACTGCACGGGTCCTGGCTGCTGCTGGGGTCTGCCGTGAGTGTACAACCGGGTCCGGGACATCACCATATAGTTCTCGACCATCTCCTCGTAGATGGCCCAGACCTGGTCGTGATCCTTGGCGAAATAGGACCCGCCACAAGAAGCATTCACCAAGCCCTGGAGCTCTGGTGTCAGCCCGCTGAAGAAGCTCTGCACAAGGTTCGGCTTCGAGATATCATGGTGCGGGCATCGGTCAGTAAGCTCACGAAACCTCTACCATGCCTCATGGAATTGCTCGTTGGGGAGCATGGAGAAGTTGTTGATAAGGGCTCTCGCTGCATTCGTCCGCCCGAGTGGATAGTACTTGTTCAAGTACTCGGTGCGGAGCTGCTCCCAGGTGTAAACAAACCTCCCCAAATGCTTCAGCCAGGTGGCTGCTCTGTCTGCTAGGGAAAAGGGGAAGGCGATCATCCTGATCGTGTCCTGGTCCACCTGACGGTCGTGGACAGTACTGCAAATCATCAGAAACTCCTGGAGGTGGAGATGGGGCTCCTCAGTCGCGAGCTCGTGGAAGCGAGGGAGTAACTGCAAGGTGTTCGGGGGGGAACTTGAAGTCCCCCACGATGGCTGGTAGTACGACCCAGTGGTGCGTCAGCATCGATCCGGGGTTGTGCAACTCCCGCATCGGTCTCGGTGGTCCTCCGGCCGCGACGGCGGTGGCTGCTGCGGCTGCTGCATCTGCATCCTCTGGGATCCTCGGTCCCTCTCTGCGCTCCTCGCGCTCTGCTCGCATCTGCTCCATCTTTCTCCTCATGTCGAGCATGAAAGCTCCCTGATCTCTCAACTGCTGCTGGACGGTCTCTAAAGAGGTGATCAGGGTGGAGTTGATCGCTCTCCGATCCAATACGAAGTGCTCAGGCTGACGGGAGCAATCCTCAGAATTGCCGGCCATGGCGTCTGCAAAATCAAACGAGCCAAACTCAGGTGCTGTCAAATCTGTGAGTCTCTCCTCTGGCTCATATCTCTCAGAACCGAAAGAAAGGGGGTCGAGAGGGAACAGGGCGGAATCATACTCGGGCTCGGAGAACTAGTCTCAGCTCTCGCGGGCCAACCTAGATGATTGGGTAGACGTGCCCGAAAGCGGTGCAGCCAGAGGCTGCCTAAGAGAGCGTCTACCCATCATCGTGATCTGGTCGAGTAGTGCGGATGGGATCTGGAAAAACTATGATCAAAATGCAAACCCCTCTGTTCACCAACGCAATGTGAGCTGAAGACCGTAAAGGCTCGGTCAAATTATCTTGTCAGTTTTTATTAGGTGAACAAACAGTCTATCAGAGCGCTTACGTGACCTGTTAGGATACCCGATACTACTCCAACCGACTGGCCCGTACGGAAGAGTCGGTAGTCAGCTGGAAATAGCACCGGAGGGCTCTACCTAGGGTGCGGGTCACTCTCTCGTGCAAGCAAATCAAACAATGAGGGGGTTGCTCTCCCCAAGACAAATTTTTAAGGTGAATGTCTTTTAGGTTCAATAGTTTTAGCAGTCCCAATTTTATGGTTTTTCTTTTTAATTTTTTTCAATAAAAACAAAGCCCTAACGAATTTTTTGGTTTCTCCTGATTATTTAATCCAAAACAAGGGGGAGAAGACAAAAAAGCCGATGCGCGATGAAATCAATGATGCATGCTGAGATAGAAATGCGTACCTTGCCTCCAGCACTCTACATGCAAGTGATCCGCGCAGAAATGTAAAGAATGAAAATAAACTACCTAAATGATGCAGCGATGAAAACCGAGTCCTAGATGAGCAAGTCTACTCGCAGAACCGTCTAACTGGTCACCGACCTCCAAGCCAAAGGGTCCGGTCTTGGCCTACCCCTCCTCTGCCTGACAAATTGGGGGTAGGAGAAAGCGCTTTATGGGGCAGGCTGCGGCACGTAGGCTACGAAGGAGATGAGTCAGTTATTTTATTAATTGATTATTAGTAGGTCCAATTAAGCGTACTATAGGAACATGCAGATAATTAGGTGTGGGGACCCTACTAATTACGGCACAAGCAAGCAGAAAATCCTAAGTCTAGGGGCTCGATGAAAAACCGCGTAAATACCGGAAAAGGCAGTAAAAAGAAAAAGAAAACAAAACCGCGAAAAAGCTGCGAAAACACCTAAGGGTCCCCCGAGCACACCGGTGCTCGGCGAAACAAACCCGCTAAGCCAATCAAGTTCAAGAGTCTCCGAGTACCTGTATTATTATAATAATAGTCAAATAAAAGAAAAAATAAAACCTAACTAAACCTCTCCCACTCAACTCTCTCTCGCTCTCTCCTGCGGCTCCATACAGAAGAGAGTCGCCTCCAAGTTCCTCGGTTGCGTCGGCTTCTCGAGATTGGCCGCCTCGGTCCTCGGGCCCTCGCAAGACAAGAGACAAGTGGTCAGACCAATAAAAATAATCCAATAAGAAAAAGAGAAATAAATGAAACTAGAATGAGGGTATATATGCAAAAATGCAAAATAAAATAAACACTCAAAATAAAACAAAAACAAAAATAAAAGAAAAGAAAATAAAACAAAATAAAACAAAAATAAGATATAAACAAAAGCCGCGAAAAAGCCGCGAGCTCTGAAAGAGCCGCGAAAAGCTGCGAAATCAAAAACGAAAATAAAATGAAAACTACTAAGCCGTGCTCCCCGGCAACGGTGCCATTCTGATGACACGAAAACCCGAGCGGCTTAGGTAATCAGGTATCTCTGAGATGGTCGTTGCGACCTCAGTCACTCAGATGTGTCAATCAAGAAAAATTAGACCACCAAAAGAGATAAAATCAATCAAAAATACGATAGCGGTCTTGCTATTAATTTAACCTGGTACAACGACCAGGGTCGAACATAAGGAGCACGGATTGGCCTTGCGGCCTACGAAGTAGTCAAAAAGGAAATAAAATAAAAGAAGAAAATATTTTTGGTGGTTTTTAATTATTTTATATTTTTTTGGATTTTTAGTGAATTAAGAAAATAATAAAAGCTAAGGAACTACACACTTCAACAAATTATTAAATACACTAAAAATAAATAAAAAATTCTAACAACAATATTTTTATGTGTTTTTAAATTTTTAGTGTTTTTGGTGAATTTTTGGGATTTTTCTGATGTTTATTTAATTTTCTAAGAATCAAAAAGTGACTAACACTGTAGGTACTGTCCGGCCGAGCTAAAAGGACCTAGATAAAATATCTAGAAGCCCCAAATTAGCCTGGAGGTATTTTTCCTGTATAGAGAATAAAACAAGGAAAAATTAGGCACCTAGATTATTATTTTTGGGTTTTTGGTTTAATTATTAGAATTGTTATAAGTTTTTAAGTGTTTTTCAATTTTTAGTGGTTTTCAGTAATGAAAAATAGCCAAAATTGGCTAGAAAATCAAGCTAGACAAAACAAACAGTAGACAAGTTTTTTGGAATTTTTAGATACTATTTAATATTTTTTTTTGTGATTTTTAAAGTTAGACAGTAGCAAAATTAGATGTTTTCGAATTTTTAAAAATATCAAATCAACTCAAAAATGTCTTCAAAAATCCTCGAAAATTTTACACTATGGCAGGAGCCATGTATCCAATTTTCGTTGGATTTGGAGGTAATTTACTATTTTAATCAAAAATAAAGAGGGGGCACTGTGCACAAGGACCTATGTGCAAATACCCGGAAGTCTAGGGGGTCTGGTGCAATTAACCCAGGTGAACACGTGCGTCGCACACGCTTGAGGCACTCAGGGACCCAAATGTAAGGAAAGTAAGTCCCGAGGGCTATTTGGTAACAGGTACCAAAATCCCAAGGGCTTATCTGCAAATAACCCAAAAATAAACGCACATGCTCAAATGTTTCACGCACAGGGGTATAAATGCAAATAAACAAAAACTTTCATTCATTCATTAACAGTCAGAACTACAGGGGCATGAGATGCAAATAAGCCAAAAAGCCACGTGACGAAGCACGTGTCACATAACGTACAAGGGCATATCAGCAAATAAACTCAAGCACAAGGGTCTCTATGAAAATATCCCAAAAACTAAACAACTATATTACGTAATTACATGACTAAATACGAAAAAAAATAACAGAGGGGGCCTAAGGGTAATTTACCCTTTATTAACGGAGCGGCTGGATGGATGCCACGTGGAGCATCTGACGGTGGCGAACGACGGGCGCTCCACAGCTGAGCTCCTCGGGCGAATCCGACGGCGGGGGTTTCGCCACGTGGGGGATCGAACGGTGTAGGGCGCAGGTGGCTAACCCTCGTGCATCGGACGGCTGGGATCAATCCTCCTCAGATCTGACGGTGAATGCGGCTCCTGGGACGGACGGTCCAGATGAAAACTGGAGCGGGAGGGCTGATCGGACGTCGGCTGAAGGTCGAGGAAGAACAGTTCGCCGGCGAAGTTCGCCGGCCCAATGCTTGCGCTTCTGACCTCCCCTACTGTGCCTGAAGATCGGAGAAGTTCCGGCGTGGCGCTCCGCAGCTACTGGTGGCCTCCGATGGCCCAACCGAGCCCTGGAGGGCTCCGGCGAGGTCGGCGGAGGTCCGTCTCCTGGCTCGAATGGGAGAACCTCAGATGGTCCTCGTAAGACCTGCAAAATAAGCCCAGAAGACTCGTGGGTCGAGGGCAAACTGCCTCGACCCGGTTAGGCGGGGTGACGGTGAACGGAAGGTCGAAGTGGGCGAGCTCCGGTGAAGGGGGGATGGTGGAGCTCGAATCCCAGCTCCTGTGCGAGCTGGGTTGGATGGAGATATGGAGAAGGTGCGCGGAAGTGAGGTGATGGCTATGGCGAAGCCCGATGATCGATTGGGGGTCGGACGTGGACGGAATCGACGATGGACGGCGGCGGAGCGATTTGGGGGAAATGGGAAATCAAAGAAAAAGCAAAGCCTACGGAACTACCTGGGTGGACGAGGAGACTGGGGATGAGCTTGCACAGCTCTGGGTCGTCGCCTCGAGGAGTGTCTCCCTCCGAGGCTCGAGCTCCTGCTGGTGGCGGAGCAAGGCGACGAAGCTTTGCCGGATCAGTGGTCTCGCTCCCTCTCCTCGCTTCAACAGCACAGGATGCGAGCTGTCACTCTCACGCACACGCTGGAGCTCACTGGGGGTGGAATCGAATGGCCAAAGATGGGCAATGAAGGTGGCGGAGCTGGCGTTATATACGCTGGAGGGTCCGGAAAGAAGCGCGCGGGTAGGGCAATCAGAAGCGCGGATCCCGAGATGGTGGCTCCGGCGAGGGTCTCAGGTGTGTCATGGACGGATCTGACCCGGGGTTTAGGTGGGAATCAATCGGGTTTAGGCGCTAAAAATTGGGGAAATCGGGCCGGGCGCCTAAATCCGTGGGAAGTGGTCCTGGGGGGGGGGTAGTTGACCGGGCGGTCAACAATCCCAGGACCAGTAGGAAACGACCACGTGGAAATGATTTGGAAATGAAATTAATCCTAGAAAATGGTCGAATTAAAGGAAAGTCAAAACATGAAATATTTTTATTTTATTTTTTTCTATTTTTTAGTGATTTTTAATTAATTTTTAGAAGTAAAAATAGGATATGTACATAGTAGGTTCATATATAGGTATATATACAATATATAAGTTTTTAGTTTTTGATTTTTAATTGTTATTTTTATACAATTTTATTCCCATTTTATATTTTATTTATTTATATTATAAAATGAGGAATAAAAAGACATTTTTATTTTGTTTTTATTATTTATCTACATAGGTGAAATAAATACATATGTACATTTATATACATGGTATATTTACAATATATTTTTGTGTTTTTAATTTTGTTATTTTTATTTTGTTTTTGTTTTAATTGTTTTTATTTTATTTATTTACATTATATAATATAGAATATTTACAAAAATTTTGGAACCTAATTTAATTTATTTATAAGGCTAAATAAATATGTATGGATGGTTTATATACAATGTGAACGTGATGTTTTTGTTCTTTTTGATTTTTTTTCTATTTTTATCTTGTTTTTATACTTATAAATATGTATAAGTATTCACAAACCAATTTGAGTCTATTTTTGTGAGGAAAATACTTTTATTTATTTACATAAGTATTTACACACATGAGCCCCTATCTCCCTCTACTTTGGCTTTTATGCGGTCAGGCCCATGCTGAGCCCTCCCTTGGGTTAGGTTGCTCAATATTTATTCTAAATATTTCCCTCTTTTTCTTTTTAATCTTTATTCTTTTATTTTGCACAAAAACATGCTAATTATAGGTTTTTACACAATGCATGCTTTTGATAATTATTTGTATTTACACATATCTACATGTATTTGCAAAGGTTTTTGTAGCTAAAATATAAGAATAAAGAGTGATGAATGAGTATTCATCACCCTTCCATCTCGGCTGACCAGATGACTTCGCGAAGGTCACTCAGCCCACCTCCCATGCCTGCAACCGCCAGCCCCTCTACCCACGTTCACCACCCTCTGCAAAACCACCTCTGTCCTCCCCGCCAAGCCAGCAATCACCTTTGAATACTCATCCTCCCCCCATTGAGATTTCATCCGCCATTCTTTGGAGTCACGAGAGAGAAAGAGAGAGAGAGAGAGCTCAGGTGCTCATCATTGGTGATAGCGGTACGAACCCCCCTTTCGAGCGAAGGCCTTCTTCATTCTTCGAGGTGAGATATGGCGAGACCTACTCGCCATTGCAGTCATCAAAATCGAGACATGTTGCTGAGCTTGGGTGCCCCACACCCTTGAGCGAGGATCACAGAGCTCCTTCGCGACCCCAGGTACCCTATTTCCCCCTCTTCATTTTCCTCCTTCTTCATCTATCTCTCCTTCTCTCTTTTTCCTCTGTTCCTTCTCTTCGTCTTCTTCATCACCACTTGCGATCGACCTCATCTCCTCCCATCGCCGCACCTCACCACTTCATCATCCCTGATCTACACCATCACCTCCGCCCAACCACCGGCCATCGTCGCCTTCACTTTGGCACATCACCGCCATCCTCTCCCATCTCCACCTCTTCTTCCACATTTGCCACCACCGTGAGTTTTGTGCAGTCGACTCAAGCCCATTGCCTTACCGCAATCCGTTCACGCACTATCATTTGCCTTCATCGTCAACCCTTGGCTGCGTGTCGACCATCAGAGCACTGCCCTCTTAACCGACGACACTACGACTCTGCCCCTTCGCCATCACCGCTCCACCGTGCACAGACCACATCGTCGCCATCGCCTCTAGTTGGCCCCTTCCGCCAACAACTACCTCCCAAGTTCCTCCGACACTCCGTGCTTTGCCGACCGCTTGCCCGCCAACTGCCTTCACCAACTCCCGCGTCTCCACCTCGGGCAATGCACCACTACCAGAGCGCCATCCTTGCAGCCAGCCTGTGCGCATCACCTCCACCCCACGCTCGCAGACCCTCTGTGGATCTTGGGCTCTATGCTCACACCTTGACACTCCATTGATCGGCACAGCACTCGGTCGACATGCCATCACATCGAGCTGCCTCGGCATGCGTGTCCAAGCCCCCTCCCCCATCACGTGAGCAACATGTGGGGATGTGTGAAAGTTTGCAGAGACACCCCTACATCTCAAACAAATAACCAAAGGGGCCCTACCGTCCTGACTCGCATGTGAGGCACACGTGTAAGGCAGAAAATTACAAGCGACCGCCTTCCGTTCTCCAAAATTTGCAAAGAATCCCACAGCCAAGAGTCACGTGCGATGCATGCGCGCTACTGGAGAAATTGTATAGATCCTCCCTGGGTATATGTAAAATCTTTTCAGCCCCCGATTGCATTTTGTTTATTTATTAACATTGTTTTATTGCATTTACACCCCTATCTTAGCATTTAACTTGGAACATCATTTAGCATCTATTTATCATTCTAAAAATTGTATTTTGTAGATCAACTTGTGCTTTATCATTGCAGATGATTGTTTGACTTTTTATGAGTTATGGTTGATTTACTATAATTATTTGTGGAAAATAAGGAATTTACCCACTACACGATATTTCATAATAAATTAATTATTAGTCCAAAAATTCCCGAAAATTCACATTAGGTAGAATTAAGTATGTTCTACGTTGTGCCAAAAATTCACGACATACACATGCATATCAAGGTTGCAATAAACTAAATTATGCTTTGAGTAATACATTTTTAATAGACCGTAGACCCATTATTTTTAGGATCTAATATTACTCCTGGATACATCTTGATTAGAGCTATCTCTGGTAATTTGTTTTTGAGAAATAAATAGGTTTGTTATTTAATATAATTAATTTATGAAAATCACCTTGCATGTATCATTAACTCATAATAAATCCATTTTCCATCCGAAAATTCAAAAAATTGTAGTACATTAATTCCATCATTTTTTACATTATGGTAAAGTTTTAGGATTTTTGGTCTTCATTTGATTGAAAATTACATTTTAGCCCCTAAATTTGCCTGAAATTGCATTTCATAATTAACTGCAAAAAATTACAAAAAATACCTCTCTTAAAACTTAATTTCTAAATTAACTATTAACCAAACTAAGGTGACCGTGACCTCCCCGAGTTCCGCCTTGGGATTGTCCAAGTAAAATAAAAATCGAACCGCTCGTTTTAATTACGAGATTAATTAAGTGGTCTTTTTTATTATTCCTACGTGCTCGACTACTACAACAATTTGACAAAATTAAACAGGGTATTTTTGCAGGTTCTTAAATGGCATCATTGCTGGGGAGACACAGCTTTGGTTGATTTTTTGATAATTTTGATATCAGGTTTTCCTTCCCCTGGTAGTCTGACCCCTGGCCTTTTTTCTTATAATTATCACTCCTTTTATTTCGTGTATTTTTATTCTATTTTTTATATTATATTATATTTTATGTATCTCTCTGATCACCATCTTATTTTTGTGCGAGGGACCCGACGCGACGGAGCAACTACTTAGTTGGTCAAGCATCTCGGGAGCATTGGAGGTCGGCTTCTTGATGAATCTCGTATTCATCATGCTAAAATTGGTCAATTAGGCTATGTTTCCCAAAATCCTTATGCATTTAATCATTAATATAACATCATTAGCATTCATACATGTGTTAATAATATTGACATTTCATCATGCATAATTGCATCAATATCCAAGTGTAAATTAGTGCAAAAAGCTACTAACTTCCCATATTTTTAATTAATTCATCCTAACTCCAATTAAACTAAAATCACTCCATTGTGTAGATATTACTAACAAAAATAAATAAAAAATACAAAAAATACTGATTCAAATAAGTGTCAAATAATCCTAAAGTCTAATTTCACATATGACGGACTAAAACGCACATATCTCCCTCATACAGTACCCATTTTTGGTCTAGTCACTTTTAAAGTACTCCATTTTCAAATACCTTCAAAACAAGACAATTTCATAAAATTCAGAGCTCATATGTGAAAGTTGGGTTTTGGAAAAATACATAAAATCCTAGGGCCTTAGGCGCAAAAATCCTAGTTCCCTCACGCTCACATGCACGTAAGGTGACGTGGCTTGGACCTAAGTGTAATTAATGGGAATACATGGGTATGCTTGCAACTTTTATAAAAAATCTTTAACTAAAAAATAAACTTACAGGACTAAAAGATAAATAGACAAAAGTAGGGGGAAGAAGGTGCAAAATACCCCCTCAAGGCACATATCGAACGGTACAAGGCGCTTTACTAATCCACTTGTCGTGCATCAAATGGCGGGTAACCCTTCGATGATGGACTACCGATTATATCATCCAACATAGATCAATGATTCTAGAGGCCCTCGATCAGACGGCTCCTGCTACAACTGGGGAGTGCTCTAGATTGGACGATGGCGAGAAGCTCTAGAAGAACAACTGATGAACTGAACTCGAGCGAGCTTTGATCTATTGGATCTCCTCACCCTAGAGGTCTCCTGCGGTGCGGAGGTTTGGAGAAGGTTGCTAGAGTTGAACTGCATCCAAGGAAGCTTCAAAATGGCTCAAGACTCTTGGAGGAGCTCCGATGAAGCTCGATATCTAGGAGGTGGTCTCCTGCTTCGATGACCTCTACAAAGGGGTCTATTCTTTTTGTTTCCTGCAGGAAAAGATTGGGGGCAGAAAGACTAAGCTATGGGGAGCTTCCTTGGTAGGAATGGGTGCAAGAAGAGGCCGGGTGGTGTTCTCTAGCGTGCGGTAGAGGAAGGAGAACTGGAGCTGGATGATCATATAACGAGAGGGAATGATATGGGGGTGAACGGCGAAGCAAAGGTACTCTGGTGTGGTCGGGAACAGGCGACGGAGCCGGGGTTCCGGTGAAGGTGAAGTTTTGATTTTACAAAAAATAGAACAAAATTAAACAAAACAACAACTGGTCTTACACTACTGCTACGCTAAGGAATGGGAAAATGTTAGAAAAGAAGAAGAAAGCTCACCGGGAGCACACTTGGAGCAAGCTTCTGGCGGAGGAGCTCCGATGAACTGGATCGCCTCGATTCGACACCCAACAAGACCCTAAGATGCTGATCAGCCTCATGTTGTCACCAGGAAGGGGAATCGAAGTTCCAACCTAGGGTTTATGGGCGAAAGAAGGACCAAAGGATGAAGGACTACAGAAGATATGTTTTATACATGCATGGGTTCAATCAAGGAGTAGGCTCGATTCAGAGATCCTAGGGTCGAGAAATCGATGGCATGTGAAAGTGTATCGACCGAGGTAAAAAATTCAATAAGGAATCATCCTCAATGGAGGTAAGGACCAAGCTCCAAAAATTGGGGAAATCGAGGTGGCAAGTGACCCGAAGCAGAAGACCTTAAGCGACAAGGAGTTGACCGAGGTCAGCTCTGACTTGCACCCCATTGGCCCACGTGGGCGCACTAGCGGACAAAATAGGATGGAAAAATACAAATAAATAAAAATAAGATTCTAAGTGATTTTATTAATTTTTGGTTAAAACATAAAAAAATATTTGTTATTTTATGTAGTATTTTATTGTAATTTTTATTTATTTACGACTTGATTTATTACAAGTTACTTTTTTAGGGTTCATTTATAAGTATATATACCTATATATTAACTCTTTTATTTTTATTTTGTAATTTTGATTTTATTATTTTATATACATATTTTATAAATTTATAATTAAAGATACATAATTATTTTTATTGTATTTATGTTGTATTTTGTATACTTAAATAAATTAAGGTATTAAATATATAGTTATAAGTATAGTATATTCATCTATGTATTTTTATATGCTATTTTATTTTAGCATCTTATTTATGGTTTTATTCTATTCTAAATATGTACATATATTATAAATAACATTTACCAAATTATAAAATATAAAATTATAAAAATTATTAAGAATAAATAAAACGAATATTTTATTTAGGTAAACTATACAACAGGGGTCCAAAACCTAACTTTTGAACCTTAACTCTGAATTAAATAAAACTACCATCATTAAATAGCTTATTAAAAGTTATATACAATGAGTTTATATGGAGGAGATATGGGTTTGGGAATTTGGATTTGGCTTTTTATTCAGAGTATAAAAAGTACACTATATTTTATTTTTGTGTGAAATTAATTTTATTTTTTCTATGTATTTTTATCTACAATTTTTATGTATAAAGTTTCTTTTTTGAGGTATAAATAATAAAGAATAAAATAGGTCCAAAAAATGAGCTATTAAAAGGTAAAAAATTAGGGGTTTTATTGTATAATTGGCCCTTATCTCCCTCACTTTCTTCCTTGTCGACCCAATCATCATGATGCATAGTTCTCGGGGTTTAAGGTCATAAAATACCTTTGGCATTTTATTTTCTTTTCTTTTCTTTATTCTTTTATTTGATTTTAAACAATGTATTTTATATAGTATTTATAACATAAATGATGAATGTTAATTTTTGCAAAATAATTATATTTACATGAATTTAGCTAGGGTTTAAAGGTTAAAATGAAAGAATAAAGGTGATGAAATAGATATTCATCAGTCGGCTTCGGTTAAAGTTGGCTCGGCCCAAGCCCATTTAAGTATATGGACTAATGGGTCGGGCTTAGGCCCATTTTATTTTCAAATTCCAAGCCCAAGCCCAAACCCGACCCAAACAAAATGGGTCTGGTTCGGGACGACCCGATTTAACACTTATGTCCACAATATCATGTGTTCCGTTCTTCTTGTATTTGTCCGATTGTTTCTTATGCATGTGTGCATGTTTAAGACTTTAAGTACGCTAACTAATTCATGATTATAACATTAGTTGTATACTGAAAATAGAAACATAGTAAAAATATGACGACTTAAATCACCATTCAACTCACCATTACGTATTATATTGTAGATGCGGGCACTATGACCCAATACATATTAATTATCTACAGTTGTACATGCTCTAGCACTTGAGGACACAGATTCCGTTCTTGCATATTAATGTAATAATCTTGCATGTTAATGTAATAATGTCCTCAATCTATGCTAATGGATATGATTATTAATGGGTCTAAGCATTTGTTCTACATTCGAAATAAGGATGTGGAAGTTAGAACATGGTATTTGGAACGAATATGAATATATCAGATATAATTATATTGTATAGGTCAGGCTATCGAGCTTTTGCAAGGTTGGGCCTTCTCAGGCCTGGACCCACCCCGATAATCAATACCGGCACATTTTTGGGGCTTACAGCCTGCCCACTAATTTTCGGGTTTGGGTTTGGATCGAGTTATGCAGGTCAGGTTTTGGGCCGGCCCAACCCTACCGCCAACCAATAATCATAGCTTCGTCCTCAGTGTTACCATATCCTTATCCGCTTTAAAATAAGAACATGGATGCGAATATGAGTATTAAAAAATTATGTTACTATAGCCTTCAAAAGAGATAGTGATGTAAAACAGATAATTATCGCATACAAATAATATCAAAATACTATATACAGTATATATGTATTGGATGGAATGCACATGATAAAAATATACTAAATGTACTTATGTTATAATAATTATACCATATATGGTAAATAAGATATGTTAAATGTGGTAAAAAAATAAGAGATTTCCACTCATAACCCTAAATAGTTTTGCAATTACCCCAAGAACCCTATGTAATATTGAATTACATGGAAAATTCCAAGTAATGGTTAATCTTACACATCATAACCTTGTGTTAGGAGATGCTGAATTTTGTTGGACGACCGTTAAGGTGGACAAAAAGCCCTCAGAATTGTTGTTGGGGGGAATGTGATTTTGTGACGCTCGCATATCCGGGTTACCCGCTTACACAACATTCGTAATATTATACTCGTAGTTGATCACATTAGGTCACCTAAAAGTGTCGAAAATTTTTCGTGATTCGAAATGACATTCACAAGACACACAAATAATAAGTGTCACCAATTCACATTGCATTAATTTCCATATACAGTTAGATGTAACAAAAGAAACTACTTTATGTACATGTATCTCAAAATGTAACAGAAGAGAAAGAAAAGTATTTATATTATCTTGTGCAAACGCTATAACTTGTGTACCGTAACAGAAACTGTGGAAGCTCAGCGTCCAGTTGTTGAACTACTGTGATGTAGGTGTTTTACTTCACTACAGGCGGGTGGGTCTAAGGGGACGGTCAAAGACCGTCCTCTTTGTAGGTATAACCGTCCCTTCAGACACCATCTCATTTGATTAAATGGGACGCTTCTGACAACCGTCTCATTTAATAAATCATTGGGGACGGTTGTAACCGTCCCTTACACGATTACTATTAGGGACGGGTACAACCGTCCCTACTACCTATTGTATTAGGGACGGTTAACAACCGTCCCTAATGATCAACAACATTTTGAGACGGCCCCAGAAAACTTTTGGGGACGGTTAACACTGTCGCCTACGTTAGGTTTTAGGGACGGTTGTGACCGTCCCTTCTACTTTGCAGGTCTTTTGCGACGCCAACAGAAGCGTGGAAGATTCTATAGGACGCCAACAGAAGAGTATTAGGGACAGTTGTAACCGTCCCCTCTTCTAGTAGCGTCTATAGCGACGCCAACAGAAGGGTATAAGGGACGGTTTAAACCGTCCCATTTGTGCTTTGTTAGCGACGCCAACATTACCGTATTGGGGACGGTTATAACCGTCACCAAAAGTCTCCGTAAACTGTTCGCGCTGGGGGGACGTTTATGTTGCTCTATAGGGGACGGTTACAACCGTCCCCAATACACCATGATAGGAAAAAAAATTCCTATATTCTTGGTGTCTTCCCTACATCCTCTGCAAAACAACTAACCACAACATTCAACATCCAAACATTATGAATATCATAAACTCACCATGAATATCATAAACTCAACATTCAACAACACAACATGAAGAATCAAACAACACAACATGAATATCATTATGAAGAAATACAATCATAAACTCAACATGAAGAATCATTACAATCATAAACTCAACATTAAGAAACGTTAAGAAGTCTACATAATGTTAGGCATTAATAAAAAACATTACAATAAAAAGTTCAAAATTAAACTAAGATGTACTACATCCATGCTACCTACTCAGATGCGCCACTCCCGTCACTCTCATCACTCTCCTCCTCACTCTCCTCATCGTCGCCGAGTTGTGCAGGTTGTACATGGGGCGTGGCTTGACTTTGAAGACGGTTTATTAAGGACATGACATTCACCATGTCCATATGCATCTGGGCCATCTCTGCATCTTGTGCAGTCATCTTTGCCTTTACTTCGCGCAGCTCCCTCTCCATCTCTCTTTCTCTCTGGCTTCCTTGCGAGGAAGACTGTGACCCACCTGCACCACCCATTCCGTACCATGTACGGATCGTTTCGTCACGTCCTCCGCAACGGATGCGTCCACTGTGTTCTGGACCAGTGGCTTGACGGAAGGCATCATCGGCCATCAACGGGGGAGTGCTCGTCCCCGTGCTATCCAGCGAGGAGGTGGTAGAGAGCATAATCATTTCTTCCTGCATTTAAAAAATATAAAATAATTTCAATATATTACCATAAGTAAATCTATAAGTAAAAAATGCATTTATACTTACATGAATTGGTGCGTAGGCATCATCAACCCACTGTACTTCTCCTCCTAAATCTCGGTTCTTTGACCAAACAAAAACCTCTATGCGGGTCATTTCTCTTTCATTTTCCCTCAACTTAAAAAATAAAAAAAACTTCTTAAAATTGTTTTAAGACTCAAAATTAATTGTTGTAAATATTTTTAAATACTTACAAAGTCGTCCTTCAGTTGATTGGTGTTCTTCCTTCCCATCTTATGCGTCGACCTAAACCCTTTCGAATGATTTACCGTATTCTTGGAATAAATCGATTGAAATTTAACAAAGTCAGTATAAAAATAAAACAAATAATTAAGAAAACTATATACATACCGCAAAATCCTCACTAGACCAAAAATTAATCAGCTCCCTCCATTGCTCTGGTGTAACACCAGGTGGGATATTCTGCACAAGCTGCTCATATGGAATCTGGGGGTTGAAGTACTACAAATGGAGAAATAAATATCGTCAATATCTAAATCTTTTGATATTAAATTATAATAAAAATTTTACCTTAGCCTTTATACGTCCCTTGTATCGACGCAACAACTCAGCAGCATGGGAGAGAATCTGAGAATCGACATGGGTATTTCGTTCCCATGTAAATACAGCCTGATACAATAAATATAATAACAATTAGCTCAATAAAATTAAAAAAAATGTTTTAAGATTTTAGAATACCTCCAAATCAGCAAGTATGGCAGCCTTGACAGCATAAGGAAGCTGTCGGAAGTTGTGGGTAGTGATGGGGACGCGCGCACGGGCAACCTGGCCAAGGTAGCTCTGAAACTCCGTGGAGTTCTCTCCTACCGCATCTCCGTCAACAATGCGTACATGTAACGTCTGCCCTGGTGCAAGACAGTCCAAGAATCTACACTGAGACGGTCCACGCCGTCTCTGTGTACCTCCACTACCTGCATCAGAAGAACCGCCCTGTGGCTGCTGGGAAGGTTCAGGGACCTCCCGAATACGTCTAGGTCTAGGAGCCATACCTGCAATTCAAAAGTGGTTATTTTAAACAAATTATTTACATATATCCGAATAAATTCAGCTATTTTAAGAGAAATAAAAAATAGTTAAAAAAATTTATTACCTATTGTTGCTTGTGCCAATGTCGTTGTCTAATACTTCATTAATAAATTCAGCTGAGTTACTTTGATATGCAACATCATTGTCTACGTAATCTTCCTCTTCGTTAACATCGAAGAAATCTCTCGGGGTTGTTCTAATGGGTATAATCCATCCACTAGCTGAGTTATCTTGAACATAGAAGACCTGTTCTACCTGACTAGCAAGCGTATACGGCTCATTGGTCTGCAACCGACCTGTTTGCTTAAAAGAGAGAACTTCATTTCTATCCTTCTTATAACCTAATCCAACACGACCCACATCGAACCATATGCAATGAAACAGAACACATCTTGCATCATGTGTAAAACTAATTTCTAAAATATCAATAATCTCGCCATAGTATCCGTCAACTTCACCACTAAGATCGGCCTTCACAATTACTCCAGAAAGCTATGATGTTTTATTTTCATCAATTGACTTTTTTCGAAATCTGAATCCATTCACAATATAGCCGGAATGCGATACTACTAATGAGTACGGACTCTTGTGTATTATATCGAGATTTGTGTTCCACCGTTCATCTTTGGTTACTTTAAATAATTTAATTTTATCCCTGAACCATTTAATAAATTTTGACTTGCTGCTGGTTGTTGACTGAAACTCTTCAAAGAAAGAATCAACCTCGTCTACTTGCATCGGAATATAATAATGGATAAGGTCTCTTTCATCGTCTGGAATACTACGACGAGTACTCTTTAAGATAGCTCGTCCATTTTATTGAAAAATCTAAAGTTTGTTTGGATCTTCTGTCCACAATTCACCATCGTTATTTCGTTCAAACCGGTCGAATCTAATACTATTGCCGTCATCCATATACATGTCACAAAATGTGATACATTCTTCACATAAATATCCCTCGGTAATGGAACCTTCAGGTGCGGCTTTGTTAAAAACCATATTCTTTAATTTCCGTAAGTATCTTTCAATTGGATACATCCAACGATACTGTACAGGACCACATATTCGAGCTTTGCTAGCAAGATGAATAATAAGATGTACCATTATATCGAAAAATGTAGGTGGAAAGAGCTGCTCCAGCTTACATAAAGTGATAACAATATCCGTCTCTAGTCTGAACAATACTTCGGGATCTAAAATCTTCGAGCACAATATTTTAAAAAACTGACTCAGTTGAATTAATGGCTGCAAGCCATCGGGATGTACAACTCCTCTAATAGCCAACGGGAAATGAACTTGCATCAATACATGCCAATCGTGACCTTTTAATGACGACATCTTCCTTTCAGCCAGATTTACACATATGCCTATTTGAGATGAGAATCCATCTGATACTCTAATTGATTTAATAAAATTGAGTATCTTATCTTTGTCAGCACTGGATAAAGTATACACTGTTTCTGGAATTATAATTTTAGAATTCTCTGACTCTATCGGATGTAGTTCGGGACGGATACCCAACTGTATTAGATCACGTCTGGCTCGCAAACTGTCTTTAGCAGTACTAGAAATATTTAAAATCCCCAAAATATTTTCCATAACATTCTTCTCTATATGCATCACGTCCAAGTTATGATGGACCTGTAAAGTATGCCTATAGGGTAGATCCTGAAAGAATATACTATGTTTTCGTCATCTACCGGATGCCTTCCTCTTAAATAATTGACATAGAGAGTGGTTGCCCAAATTTTGTTGTTCTATCCACAATGCACTTCCTGATCGGCGAATCAGACTTAACCGGCGTCCAAACGACTGTCCATCAAACTTGAAATTGTTTTCACTTCTTAACCATTTATGACTTACGGGTAAGAAACGACGATGTCCCAAATAACAATGCTTCATACTCGCTGTTAGCCGTGTCGAATGTGTTTTATCCATACAAATCGGACATGCGAGTTTACCCTTCGTACTCCATCCCGATAAATTGGCATATGCGGGAAAGTCATTAATTGTCCACAATAAAGAAGCACACATTGTAAAGAACTCTTTCTTTGCCGCGTCATACGTACGCACTCCAGAATTCCACATAATCTTTAATTCATCAATCAGCGGTTGCAGATATGTATCTATCGCATTACCTGGTCCCTTTGGACCATGTATCAATAACGTCATCATCATAAAAGAAGATGCCATTGACATCTATAGTAGCAAATTATATGTAACAATTATCACTGGCCAAATAGAGTAACTCATACTCATATTTCCGAATAGATTAAAACCGTCGGAAGCAAGACCTAAACGTACGTTTCTTACTTCTTCAGAAAACGATGGATACATTTCATCGAATTTCCTCCACTCTTCTGAATCAGACGGATATCGCATAACACCAGTTATATCTTTCTTTTTGATATTACTATGCCATATCATCATCTTTGTTGTTCTTTCATATGAATATAATCGCTGTAATCTGGGAATCAAAGGAAAGAATCATAAAATCTTCTCCGATTTTTCCTTTTCGAATCATGACACAAATTTTTATATCTGCTACTTTTGCAGTCAGGACATGTATCTAGATTTAAGTAATCCTTCCAATATAAAATGCAGTCATTCGGACATGCGTCAATTTTCTCGTAGTTTAATCCAAGTGCCTGAAATCTGGATTTAGCGTCCTTCCAATCCTTTGGAAAATTTTCTAGATTATTTAATAATATCCTAATCAACTGTAAGACATCTGTCATCGTAACCGCTGTACACCGATTCTTCACTTTTATCTTAAACATTTCCAGAAGAAAACGCAACCGAGACATTTTGACTCCGTCACATAATGGCTTTTCTGCATCTTCTATTTTTCAAGTAAGGAATCCGGAGGTGAATCCATCAGTTCATCAGTGTTATGTCCTCGAATGTTATCTATCAACTCAAACATAGCATCACGGCCATGTACTCTTTCAGGGACATCTCTTTCATTATCAACTTGGTCATTAATTTCTTCGTCCAAAATAATTCCTTCACCATGATACGTCCAATTTGTATAATGGAGCTAAAAACCATTTAAAATCAAATGTTCGTAAACCATGGTTCGATTTTGTGTCAAAGTGTTCTTGCATCTTATGCACGAACAATGTATCTTATCTCCTTCACCTCCTACAATATGATAGAGTGACTCAAATCGAAATGCCTAGTTTAAATCCCATAACCCCTTGGTTATATGTCCGATAATCATCGAATCTTTTATTCATCCAACTTTTGTCCATTGCCTATAGATAACATCCAAAGTTAATAACTATGTTTTACTACTATGTTTCTAATCTAACTATGTTTTAAAACAAGACTTACAAGCATTTACCTAAATTAATAATCTTTTATCACTAAAAGCATTTAATCATAATCAAGATTAATCTACTATCTTAAAAATTTTAATAAGCATTTATCACTAATAAGCATTTTCCACAATTAAGCATTTATCCACTATTTTTTAATCTACTATATTAAGCATTTGACTAAACTAATAAGTATATTAAGAAAATATGCAGTCATAAGCATGATGAATATATAAAAAAATAATAACAAAACTTACAACCGAGTAATGCGGCGGGCAAGGCGGCGGGCGGATGGGCACCAGTTGAGACCGAGGAGGAGGGCGGCGACGAGAGGGAGGAGGAGGACGAGGGCGGCGGCGAGAGGGAGGTGGAGGAGGGCGGCGGCGAGAGGGAGGAGGAGGAGGAGGGCGGCGGCGAGAGGGAGGAGGAGGAGGAGGTGGGCAGCGGCGAGAGGGAGGAGGAGGAGGAGGGCGACGACGAGAGGGAGGAGGAGGAGTGAGGAGGGCGACGGCGAGAGGGAGGAGGAGGAGGAGGATGGCGGCGGCAAGAGGGAGGAGGAGGACGGCAGTGGCGAGAGGGAGGAGGAGGCAGGAGGACGGCGGCGACGAGGCTTTGGAGAGGGAGGAGGGCGAGTCGCGTGAGCATGAGGAAGACTCGCATCCGCCGGAGGGTATATGACCATCGGGGACGGTCACACAACCGTCCCCTATATGAATGATCGGGGACGATTATGAGTGAATCGTCCCCTTTTAGTAGGGCATAGGGGACGATTTTGCAACCGTCCCCTATAACAAACTATCGGGGACGGTTACAACCGTCCCCTATATTTTTGTATAGGCGACGGGCACAGTGGAGTAATGGGGACGGTTATAACCGTCCCCTAAAGTTCCCGGGCTGACAAAAAAACGAACTGGGGCTAGCCTATTTAGGGACGGGTAAATAACCGTCCCTAAAGGTTTTTTTGTATAGGCGACGGGCACAGTGGAGTAATGGGGACGGTTATAACCGTCCCCTACAGTTCACGGGTTGACAAAAAACAAACAAGGGCTAGCATATTTAGGGACGGGTAAAGAACCGTCCCTAAAGGTCACTTAATGGCGACGGTCGATATTAACCGTCGTTATTACATTAGAAAGGCGACGGTTTGCTACTGACTGTCCCCGATACTGTTATTGGGGACGGTTACTTCTTGACCGTCCCCAATAAGCGTCCCCAAAGGACGTCCAGTTTGTAGTGCTTGTCATAGATGTTGGAAACAAGAGAACTATCAACAAAGCTTGAGTACAATCTAATTTATTAAAAATAACCGATTTAAGTATTTTAAATAGAAGCAAGTAGATAGGGTTTGACATTTAAATTTAACAAGATACTTGCATGGAAAATGGTTTCCAAGTTATTCTGTATGTGAACCCATGTTTACACATCACTCCATAACAATCCATATATAATATTTTCATATATTAATTATATGATCCATATATAGGTTACTATCTTTTTATCACTTATAGTTCATGTTGATAAATATTGGTATTATAGATGATGAATTTCTGATTTAATTTTTATCTTTATCTAATTTCTCAAGCTTAGTGGATAGTCTGGGGTCTTGGTCTGAGTGTGACATCATACTATGTGTCATATGGTCAAAATCCCGCTATCGATTTCGACATGTGCGGCGTTAGCTAACCCGTAGCTAACTAACCTTCTCGAGTAGAACATTCACAGACGTGTTCCAATTCTTCTCGTACTTCTGCTTGCTCACATACCGACGCTCCAACACAAGCACAAGAACACGCTCAAGAAAGCTCAGGAACACAATCACACGATCTCATTATTACATTTACAATAATGATAATAAAAACACAAGAGACCCTTCGAGCTCTTAGGCAACCCTTCGCGTTCTGCAACAACTCTTTGTCTTCTATCTCTTCGACTCTCTCGTTATCCTTTAATCTTCTCGTATGTTTGACCATGGAAGGTCGTATCCCGATATATCGGCGATATATCGCCGATATATCGATATCGACATGGGGCTGATATCGAAATCGATATATCGATATATCCGATTTCAGGTATTTTCTTCAGAAAGATTCCTAGATATAGCGATATATCGGCGATATATGGGCGATATATCGCCGATATATCGATATCGAAACGATATCGATATCGATATGTCCTTTCATGTGTTTGACACCACATCAATCGTCTAGTCATCAGCACACTCGCACCCAATGCCTTACTGATGCAGCTTTGCCAAAATTCACCGAGTGCCACCGAACACTCGATCTAGTGCCAAAGGGAACCCACAGCCTCCGGACTCGTACGGTAAGCCCTTCCTTAGCATTCTGCATTCTAAGGAGAAGTCCTCCAGAACTTCGCTATGTGCCCTCTAGGCACTCTCGTACATATACTACCAAGCATGCTTGACAATGCTCGTACTCAGCACCTACAACGATCCATGCCTCCTTGAATCGTCACGCATCAGTACCGATACCACGTGCCTTTTTATGTATGCCTATGTGAAAGTACCACATTGCTCATCTATGTGTACTGCTTCACTGCATATCGCCCTTCTACGCTCGTGTACGTATCCGTTGTGTGCATCCACCGTCATGAATTACATTGTTGTCTGTACTCTCTTGTGCTTGCACTGCTACAAGCTCCATGACATTATGCTACCGAACCAGTGTCCTATGTGATGCTTCTCCCTTGTCACCTACGGTTGAGCCTCCATACTCCTGTGGATAACCTCCGTAATACCCACAAATCTCTAGACTTCTCATGAAGTCATCTTCATCGATCATTCTCAAGCATCTGCTACTGTGTCTACATGATCATTTTCGATCACGGATTTTGGGGTGTGATAAGTCTCCCCCACCTGAAGAATCAGTTGTCCTCAACCGAGCAACACTCCTTCTTCAGCTGGTGTCCCACCACGATCCTCTATCTGCTATGCACCTGTAATGCTGCTTAATTGGAAGGATGGTGCAAGCTTGCACCACCTCCCTTCCCGCACTTGTTCTTCTCACAAGCAACCGCGTCCCTACATGTCTTGACCTTCTTCATGAGAAATGAAGCTTCCTCGTCATCTCCTGTTCTCGATGTATCCCTCCTAGATACAACAGCTCCATCACTAGTGTGTGGGAGCTTCATCTCCACATGTCGAGTACTCACCTCCACGTTTGCTCATTGTCGATCCTGATCATTCCCTTTGGACGTACCCGTACCCTGGGAAATGAGCACCTCCTGTGCTCTGAGCATCTTCGGTATCTTGCCTCCTGCAAGATCATTGGTGGTGTGATTCGTCACCTCTCCACCCCATGGATGTTCAACACCTTGTCCATGTTGTATTTCCCTCTTGAGCGGTGCATCATCTTCTCGTGCACGAATGTTCTCCCATCCACGGCTTCGGTTGTGTGACTCCAGCACACATTTTGGTGCTCAACATTCACCTTTGCACTCATGTGCATCCTCGGTCGAGCTTTAGCGCCTCCAAAGCTCTTTGTTGTGGAGTTCCCTCTCTCCACCGAATTCGAACCTCCAGCTCGAAGTGTCGTGAGGCGTACCTTGCGCATAGCATCGATTGCTCCCAAGCATACCTTACATTCTTCTTCCTCCTTGGTCATACGAAGAGAGTTCAGCTTCTCCTTCTTTGGGCACTCCCATGCCTGATGCGGTCTGTCGCATATGAAGCATCTCTTGCTCTTGGGTTGCTCCCTCTTCTTGGAGTACTCTCGTTCTTGCATAGGTGGATCATGGGCAACGCCTTTGCCCCTATCCTTCGACCGTGCCTTTAGCTTGCTGGTTAACTCCTTCTCTTCAGCATTGTATCCTGGTTGGGTATCGTAGTCGACCAATGCATCCGTCACCATGATCGCTAAATTAAGGTCCTTCACACCCTGCCTCCGCAGTTCTACTTGCGCCCAGCTTTGCAACCCGATCATGAAATTGAACAGCTTGTCCTCCTCTAACATTCCCTTGATGTCAAACAACAAAGACGTGAACTGATTTACATACTCAAAAACAGTGTCGGTTTGCTTCCGACGTTGAAGAGCTTCCCGTGCGACCCACACAATATTCTTCGGCAGGAACTATGCCTTCAGTTCTGTGATAAGATCATCCCAACAAGATATCCTTGGTCTTGCCTCGTCTACTGCATGTCTCCTCCACCATAACATGGCATCGCTCAACATGTACATCGATGCCAAGTCGACCTTCTCGGCTTCCCTTATCTTGGTTGCCTCGAAGTAAACTTCCATGTCCCATAGGAAGTTCTCCAAATCCTTATCACTCTGTGTACCTGTGAAGGGTTTGGGTTCGGGTACCTTGCATCGTTGTACCTCTGTGGAGCTCCCGCTATTCACCATCACTTTCTTGATGAGAAAAGATATCACTACGTAGATTCTCCATCATCGTGTTGAACACCTCCAGTTTGTCCTCCAAGGACTTGATCTGCTCCGCTGAGCGTTGGTCTCGTCCTCAACATCTGATCCTTTTGAAGAACGATCTTCCAAGACGGTGATCCGGTGGACGTGAGTCCCAATGGTGGACTTCACTTCTGCCATCGTTTGCTCCAGTGTTGCCATGCGTTCGGTGATGCCCACCATCTTCGCTTTATTGATTGAAGATATACTTGCACCGACAAGTATCCTTTGCTCCCACGATCGACTACACCAACAATCGCTCGTAGCTTTGCCCGCTTTCTTGGCACCAATCAAGCTCTGATACCAATTCATTACAATTAATGGTATCGTCTTCAAGCTTTAATACCAATTGTCACAGGGTCAAAATACTGCTATCGATTTCGACCTGTGCGGCATTAGCTAACACGTAGCTAACTATCCTTCTCGAGTAGAAAGGTCACAGACGCGCTCTAACTCTTCTCATACTCCTACTTGCTTACGTACCGATGCCCCAAGCATAAACACAAACTCTTGGCACTCAAGAACACTCCCAAGAACACACTCAAGAATGCTCGAGAATACAATCACATGACCACACACACACGGGCACAAAGCTCTTCTTTATTAAAAGGGGAACTTGCTCTGGAGTAGGGTGACACTTACACTTTCTCTCATGTACTCTTTGTATTTACAAATGAGCCACCACCCCTCCTTATATGCAAGAAGACTCAAGGAAGCCCAAGGGATACTCATTATCACATTTACAATAATGACAATAAAGATACAAGAGACCCTTCGAGTTCTTCAGCAAACCTTCACATTCCGTAGCAACTCTTCGTCTTCCTATCTCTTTGACTCCCTCATTGTCCTTTCATTTTCTCGTATGGTTGACACCACATAAACCGTCCAGTCATCAGCATACTCGCACTCCAATGCCTTGTTGATGCAACTTTGCTGTAATTCACCGAGTGCCACCAAACACTCAGTCTAGTGCCAAAGGGAACCCGTGGCCTCCAGACTCGTGCGACAAGCCCTTCCTTAGCGTTTTGTATGATAAGGGGAAGTTCTCCAGAACTTCGCTATCATGGCCTCCAGGCCACTCTCGTACGTGTTCTATCGAGCATGCTCGATAATGCTCGTACTCAGCATCTGCAATGCTCCATGACTCTTTGGATCACCATGCATCAATACCGATACCATGTGCCTTTGTGCGTACACCTATGTGACTGTACGCATTGCTCCTCTATGTGTATTGCTTCACTGCATACCACCCTTCTACATTCGTATACGTATCCGCTGCGTGCATCCACCGTCATGTCTTGCATTACTATCTGTACTCGCTTGTGCTCGCACTGCTACAAGATCCACATCACTCTGCTACCGAGCTAGTGTCATGTGTAATGCTTCTCCTTTGTTACGTACGGTTGAGCCTCCATACTCTCATGGATAACCTCTGTAATACCTTTGAATCTCTAGACTTCTCCTGAAGTCATCTTCATCGATCATTCTCGAGCATCCGCTACTGTGTCTGCACGATCATTCTCAATCATAGATTTTGGAGGTGTGACATTATGACTCTAAGGCATGAAGAATACCTTAGGGTTAGGGTGGCCTCCGTAGGCATGCAGTAGAGCATAATGCCTCCTAACTAAGTTCCCAACACGTCCACTAGCTTATCCTAACATATGTAGTAGTAGTTCTAAATTGTGATTAAATGTCGATGATTGTTGATTTCTATCTCACGATCTTTTCATCGCCAAGACCTACTGGTAGCATAGTAACCAAAACTCAAGAACAGTACCAAACTCAACTATAACAAAACTCAACTATAGCTAAGTTCAACAGTAACCAACTCAATTGTAACTGACAACGATCTTTTCTTCGCCGAGACCTACTGGAAAAATAGTAACCAAAACTCAAGAATAGTACCAAACTCAACTATAACAAAACTCAACTCCAACTGACAATGATCTCTTCTTCGTCTGAACCTACCAGCGAAACAATAACCAAAAACTCAGGCGGTGAGGAAGCCTCCTAAGATATTCTTCCATCTCACCCTCCCAGTGGAAGTGCTGTCCAGGAGAGGGCTAGGCACACTCCCAATCTACTCCCTTGAGATGGTTGGGAAGGACTTTTCGGACTAAGTCACTCCAGAAAACTGGCCCGACTGGTACGAGCAAAAAGAGCACTAAAACCCAATTTAGGCACCCTACTGAAACAGGGACAATGGAACTGGTCAAAAACCTAGATCCCAACGAAGCGTAAAACATTGCAAGCTCGCGTGAAAAACTATAAAAATACTGGGATCCTAAGCCGCGCTCTAGGTGGTCGCTGCCCTAACTGGTATCATTGATTCACCATCACTTACTAGATTCATCATTCTTTCTCGATCTCTATTGTGGTTAATTTTACAGATCTAAACATCTGATCAACAATCTTATTAATAGTGATCAATAGTTAGTAGTGTATAACTAAAGGATGATTTTATGAGAATGATCAGTCCTTATAGTCTCATATTATCATTTTTGCAATCATAAGATTATAAGCCACTCATTGGACTTGGATCTTAGTTCAATTCTTTGCCAGATTACCCAACTCTTTTCAACTTATGAGATTTAAAGATACTTACTAGATTTGAATTAAGTTTAAGTCTATGATCTAATTCCTGTAAAATATCTAATTCTTTTCATCATGCAAAGCATGAATATCATAATCTACTGATTGGTCTAAATCAAGATCAATTCCATATAATTTCCTTATTCTTCCATCCTTTAAAACATAATTCTTGTATCTTAAACCTTACTTTGAAATAAGAATCAAATTCTTCCCAAAATCTTAATCTTTCTATTTTCTAAAACAAGATTCTATAGCCTAATTAGTCTTATATAATTTGTATCAATCTTATGCAAAAATACCTCACTATTCATCATTTTACCCATAAAATCTGGAGTAATAATAGATCTTGAAATTGAACTTAATTGTGTGTTATTTATCCTCAATGTCTTATCCTTTAAATCTTAAAATCTATAGCAAATATTTGTCTGAATTTAATATCAAATTCATGCTAAATCATCCCCAAACCTCTCAAATTTCATGCATGAATATCTGAAGCTAATTAGTTTAAGATTAGACTCAACTTGCATGCTAAATTCATCCTTAAATCTTCATTTTTCACGTATAAATTAGTTGTTAATTAGTAATCTAAATTTGTCTTAATTGCAAACAAATACCCTTAATTTTTCCTTAATTAACTTGAAATCAGTAGTTATTCAATGTTCTAAAATTGGACTCGAATCACATGCAATTAACCCCCAATTCTTCACATTTTTGGACATGAGATTAGTATATAAACAGTGGTATGATTTCAAACTAAATGCATACTAAACATCTCTAATTTCTCATCTTTTAAGTATACAAAAATTGTAGAATATAATGGCCTTAATTTAGATCTAAATGCATGCTAAACACCACAACTTACTCATCCTTTGAAATAAACGAATTGTAACTTATGATGATTTGAATTTATATTAAATGCATGCAAATTCTTATTTTTTTTAAACATAAAAAAATAGAGCATATGGTGATCTGAACCAATCGCTATTAGCATGCAATTCATCATAAATTCTTTAATTTTTCAAGATGAAAACAATGGTTAATTTAGGGATTTTGAACTTGAGTCATTTACATGCAATAATTTCTCCAACATCAGCAGGAGTAGATAAAATGGAAGATGGCAGTAGCAGCTAGGAGGTGGAGGGAAACAACTACTTAGGACTGCAGGGAGCAGCAACAATTGCATGCCTCCAGAGCTGCTTGCAGCAGCTTGTAGTTGCTGGAGGAAGAAGCAGCATCTCTTGGAACAATTGTTGTAGCAGCAGCAGGAGGAAAAAGGGCCCTCAGTTGGAACTTAACAGCAGATGCTGCTCAATTAGAGCAGCAGAGAGTTGTTGATTGGTGTCATAGCAGACCAAGGAGAGGAGAGTTAAGGCAGGAGGCCTTCTAGCAGCTACAGGGAGCAAGGAGGAGGGTTGAGGGTAGGTGGAGCATGGGTTAGGGCTGATCCGACCCAGCCCGCTTCCCGGCCCGCTCAAGCCCGACCCAAGCCCAAGCCCACTTTCTAAATGGACAGGCTTGAGCCACCATTTTGGCCCATTTATCAAATCGGGCTGAGCTCAGGCTTGAGCATGCCCGAACCCGAAGCCCACGGGACAGGCCGGTTTAAGGTTCGAATCCAGGCCCGATCCGTCCCCTCATTTTAAAACCCTACCTAACCTTTTTGGCCATACTCGCAGGGGAGGGTACAACATATGATCCACTCACCCAATGAGATGGAGATGATCACACAACTCAGTTTAAGGTGCTCACGACCAATCCTAACCGATCATTATGCTTCGTTTATACTTTGCTCAAATCAGATGATTCCAGGCGAATCTCAATCATTCGTCATTTTCAATCTTTGGACATGTCTTAGAAGCTTCGCCGGAGGCTTTTATGCAGAATGAACATCGAATCAATTCTGGAGATAAAGGATGGGAGGACCTGGAGGTCCGGTTAACTTTTCTTGCAAATAAGCTCAAATGCTCCTTGATCCAGTTTAAATTCTAGCAGGTTGGCTCATATAATGATGTCATAGCAACACATACTCCTCATTTTTTTACCCAACAAATGGCTTAGGATTGATGATCAAAGGGCTATAATGGTGGTACTATGGAGCTCAAATGCTCGGATCAAAGCTTCATCCTTCGTTCTAGGTCTTATAATGGTTGTAAGTATGTAAGATAGGCAATAGCTCAACTTTTGTGGGATTCTCGGGTCGGCCCGGCCCATCATGTGTCAGACTGGGCTCAGGCTCGGGCTCGGTTGCTGAAATATGAGCGAGCTTGGGCCCAACCCGTAGGCCCGATTTCCTAAATGGGTCTAGACTGGACTAGGTTGGGCCCAACTCAAGCCCAGCCCATGCTTCACCCTAGTTGGGGGCTGATCCAGAGCTGCTGGACAACATCAACAATTGGAGAATCAACATCATCTCTAGAGGAAAAAGAGGGGTTGGTTCTCCCTCGTTGAAGAGAAATAGAGAGAGAAGAATTGAGGAAAAGTGAAAAGAATGAGAGGAGTTGATATTAATAAGGAGATGGATTGTCTCTTGTATTGCTAAGTGGAATAAGAAAGAGAAACCAAGTGAGGCTACTATCTGCTGCTGAATTTTGGAAATTAATAAATTTATTTTATTTTATTTCTAAAACCATTCTCTCTTTTATTTGAATAACAAAGTCATCCGCATTTGCACCTCGAATCTCTGATTCTGATGTACAATATCTCATTTCAATCGTCTATGCATGGTGATCAAATGATATAAATTTCATATTTTTTTTAATCTAAGATGGACACAGAAATTGATAAAATACAGTCTTGATTTTTGATCAACTTTTTGTGATTTAAATATCAAATGACCTACAAGTAACAAACGATCAATTTCGTTGGTCTCATTTCCTCGAGACGAATTTTATGATGGTCTCGGATTATTTTTACGGTTTCCAATTGCGTTACAGCTTTTCCGATGACACGCATTACGATGAAATTGATTTTTGATTGATTAATCCCAAACGAATTTTAATTTACAATCTCTGAATTGAATTAGATCATTTAGTATTGATCGATTGTTTTATTAGATCAAATGGACCTTAATCAGGTAGGGTTCGGGTTATTCAGATCTGGATGTCACAGATTTAACGAAATTGCCCTGTATTTCAACGGTTAAAAATAGTCATTGGTGGTTTTCTCTCCTATGTAACCTCCTACATAGTGAGGGGTAGAGACCACAATTGGAAATGGGATTTTTTAGCAAAAAATACTTGGATAATCTACGGTTGCAAAAGGAACAAATGTTGTATTTTTCATGATGTTGCAAAATGTTGTATTACATATGTTTACGATTGTAGCAGAAAATGCGGCCGCGTTCCTTGGAATCATCATCTAGTATGCATTGCCTTTGCGGTGTCGAAGTCGTTTTGAAGACCCCGACAAGCCATGGAGCAAAGGAGCACGATTCTTAACATGCCCCTTCAAAACTTGTGGATGAATCTTCATCTCATTGTGCCTCCGGGAAAAGAGAAATGGAACAATCTTCTGCGAATGATCGGAGCACGACCTCCATCAAGAAATCTCCACTTATAGAAGATAATGTTAACTTTGTATTGTTTAAGCTTTCAGCAACAATGATATGGCTGGAAGCAATATCAATTTGTTTGATATTCATAGCCGCATTAATCACGTACATGGTTTTCAAATGATATATCACAACAAGCACAGAAACCCCATGTATACATGATAAAGTGGTGATTGTTCACGTAAGGATCCAAGACTAAATAGTTAACACAATTAACACATAGTACATGTAAGGATTGTTCATGTACAGAACCAAAAAAACACATATAGCAAGTAACTTATGCATCCATTGTTAGACAAAAATCCATATTAGCTTGTACGGGAAGCGCTCAAAAATTCGACAAAAATCTTCTAGTTCGCTCTCTAGACTTTTCTTACAATGAGAAATAAGAATACCATTCAACACTGGCAAGATCCAAGATTTAGTGGTAAATAATTCTCCCAGTTGATTCCTAAGATTTGATGACAAGTATTGTGCCTCAAACACAAGGAGCCCTTTGCTTGCCATGGAACGACTTCTGCACTATTGACGATGATTTCGAACCAACAAGTGTAATCCGGGTTCGTTCCTATTAAGATTTGCTTTCCCAACAAGTAACTTTCGCTACTGCGCCCTCGTACCTTCTTGAAGTAGCCCCCATACCAGACGCAAATGCTAAGAATCCATTCATGCCCTTCGAACCAGCCCATCCTAAATGCACATGCATGTTTCATTCCCATATGTTGAGCTTGATTTTAAGAAGAACTTTATACCTTCCCTTTTCGACTTCCTTCAGGTTTCTCAATGTGGAAGGAAGGGACTCGGCGATCGGATACATGGGCCTAGTGATGGGGGGCTGGTGAGGGGCATAATTGGGGCAAGGACTCTTCTTCTCCCTTGGATTGGAGAAGATGATGAAGAGTATGAGTCGAAGGCAGGAGGGATAGACTGACGATATAGAGGGTGGGACGAGGGCTAAACCTCAACCTCGTCGCAAGCATATCGTTCAGTGATTTGACCACTAGTTCCATCGAGCCCCTATATGTGGTGTGCGATTTGCGCCAACGAACCCCATCCACTCGATATCTACCTCGTAACTAGGGTGTGATAGGTGCCAACCCAACCCTAGTTAGGTGCTAACGCTCAACGTAACAGAGGGTTACACATGTGAACACCAACCATTACTCGGTGTTTCCCATGTAATTTGTGATTACACAGGATTCGTGGGGTAATTACGAAACTACTCGGAGTTATGGGTGAAATATCCCTAGAAATAAATCTACAAGTATTTTTATATATGAAAACAGATATACGAATATGGATCCAGATGTTTGCAAAGTGACATCCATATCCATATCAATTTTAAAATGAGTACGAATACATATGTCAAAATCTGTGTAAAACAGATACACTGACAGATTGGATACGACAATATCAATATCCATTTACATCCCTAATTACAAGGGTATAAAAATAAGGAAGTGCTCATAAATTAGGAGCCCATAAGCCAGTCTACGCGAGAAGGTGTTTCACATGCACACAGATCCTCATGAGTCACATACTTATACGCAAGGTGCTAGAGAAAACATGGGTACAATCTTATATTGTTAAATATAAGCTTTATACAGGTATAACAAGTAGAGTTCCTAAGAAAACTTGAGCAGCAGACGAATTGTGCATGTATAGGCTTCCTCCTACTTGCTTTGAGAGATATATGGAGGTAATCTTAATAACTGTAGTCATGGACTATCATGTGAGATCCCATTTCATAATCTTAACATTCCTTTCCTATTGCTTGATTGATTGTGTACATTATCGCTCATCCAATTTGTTCAAGTCTGAACATTTTGGAAATGAAAACCAATTTCCAGACATCATATGTATGAAGCACATTAATCCATGACACGAAAGACATCAATATAAAAATAACATGTATAATAACATTTAGGATTAATCCAGAAACACCCATGACCAAACAAATCAATCAACAATTATGGTACCATGTAAGAGCATCCTCGAAAGTTATCTATGTGAACAAAATCAAGATCAGAGAAGAAGGAACACTCACACACAAAGAGAAAGAGGAAGCATGCGAGAGAGAGAGAGAGAGAAAGAGAGAGAAATGTTCGTAACCCTAGGTCACGACTTAAAACATGTATTTAAGTCGTGGTAGAAGGTTACACATCATGACGAAAAAAAGGATGAATTACGACTTTGAAATTCAAATGGCGCACCCGGCGCGATGGGCACACATGTGACTGTGGCAGTCCAAAATCTCTTCTGGTTTGGTCTCAGACTGATTTTAGGACTTCCCATATATAAGCAATAAGACAATTTTCTTTCTCCCAGATCGTGGGACTAAAAAGCTCCCAGACATGGTTGCAACATTGAATTCTAAGAATTGAGATACATTAATACAACTTAATATTGACTATTAAGTTGTAACAAACATCCCAATTACTAAACCAATTCCAACCGATTTCACTATTGTATTGTTTAAATAATATTTTTGAATTCATTATTGGTCGGTTTGAGCTATATAAACGCACAAGTGATTTGGTATGTACAAAATGAAAGGTACATTATTTATATAATGAGTTTTTTTCCTTCTCTTCCATATAAACTTCATTGTTCTAGATGTATCCTCATTTTTGGCCAAATTTCTATTATTGATTATATATATAGGAGTGATCATGTGAGAGCAAAAAACTGTAAGAGCATGAGAGCAGTGATTCTAGACCCACTAAATTGTTCTCTCTCCTGGTTGAACATAGTGGTCCAGAATCACTGCTCCCATGCTCTCACAGGTTTTGGCTCTCATAGGATCACTCATATATATATATATATATATATATATATATATATATATATATATATATAAGGGAAACTTCCAATAAAGTGGACCTTTCCTGGATTCATGGAAAGCCGCATCAATTTAGGTTTTTTTCTATTTATTTTACAATTTCTAACCCTGTAAATTTAATAATAAATATTAACACAATATGTATATCACGAAAGATTTATGAAAATATTAGTATATTTGACAAAAATTATTTGTTACAATATGCATGATATATTTTACAAAACTATATGATCATCATTATTTTACAATGTGCAGTTTAAATTTACAAAATTATTACATAATTTATACATTTAGCAGTGGCTTTCTGAATTTCAGGAAAGACTCACCTCATTGGAAGACCTCCCCATATATATATATATATATATATATATATATATATATATATATATAGGATTTTTATCCAATGCGCACAGGGCTCATTAGCGTTTCAATGAGCACCCATTCTCGGCCATACACGTGTATTACTAATTAAGTTGTTCCCTATTTCGAAGGATGTTGTTTTTGGAAGGAGATTAATATGCAAAACGATTTAACAATAAGTGATATTCCAATTATATCGCGTCCTAAAAAATAGGAAGATCATTTTGGAAAGAAAATATTTGAATCGATGATTTCTTGCAGAAATTCGAGATCCAAATGCTCAGGTCAGTAATATATACACAATGAACAAGTAAGTGCTTGTTGTGAAGTCAGTAATATCCAAACAACGGTCAGTAATCTACATTCATTTTATTACATGGTGCAGATTTCAGTAATATATACACAATGGACAAGTAAGTGCTTGTTGTGAAGTCAGTAAAACCATATGATATGATCAGTAATTTCCATATATTTTATTACTTTGAACAGAATTTAGTAATTTAGATATGATACTCAAGTAATATATATACAGTTATCAAGTAAATTATTGTTTGTGTTCAGTAATGTATATATCTATGTCTTATACCACATGTTCAGTAATATGTGTACGATTCTCAAGTAATAGCTACTATGAGATCAGTAATAACAAAGTAGTGGTCAGTAAGTCATAGGCATTGCTCAAGTAATAACAAAGTAATGGTCAGTAAGTCATGGGCATTGCTCAAGTAAGAAAGTAACCATTTGTTAATGCAATGCACATTACATAGACATTGGTATTACTAACCACATGTTCAGTAATATGTGTGTGATTCTCAAGTAATAGCTACTATGAGATCAGTAATAACAAAGTAGTGGTCAGTAAGTCATGGGCATTGCTCCAGTAATAACAAAGTAATGGTCAGTAAGTCATGGACATTGCTCAAGTAAGAAAGTAACCATTTGTTAATGCAATGCACATTACATAGACAATGGTATTACTAACCATTTTTTATGTTATTACTGATCTCACTACACACATTTACTTGACCATTTTATACATATTACTGAATTCTGTATAATGTAACTATTTGGATGTAAATTACTGACCATTGTTCTTGATATTACTGATCTCACAATAAGCATTTACTTGACCCAATTATATTTATTACTATCATAGCATTCAGACCCTTAATCATCCGCGTGGAATCATTTATTTGAATCGTTTATTTCCAAAACCGTCTTCCAATTTTTAAGGACGTTATATAATAGGAAATATACGATTTTTTTAAATACGTGGTAGCCTATAATTAGAAATATAGGTATTACTAATACACGTGTATGGCCGAGAATGGGTGCTCATTGAAACGCTAATGAGCCATGTGCGTAGTGGATAAGCCCTCTATATATATATATATATATATATATATATATATATATATATATATATATATATATATATATATATATGGAGCACTTGAATTGAGGTGACACCTTTCCTTGATTATGGAAAGGATTCATCTTAAGCCGTTGGATGATGAGTGTATGAATGAGATTGAAACCACTAGCTAGTTTTCGTGCCAACTACCATTTCTAATATGGTGGTGGATTAAATTACTGCTAATTTGATAAATTACATGTCATTAATCATTATATATTTAGGTATACATCAAGTGATGTACATAATTTTTTATAAATATCTGATGAAATAAATATTCACGTTTTGAGATAACTGTTAACAATTTACAACGATTGAGATATTTTACAATTTCGTGTTATAAATTACAAACATATAACCATTGATATTCGCAAAAAGTCCAAATCTGACGAAAATTTGTATTTTTTGTAGATGTGTTTCCTAAAATATAAGGTGCTTTGATCATATACAAATAATTTGATATACGCATGGAAAAAAAATCCTAAAATGATGGGATTTTTATTACAACTATATTTCCTAATATATGAAGATTTTTGTATAGTCGTGTTTCCTAAAATATATGATGCTTTGATCACGTGCTAATCAATTAATATACACGTGGTGAATATTCCTTTTGTAAACTGTATTTGATTTATTTTGAAAATAATCATCCAACATTTTGTGGAAGTAATGTTTGTAAAATGTAACATTCTTTTTACCTCTATGACATTTGAAATAACCTAATTCCCTCTTAGACTCCGTAAACTTGCATCGTCTTTCCCCAAAGATCATGTCGTCATCTCTAACTTTATTGAAGTCAATTACTTGGACTAAACTTGAGTTAATCTACCCAAAGTAAATTAGATGGTAAATCTTCAATTTCCCTCTCTCCTTCCTCCCTCTCCGCAACACCATCAGCAAGGGATCTTGTCAAGGAGGCGAAGAGGGAGAACACTGCGACAGCTTGCTGCTCTCGCCTCTGTTGCGAGAGGCGGTCGTAGAAGTCGGAACCTGGCGGCGAGGGTAGGTAGAACTCCTCCCAGTTCCAGGCGGAGGACGTCTGCGTCACAAACTTACCAACTGCTGCGTGCCCCAAGATCTCCCTCCACAGTGTGTACGACGGCCACACGAGGCCCCTCTCCTTTGTCCTCTCCACGAACCCATCAAGCAACACGTCGTGCATAACAACATCTCGCAGCCTCTCAGATTCGCCCTCCTTTGGCAGAGCTCGAACGACCCATAAGAATCTATGGCCATTCCGTTCCAACCCAACTGCTATCTCCCTCGCATGAACCTCCGTGAAGCTTATATTACTCCTGAAACAGAGGAACACCACTGATCCCTTCGGTTGCTTGTCCAACCAACCGATGCACTCATGATTTGGCTCAGACTTTAGTGAGAGCAGCAATCTGATGTTGGACATTGGAATGATGGGCTGCTCCGGGAGATAGAGATTCTCTTCGAATGCCCTGACAGGACTACATTGTAGCCCATCGAAGCTGTTCACTACGAACCCTCTGGCCTTCCGGAGGCAAAGCACGATGTCGACGTATGCCTGATTCCCGAAGGAGAAAACATCCGGGAAGGGAAAAAAATGGGAGCTCTGCCGAGAACCCGGGAATGGGTACGGTCTCCCCTTCCATCTCGACGGTCGTCTTGCCAATGGATATCCAATGTTCCATATAAGTTGAGTAGCATAGTAGTAGGTCGAGGGCCGCAGCGCCGAAGGTGTAGAATACGTAAGGAGGGATACCCAACTCGAGTCCAAGCTGGAAGTCGAGGACGAGTGCAACGACATGTGAGGAGGAGTGGAGGTTTTGGAGGGCAGATCTGACGTGGGGTATGTTGGGGTCGAAGAGGGTTACAAAGGTGGTCTGAGGAGGAGGGGTGACAGGGGGGAGGTAGAGGAAGGAGAGGTCAGGGAGGGAGGTGGAGGAGAGGAACGAGGAGAGTTGTGGGTTGGGGACGAACGGGGTGAGGATGATGACAGTCATGGTGCGGTTGTGAGGAGGGGAGAGGCGGAAGAAGAGCTTGGCGAGCTCGACGGTGGAGGCGAGGTGACACGAACACCAGATGCTGCTTCTGTTGTTCCATTCTCCTCTTCTTTCACGGATGCAAGAGGGACAAGTATACATATTAGGGATTTTTTGGGTTTTGGATGAGGAAAGGGAGACGAGGAAGAGGCTGAGAGGGAGTGATACTTATAGTAAATTTGATAAATAAAATAGATCTAATGTAAAAGAAGATAACAGAATCTGATTAGTTTTAATGGGTAAATGGATGGGGGTTGACCACATGATCTGTACGGTAAATGTTAACAAGTTTACGAGGTTGAGGGGGAAATTAGGTTGTTTCAAAGGCCGTGGAGGTAATTTTAAAAGATTATAGGGTCTACCGAGTAAAAATCCCTTTTTCTAAACTACATTTGATTTATTTTGAAAATTGTTGTAGTATGTTTTGAGAACATTCTATTAGAGCTATGTTTATAAACTGTGATACTTTTTCGTAAATTTTGTTTCTTTTTTGTAAAATTCATGTAACTTTTGTAAAATAGATTGCTTATTATTAATGTATAAATTATTTTATATGTCCATCCAACGTGTTTCTCATATCGTGGATCCATCGAAATTTGTCATCCATTGTAAAGTTTGTGTAGATTTTGTAAACCACTTTGTTACTGCCACAGAAGAGGTTTAGTGAAAGCCTAATATTACATGTTTTTCACTAGTCTGGAGAATATAGAAAACCTTAGCACCCATTGGTTAGTTAATTTATGACGAAAAATTAACTATTTAACAGGGGTGTTTAAAAATATCCGGGCCAATGGTTACCCGGCTTGACCCGTTCATTTTGACCATAAACCCTCGGGTACCCGTTTATAAATGATGGGGCGGGTCCCCGTTATGCCATGACCCGCGCCCCATATAAGAAACCCAACGGGTACCCACGGGTACCCGTTTGGAAGCGGATTCACAAAAATGCAAATGGTTAGATACAAATACCAACGTAGATGTTACATTATTCTTATCTATTTTAAAATATAGATATGGATGCGAATACAAATATCGGTGAATATGGAAAATATTGCCAAATCATTAAAAATGATTACCGGTATGAAATGAATGCAAGTTAGATAAGAAAAATAACAGAATCAATATTGTATAGATAAGATTAAATTTATATAAATGGGAGGGCTCATATATGTATCCATTTTGAAATCAAAATATACACATGGACATCGAAATTTAAATTAACATATATGACAATGAATCGGATATGATCCAAATCGATATACATACATCGTGACATCCAAACATGATGATAATGCATACAATTGGATATGAATTGTATCGCATAAGCATACACACACGTACACGCACACATCCACCCAGACGCGCACGTGCGCTCGTGCCCATGCCCATACCCACGTGCACGCGCGCCCACGTGCACACACACACACGTGCATCGCGATAACCAAATGTGGTGATAATTAATAAAACCATTTACGAATAGGAATATATATTTATATATCATTTGTCATGTTGTCCTCCGATTATATATATATATATGTATATGTATTTACATCTCGTTTATTCGTATTTGGTTCATTATGAGGATGAACCTACATGAATGTGTCATTATTGGATTCGTATTCGATTGTATTCCTTCCAATTTGATATATGCAGAGTTTAGATTATCCACAGTTTTTAAATATCCTCATTGGTTTATTTATTTATGTTTATATATCCCTATCTGCATTCCGTACTATTTAGATTTTCGTTTCCCGCCATTATCATTATAGATATGGTATATATACGGATATACATGGTTGAACATATTGTTTACATTGTTATACATATCACATTTCACTAAAAGTATCTCTCTTTATCCCTACGGGTACCCATGGGTACCCGCAGGTAGCCAACATCCATTGGCATTAACCAGGTACCTGTTACAATAGGGTACTCATTGGAATGGGGCGGGTCGACCGGTGACCCAATACCAATAGGACGGGACAGGTCACGATCAAATGGGCCGGGTACCAGCCCCATGGACACCCCTACTATTTAATATTGCATATCTGTGGAAATATCAAGTGTTGGCACAATCAATAAGCAACTACTTTTCGCATCCCTGGTATGAAATCAGAATACCGTATAATGGCCTAAAATCTTATGCAGACTAATACATTTTCCCCATGATATGGAAATTGACACTTTATTTATAAAGTCCTCAGAAGTAACTTCAAAAACAAATATAATGACTTGGTTAGACGAGGAGCAAAAAATTTATAATGAAATTGACACTTTATTTAGACTTGAAGTTTGACATAATGGCCAAAGTATACATCACTATCTTATCATCATATGATAAACTTTGCAGCATTCGTCTTTCCAATATACAATCAATGAACAAAACCATGGTTAAATGAACTTGGTTAGACGAGGAGGATCTTGCGAAAATGTAGCCAAATTGGTCATATGAAGACTAATTAGACGGCAACTCTCTTGTACTTGTTACCTTCACTTTACTGGATCTACTTCTGCTAAGTGGCATACTACGGAAGCGGCTGAAGCGGCGTTGGCCCTCAGGGGAGTCATTTGCAGAGGGCTTAGTGGAGCCTGTCCTCTGCAAACGTTTGGAAAGCATGTAAGTGTCAGACCTCTGACTGTTAAGTTTCATCCTTTCGTTCACGTCTTCCTCGTATTCCTCATCAGATCTCGCGGGCGACTCCGTAACCGAAGCCCCAATCTGTGATTAACATTATATAGGAGTCAGATCAGTGCGCATTACTTCCATATAATAACCGACAACTTATAAATCATCATGGAATTGTTGTATGAGAAAATGTTTCTCCACACCAGGGCAAACACCCATTCCAACATTCGACATCTTTGTTGTGATTTTGTGTGTGCTGTGTGCTGAGTGTTGGGCTGAGCACATAAGGTGTGAATATGACACATCTCTTGTTACATTGCATGGTAAAAAAATCATATACCTCCTCGTCATCATCAAACTCTTCGCCTGAATAACTTGAATCATTTTCATTATCATCAAATTGATCTTCTTCACTTTCTAATATTGCTGATTCCTCGACAAGCTGAAGAAACAAATATAATAAATACAAGGATACATACCATAGAACGAAGAAATAGAGAAAATCTCATCTTTTTGTTGACAGGGTTAATTAACACAACAAACAAAAAACTGAAACGAATTGTTGTTGAAGGTTCGGTAAATTATATCATGTACAATTGAATTTAAAGATATTGCTTCATTGTAGAGAACTAATGCAGTTGTAGAAGACTCGAAAACAGCATATTTAAAGTAATTCACAAACAAACTACTTGGTTATTTTTTGAAAGTAATATTTTATATAGCTATACAAAAGTAGGTTGATACTAACTCAAGACTAACGTAGCTAATTGTTAATCAAGATCAGGTTTGACAAAGGACGGAAAAATGCTCCAGTTAATCATGAAATTTTATAAAGAAAAATACTGATAACTGGTTGTTTTGTATACACATTGACTAAGAAGTAAAAGATGGAAGAAATGGTACATCATGTTGTAAATCAATCTTTAGAAAAGGATTATATTGTTTGAAGAAAGGCGGAAATGAGGCACCTACAACGCTGAATGATTAAATTCTCCGCATGAAGTTTCTGGTAATTAGGCAGCAATGCAAACAACCCTTCAGATGGAAGTTGATATATTTGCTGCTTTGTATAATATTGAGTTGCAAAGATGTCTTTGATAGAATGAAAAATAAAATGGTTGACTAAAAGATTTGATGTGGCCTGACTTTCGTTGTTTATTGGTCAGTTCTTATGTTTTCATTTTATTTATTTGTGTGTAAAACCAACGGATGTGTCCTTTAGGGAACAGTTATGCCATCTGCGAAGGGGCATGCCTCTTAGATGGAAATTGGCTCTTGATAGAAAGCGAACATTGTGCGTAATTAAAGGACCATTAACGAATGATAGGTTTCTTTTGCCTATTAAACCCTCCAATCTAGTCTTCCTTTCCTTTATTCTTCCCACCTCACGTAACTTGATGTGCTCCTCTTCATCACCTAACCCTACTTTCGTCTCTTCCCACCTCTTGAAAATTCTCCTCTGAAATTCAGATTGTGTCAAGATTAGGGGATAGAATTGTGTCTGAAAAGCAAAGGGAAAGAGGAATGCTTATTAGACCACCTCTATGATGCGAACTGAAAATAAGGGGAACAAGAGTACAGAAAAGATGGGGTGATTAGATTGAACGAGTAGATATATAACAAAGGATACATTATACAATTTGAAAATGATACCAGGACATACTGTGTAAATTAGGCAAACTACAAATCGAAGAATAAATGGAGAACTCCTGTGTCGAATCAAAGTGAACACATTTACATGTCACTAATTATGGATGACTTATTTCAAGTTCGAAAGTAAAAATAAGGTATCCAATAAATGCATGGGTATCAGGGATACAGCCATGAAGAATTTGAGATTGGGTGTCTAGATAACAATACAGCTTTAATAAATCACCTAGCCGCATGCTGTAACACATATCTAGAATTCGATGTGGTAAGTATTTGATTGTCTCTTGTGGAGCCTATGGCTTTGTTTGCTTGCAATATTTACCAAAGTTGAAGATGACCATCAGGACTTCTAGAATTTTCGGGAAAAACATTTCTAGAAATGATCAAAATTAATATATGTTTTACATAGCTAGCTTAGTTGATGGAATGAAGAAAGTGATGATCATTCTAACAACAAGAAAAATGATCAAAGGTAATTGTGGTTAATTTTAGTCATTGTTTATAACCATTTACATTTTTGTATAAAGCTATTAGCAAGAAACTTTGACTAGAATTTATTGAATTCATTAGAAGCAATTATGAGAGTGGGCCTACCTCCTTTTCATGCCCATTAGGATGTGTTGGAGAACTTGTTGACGAGGAACATCTGGAGGAGTCCTCATCTGGATCGCCTTTAGAGCTATTACTGCTTCTTGCATAACTTGTACCTTCATTATTATTGGGCCATGATCCGATCCCAAAATTACCGAATTGTATATTAACCGGTGCAACCTCACTGACATTAATAGGTCCGTATATTGGGCTCCCAACTGTCATACTTTTGTCTTTGGAAGAGTTGTCCGACAATAAGAAAGGCCACGCTTTAGTAATAGCTCCACTATCATTTACAACAGCCATATAGCGTCTTAAAGAGCCCTGCCTTTGGATTATCCTGAACATCCCTTTGGAACCAATATGATTTGAATCACATTGTTTGCAATATTCATCATTTATCATTTTGGCTGTATTCGTGCCCATGTCATAAAATGGAGTCCCAGTGTGGCGCTTTCTCAGGCAGCTGAATATGGTTGAATGTATAGAAGCCACACTACGATCAACATTGGTATTGTTTACCTTAGGAACCAAGTGTTTTTCTGCACGCTTACAGAGATAGTCCTGTATAGTGCGTATGTTCTTTATATACTTTACATACTTGTTTTTCGATGGATCTAGAGTCATATACTTGGCACGGACAGCAAATCTTTCCAAGTGCTTCTCCTCATTGGATATATATATTAGAAATGGAATGACAGAAGGATGCTTCTTCATGAGACCCATCTGAAATATGGAGTAGAAGATATCAAAATTAGAGGTTAGGACATAAGAAAAAAGACAAAAAAGAACGTGTAATCAACTAAACTGGGAACATCTGTTCTTGCACCGTTTCGATTACCATGAATAAGCAGTTTATGCTGGTCTAAAATCAGAAACTTAAGAAGCCTATCAAGTCCAAGTTTCAATAATATAATATACAAGGAAATTAATAGTAATAATAATAATAATAAAAGAAGGAATTACCACAAAATTTAGACTGAGATGTACTCCTTCAACCACCACTGATTCTCTTCTTTCCTCCCAAGTTGTAATCAGGTGGTCTAGCCTGTCAATTACCATTTCACTTTGAGCTTTATATCCCTCAACAGCAAGCTCTTTTTCACTAATTTGGTCAGTGGCTCGAGAAGATCGGTCCTCTTCTGGTATCACTGGTTCATCAGGAAAAAGTTGACCGGTTGCCTGTGACGAAGACAACTTTTTGTCCTTCCTCGCCTTTGCTTTTGCTAGGGCTTTTGGATCTAAGTACTCTCCAGCGTGATATGTAGATGCCCACAGCAATGGATTTTCTTTCTCATTTGCGAAACTCCTCATCATATGACGAACTGAATCTGTTGAAATAACTGTAGTGATACCCAGTCTGCTCGCCTGTTTATAAATGTAAATATTGTTATACTATTGTGATGAGGTTGCATGTACTTGTATAATGAGATAATAATTTTTTTCTAAAATAAATGAGAGCATCAAAACAACCTACCATCAAAATTGCCTATGATAACATTTTCTTAGTTTTCAAGAGTAGATACAAATACAACCATACCTGTAATTTCACGAGATTTCTATAAGGAAAACTTGAAACAGATCGAAAAATAAGGTACTTAAAAGTTAATTTGGATTCAAAAACCAACTCATCATTCAATAAAATAAGGACGATGAGAAAACTTCCGTTTTCCAGACATCTTTGTTCCCAAGTAAAAAAACGGGTTTTCTACCAATCGTTGCACCACGTGTCAGTTAGGGCAAGGTGCGGATTTTATTGCATGTTATTCCGGAGATTATTTCTTCTAGGGTTTTGCGTGAATCACACACCAATCTATTACATAGTGGATCTCTCTTTGCCCTTGCATAATATGAAGATAGAACTACAATATGGTGCCAAATTCATAGAAAACCAAATAATTGATATGCTTCAGTTGGTTTCAGATTTTGGGCATACATGGTTGTTATAGCATCCTCCACAACCATTTACCTGGCACTGCAACACATACATTTAAGCTGTTGTCATTTCAATTTTATTTTGTTATCCATGCTATGAAGGAGCTCTTTAATGGTGCAAACTTGCCCTGAAATCTCCAAGCACCATTATGCATGGATGAACAATTCTATAACCATTAGATCCTTGTCTCCATATGAGAAGCCATGTCCCCAATTTGCCCCACAATGTTGCTTTGCGACCCATGCCGTCGAACTGCAATGTGGTTTTTGTTTTGAGACTGCATTGGTTTTTGCTCTTGTGTTTTATATGCAACATACTAATCATGTCAAATCCCAGATACATTTAGATATTATTGCTTTAGCTGAAAAATAAAAATGGTTTGAAGTGTAACTATAGAAATTCATGCTATATGGAACTGAGTATTGTTGGACTATAGATTATAAAAGGAATAGGTTGTACGTAATTTAAAATGGACGGACTTACTGAGGTGGTGGATCAGAACCCTGATGAAATTATCACAGTATGGTTTTAGGCTTTTAGTAGAGGAATGAATTAGGAAACTCATCTAAAATGATTCAATCATGAGGAAAGAAGGCTGTGAATACCCCGTTTGAAGGCTCAAGAAGTGTGGAAATGAAATAACTAAGGAAGATCTGGCTTATCAGATTTAAGTGAGAGTATGATCTAACATCAAGATTTTTTGAACGTGACTATTAATCCAGATAGCTGACCCTACTTAATGTGGGAATAAGCTTGCTTTGGTTTTGACCTATCCATTTTAGAGAAAATAGTACTAAAGAATCATGAAATAATTTTTCCATTTAATTAAAGAAAATGCACAATTGATTATTAGCTAATGCAATCTAAAGTTATAAACTTGCAAGGAATTGTATGATTTAGACATACTTAATTGCATATGTAAAGAAGAATAATTTTGTATAATGTAAGTAGTACACCAAAAAATCATAGATTACCAGCAAAGAGGAAAGAGTTGACTTGCCACATCCGCTAGTGCCACAGAGCAAAACAGTCACAGATTCCTTCCTCTCACGAAGCCTTGAATAGGGAGTAAAAAGTCAGCAACAACTCATAACAAGTTACAACTCTCCTTTAGTTCTCTATCTTACAATGTAGTTTTAGAGATTTCAACATCTGACAAGCTTTTCCAAAGAGAAGAAAATGAAAGAAAAATAATATTTATGGACTCCAACATTCAATGATAGTTAGCAAAGATATGCTCTATTAGTCTGCATCCACCTCCATAATCTCACATGGTACTCTTGTATCCATATCTGTACTTGAAATGTTGATATCAAGATTTGTACGCAAAAGAACCCACTTAATGGTCTAGTAGTAGTACAATGTGTCTACCACACAAAAGACCAGGGTTCAAATCCCACTCTTGCAGGGGTTGCGTTAGGTAGTTGACGGCCAGCGTAAAAAATAGTCGAATCTTTCAACATGGATTTGAGCAAGAATCCATGTAGCCGACCCCTACTTATAGTGGGAGAAGGCTTAGTACATTTTATAGCTGAGTTTTTAAATTCATGGACTAGTGCACATGTTGGATTTCTACTTGTTTAATCTATCTTGCCCAAAAGTATGAAACGCGGCAATCACAAAGAAATTGTGAAATATCATGAAAATGTAAAATGTCAAGTTATTCCTTCTAGTTTTGGTGGTTTCTCCTTTTGTGAGTAACCATAACTTAGGTTTATTGTTGCGTTGGAGAAAGACCCTAAAAAATTGAACCCAAGTACCCAATCCTAGCGTCCTTACGAATGTTCTCCATATATAACCTCTGTTTCTTGATGATAAACTCATCCCTCTCCAACCAAATGGATCACAGGATGTCTCTATTGTTTCTATAGTTGTAGCAAGAATACAAACAAATAAGAATTTCCTACCCTTAAGCGACTAAGACATCATCCCAGTAGATGAATCAGTCCAATTAATAAATCACATAGATCAAACAATTCATGGGGAATGGCCTTCTCTCCAACCACTGATTTTCATTTTATAACACATACAATCTACTAAATGAATGTAAGGTCACAATGTTGAAGATATTCTGAGTCAATATATAAACATATTGAGATAGTTGGGATTGATTTCCACACACTTAAATTGTAAGAACATCGTCAATAATGTCAAAACAAATCTTTTATCATGGTAAAATCAACTTTTTATTATATCAGTAGAAGCTTATAGAAATCAGGACATGTTTACTCCATAATCATGTCCAATTGTATTGGCAGTGAAATTTTTTAAACAAATAGGATAATGTAGCACTAGCATGGTGGCTGTTTCTTTATCAAAATATCATGTATAAGCAGAGTTTGTTAGCAAACAGAGCTTTTGTCCAGCGTCCTATGAAATGGATAATGTTCAACATGTATATGTTGCAAAATAATACCTGCAGGCAAGAAGAATATCATCACGTTGACTTGGACCCACATAATGATATTTCTCGAGTGAGCTGCAAATTGTATCAATAAATCTTCTTCTACTCACTGTTACAGTGACAAGGTCTTTGTAAAGATCAAATGATGTTGTTTTACTTTTTGCACAAGGGCCTGTGTCCATTTTCTCTACCAAGTTTTTTGACCTAATGTCCTCAATGTTTTCAATAATAGTATTCAGTGACCGATCTCTGTTCGCAACAGGAAGTTCTTGAATTGTTATTCTCTCCAAGATGTCAAATACTCTTCTGCTAATCTAGAAACAAACAAAAAACAACAGAAACTCAAAACCAGTTACTATAGTTAAAAGGGAGTGGCTAACAACATTTTAAATATGAAGATAATGTTGGATATATATATATCAGAAATAAATGTTGAGATCTATAGAAATTTAGGAGCAATCTTAAGCAACACATTTTCTTCCTGACAGATAATATTACAACAAACTGAAACATGCTCCTTTGAAGTGTCAGCCTTTAATGGACCTCTAAGGATTTAATAAAATTTAACAAACCAATATGCAATTGGAGTTCCTAGAGCTTCAGAAAACCAAGAAAAAGAATGCCATTTTTGGGTTTGTTATTACAAAATACATAGTACAACACTACAACATAGCTCATGTTATCCGTTTAAATGCTATTCTTTTCTTCCTATACCTTGTTTCATCATGGCTATTTCACACCATATGAATCCTTCGAAATAAAGTCTTATGTAAAGATATTTAAAGAAATTTTGGATGTCCACGGTCCTTCGTTACAGTACAAGAAGCTAAGTGTCAACATGCCAACAGAAACTATGCAAACAAGTCAAGCATGGTATGTTACCTTGAAGGCATGATGCACCTTGCATCCCACCAGCTGCAAGACATTCTGAAGAGCAGATTTTGTGTACCAATAAGGCCTCTTTGGCCGGAAATCTCCATTTTTTGCGGTAAGCTCTTCTTCGTCAGTTACAATGGCGTAATATAGCCTCTGTACAGCCATCTATATCTCTTCAATGTTTTATAGTTATAGAATGCTGCGTATTAGCTGCAACCATCCAAGAAGGATAGAAATAAGAAAAAGCATACAGTTATCACAAATTTCATAACTACAGGGGCTAATCAATATGCCAACCATGAACAATTTTATTTTAATGTAACTGGCAGAAGTCGAGTGCAAATTAATCATTTTCCTTAAATCCAAAAACAATTAGAATATGAACACATTGGCAATCAATTCTAGAGGGGCTGAAGCAACCCACTTGTATATGAATCAAAAGAATGATAAATTTAGCATGTTTGGATAACTGCTTTGCTCAATAAGAAAGTACCGAATCAGAAGAACCTGTATCAAACCCTAGAACATCCCAAAGCACAGCCGAAAATTATCATCTAAAGAAGGGGAAAATCTATGCTCGTTGAAAAATTATAGGATGAACTCAGATTAAATTCACAATGACGCATAAAGAAATGCGCATGATAGACACAAGTAAGCAACAGAAGAACACAGCCAACATTTCTTCAATGCAAGGGAACAAGGGCGGTGCATAAATGTAAGAGCAAGCACAAGGAGATGCCTTTAACCAATATGGTACCTTTCAACAACGAATAAGATACTATGATTAGGAATACACATATGAAAAGGGGAATTCTGCATAAAATTCGATTCACCAATCAATAATTAAGAAAAGAAAAGGCACCCTGAGAGCATATTTTCACCACATACAATCCAAAAGGGGTCAAGAGACACGAAAAGCATGAGATGGGTCGACAAATCCGATGCAAGATCACCACGAATAAGCAAGAAATCTTCCACCTTTGGCTGATTTCTACCGACCCACCAAAAGCCCACAGAGAGCTAATGCTCCCTCCTTTCCTTTGCGTGGCAACAATCCCAAACGGAGAGGTGGTGGAAGGAGGGTGTGTGGGGGGGAGTGTCGATCATGTGAGGAGCACGTGAGGGCCGGGCCCCACGAGGGGTCATCATTGACGGGCGGGCATGAACGGAGGAGAGACGTCGGATCCACTTACGAGGAGAACGCGGCCGTAAGATGGGATCATGACCGGCAGTGGAAGGATCCAACGTTGGTGTGTAGCGTAAGACGCGGCAAAGCAGAGTGCGGAAAATGGTGGGACCCGCGCATCATCACCCCCCACTGGGAAAAGCAAACACGGGAACGGAAAGCCATATTTGGAGTTTCTTTTCCTTAAAAAGTTGAGACATATCTTACCATCTCATCCTACTTTTCCTTCTATTCAAAAATGAACAACTCATTATTTTCTCCCCACCTACCAAATTGACAATTATTATTTTTTTGGGTCAAAAATGGGCAATTAGTATGTACTAAAATAATATTCAAACTACTTGATCGGGAACAATCCCACAGAATAGCCATTAGTAGTAACTAAATTGTTAGATTCATCCGCACGTACCTCATAAGAAATCATATAACGGTAAACAAAAAATATTTTGGAATTTCAACTATCAAAATCACGAGTTAACAAGGAGATATGAAATGAAACTGAGAACTGAAATAAGCAAAACAATAATGATGATAGAACAATTACTGGAAACAACGATGCTCTTTGCGGGGTCACAGCGGAGGTTTACCAAGGGGTGCCGAGGGGGAGAGGGATTAGGCAAAGGCAGCGGGCTGCTGGAGATTGCAGCAAGGATGAGTACGGGCAACAGTGAGGGGGAAGGCAGCGTAGAGGCGCTGCGGATGACGATGGAGTTGCGGGGGAGCGCGATGGGGCTTTATGGTTGGGGTGGCCAGCGATGGTGGTTAGCGCGGGGAAGGTGGTGGTGGATGAGGAAAGGAGGGAGGTGACGGAGAAGAGCAGATTGCGGCGGTGGCGGCGGTGGCGGCGGTGGCGGCGGCCGTAGCGGATTCGCGGAAGGACAGGTTTGGGTTTGAGACTTTGAGCCTTTGAGGTGATCTCCTCGAAGAAAAAAGCAAACGAAACGTATAATTTTCAAATTTAAAAGTAAATTAGATAAAAGTCCCTGAACTTTATAAATGATATAAAAGTCTAATAATATGGTACCGGTCTTTAAGGTTTGTCTCAATATGATCCTTAACTATTGAAATTTAGTTGATCTTTTGGTCTTTTTGACCCATCCCCATATACCTATCACAAAATTGGAGATATCTATGAATAGAAAGTTTTATATTTCTTCAAATTTGAAGGCTTGTCTTTTGGTCGCGTCGACTTCCATATTAAAATAAAGCCACCAACAATCTTATTTTGACATAGATCGATCTTAACGGTTTCTCAAGATAAAAAGAGCCAGCTCCCCATAATGAGAGAGGTCTTCTGAGGTATGATGAGGTAAGACAAAACGTGGTGATTGTCATGCAACGTGCTAAGTTTAAAGAAGTGTGACAGGGTAGTGTCTATGATCAAGAACAGTGAAGTGAGTCAGCTTTGAGTGTAAGTGGAATTTATAGAGAGAAAAGAGTGAGTAGTTGTGTATTATACTATTCTAGAGAAAGTTGTATAGTATATATGTAAGTTTGTTTGATGTGAGTTCATTTAGAAGTATAGTTTTACAAAAGGTATCAGAACCATCTTCTCAAGATAGATCTTTTTAGAATGGAATTTTATCAGTTGTGCCCCTTTGAGATTTTTCAATATCAGTTATGCCCATCCCTTTTTCGGAATATTAGCCGCGCCCCTGATTTATTGTCGTTCTGTCACTTGTGCCCTTCCGTCAGTTTAGCTGTCAATGAGTTGAACTTAACCATGATTTATTCAAATTATGGTGTGGTTAAGTGGGACATAACTATGCAAATATCTCCCCTTCACCCCTAGCAGCCCCTCCCCATGAATACCAGTACCACCAACACCAGCACTTAGAGCACCACTTGGAACGTCAGGTTCCTCCACATCGTGTTCGTTATCAGCAGCTCCCTGCATCCCACCAACGACTTCTTCGTCAAATTGTCTGTGAGTCTCTCCATCGCCAACGCTAATGTTCCCAACATGTTTTGACTTGAAGGGTAATTTGAATGGGTATCTCCCTGTGTCATTATCAGTGACACATGCAAATGGTGGATACGGCTCAAGCACGAAGTGCTCGACTGAGGGTTATTTGAATGAAAGCTCTGGTCAACTGTGGTTGGACAATGGGTGGGTCTCCTCTTCTAATAGCTGGAGGAAGGAGGAGAAGCTCTTCCGGTCACGATTTAACCGAAGGTGGGAGGATTGCGAGAGGTAGAACTGAAAGTGGAAGAAGAGGGGCAGTGATGATAGTGGTGGTTAACAAACAGATGATTCCAAGAGAAAGAAGAGAGGGAGATGAGAAGAGTACAAAGTTTGACGATGAATAAGAGGCTACTGTGAAGGGAAAACTGCATGCAAGAAGAAATTTATTAAGAAGAAGATGGAGCACAAAGTGTCACCTAGAAGAGTGGAACGAAGGTGGATGGGTTCGCATGTGGGTGGTGCTCCGGTGAGCACAAGGTTGTCTCCTCCAACTATTGATGACGACCACGCATCTATGCAAGGATAGAGCCTCTGTAATATGGATTTAGATCCATGGATCGCACTTATCAAATAACTTAATCTCGTCGCCTCGAAGGCCTACTTCGCATGCTTTCATCGGAGAAGAAAGCCCGAAGCTAGGGGATCGGGTCGAAACAAATGGTGAGTCAAAGAAAAGAACCCAAAAAGGGAGGAGCGATAGAGGAGGGCCTGGAGGGGGATTGGTGGTGGAGGAGGGTCTGGAGGGGGACGTGCAATGGTGGAGGAGGGCTTGGAGGGAGAGGGGTGGTCGGAGGAGGAGGAAGGGCTGGAGGGTGAGAGGAGGGAGGAAGAAGAAGAAATGCAGAAGAAAAAGATATTTTTACCCTTCATTTTTTAATTAATTACCCTTGTATCCCCAAAGTTAACGGTCGTTTGAGATGAGGATAGACGGCAACTAACCCGAGGGCACAAGTAATCTTTGTGGAAGAAGTCAGGGATTGAACTGATATTCCAAAAAGGGATGGGTATATTTTTAGAAATATTAGTTATGTCCTTGCCTAGAAAAAGTGTAGTCGTATATGTAAAAAGTCAATCGGTAAGAGAAGATTATGCTTGCTTATTAAGTTATTTTTTAGCTAATATATGGGACGGTCCTGTCAAAACACATTTGAGACCACCGAATCAATTTATCAGAGGGCATATTTTCTTTGACAAAGTTAGGAAATATATTTTTGTTAAAATGATGGACATCCAATGCAGCGCCTAAAGCCAGACGCATCAGGATAAGGTCTGCATAGTCTCGATAGAACTTCATTGTTCATTAAAAGTGTGAAGCTCATGAAAATTGAGAAACTAAAGTGATCAACATGAACCATATCAAGTAAACAGTTACATTATTGCAACAACTTTAGGAAACTAGACATATGCCTTTTAAGTAATCAAAGAACTAAACTAGGTAGAAAGACAACATGTTATATCAAAGAGAGTGGATGATATGAAAATAACCATGAATGAATAAACATGTAGATCTGTAGATGATGAACCTGAATTTCACTTCTTTAATAATAAAGAATTGTAGTATAGGAGATGAAATGCGGTCAATCATAAATCACAATCTTTGAATGTTGTGGATATTTTTAACTTGGTAAGTATACCAAGGTCAAACATAGGGAACAATGACTTCTAGTTGCGTGGTTTTAAATTAATTTAAATAATTAATTAACTGCTTAGATAATTTCTGTGTCAGAAAATAAATAGAAATGTGAAGATGAAAATGCAATGTGAAGCCAACGAAAGTAAACAGAGGGAATAATGGAGTGCAGGATCTGTGATTTATAAGATCCAATCCTCAAATAATAAGTCACATATTCCTCTAAAGTTAGTCACCGATCGAAAGATATAACTCCACAAATGTATTTTATTAGAACTCAATCAACAGGCTAAATGATCAATATTACTCTAATAGGTTCAGATATCAATACAATATTCTCAAGAAATTTTAGCCTGATTTCCGTGTAATTTAGATAGATTTGTTTAATCTCCGGCAACAGTGCTAATTGATGAACCACAAATCTGCCTCTTTAATAACGTCATATTATCGTAATACATGAGACAAATTTGCATCATGCAAAATCCACACTTTCGAATATGTGGAAGTTATTTTACTTTGCAAGTATACCAAGGTCGAACACAGTGACATGAGACTCTTCATCTATTTATCGAAATTATTGATTAATTAATGAGTGAGTATTTTCTAGTCCTGAGTCTTCATGCAAATGTGATATGTAATGCAGATAAAACAATGAAAGACATGTGATTTTTATTTGATTTTTAGATGCAATTAAATGAGATGAAGTATGAACATAATGGATGATGAAATGCAATAGCACGCATGCAAGAGAATGTTATACAAATATGTCCTACAACTTAAAATAATTGAGCAAAAAATGAGGATTGATTTTAGTGACAAGTGGAGCATCAAAATTTAGGTCAAGCATATGTTAATGGAAAATATTTATAGAAAAAAGACACTATAGATTAACCAAAAATTAGCATATTTATTTAAGTTTCAATTCAATTAATAACATATGACATTAGGAAAACAAGGAAACGAGTGTCAAAATGAAACTGAAATCACTCAATTTGGACTTAATATGCTCAAGATATGCTAAATACAATGTAGGGGCATAAATATAATAAAAATGTGAGGAAAATAAAGATAAATAATGCAAATAGTCCCTAGAGGGACCCATTTACAAATAGAAAACCCTGGAGGGTCCCTGTGTAATTTTTTCTTTTGCGTGGAGGGACCTTTCTGCATATAATGAAACTTGGCACATTTATGCAAAAATCCCAAGCACGCATATGAGGGAATGCCTGAGGACCTCGTTGTAATTCTAGAAAAGTTTGAGAGTTCTTCTACAAATTACCCAGCTCCTCATGTGCAGGACACGCGAGAGGCTAGGCTCGGTGGAGATTCAGCTTCGAGAAGATGACGTGGTGAATACTGATGCTTCAGGCAGGTGGCTCGGATGCCCTGAGCCTGGAGGATAAGAGTGAAGGCTTGGACATAATCTCAACCATCAAATCTAGATGATCCAATGGCTAGGATGCGTGTCGTGGATGGACGGTTGATGGCACTGCAGATCTGATCCACGGTTGGTGTCCCTCTGACGCAGGTACCCTTGGATCGTGATCCAAGGGCTACTACTCCTTCTTCCTCTGTCGTGAGTGGCGGCGAGGGGACTTGGCTCCAACAAGCCTTGAATCCCTACGCCTTACTTGTGCAGCTTCTTGGAAGGTCGTAACAACTCGCTAGAGGGTTGGCGGAGGAGCTGGAGATGAGGCAGAGCTCCATCGTCGTCTAGAGACGCGGGACGAGGTGTGGTCATCAGAGGTGAGCTCGAGATTGAAGATGGGTCACAAGCTCCGACCATTGACGCGATATAGACCTGCAAATGTTATTAATATAGCCGAAGCGTGTTGTGGATGATTGTGGGGGAATGGCGGTCCAACGGAAGTGGAGGGACTGGGGACCGAGGCGTTCTTCTCCAGCGAGCAGGAGAAGAAGGGGAGTTGATGCGAGGAGGTTCTGAAGATGGGAGGAAGGCGATGCGAAAGTCAGCGAGGATGAAGGACATATGGTGAAACTGGTAGGATGGTCGGTGGTTGGTGAATTGAAGTATGTGTGATGGGGTAAATCGGAGAAAACTCAAGGACAAACAAAAATGGAGTTACCTGGACATCGAAGAGGAAGGAAGGGTGGAGGTAGTGGTCTGGGCTGAGGATCGAACGGGAGTCTCGGGTTGTCACTCGACTTGGGCTCGATGGTGCCTCGGGTAGCCGCTACATGGCCAGAGAGGCCATGGATCTCATCGAGGCAGGAGGTCGTCGTGGCCTCGACGAACTGCCCCTCCGTTGTCACCGGAGGGGCAGGGGAAGCTGGGCCAATGCCCGTGAATGGTAGATCAGGTGTACGAGAGGTGGATGATGCATTTTATAGGTGAAGGATCATGACTGTTATGGAGGTGATGGAGGTTTTTTGAATGACTGGAGTAAAGGCAGGGAGTGATGGGGAGGCTCATTGATGGAGGTGCAAGGATGGTTGAGGTAGAGGTTATGGAGAGGGGGCCTTAGGTCGAGGAGTGGTGGTTAGACAATGGAGCTAAAAAAGGAAGGGGGTGGGGTTGTCGAATGGCGTAACGCGTGTGGAAGGAGTGACTGGAGGAGTGATGAATCTGCATCCCGTCATCTTTATTCATTTATTTTAGCTTAAAATCCCTTATAAAACACATGTATATAATACTAACTCCATATTCTTACTAACTTGCATCTTTGTGTAAATATTGTACATAGATTGTTATTTTAACCTAAAATAAATAAAGAAATAAATAAAGGAAAAATAAAGGAAAAAAAGAAGATTGTATATATGTAATAGATACAGGCTGACCCGAACCCCAAGAGAAGGTCAAGACTTGACCTGATCGACCAGGAATAAAGTAGAGGGAGATAGGGTCATTAATCAGAAAATTTAAAAAATGTGTTGTAATATTTTTCTGTATATATTTTTAGACTTACACTATTTTATTTTGTATATAAATTGACCTCAAATTAAATAATTTTCAAAACAAAAGTTGTAAATAAAAATGTTCCCTAAATGATACAAATAATTGCAAAATAAGATCATGTACATAATAAAAGCAACCACACTTAGAAAAAAGCCGTAAAGCGATAATTGAAAGACCAATTCTGGCTCCATATGAACTCGAATTAAATCAAACTCACTTCCATTGTATTCAAATTTAAATATTTTTAAAATGGTTGTGATTTCATAATTTTTGGAGTTACAGTTGAAAAATCGGTTTTCTGGGGGGTTGTGCAATTTTACCATTTTTATTGTATTTATTATTTTATTTTTATTTTTTGTACATATTATATTTTTAATAATTGTAAATATTATTTATTATAATTTAAAGTAAATAAAAAATAATTAAAAAAATTGTATCAAAATATTTCCTTATTTGTAAATGTGTATAATGTGCATTATGTATATATGATATGCATAAAATTAACCTCCTTATATAAAAACCAAAAAAACTATTATATAACATTAATTAATTAAATTAATATAATTACGAATTTTTGATTTATTTATTTTTTTATTTGAAAACCTACCACGTATATAAGATTTGGTTTTATACCTTAAATAACCACCATTAAGGTTGCTAATTAATTTTTATAAATAAATTATTTTAATTATTTTATTTAATTATGAATTTCATTTTTAATTAATTAATTAATTTTATTTAATTAACCATTAAATACCTTCCTTTTTATAATTATTGTCCTTTTTTATTTTTCTTCTCCTTTTAATTGAGCTCCTCCTTCCTCATTTCCTCTTGATCAATCCTTTGAGAGAGGAGTCTATTCTCCAAGAGCGTTCTTGTCGTAGAGAGGTGCCTAGCCTCCGAGCCGCCCGGTGACAGCGAGCCGATCCTCGTCGAGGCCATCACAATGTTCATCTGCTTCCATTCGATGAGATCCATTTCATTGTATTTCAATCTTTTCATTATATAATTTTAGGATTAATTTACGTCCCTAATTTTATCATCATTTTTTAGCTCTCGGACATAGTAGTTAATTGGAGTTAATATTCATCCTCAATCAATCATAAGAAATTTTCTAATCCGATCCAACCCAAATTTTTCATCTCTCATTTTATCGATCTCTCCACATTCACGTTCTATCCCTCACGATCTCTCAACTCCGGCCATGTACGGTGGCCGGAGAATAGGATTCGATTCTTCCATTTCGTCGGATCCCCATTCACATCTTTTTCATTTTTTTATTATTTATTTAAATAAGCAGAGATGATGCATCGTGTTTGAGTCCTCTTCTATTTCAAAAAAATATAAAAATAGAAAAAAAAATCAAATAATCATATATATATATATATGTGAGAAAAGGGATCCTACACCCAGGGGTGTAGGTAACTACCTACACCCGACTTACTTTTTCATAGATTTTTGATTTTTTTGAAATGAAATCTTTGGGGAATTAGATCACCATGTACCACCATGGTGTCATTCAAAATTCAACTTAATTCGAGACTCCTATCATCTTCATCAAGACTATCAAATTTTAACGATCTCAGAATTACTGAAATTGACCCCTTCTAGATGAATGTGTTAGGAATGTTTGTGTTGCATGAAACTTGAAACACATATTCCTCTCAATATATTAAGAAAATCCCCCTAAGGTTTCATTCAAAAAAACTCAAAAATCATGCAAAAAAAAAGGTCGGGAGTTACCTACACCCTGGGCTTAGGCTCCCAGCTCCCTATATATATATATATATATATATATATATATATATATATATATATATATATATCCTTTAACATTTGTTTTGCAAGAAATAAAAAAATAAAAAATATAAAGGTTCTTGCTGTTTCTATTTAAAAAATTTAAAAAATAAAGTTTTTTTATTTTAACTTTACAAAAAAATAAAAAAAAATAAAAAACACAGCCGTCGGTAGCGGCCTCCGCCGCCTGGGAGCCAGCACTGTCACCTGCGGTTGTAGCCCGCGTCGCCACCGTCCTCTACCACTTGGGAGCCAGCACCACCACCTGCGGTTATGGCCTGCGCCATCACCGTCCTCCACCGCTTGGGAGCCAGCCCCACCGCCCGCGGTTGTAGCCCGCATCACCATCCCCTTTGTGCGGGCCAACCACAATCAGCCAACACCGCCTTCCAGCACAGCGCGCTCCCGCACGGAGCTCTTATGCCTGAAGACCACCAACCTGCTGTCGTCAGCGCGAGGCTGCACAACCGCAGTTCGACGCACCTTCCGCCATTCCACCGCCCTCCTCAGTCGTGCGAAGACCACCGCCATCCACCGATCTCCGCCTGGGGCGGAGTCCACTGCCATTGCGCCAGCCTGCGCGACCACCAGCGAGCCAACCGCGACTGCCGCCGCCCCTCCTCCACCGATCTGAAGCCTCCGCGTGTGCGCGCCACCGCTTCACCGCTAGCACCGCCGCGCTCAAGCGTCGACGCCCGCCACCCGCGGCACGAGAAGAGAGAAGAACGGCGACGACGTCCCCTTTAACAAGGAAAAAAAGAGGAACAAAGAAGTCCTAGGGGCTATTTAACAAAATGGAAAATTAACAAAGAAGCCCCTGGAACTTCTGACATTCGCAAATAAAGCCCCTTCCCTAAACAGTCACGTGCTATGCACATGTTTTATGGGTAATTTGCATTTTCTGCCTCTTGTTTATTTGTTGTTATCATTTTCTTAAAAAACTTTGATCAAAAGTACATTTTAGTCCTTCATTTCCAAACTTTAAAATGACACATTCTTTTCATTGAAATAAATGTGGTATTTGCTTTGAAAATTCTAAAACAAAATTGTGCATAACTCAAGTTATGTGCATGCTCATTATATATTTTTTCATTGCATTTTATCATCATTTGTTATTATTAAAAAAAATCAAAAACTTGTCATTTTTCTCTGTTTGAACTTTGAAAAATCCTAAAAATTCGAAAATTGCTTAAAAATCCAAAAAAATAGATTTATTTTCTTTTATTGTGTTTTAATTTTTATACAAATTTCACACATTAATTATTTATATAAAACCCAAAAAAATTGCAAAACACTAAAAATCTTTAAAATCATAAAAAAATTCTAAAAAAATCTAAAAATTATGATTTCAGTTCTTATTTGTAGATAATTTCCTCTAGTTTCTCAGAAAAATAATTTTCATAATTTTTGATTTCATTTATTATTTTTAAATTGTGAAATAGTCTTATTTATTCATTGTTTGCATTTCCCTTGTTTTTATTCATTTTAAAAATCATAAAAAATCTAAAATTCTCTGAAAAATTACAAAAACAGTAAAAATAATAAAACATAAAAAGATTTTCTTTAGGCATTTTTTAGAATTTTTGTTATATTTTAAAAAATCTAAAAAATGTATTTCTTTTGTGTTGCAAAAACCGAAATCATTAAAAATTTGAAAAAGTAGAAAATAAAAAATTAGAAATAAAAAATAAAAAATAAACAGAAATCAAAACAAAAACCAAGCATAGTGTACATTGAGAATTTTGTTTTCTTTTAATTGATTTTTTGATTAATTAAATAACCCTCAGGAATTGTAGCCTCCCTAAGATCGATCTTGTTGCTATACATAGCAAAAATTTCTCTCGCTTCATTATTCTTGTAATTATTGGCTTGAGAAAGAAAGAAAATAATTTTTTTGTAGGATACTTGAGTTGTAGCGACCACTGCGCATTTATTTTCATCAATAATTGGAAACCCCAAGAATATCGCTCAACAAAATGGCGTCGTTGCTGGGGAGGCACAGCGAGGGTAGTTAGGTTTCTCTTTTACCCTGTTATTCTTGGTTGTACATTTTTGTCTATATTTTTCGACATTTATTCATTGTTCATATTCACTGTATCTAATTTATTCACTTTTGCTCATATTTTCATATACTTGTATCTCTTACATATTTTCTATTTCCTTTTTCTTGCGAGGACCCAACGAGTGAGGTCGGAGTTCTTAAGAGCACCGAAGCACCCAAACGAAGCGGAGACGACTTGATTCATCTTGAAGCTGCAGGAGAGCGTGAGAGGAGGAGGAGAAGATTTTGAGAGAGACCATCATTTGGAGTATTAGAAAAGTGTAGATTCCTTCATTTGAACTCTTGTAAAAGGATACTATAAACCTTGTTTGCGTGGTCTGTTTTGCCAAGTACCGGTGTACTTCGAGTACCTCACCGATTTTGTTTTCATTGCTTTTTTTATTTTTTTTGTCGTTTCACGTGGATTTCATGAGCCACTTATTGATTGCTTTAATTAGTTTTCTTGAGCCAGGTAATTTATTAGGTCCAAAGCCCTAATATAAGATTTTCTGCACCTATAGAATAGAGCATAATTTGGACTTAGTCAAATTAACCTGTTCTTGCTCGCTAATAGAAGCTATTGTTACGACGGTTCACATGCATCATATAGGTTAGTTTTTTCCTGTATTTAAATTATGTGCGGATCATTTTGCATGTAGAGTGCTAGCGACAAGGTATGCATCTCTAACCCCTGCATGCATCATTGTATTTAATCGCGCACTGGCATTCCGATCTCCTTCCTTTGTTTCACTCACATAAGTTAAAAATGAAATTGGACATTCGGTATGCGATTTATTGAAAATATTCAAACCAAGTGACAACAACCAAAAATTGAGACTGCTAGTATCATTGATCCTAAAATAAATGTAAGGAAAAATCATTGTTCTAGGGAGAGTAACCCCCTTCTTGTTTGATTTATCTGCAGCGAGAGAGCGATCCGCACATTAGGATAGAGCCACACCCGAACTCTCTTTAGACTATTGTCCTGTGATTAGTTGTTCTCCAGTGAGGACTTCACCAGGTAGCCGATAATCAGTCTGGGATTTCCTTAGCAGATTAGGCAGATCGGGTAGCCGGTAAACGGTCCGTACCCATACTGGTTGGGAAAAACTAGTTGTGAGATTGGGACACTCTCCTAGGAGAATTGGGTTCCTAACATCTCACTTAAGTACTCTGATAGATTGATTTCTCACCAAACTCTAAAAATTGATAAGATAATTGACCGAACCTTCACGGTCTTCACATTGCATTGAGTTGGTGAACAAGGGATTTGTATTGTGTTTAATTGCTAGTGCTAGAGATCCTTCCGCGTAATTTGCACCTTCACTCATTTTTACTCTTGCATTAAACTTCGTGCTCTCACATCGTGCCTATTGATTTCAAAGATGTCGGACCAGAGTATTTCTCGTTCGAACTTTATGAACTCATTCGACAATCCAACCTGTTCACCTTCTATTCAGGGAGACTCACTTTCCTAATATTCCACCTTATCCGCATCACCCTTCACATCATCTGTCAACCCACTGTTTGAGATTGGCTCTAATCTCGAACTAGTATATGAGATTCCATCATTTTTTAGGACTAATCGAGTGTCATGCACTTTTTCAGAGTCAGACACCGGATATTTGATGCCACCAAGGGGAAAGGGAACCATGTCAGAGCAGAACGAGATCAACAACACCATGTTAGCCTCTATCCAGTCTATTCAAGTCCAGTTAACAGGGCAGGCTGGCATTAAGAGATATGATTCTCGAGCTGAGACAAGAAAGAGAAGATAGGAGAGAGGAGGACATAAACCCTGGAGGTGGGAATGAAGAAGAAGACCCTGTGATAGACCTGTGGCTAAGCTTACCTTAAAGGATAATCCAGGGATAGGACAAACAAATTCTTGGATACGAGTCCCTACGATTCATGGGTATTTTGAGCTGAAGCCCACTATTTTGCCTCTTCTCCCAATATTCCATGGAAATTTTAATGAAAAACCTTATGTACACCTCCAATAGTTCGATCGCATTTGTGGAACAGTATACTACCCAATAGTCCCATTGGAGGTAGTGAAGATGACCACCTTCCCATTCAGTCTGATGGACAAAGCATTATATTGGTTAAGTCACTTGGGGAAGGTTTTCACTACTTGGGAAGAGTTGAGGTCCGCATTTTTGAACAAATATTACCCGCGTGGATGACTCAACCAAATGTGATCCTTGATTACTAATTTCTCCCAAATGCCCAAGAGCCTATTCACGAGACATTGGAAAGATTCAAAGATCTGACAGAGAAGTGCCCCCATCATGATATTCCAAAGACAAGCCTTGTGCAAAATTTCTTTGGGGGTTTAAGCGTAGCGAATCAGAAGCTGATAGATGCGGCTTGCGGGGGAGCCACTTCAACAAGGACAAGGATGTCCTTTATCAAATTTTTGAGGAGATGGTGGAGAGTTCAACAGCTCTTTCTTCTTTATATGCTTTTCAGAATCATCCTGTCACCACCCCTGTAGTACCCCACAAGGTTGTCAATATGGTGGCAGCACATGAAGTGGATAAGGTAGATAGTGATGACCTGGCCATCATTGGAAACCACCTATCCAAAGTGGACATTATTGAGAAACGATCCAAGGAGATTGAGAAGCTTCAAGTGATCGAATAGAGGATGAAGAACCTGGATAAGCTGGATGAGATAACAAAGCACCTGGAACTTCTTGTGAGTTCGATCAGTGCAGTTCACAGTGCGAGTGTGACGAGTCGCAAAATCGGCCCTTTAACAGTGATGTATTAGCACTTGATAATGTCATCGCAGTCGGGCCGATTGGGCTCGTCAAAGACCATCTCATTTAGATATGTAGATATCAAAATGAGATGGTCGTATTTACTTTTATTTTACTTGGCAAGAAACCAAGGTCGAACTCAGGGACACGCGCCTCTCTCATATTAATCAGATTTTTATCTATTTAACTAAGTGTTGAATGAGAGACAATATAGGTCAAATCATGCATGAAGGACAAGGAGACACACCAATGCATTAAAATGGAACATGCATTTTTTATATTTTTTTATTATGCAGATAAATGCAAGGAAATGCAATGCAAATATTATGCCCGAAATGATCATTACTTAAGCCATAAAATATACGAGTCAAACAGAATCAGATAATGAAGCAATTAGAGGGGCCTTCCTTATAAATTACCCTCACGCACAGGGGTATTTTTGCAAATATGGAAACATGCAGGGGTGTGGTTGCAAAATTCCCACTGTACACGAGGACGGCATGTGATAACAGGACCTGAATGCAATTTGGAGGAGTCGGCGGGGCTTCTGCATAAATTACCCAGATGGCACGTGCTATGCACGAGACATCCAGGCTCGGAGGGCGGCTCGGGCTCGGCGGAGGCTCGTTGCTGCTTCGGGCTGGCTCGGGGTACACGAGCCTCCAGGCTTGGTGGCGATGAGGCTCGGCGTGATCTTGGGGACTGCCACGTGGTATCAGGACCTGGATGCAATATGCAGGACTTGCGAGGACACCGATGCAAAAAGCCCAGAACTCACGTGCGTGAGGCACGTGAGCTCAGGCTCGGGTGGGGGCGAGGCTCGGTCCAGCTTCGGGTGGCTGTAGCAGGTGGCTCGGGCCACGTGGTGGCTCGAGGGCGCCTCGGGCTGGGCTCGGTCCCATCGAGCCTCCGCGCTCCGGAATGGTCGACGTGGCTGTTCCAGGGCCGTTGGATCTCCGCCGTGGGGCGAGATCCAACGGTAGCTGCTCCTCCTTCCTCCTCGATGGTTGACAGCGCTATTGGAGCTCCGGCGGAAGGCCTAGAGCTCCTCCGCGCCCTGCCGCGCTCGGTGAAGCTCGGGGTAGGAAGCTGAGGGTCTGGCGATGAAGAACCGAGGTCGGAGGAGCTGCTGGAGCTTCTAGAGTGAGCTGCCGAGACTTGGTCGCCGGAGGCGGAGCTCTAGAACCTAGCTCCGTCCGAGGTCCGGCCAATGACAATGGAGGACCTGCAAAGGGGGTTAGGTGAAAGACGTGCGTGCGTGATGAGGTGAGCGACGAGCTTAAGGGGCGGAGAAGTGGAGCCCTTAGTGTGTTCTCCTCCGCCTCCGACGGAGGAGAATGCCTGAGATGAGGGAGGTCGTGACTGAGGAGGAGGGTGATCGGAAGGGTCGGCAAGGGTGATTGATGGTGGGTGGAGCTCGTGGGATGCTTAATGGAGGTCGAGGGTGTTTGTAGAGACCTAGAAAATTACGCAAAGTAAGACAAAAAAATCAGAGAAGATCATAGGGTTACCTGAGATCGGGCGGAGTGGATGGCATGGGCTCGAGGTCATCGGAGGACCTCGGGGTCGTCGCACATAATGGGTGGCCGTCCCAACGAGCTCGGGCGGGGCTTGGAGCCTCCGCAGCACCGCCGTGATGGGCGGTGGGTCTCATCGGGTGGCATGTCGTCTTCGCTCGATCCACACTCCTCCCCCTGTCACAGGGAGGAGGCGGAGGGCTGGGCTATGCCCCGTGAAAAGATGGACGGAGAAAATCGAAGGGGGAGGCGGTGCTTTTAAAGGAAGGGGGTGGTGGTCCAGGTGGCTGAATCCATGGATTGCGAGGGGATTATGGAGTGACTGGAGGCGGCTCGCAGATGGAGGACGTGCATGCGAGGATCGTGGGAGAATGGGCTCGGTTGTAGGGTGGTTAGAGCATGGCGAGGATGACCAGGGCTCTGGCTAAAAATGGAAGGGTGGAGGAGGTCTGCGAAGCGGGACACTCGGGCGGAGCTTGCGGGAGGAGGAAGACGACGGAGCCCAGCCGTTGGATCGGGAGATCTAACGGTGGTGAGCGACGCGTGAAGGGGCGGAGAGGATTAGATCCGAGGCGCGGTCATCGAAGGGCGCTAAATGCGCCACGTGTCGAGCGGAAGCATGCGCGCTAGCGGACGGTAGTGATGGGATTAGGGAGTAGATCGAATGGCCGATGGTGACTGCGGAATTAGCGGCGGAGATGGGTGGATGAGGGCGCGATTGCGCGGTCTACAAACCGCCACGTGGCGCGCTCTGCGTGAGGCGCTATCGTGCGGTGCAGATGAGAGGCTTGGGAAGATCAGATGGCTGAGGATCTAAGCAGGGGTAGAGAGAGTTGAACCGTTGGATCAGATGGAAATCCAACGGTTAGGGACAGAGGCGGATAATGCAAAGGGGAGCGGGCCACGTGGCTCACCCAGAGCGGGCCACGTGGCCCAATCAGATTATTCCGAGAGGAAAAATTATTTTTGAGGGTTAATTTGGCCGAATTTGAGTAAACTCAAAACATGAAAGTTGTAGATCTCGATGAGATCTACAAGTTTCGTGTTGACCAAAAGTGGAGAGGAGGTCATCTGTAGATACCAAATATTTTTGAAGGTATTTTTAAGGTTAAAAATACCACAGATTTTTGTTTTGATATTTTTTTGTGCTTTTTAATTTATTAAGGACTATGATAAATACCAAACTTTAACAGGATTTTATTGACATAACTTTAAGCAAGGGGGTTAATTATGAAAAATAAATATGATGAAATTGGGTTTCATCACCCCCTATACTTAAGCGATGCTCGTTCTCGAGCACTATGCTCGTCCTCGAGCACCAAAGAATGAATAAGCTGGATTAACCCCCTTGTGCATGTGAGTATAGGATCCAATCCGATCAAGTCGACTCGACTTTAGAGGTCCAAAATCGTAGAGTTCAATCCAGCCTTAATCAAGAGGCATCCAATTCCTCTACTTCTCCAGACTCTCTCTGATGTACATATAATCTAAAGGATATGACATTTTAGTGTTGACTGCGATTCTGAGAGTAGAGTCAAATCGTCACCCAAAGTCTTGGTCTGAGAAAATCTCCTAAGGACCCAATCTCAACACTAGGGAATAAATAAAATCTTGCATCCATTCCACTGTCTCTTTAGTTGTAAGACTTAGAAAATGTAGATGGCAGGCCAGTAATGGAGGGTATGAGTTTGTGTCATTTCTTCTCTCCCTCTCATTGGAACAAGGATTCTCTCTAGTGCCTTTTACGCAACACATTTTTTTGGTGTTGATCAGTGCGCCCGTCAAGAGAAGTTGGAGTCGTCTGCACTTGTTTTCATGGGAGTACACCGGGGTGTGTCTCTTTTGAGTACCTATCGTACCTTCTACACCCAGACTTGTAGCATTTACGATGCAGAGCCCTTTTTTGGTGCAAGCCCGACTCCTGGTCCTAATAGCGGTGGTCCAAGTGGACACTTTGAAAAGTTTGGGAGCGCTCGCCTTTGGTGGAAGCTCTTTGATATGTAACTTTGTGGAATGAGAGCTTTTTCTTTGAAATTTCATTGACTTGTATAATTTTTGGCTAGCTCCACTGCTTTTACCAAGAGTTGGCGCACACTGATCAACATTTTTTTTATTTATTCACCCCCTGGCATTGAGGTCAATATCAAGAGATTAGTATAAGAACCAAGTTCTCATACTGGCTAATATTGATGATACTCAGGTTTCATGAAGCCTCCAAAGATTTTATCCCATCCTCGAGCATCATTAGATCAAATCCAAATTCAACTTCCTCATCCCAATTCCTCAAGTGAAAAATCAACTCATCTCATCGAAAACCGCAGTCGTGCGTGTGATGTGCTGATCATATTCTTTTTGTCTGAGACTAAGCATGGAATATAGCATGCAAATCTAGAAACCTAGGGGAGTGTGGATGATTAAGTCTATGACCCTGATGGCTAAGGCTGGTTAACCTAAAATCTCAAAGACCTCAGAAAACTAAGTCTCCTTGATTATTTTAGATCCTGGGTGACAAGATTTTTTTTGAAACTTCAAGAGATATTAGAACTGCCTAAACTCAATTGAGCATCTGCAATTCAGCCAGTATGGATGTAAGTACAGGCCGAAGCTCGTTGCTTGAGGACGGGGCCTTACGCGATGTCCTCTAAACCATCCAATCTGCTAAAGGGCGAACCTTCACTGAACGTGGCTACTTAATTGGGCTTAGTAGTCACTAATGGCTCCTAAAGGTTTTTTGGGTTTTTCTCATTTTTATGGATTTTAATTTGAGAGTTAAAACACAAGTTAGACTCAACTTTCCTTGAAAAGAGACAAAAGATTTTCAAAACCATGTCACACAAATAAAAAGTTTTCAAAACATCTTGAAAAGAGTTTTTCAAAATAATGAAAAACCATTTTCAAAAATATTTTTTATAAAAATAGCGTAACATAATATCGAAAAGCCGTAAATCATTTGAGTTCTCTTAGTCCAAAGAATTTTACTTTAGCCAAAAAGTTTTAAATTTCTCAAATTTTTCATATTATAGCTAAAGTAAGTATACGGTATATACGGTATACCCCCCTATACTTAAACTTTGCTATGTCCTCATAGCACTAGATGTTACAAGTACATAGAACCATTTAAATATAAAGGAATATACGGGAGCTAAGAGGGGCTCCCCCTATACTTAGGTTAGAAATAACCTAAGTATAAAGGCAAGGAGAGGAGAGTAGAGAAAATCACGGGGACTCGGGTCCCCCCTATACTTAGGCTGAGATTAGCCTAAGTATAAAGATAGAATTTGATGTTGGGAGGGACCCAAGGGGAACGAAGAATATGGATGGATGTACAGGTGAACGGATGAATCTACGGAGATGGATGAAGTGACTAAGGTTTTGGGGAGTGTATAGAAGCAAACAAGGCTCAGTCAAGCAAGCAAGACCCTTAAATTCACCAACTCACACATGAAACCAACCGCGGTTGGTTTATTATCTTGTCAGATATACTGGTGATAAAACATTTGATTTTACGCAGAGAAAAAAATGTTAAGTGAAAATCAAGCGTAAACGAGGGTGTTGCTCTCCCAAAACCAAAGTTTTACTCCATTGTTGGTTGACTTGCAATTAATAGTCCCGATTATTCTTAAGGTTGTCACTGAATTAAGGTTAGCACATAAATCAAGAAATCATCGTCTACCGTTCATTCCCTTTTTCCATTAACCTAGGTGATCAAGCTAGGAGGGAGAAATCGAGAAAAAGCCTTGCATTCGATGAAAACCGCGATCTAGGCTAAGAGAGAAAATATGCAGTGATTTGACGAGAAATACGTGAAAACTCGGGCTATTTTGAAATCAAAAACTCATGTATGCAAGTCATCAGAAAGCCGCACCTAACATGCTTCTATTAGCGGGGAAAATTTTCTTTTAATTTGACTAAGTGAACCGATGCTACGTGCGTCTTGAATTAAGGTGTGTCCTTGATGAATCTCCATTTCATCACCTTTATTCTATCATTTTGGCCTCAAAAACCCCGGCAAATGCATGTAAACAGCATTAATTTGGACATAATAGCATTCATTATTCATTTGTATTTATTATACATTAAATAAGGTTTTTAATGCCAAAATTATAGAATAAAGAGAAGAAAAGAAAAAGGAATAAAATATTGCAAATATTTTATGACCCTAACCCCGAGACCAAGTCCAGAATGGAATTGGTCGACAAGGAATAAAGTAGGGGGAGATAAGGGCCAATTATACAATAAATATCTCATTTATTCATTCATCCATTTATGCATTTTTGACACCTATTTTGTACATAACTATTTATTCCTCAAATAAAGAAACTTTGTTCATGAAAGTTGTAGATAATAATGTAAATAAAAATACAAAATTGAGTTTGTGTAAAAATAACACTCAGTGTACATTTTATACACAGAATAAAAAGCCAAAATCTCAACTTCACAGACCCATATCTTGCAAATAAAAACTCCAAATCACCCAAACTCACCTTTAATTGTATATAGCATCTCATAAACTATTTTATAAAATTGATCTCATAATTTTTGGAGTCCATCTGTGAAAGTTAGGTTTTTGGCCCTCCTTGTATATAGACCTGATTAAAATACTCATTTTATTCAATCTTTAGTATTTCTATAAATTTGCATTTTTATAATCTTGTAAATAATGTATATAATACATGTACATATTGAAATTTGAATAAACCCAAAAAAGAATTTGTAAAAATAAAATAAGTCTATGAATATATAGACAAAATACCTATACTACCTGTATGTGCATAAATAAAAGGAAAAGCATTCTTTTATTCTTTATTCTTTTATATTTTTATAATAATGTATATATTATATGTGTCTTATTAAAAATACAAATCCTTAATAAAAACACATAAAATTAATTAAATAAATACAATGTGTATAATATATAGGTAAAGTACCTATATATATACTTAGAAATACATAGACCTATTTATTTAAAAATACAAATAAACTTATAAAAATCAAACAAAAATACCTTTATACTCACAAAAATAAGTTATAAATTTATAAAATAAGCCAAGAAAATAACAAAAGAAAATAAATAAATTAAAAATAAAATATCCAAAAATACATGTAAATACACACATATACACATTACTAAAATAAAACTACAACAAAACACCTCGAAAAATTCAATAAAAATCAGGAATAAATACTACATGAAATAATACACATTTTTTATTTTATAAGCAAAAATTAATAAAATCATTTCGGATGTCAAATAAATCAATCTTCCTTCTGACCTGCTATTTTGTCTCGTAGCGGCTTACGTGGCCCAATGAGACGCCGGCCAACGTTGACCCCCTGGTCAACTGTCCCATCCCACGCCTGGCAGCTCTGAACAGTCCACTCCCCCGATTTCCTCCCTTTTTCCCGGGCACACCATCCATCAATCGACAACGCTTCCTTCACAAGATTTGTTCCCCAATCTTCCATGATGCCCGCCGAAATCACAGATCAACCAAATGCCCTCTAGATCATGAAATAATCGCCGGTCAATAAGGCTACTCGCCAATGTTTATAAATAAAAAGCTCCGCTTCCTTCCTCGAATTTGGCCACTTTCATTCCAACCTAACGCCTAGATCTTGTGCCTGGATTGTTCCTCGTGACAGGGGGAGTAGCCCAGCATCGAGACTCGGCCGGAGGGAGGAGAATTTTGACGCGGCGGAGCTCCGGCGTCCGCCCTGCTCCCTGGAGGCCCCCAGGTATAAGAGCTGTCCTTTTAATGCATTCTTAGGTAGTTTTTAATGTTAGCATTTCATTTCAGTAGTTAGTTTGGTTGTTAGTTGATCACATTAGCGTAAAAAGCAAAAATCGAAGTTCGCCGGAGCTCCGCTCCGGCGACTTCTTCATCGTGAACCTCACTGTATCCGACCACCTCGATCATCCCATCTCGTTCCTCGTCGTCTTCACCATCTTTCGCACCCATCAGATCAACCCAGGACCCTCGGTCTTGGTGAATCAGGGTTCCAACTCCGCCGCTCGCCGGAGCCCTTCCGCCCGCCTCCATCTTGCACCGCAGCTTCATAACCCCGGGTCGAGGAGATAGCTCTCTCGCCCGCGGTTCTTCCTGTACAGGTACCACGAGGAATCGAGCCCTTCTGGGCTTGCTTTGACCAGGAAGAGGTTCTTGGGGGCCACCTTCTTCTCCGACCTCGCTCCACCGACTCAGGCCCCCAGGAGCCACGAGATCACCGTCAGACGACGCGGAGGCCTCCCAGCTACGATCAGGACGCTTCAGTTGCGCAGGAGGTGCCCGGAGAAGCTCGAGCGACCCGATCGAAGCTCGCCGAGGGCGAGTTCATTCCCAGTTCTTCCTGGTGCCCTCTGCACCGTTGGATCGAGCGGGGCGGCCCAGATTGCATGCCAGCCGTCCGATGAAGAAGCACACCCACCGTCAGATCAGCCGGGATGTTCTAATCCCAGCCCTTCATCGTCGAAACGAAGTCCGCCGTCCGATGATCGCCACGTGTATAAGTGGCGCTTCCAGCGCCGCAGGATGCAAGGCCTTATTTAAGGGGTAAATTTCATATCTCGCCCCTTACTTTTGGTATTTAGGGTTTGCTCCCAAAAATAAAAGTTTCAGTTGTAAATAAGTTGTAAAAATTGCAGTGGACCCCCTTGATGTTTCTACATTTACATTTCAGTCCCTCCGCGCCTCACGTGCAGCAACCACGTGAGGCGCGTGAAAATTGCATCTAAACCCTGCCGGGTTCTTGTATTTATGAAATGGTCCTGAAAATAAAAGTTAAAGTGTATTTTTATTGTAATTTTTGCATGTATGCCCCTGCCAACTATTTTATTTGCAAAAATACCCCTGCCAGGCCATTTAATTTTTGAAGGCTTTGTCTATTTATTTCATGCTTCATATTTCATCGAAAAATCTTGCAAAAATAGACTTAAGCCTCTGTTTGGTCATGCTTGAACGCATATTTTTAGTTTTGCATTTTGTTGCATTTTTGCATTTATTAAAAATCAAAAACTTGTCTTTCAGTCCCTGTCTAACTCATAAAACCCCAAAAAAATATGAAAATGCCTTGAAAAATTCCAAAAAAAAATTATATGCAGTGTATTTTGTCCTATATTAGTGTCAGACCAAAAATCCCTAAAAAACTCAAAAAGAAAACCTTAAAAATTCAAAAATGCCCAAAAACTTCAAAAAAATATAAAAAATCAAAGAAAAATCAGAAAAATATGAACTCAGGCCCTACTTATGCTGTATTTTATTATTGTTAGTAGAAAATTAAAGGGGAACATTTTTGAGGCTGTTAGATATTTTTAATCTCTATTTTTGTGACGGCCAGTACCCAGTCCCATGTTTGCTTTGATTTAGCTATTTTTAAAATGCCAAAAATACTTGCAGAAATACCCCAAAAATTATAAAAACAGTAAAAAACCATGAAAATCTCAAAAAGATCTTTGTCCTGAATTTTTGACTCTTTTCTGTTATTTTTGTGAATATTATAACACACCTTTTATGTATATATATATCTATATCTATATATCCAAAAATATATATATATATATTATATATATCTAGTAATATGTATTCTCTTTTAATCTTAATGTGATATATAAAAAAAATATATATACATATATACATATATATAATATTATATTTAGATACACCTATATATATACATACATTACATGTATTATAAGCTCTATGCTTAACCTCTATGTATATATATATAAGGAATTTGTATTATATAAAAATATATATCTATATGTATACATGATACTTAAGTATTATATTTTAATAATAATATAAAAAAATATATATAAAAAAAAAACCCACACAAGGATGACTAAGATTGGCACGTAGGCTATGGTATTTTGTGTTGCTCTCTGTGGTTCGACCTCTACATATTTGTCACTATACATTTTATGGTAGAGTAAAATAAAGATTAATTCACATTTGTTTTGAGCTTGATTGTTGTATTCTTTGGATTGTGGGTTAATTGCTGATTGGCAGCGGTCTTCCATGAGTGGTCGCCTCGGCGACAACACTTCTTTTTTTTTTTATGGTGACCCTCGTGGGAACACCCTTGTTCATCAGATGGCGCCGTTGCCGGGGAGCAATGAGCATAGCCAAATTGATTTTTGTCATTCTTGTATAAAAATGTAGATTCATGATTCATTCTTTGTGTGAGCAGCTATTGTTTTATTGTCCTTAATCACCATGCTCTATTTCTTTATTTATTGTGATTATTTTTCTCTGCTCTATTTAATTGACTAAGTATGCTAATGCAATCTTTTTGTGACTTTGATGCAAGGGACCCCCACGCGAGGATGGCTTCCTAGGAGGCCATGGCAGCCGAGCTTGGAGGAGGATGGTCTTCTCTTCTCCTGACCATCTGGAGAGTGCACCAAGGAAGCAAAGAGAGGGGCATTAGATAGGCTAGACACTTAGGAAATTATTTTTGTAATTCATGGTGAGAGAGAGACTATTTTGGCATGTAATAACTAACAGGACTCTACTCTTCACAATGAGGTCCAGTGCCTGGGTGTCTGTTCACCTGGGGGCCTCATCGCTGTTTTCCGCGATTTCTACCGCCTTCTTTTCTTTGTTTGCCGTTGTTTTGTGCTTTTCGCCTTTATTTTACTTTGTTTTGTGTGCTTGGAGCCCTTAGATATAGGTTGCTTGACTCGGTATCTAGGTCCAAACATTAATAAGAATGCATGTTCCTATAGTCTACTTCGTATGGATCTAGTCAAAACTTAAACAGCTAAGTCATTTATCTCTTAACCCATGTGCCGCGAGCGAGCCCCATCAAGCACTACTCCTGAACTCGAGTATGTCGAGAAGAGGAGGGGTGAGCCAAGACCGGACCCTAGGGTTAAAGATAAATGACCAGCTTATGGTTCTTCACGTTAATAGCAGCTAATGTTTAGGGCGATTTTGACGAATGCACACCGCCATGTAGATAGGTTTAAAAATTCTGTTTTGCATACCACATGGAGAGAGCTGGGATGCACTGTAAGTCTTCTAACTCAGCATGCATCATTCGGTTCAATGGTGAGATTTCCATCATGGAACCACTTGCACGGCTTTTTCCGCTATCTCCCTCTGATTTTGAGCACCTAGGACTTAAATGAAAACCTACAAAAACGTTAGGCGCTGGTATGAAAACAGATCCAAAAAAAGTGAAAACCCAAAAATTAAAACAAGGGGACTGCTAAATAAACTTTGACCTTAATTAAAATCTGTAATGGACTATCCTTGTACCGGGTTCATAAAGCCCTCATTGTTTTCAGGTACTTTGGAGGGGGACCAAAACCCTACTCCCTTGAGCGAGTGCGACCCCTAAGGATTAGAGCCCAAAACCCAGTCTGCAACTGCCTTGTGTATCGCCTGGATTTCCGAAGTAATGGCGCTTCTATCGTACGTAGGCGAGTAGGACTTGGTCACCAATGGTGACTCTCTGTTGTGAGAGCATCGACCCTGTCCGAAGTATTGAGCATAGGCCACGCCTTCACGGGGGTGTCTGTCTCATCGTCCTGCGTCCGAGTAGGTTCTTGCACGCTCACGGGTGATTCCGTTGCGAGCGAGAACCGAAGTATTGGTTTCGCCTATCGGCTTCCTCTCTCTTTTCTTTGGCTGAGTAGGGATCCAGGAAGGGTTACAAGGACTCCAAAAAGTACAGACTACAGGTTACACAGGAGGAGGACAAGTACGGGATACTCTTCCGGCAGTACTCTCTCTCCTATAGGGTAGCGTACTAAGGACTTGTTATAAGATATGCCTGAGAATCACAACTCTAAAAATGAAAAGATAATAAATAGCCGAGCTTTCACGGCTTCACATGGCGTGAGTTGGTGAACCCGATTTTGTCTTGTGTTTGTATGGATCTAGATTAAGGTTCAAAGATCAAAGTCCCGCGCCTTTGCGCCAATTCTGTTATGTCTTCCTTTGACCACCCCGCTCAACCGAGCCTTTCTACTGTTTTACACTCCTTTTTGTTCCTCGTTGACCATCGTATCGTTCTTCCAAAATCCGATATTCTCTTGTGCTCCGCGAAGTTGATCCATGGATGGTTTCGTCGGGACCATGCCGACACCCACATCGATTCCATGGACTCAACTCCGCCAATAACTTCGAGGCGATTCCCGAGAACCGATCCAGACCTTGCGGATTGAACTCCAGACTCCTCGTCTTCTACCTTTCTCTTGGCCACCAAATAAACTGGGATCACTTTTGTCCCACTATCACCGTCGTGAATGGGAGTTGATTACAGTCTACATCATTTTTCCATTCACAACACGCTGGGGTTGACTTGAACTCCAGCCTCATCACGACAGCTGAGTATTTATGGCAAGTGATCTGATTCGGGCCGTCTCATCATGCAGATAGAAGACAGTGCGAGCCCTGGAGACTACTCCAGAGTTCATTTCGTCCGATTCAGACCCTGACATGGCGCCAGGAGGAAAGGGCAAGGGTCAGCAGCCACCCACACCAGAGGGACAGATGCCAGATCAGAACCAAGTCAATGCACAGTTGCTGGCATCCATCCAGGCAATACAGCAGCAGCTGACTGAGCAAGCCCTTACGCAGACGGCTTTCCAGGATATGTTGAATGATATGATGAATCGTAACGATGGAGGAGGAGGCCGAGGCAGAGGAGGCAGGAGATGGAGGTGGAGGAGGTGGTGACGACCCCAATGATGATCCTGAATTCCAACCACAGCCGAAGCCAACACTCAAAGAAACATACAATCCAGGAGACAGCCAGATGACCGAGTGGATTCTCATCCCACCGGTACACGCTCACTTTGAGCTGAAACCACAATTCATAGCCCTTCTCCCTGCATTCCATGGCAACACCAATGAAGAGCCATACATTCACCTGCAGCAATTCTCCCGCATTTGCCGCACCACCCACTATCCGAATGTCCCCCTGGACATTGTCAAGATGACGGCTTTCCCCTTCAGCCTACAGGATAAGGCCCTTTATTGGGTCAATCATATGGGGAAAGTTGCGACGACCTGGGAGGAGCTAAAGTCCGCCTTCTTGCACAAGTATTACCCTCTGGGTCGGCTCAACCAGATGCGAGCCCGTATCAGTAATTTCTCCCAAGGACCTCATGAGTCGATACATGAAGCATGGGAGAGATTCACTGACTTGCAGGAGAAATGTCCCCATCATGATATTCCGAAGACCAGCCTAGTTCAGCATTTCTTCGGGGGACTGAACATTGAAAGTCAAAGGCTCGTAGACGCAGCATGTGGGGGCTCACACTTCAATAAGGATGAAGACGTCGTCTGGCAGATCTTTGAAGAAATGGCCGAAGGAGAGGCCGCCCTCTCTTCATCCAAGGCTTATCAGAAGCAACCCCAGATCCTTCAAAAACAAGTGCACATGGCAGCGTCTAAGGAATTAGAGAGAGATGAGAGCTCCAACCTCAGCATCATCGGGGGCCATCTCTCTAAAGTTGACATTATCGAGAAGCGATCAAAAGATCTCGAAAAACTCGCCTTAATCGAGAAGAGGACCCAGAGTTTGGACAAACTGGATCACATCACCAAGCAGCTAGAACTGCTGGTAGGTACCATCAATTCTGTTCAGTCGGCAGCCCCGCTCGAAGCTCCAGCTGAGAGAAAAGACGAGCAACCACCGCTACACCAGCCTCAGCCAAGCCAGCAACCACCGACAGTTCAGCACGTGTACTACGTGCAGGCACCTGATCAGAACCAGCCGCAACAGCAGATGGTTGTGTACCAACCAGAGTTTATCTCAGACACCGATTCAGTGTTCCCGCCACCACCCCTGGTCCAGGAAGTTAATGGGGTTTGGACTAATGATGCACAGCCGACCCGTCCTCAGGGACAACTCCAGGGTCAGCCATTTGCCAACCGGCAGTACCACCAACCTCAGGGTGGTCGTTTTGGGCACCCCTCTCAGCAACACCAGCAGCCTCCTCAATTCGCACATCAATGGAGGCAGAATTTTCCGTATCAGCAGCAGCAGCAGTATCGCCATCCACAGCCGTATCACCAATACACGGCTGCTCAGCCTCAATCATACCAGCAGTATCCCTCCCCGTCCTACCAACAACTTCAACTTCCCGCTCCACCACAGCAACACCATCAGCAGCCTCCCCACCCATTTAACCAACAGCAGCGTGGTATGCACGCTGCATCTTCTGATGTGCCCCCAGCTAATCCCACCATGGAATGTCTAGCCCAGCTTGTCCAAGGGCTAGCGGAGATGACCAAGCGGCTTGATGACCTGACCGCCACTCGCACTACCATCCCGGCGCAGGTCGAAGCCAACCCCAACAATTTCAAGAAGAAGGAGCAGGTAGAATGTGATGTCCAGTCCGCGTGTGATAATGATATTACTGCGTTTTCTAATGCTGTTACTCTCAGGAGCGGTAGGGCCTTGCCTCCGCCTGCTACCAGATATGGGGTGAATAAAGAAACAGGTGGATCGTCATCTTCCGCATCAGCCGTGCCAGCTCCAGGGGCGGGTGAGGAGGAAGAGGAAGGAGAAGCCAGTCCAGCCGTCGTGCATTGCCAGAAGCAATTCCAGCCAAAAATACAAAAAAATCCGCAAAAACAAAAACACCAAAAAGAAGCCTGTAGCAGAAGTGAAGCCGCGCCAGCCTTGGAGGAGCCGCCAGCAGCAGCTGATCCTGTGCCAGCCGATGGAGCCAATGCTACCCTTTTTGATCGCCCAGCAGCACCAGCAGAGTTAGATCCAGCTTGTACACCTTTTTGTAGTCCGGATGTACAACATTCTGTGGGCGATAATCTTGATGTAAATAAGAACTCTAATTTTCCTGCCAGTAATGTGAATATTCCTTTTCCGCATGCAATACAAAAATCCAAAAAAATGATAAAAAGAAAAACTGCATTGTCTGATCCAGGAGTTGTAGATATTTTGGATAAATTGACTGTTGAGATTCCCTTGTTAAAGGCCGTGGAATACATGCCAGCTGTGAAGAAAGGATTGAAAGAGGCATGTACTGACAGGCATCGCCCAGCGCAAGACAACAGACGCCGAGAGGTAGAAAAACACGTTTTGTCCATGGCCACAGTTGCAGCTATCACCAACCTCCCCCAGAAAAAGCAAGACTCAGGAGCACCTCTGATCAGTTGTGTGATTTTTGATCAGGTCTTCGAGCGTACTCTTCTTGACAGTGGTTCTTCCATCAACCTTCTGCCCTCGTCCATAATGCAAGAATTCGGGCTGGGACCGCTCAAGCAGACACGAATGATCCTTCAGTTCGCTGACCGATCCGTTAAGCGGCCCCGCGGTTTGTTGGAAGACGTGATAGTTACCGTGCAGGAGATGAGATTCCCAGCTGATTTTGTAGTCCTTGACATGGACTCTCCTGCACCACTGCTCCAGACTCCTATCATCCTTGGCAGACCATTTCTCCGTACTTCCGGTGCCGTGGTTGATTACGGGTCTGGCAAGATCACCTTTAGCTCGAACACCCAACAAATCACGCTCACCATGAACAAGGAACAGAACGCCACAACTGATGAAAGTCAAGCAGCATCAGAAGCTGACTGTGATTTTATTGCGGAGATCAGAGACTCGGAGTTGTCACTGGACGATCCATGGACCCAGGAAATCCTCACTCTTGAGGAGGACTTGGAAGGCACAGTCATCATGAGCTCCGATGATCCATGGGGGACAGATTCTCAGATACACGCGCATCTTCTTGAGCATTCACTCCAGACCGAACATAATCAGCTCACCGCAGAACCGTTCGGTACATCACTTGGATCTCAACAGAATGTTGAGGATGGTACTAGTCTCAAAGTACATCCCACCACCAGCATGGTATCAGAAGTGACCGGTAAAGGGGACAGACTGAAACCAGAACTCAAGCCACTCCCTGCAGGCCTGAAGTATGCTTTCCTTACGGGTGAAGAACACATGTATCCAGTCATCATCAGCAGCAGGCTGAATCTGGATCAAGAATCTCGACTCCTCGAGATTCTAGAAAAGAACCGCAAGGCACTTGGTTGGAGTGTATCAGACCTCCGAGGGATAAACCCCGCTCTGTGCTCACACCATATCTATTTAGAAGACGATGCCAAGCCGTCCCGCGAATTCCAGAGAAGGCTAAACCCTAACCTTCGGGACGTGGTAATGAAGGAAATCACAAAGTGGTGTGATGCAGGCTTCATTTATCCCATCTCCGATTCAAAGTGGGTAAGCCTCCTGCATGTAGTTCCCAAGAAATCCGGGCTTACTGTGGTCACAAATGAAAAAGGAGAGGAGATTTCAACTCGGGTACCGACATCCTGGCGGGTGTGTGTTGACTACCGCCGCCTAAATGCAGCAACCAAGAAGGACCACTTTCCCTTGCCATTTATTGATCAAGTCTTGGAGAGATTAGCAGGCAAGGAGTTCTTCTGCTTCCTGGACGGGTACTCCGGGTACAACCAAGTGGCGATCGCCCCTGAGGATCAAGAGAAGACTACCTTCACTTGCCCGTTCGGCACCTACGCCTTCAAGAGGATGCCCTTTGGATTATGCAATGCACCCGCAACCTTCCAAAGATGCATGCTTGCAGTCTTCGCCGAAATGGTAGGCAGTTTTCTCGAGGTGTTCATGGATGATTTCTCCGTCTACGGTGATAGTTTCGATTCTTGCCTCGAGCACCTAGACAGAGTGCTTCAGAAATGCCGGGAAGTCAATTTAGTGCTCTCATGGGAAAAGAGCCACTTTATGGTCACAGAGGGTATTGTGTTGGGCCATGTCGTTTCCAAACGTGGCATGGAAGTCGACCCAGCCAAGGTGGATGTCATTTCAAACCTTCAGCCACCTCAGTCAGTAAAGAATGTGAGGTCATTCCTGGGGCATGTGGGATTCTACAGACGATTTATCAAGGATTTCAGCCGCATTGCCCGACCTCTGACAGAACTTTTGTGCAAGGAGACAGAATTCATTGTTGATCAGCCAGTTCTCCTTGCCTTCAATCAATTACAGGAGCTTATCACTCAGGCTCCAATCTTGCAGCCTCCAGACTGGACTCTTCCATTTGAAATAATGACCGATGCGTCAGATTTTGCAGTCGGAGCTGTTCTAGGGCAGAGGAAAGATAAGGCGCCCTATGCCATTCACTATGCCAGCAGAACATTAGATGAAGCTCAAAGAAATTATACAGTAACAGAGAAAGAACTGCTGGCTGTGGTTTTCGCCTTAGAGAAGTTCAGATCCCATTTGTTGGGATCAAAGGTCACAATTTTCACAGACCACTCTGCTATTCGGTACCTACAGCAGAAGAAGGATGCCAAGCCCAGACTGATTCGTTGGATCCTTCTCCTCCAGGAATTCGATCTGGAAATTAAGGACAAACCTGGAGTTCAGAACGTGGTAGCAGATCACCTCTCCAGAATAGAGCAGCATGACTCTCCTTTGAGCGACGCACCTATCACAGAGACCTTCCCTGACGAAGCTATCTTAGCCGTGGATGCTCTCCCTTGGTATGCTGACATTGTAAATTACCTCACCTCTGGGGTAATACCTTCGGATTGGACGAAGAATCAGAAGAACAAATTCATGTCGACCATCCGCTTTTACCAGTGGGAAGATCCCCTTCTATTCAGGGAAGGAGCAGATTGTATTTGGCGCAGGTGCATTCCTCAGACGGAGCAATCTAGTGTCCTCGAGCATTGTCATTCACTCGAATCTGGTGGGCACCATTCTGGAGATCGTACGGCAGCGAAAGTATTGCAGTGTGGCCTCTGGTGGCCCACTTTATTTAAGGATGCAGCAGAATTTGTTAAAAGATGTCTTGATTGTCAGCGATTGAAAGGAACACTCACTGCCAAAGACTCAATGCCTCTGAAAATCATTCAGATAGCAGATGTTTTCGATGCATGGGGCATTGACTTCATGGGACCTTTCCCTAATAGTCAAGGTTTTGAGCACATCCTTCTTGCCGTAGATTACGTGAGTCGTTGGGTTGAAGCTATCCCCGCCCGAGCCGCCGACAGCAAAACAGTTTGCCAGTTTCTGAAGAAGAACATCATTTCGCGGTTTGGGATACCCAAGATTCTCATATCCGACGGGGGTAGTCATTTCATCAACAAAGAGGTCAAGAAGTTAACGAAGGAGTACGGCATCGATCACCGCGTCGCATCTCCTTATCATCCGCAGACCAATGGCATGGCGGAGTTATCCAATAGAGAAATCAAGACTATATTGCAGAAACTTGTTAGGCCAAACAGAAAAGACTGGTCTCAACTCTTGAACTCAGCTCTTTGGGCTTACCGTACGGCCTACAAGTCTCCCTTGGGCATGTCGCCCTATCGTCTTGTATATGGAAAACCATGTCATCTGCCCATAGAATTAATTCACAAATCCCTTTGGGCAATTAGTAATTGTAACTTGGATTCACGAAAAGGTGGTCAGAAGAGAAAGGACGATCTGAACAGGCTCTTGGAATTCCGAGACTGCGCATACGATAACACCTTGATGTACAAAGAGAAGGTGAAACGCTGGCATGACCGGCACATCAGACGAAAGACCTTCGATGTTGGGCAGAAAGTGTGGTTGTTTGATGCAAAGTTGCGGATATTCCCAGGTAAATTAAAAAGTAAGTGGACAGGGCCATTTCGAGTATGTGAAGTGCGTGACAACGGAAGCATTGCTATATCAGAATTGTCCCCTGACGCACAGCCATTCGTCGTCAACGGCCAACTACTGAAGCCTTACTTGGAACCAGATTCATTCTTGGGCGTCGTTGACTCTATTCAGTTAGTGCACCCCGAGGATATCTCTACACCTCCTGCAGCACCAAAAGATTCAGACGATGTACTCCAACCATTATTGCTCTGATTTTCTTCTTTTCTTCTTTTCTTCTTTTCCTTATCTATTTTCTTTTTCTATCTAAAACGTGCCGCCTTTGTAGACAGTTTTCTATACTTAGGACGTACTTGGTCCTAAATATAGGGGGGTGAGCACCTAGGGTTCTTGATTTCTGTTCGATCCTCTCCATTGTCTCCTCTTCTTGTCTATACTTAGGAGTATCTTACCCTAAGTATAGGGGGAGACAATCTGAGTACGATCAGTGTATTCTCACCCTTGACCCTCCCCGCTTTGTAAACAGTCTGCTATACAAAGGACTCTTTGATCCTAAGTATAGGGGGGACGGTCAACTTCTCATTCATTCATTTCGTTCGTATTTATTCTTTAGATCTGTCTATACGCAGTACGAGTTATGTCTTTGCTTTTTCCTTTCGATCTATGAGGACATAGCTCAAGCTAAGTATAGGGGGGTCGTATATACTGTGTATATACTAAAAGCCATAACTCATACTGAAAAATAAAATATCACTACAACACAAAAATAAAATGTAAAAAGTAGCTTTATAATAATAAAAGATGATTGTGAGTTCCTCAGACTCATTGTAATTATACTGACTAGTAAGTCAGGAAAGTGTTTTACGAAACGTTTTTTTTTTGAAAATCTTGTGAAAGTTGTTTGAAAATAGCGTGAACAAGTATTCAACGATTGAAAAGATTAGTTTGTGTGTAAAACCTATTTTCTTTGAGTGAAAGCAAAATATGTGGAAATTAGTGTGCAAATGATTGTGAAAAGTTGATTGTCAAAAATTGTTTTGAAAAATCTATCTGTGTTGTGTAAAACATTTGTAAAAGGGTTTTCAAATGCGTGTACATGTTACAAAAATTATTTTGGACTAGAGTTTTCGAAAACCCTTGTGAAAATGTTTCTCGAGTAAGTCTGAGGAATTTGCACAAAAATCTTTCATTTGTAAATGAGGATTAAGCCAAATAAAGTTTATGAGAACAGAACCATACTATACATCAAATACAATTTTTTCTTCTTTTGGACCTACTGATTAATAAATCAGAGACCTATACAGTATGATTTGAAAAAATAGTGTGACCAGTTTTGAAAAATTTGATGAGAAATGATTTCAAACTGTGTGAAAATTGTTTTGATCGCAAAAATTTTTCTTTGTGTGAAAGAAAGGATTGGAAAAACCTGTGTGCAAATGTTGTGAAAAATGTTTGTCCAAATTATGGTGAAAAATGTACATATAGTGTGAAAATTCTGTGCAAAAATATTTTCAAATGTGTGTAACTGATTGCAAAAATTATCGTGTACTATAGTTTGCAAAACTATTTTCAAAATTAAGATCACTATTATAAATACCTGTAAATCAGAAATAAATCACGTAAAATTCTTTCTCAACAACCTGAATAAACCATTCCATTAACATATGTACAGTCTGTATAAATTCATATATTTTGTAAATAAAGCAGTACGCCCGTGTAAATAAGGGTATATACTTTTTGTATGTGTCAAGCTCTTATTTTATGTGCAAAATTTCTTTGTGTAAAAACATTCTCTGCTTCTTTTTAAATCCTCTGTGAAAAACTGCATCATTCATTGTGCATAAGCAAAAGCATACCATTCATATTCTTTTTGAGTGAGCTTAATGATTGAATCAGTCTAATAAAGTCTCAGAGTGGAGCTCGGTTGGACCTTACTGCACCTAACTGCACAGGAACCTTATGGGAACTAGTTTTAAGGTACTTCAGGTCCAGTCAGACTTAATTCTTTGAGAAAGCAGGGCTGGGTTCAAGACACCTCAGTGGACTAACTAGAACTTTTCGAAACACACGCATGGCTCTTGTCCGTGACCTAACTTGGACACTGGCACCTTTCACATAACTCTCCATGGATGAGGTGGCGAGGAGGCAGTTTCCTTTGGCTTGGGGTAGCATATGAGGGTAGTACTTCTAGGCGGAACCTCTCTTCTTCTTATAGTGAAGGAAGAGCACCTCAACTTGGTCTAGTGGTGATGAAGGCTAAAGACAGAAGCCGAGGGTTGCAATAAAGCTTCAAAAGAGGGATAGTCTACTGGCTCAAGAAGAAATTTCTTGTATATATGCTGCACCATGTAGATATGTTGTACAGATACAATTGAAAAAAAAATTGCAAAAAGGAACTCCAAAAAAGTGGTGGGTCGGATTGAAAATTTAATAACCCCACTGGAGTGTATATAGTTCAATAAAGCAAAAGCTTATGGTATCCATGTTACATCTCATGAAGCTTGCAGCGGGAGACTTAGCTACACTGGCTGAGCTTCCAAAAGTCTATACTTCTTCCCCCTCTTCTTGAGCCGGTTGCACTTGAACTTAGATGGGAATACCCCGCTTCTCGAGGAAAGAGTTGCTAGACCGAGGCCTTAGAGTTACCAAGTTGGGGGAGGTTGTTTCTTTGTCACTTCTGAGGTGGGGAGCTACATATCACTTACACTGTGCAAGTCAGCTTCATAGTTATAAGAGTTTGCGTATGATGTAGACTAGTTCTGACCCGGCTATTGAGATGGGTTGAACCGAGTTCTGTGATTACCGAAGGCTGTTGTACTTTAGAGCTGGTTCCCGACTAGGTTCCACACACCTTCACACCCAAGGTCTGACAGGAGCTCCAAATTCAGATTTTGTAAGGACATGCATTGCACTGAAAGCACCCCAATTCACTCTATCTTTCTTGCATTTTCCTTTTCCTTTTCTTCATTCATTCTGCGCTTATTGCATAAGTGTTTGCTAGGGACTAGCAAAGGCAAGTATAGGGGGGTGATGAATCTCCATTTCATCACCTTTATTCTATCATTTTGGCCTCAAAAACCCCGGCAAATGCATGTAAACAGCATTAATTTGGACATAATAGCATTCATTATTCATTTGTATTTATTATACATTAAATAAGGTTTTTAATGCCAAAATTATAGAATAAAGAGAAGAAAAGAAAAAGGAATAAAATATTGCAAATATTTTATGACCCTAACCCCGAGACCAAGTCCAGAATGGAATTGGTCGACAAGGAATAAAGTAGGGGGAGATAAGGGCCAATTATACAATAAATATCTCATTTATTCATTCATCCATTTATGCATTTTTGACACCTATTTTGTACATAACTATTTATTCCTCAAATAAAGAAACTTTGTTCATGAAAGTTGTAGATAATAATGTAAATAAAAATACAAAATTGAGTTTGTGTAAAAATAACACTCAGTGTACATTTTATACACAGAATAAAAAGCCAAAATCTCAACTTCACAGACCCATATCTTGCAAATAAAAACTCCAAATCACCCAAACTCACCTTTAATTGTATATAGCATCTCATAAACTATTTTATAAAATTGATCTCATAATTTTTGGAGTCCATCTGTGAAAGTTAGGTTTTTGGCCCTCCTTGTATATAGACCTGATTAAAATACTCATTTTATTCAATCTTTAGTATTTCTATAAATTTGCATTTTTATAATCTTGTAAATAATGTATATAATACATGTACATATTGAAATTTGAATAAACCCAAAAAAGAATTTGTAAAAATAAAATAAGTCTATGAATATATAGACAAAATACCTATACTACCTGTATGTGCATAAATAAAAGGAAAAGCATTCTTTTATTCTTTATTCTTTTATATTTTTATAATAATGTATATATTATATGTGTCTTATTAAAAATACAAATCCTTAATAAAAACACATAAAATTAATTAAATAAATACAATGTGTATAATATATAGGTAAAGTACCTATATATATACTTAGAAATACATAGACCTATTTATTTAAAAATACAAATAAACTTATAAAAATCAAACAAAAATACCTTTATACTCACAAAAATAAGTTATAAATTTATAAAATAAGCCAAGAAAATAACAAAAGAAAATAAATAAATTAAAAATAAAATATCCAAAAATACATGTAAATACACACATATACACATTACTAAAATAAAACTACAACAAAACACCTCGAAAAATTCAATAAAAATCAGGAATAAATACTACATGAAATAATACACATTTTTTATTTTATAAGCAAAAATTAATAAAATCATTTCGGATGTCAAATAAATCAATCTTCCTTCTGACCTGCTATTTTGTCTCGTAGCGGCTTACGTGGCCCAATGAGACGCCGGCCAACGTTGACCCCCTGGTCAACTGTCCCATCCCACGCCTGGCAGCTCTGAACAGTCCACTCCCCCGATTTCCTCCCTTTTTCCCGGGCACACCATCCATCAATCGACAACGCTTCCTTCACAAGATTTGTTCCCCAATCTTCCATGATGCCCGCCGAAATCACAGATCAACCAAATGCCCTCTAGATCATGAAATAATCGCCGGTCAATAAGGCTACTCGCCAATGTTTATAAATAAAAAGCTCCGCTTCCTTCCTCGAATTTGGCCACTTTCATTCCAACCTAACGCCTAGATCTTGTGCCTGGATTGTTCCTCGTGACAGGGGGAGTAGCCCAGCATCGAGACTCGGCCGGAGGGAGGAGAATTTTGACGCGGCGGAGCTCCGGCGTCCGCCCTGCTCCCTGAAGGCCCCCAGGTATAAGAGTTGTCCTTTTAATGCATTCTTAGGTAGTTTTTAATGTTAGCATTTCATTTCAGTAGTTAGTTTGGTTGTTAGTTGATCACATTAGCGTAAAAAGCAAAAATCGAAGTTCGCCGGAGCTCCGCTCCGGCGACTTCTTCATCGTGAACCTCACTGTATCCGACCACCTCGATCATCCCATCTCGTTCCTCGTCGTCTTCACCATCTTTCGCACCCATCAGATCAACCCAGGACCCTCGGTCTTGGTGAATCAGGGTTCCAACTCCGCCGCTCGCCGGAGCCCTTCCGCCCGCCTCCATCTTGCACCGCAGCTTCATAACCCCGGGTCGAGGAGATAGCTCTCTCGCCCGCGGTTCTTCCTGTGCAGGTACCACGAGGAATCGAGCCCTTCTGGGCTTGCTTTGACCAGGAAGAGGTTCTTGGGGGCCACCTTCTTCTCCGACCTCGCTCCACCGACTCAGGCCCCCAGGAGCCACGAGATCACCGTCAGACGACGCGGAGGCCTCCCAGCTACGATCAGGACGCTTCAGTTGTGCAGGAGGTGCCCGGAGAAGCTCGAGCGACCCGATCGAAGCTCGCCGAGGGCGAGTTCATTCCCAGTTCTTCCTGGTGCCCTCTGCACCGTTGGATCGAGCGGGGCGGCCCAGATTGCATGCCAGCCGTCCGATGAAGAAGCACACCCACCGTCAGATCAGCCGGGATGTTCTAATCCCAGCCCTTCATCGCCGAAACGAAGTCCGCCGTCCGATGATCGCCACGTGTATAAGTGGCGCTTCCAGCGCCGCAGGATGCAAGGCCTTATTTAAGGGGTAAATTTCATATCTCGCCCCTTACTTTTGGTATTTAGGGTTTGCTCCCAAAAATAAAAGTTTCAGTTGTAAATAAGTTGTAAAAATTGCAGTGGACCCCCTTGATGTTTCTACATTTACATTTCAGTCCCTCCGCGCCTCACGTGCAGCAACCACGTGAGGCGCGTGAAAATTGCATCTAAACCCTGCCGGGTTCTTGTATTTATGAAATGGTCCTGAAAATAAAAGTTAAAGTGTATTTTTATTGTAATTTTTGCATGTATGCCCCTGCCAACTATTTTATTTGCAAAAATACCCCTGCCAGGCCATTTAATTTTTGAAGGCTTTGTCTATTTATTTCATGCTTCATATTTCATCGAAAAATCTTGCAAAAATAGACTTAAGCCTCTGTTTGGTCATGCTTGAACGCCATATTTTTAGTTTTGCATTTTGTTGCATTTTTGCATTTATTAAAAATCAAAAACTTGTCTTTCAGTCCCTGTCTAACTCATAAAACCCCAAAAAAATATGAAAATGCCTTGAAAAATTCCAAAAAAAAATTATATGCAGTGTATTTTGTCCTATATTAGTGTCAGACCAAAAATCCCTAAAAAACTCAAAAAGAAAACCTTAAAAATTCAAAAATGCCCAAAAACTTCAAAAAAATATAAAAAATCAAAGAAAAATCAGAAAAATATGAACTCAGGCCCTACTTATGCTGTATTTTATTATTGTTAGTAGAAAATTAAAGGGGAACATTTTTGAGGCTGTTAGATATTTTTAATCTCTATTTTTGTGACGGCCAGTACCCAGTCCCCTGTTTGCTTTGATTTAGCTATTTTTAAAATGCCAAAAATACTTGCAGAAATACCCCAAAAATTATAAAAACAGTAAAAAACCATGAAAATCCCAAAAAGATCTTTGTCCTGAATTTTTGACTCTTTTCTATTATTTTTGTGAATATTATAACACACCTTTTATGTATATATATCTATATCTATATATCCAAAAATATATATATATATATATTATATATATCTAGTAATATGTATTCTCTTTTAATCTTAATGTGATATATAAAAAATATATATATACATATATACATATATATAATATTATATTTAGATACACCTATATATATACATACATTACATGTATTATAAGCTCTATGCTTAACCTCTATGTATATATATATAAGGAATTTGTATTATATAAAAATATATATCTATATGTATACATGATACTTAAGTATTATATTTTAATAATAATATAAAAAAATATATATAAAAAAAAAACCCACACAAGGATGACTAAGATTGGCACGTAGGCTATGGTATTTTGTGTTGCTCTCTGTGGTTCGACCTCTACATATTTGTCACTATACATTTTATGGTAGAGTAAAATAAAGATTAATTCACATTTGTTTTGAGCTTGATTGTTGTATTCTTTGGATTGTGGGTTAATTGCTGATTGGCAGCGGTCTTCCATGAGTGGTCGCCTCGGCGACAACACTTCTTTTTTTTTTATGGTGACCCTCGTGGGAACACCCTTGTTCATCAGTCCTACCTACAAGCAAGCACATAAAAATACAAAAATTAACTAAGCTCGGAGAGCCGCGTGCCTGGTCCTAGGTCGACACTCAAATGGGGACGATCCCCACACAACCATGATCGTTCGATTACAATCGCGAGCCTTCGATCGAAGACCGCTGTAAAAGACGAATTATTACATGTATGGAATGGAAATAAAAATGCGACACATTTTTTTTTCTTTCCCGTATGCTCCAAGCATGCTCCTGCGGTTCCTCTCAGCGGGAGACATCAACTCCTCGCCTCCTTGATTGATCAAGGGCCCTTCCACAGAAACAAAGAATAGAGATCAAATAAAAAAGAAAAAATTTATAATGCAACATATGTGAACAATTTGACCTATAAAAATGAACACTAAATTAAACAAACAAAAATCCAAAAAATATAAGAAATGAGTCGTGTCCCCGGCAACGGTGCCATTTGATAAGTCGCGAAACCGGCCCTTTAATAGTGTTGTATTAGCACTTGATAATGTCATCGCAGTCGGGCCGATTGGGCTCGTCAAAGACCATCTCATTTAGATATGTAGATATCAAAATAAGATGGTCGTATTTACTTTTATTTTACTTGGCAAGAAACCAAGGTCGAACTCAGGGACACGCGCCTCTCTCATATTAATCAGATTTTTATCTATTTAACTAAGTGTTGAATGAGAGACAATATAGGTCAAATCATGCATGAAGGACAAGGAGACACAACAATGCATTAAAATGGAAAATGCATTTTTTTATATTTTTTTATTATGCAGATAAATGCAAGGAAATGCAATGCAAATATTATGCCCGAAATGATCATTACTTAAGCCATAAAATATACGAGTCAAACAGAATCAGATAATGAAGCAATTTTCATTTATATAGCAAGTAAGCATGAGAAACAAGGAAATCAGAGCACTTAGATAATGAAATAATGCATTACAATCATAGTGTCAAAATGAAAATCTAAGCATGCCATAATAAAGATGACGAGGAGAGCTTCAAAATGAAACTGAAATCACCTCAATCGGACATACGAGGCTCAAGATATACAATAAAGAAGACAGGGGCATAACTGAAAGAAAGCATGAAATAAAATTGCAAACTGGTCCCTGGGAGGGACTAAAATGTAATTAAAATAAGGAGAGGGGCCTTCCCTGCAAATTACCCTCACACAGGGGTATTTTTGCAAATATGGAAACTTGCGGGGGTGTGGTTGCAAAATTCCCACTGTGCACGAGGACGGCATGTGATAACAGGACCTGAATGCAATTTGGAGGAGTCGGCAGGGCTTCTGCATAAATTACCCAAATGGCACGTGCTATGCACGCGCCATCCAGGCTCGGAGGGCGGCTCGGGCTCGGCAGAGGCTCGTTGCTGCTTCGGGGTGGCTCGGGGTACACGAGCCTCCAGGCTTGGTGGCGATGAGGCTCGGCGTGGTCTCGGGGACTGCCACGTGGTATCAGGACCTGGATGCAATATGCGGGACTTGCGAGGACACCGATGCAAAAAGCCTAGAACTCACGTGCGTGAGGCACGTGAGCTCAGGCTCAGGTGGGGGCGAGGCTCGGTGCAGCTTCGGGTGGCCGTAGCAGGTGGCTCGGGCCACGTGGTGGCTCGAGGGCGCCTCGGGCTGGGCTCGGTCCCACCGAGCCTCCGCGCTCCGGAATGGTCGACGTGGCTGCTCCAGGGCCGTTGGATCTCCGCCGTGGGGCGAGATCCAACGGTAGCTGCTCCTCCTTCCTCCTCGATGGTTGGCAGCGCTATTGGAGCTCCGGCGGAAGGCCTGGGACTCCTTCGCGCCCCACCGTGCTCGGTGAAGCTCGGGGTAGGAAGCTGAGGGTCTGGCGATGAAGAACCAAGGTCGGAGGAGCTGCTGGAGCTTCTGGAGTGAGCTACCGAGACTTGGTCGCCGGAGGCGGAGCTCTAGAGCCTAGCTCCGTCCGAGGTCCGGCCAATGACAATGGAGGACCTGCAAAGGGGGTTAGGTGAAAGACGTGCGTGTGTGATGAGATGAGCGACGGGCTTAAGGGGCGGAGAAGTGGAGCCCTTAGTGTGTTCTCCTCCGCCTCCGGCGGAGGAGAATGCCTGGGATGAGGGAGGTCGTGACTGAGGAGGAGGGTGATCGGAAGGGTCGGCAAGGGTGATTGGTGGTGGGTAGAGCTCGTGGGATGCTTAATGGAGGTCGAGGGTGTTTGTAGAGACCTAGAAAATTATGCAAAGTAAGAAAAAAAATCAGAGAAGATCAGAGGGTTACCTGAGATCGGGCGGAGTGGATGTCCTGGGCTCGAGGTCATCGGAGGACCTCGGGGTCGTCGCACATACTGGGTGGCCGTCCCAGCGAGCTCGGGCGGGGCTTGAAGCCTCCGCAGCACCGCCGTAATGGGTGGTGGGTCTCATCGGGTGGCCTGTCGTCTTCGCTCGATCCACACTCCTCCTCCTGTCACAGGGAGGAGGCGGAGGGCTGGTCTATGCCCCGTGAAAAGATGGACGGAGAAAATCGAAGGGGGAGGCGGCGCTTTTAAAGGAAGGGGGTGGTGGTCCAGGTGGCTGAATCTGCGGATTGCGAGGGGATTATGGAGCGACTGGAGGCGGCTCGCAGATGGAGGACGTGCACGCGAGGATCGTGGGAGAATGGGCTCGGCCGTAGGGTGGTTAGAGCATGGCGAGGATGACCAGGGCTCTGGCTAAAAATGGAAGGGTGGAGGAGGTCTGCGAAGCGCGACGCTCGGGCGGAGCTTGCGGAAGGAGAAGACGACGGAGCCCATCCGTTGGATCGGGAGATCCAACGGTGGTGAGCGACGCACGAAGGGGCGGCGAGGATTAGATCTGAGGCACGGTCATCGAAGGGCGCTAAATGCGCCACGTGTCGAGCGAAAGCATGCGCGCTAGCGGACGGTAGTGATGGGATTAGGGAGTAGATCGAATGGTCGATGGTGACTGCGGAATTAGCGGCAGAGATGGGTGGATGAGGGCGCGATCGCGCGGTCTACAAACCGCCACGTGGCGAGCTCTGCGTGAGGCGCTATCATGCGGTGCAGATGAGAGGCCTGGGAAGATCAGATGGCTGAGGATCTGAGCGGGTGTAGAGAGAGTTGAACTGTTGGATCAGATGGAAATCCAACGGTTAGGGACATGGGCGGATAATGCAAAGGGGAGCGGGCCACGTGGCTCACCCAGAGCGGGCCACGTGGCCCAATCAGATTATTCCAAGAAGAAAAATTATTTTTGCGGGTTAATTTGGCCGAATTTGAGAAAACTCAAAACATGAAAGTTGTAGATCTCGATGAGATCTACAAGTTTCGTATTGACCAAAAGTGGAGAGGAGGTCATCTGTAGACACCAAATATTTTTGAAGGTATTTTTAAGGTTAAAAATACCACAGATTTTTGTTTTGATATTTTTTTGTGATTTTTAATTTATTAAGGACTCTGATAAATACCAGACTTTAACAAGATTTTATTGACATAACTTTAAGCAAGGGGGTTAATTATGGAAAATAAAGATGATGAAATTGGTTTTCATCGGAGTGCATCAGCCAATACCTCTACTAGGGAGCAGACTTCTTCCACCCAGCAGAGTAGCGGAGGACCAGCCACAGTTCAACATGTCTACTATGTGCAGACACCTGATTAGGTCCAGCATCACTCATATCAGATAGTTCCGTACCAACAGGAAGTATCCTACATTCTTGAGCAACAGTCTCCACCTCCACCTGTCATCCAGGAGGTGAACGACATTTGGTTCAACCGTGAGCAAAATCAGCCCCGTCCGTCGGGGCAAGGCCAGTTGGGTTCACAGCAGGGTCAGAGACCCGTCCATCAGTTTCAGGGAGGGAGACAGCAATAGTACCAGCACCAGCAGTTCCAGCCTCTCTATCAGTCTCCACCACAGTTCCAAAACTAGAGACAAGGCCAACCATAGCAACAGTCTATGTATTTTCCTCATCCCAACCAGCAACAGACTACATATTATGGACAGTATCCTCCTACTCATTACCAGAATCCGTATGGTTACCAACAGACTCCACACTATCAGTCTCAGTGAAAACTGGTCATTAAGCACCCTGAGGTCCCTTCAGTCAACCCAACACTAGACCAACTTGCATTGCTCATGAAGAACATGTACGAACTAACTCAACAGATCGACGACATGAACACCACCAAGGCATTGATTCCAGCACAGGTTGAAGCCAACCCCAACAACTTCAGGTGCAAGGAGCAGGTAGCCAATAGCCCACCCCCACCCGAGACAGGTATGGCCCTTGATTTTACATGTTTATCTAACGCCATTCATCTCAGGAGCGGTAGGAGATTGCAGCTGCCTATGCACCAGTTGGGGTTGGGAGATCGAACCACTGAGAGAGCATCAACTTCCACATCATCTCCTTCACCATCAGTTGAGAGGACCAGTGTAGCAGCACCAAAGTCTCGAGTTTCACCGCCTTCACCACCACCTTCACCAGGCAGATGTAGATCACCATCAGCAAGGGAGAATATACCAATCGCGGATTCTTCCTCTTCACCAGCAGCAGCATTTTGTTCTCTTTTAGATTCTGTTTTTCCTTCACCTAGTTTGGACAACACTGTACGAACTGATTCTGATTGTCCTTTTGTACATTAGGATTCTACTTTGAATGATGAAAATGAACGTTTGAATGTTTATTCTGATTACATTCCATTTCCTTCTGCTCTTAAATCTAAAAAAATCAAAAATTAAAAACAGCACTATTTGATCCTGGAATGGTTGAGATCTTACAGAACATCTTTTTAAAGATATCATTCCTTAAGGCCATGGAATACATGCCTACAGTAAAAAAGGAAATGAAAAGGCATGTACACAAAAGCGTCAACTAAGGCAGAACAGACGAAAGGAAACAGAGAAACACATCTTGACCATGGTCACAGTTGATATCATCAGTAACCTCCCGCCTAAAAAGAAAGACAAGGGAGCACCTCATATCCATTGCCATATCTTTGATCAGGAATTTGATCGTACTCTTCTCGATAGCGGTTCCTCCATTAATCTCATGCCTTCCTCTTTACTAACTGAATTTCAGTTAGGACCTCTTAAAACAACCAGAATGATCCTTCAGTTTGCTGGTAGATCGATTAAGAGGCCAAGAGGCATTTTAGAGGATGTTATTGTAATGGTTGATGAATCTCCCTTTCATCACCTTTATTCTATCATTTTGGCCTTAAAAACCCCAGCAAATGCATGTAAATAGCATTAATTTGTATATAATAGCATTCATTGTTTCTTGTATTTATTGTACATTAAATAAGGTTTTTAATGCCAAAATTATAGAATAAAGAGAAGAAAAGAAAAAGGAATAAAATATTGCAAATATTTTATGACCCTAACCCCGAGACCAAGGCCAGCATGGAATTGGTCGACAAGGAATAAAGTAGGGGGAGATAAGGGCCAGTATACAATAAACACTTCATTTATTAATTCATTTATTTATGCATTTTTGGCACCTATTTTGTACATAATTATTTACTCATCAAATAAAGAAACTTTGTTCATGAAAGTTGTAGATAATAATGTAAATAAAAATACAAAATTGAGTTTGTGTAAAAATGATACTCAATGTACATTTTATACACAGAATAAAAAGCCAAAATCTCAACTTCACAGACCCATATCTTGCAAATAAAAACTCCAAATCACCCAAACTCACCCTTCAATTGTATATAGAATTTCATAAACTATTTTATAAAATTGGTTTCATAATTTTTGGAGTCCATCTGTGAAAGTTAGGTTTTTGGCCCTTCTTGTACATAATACCTGAGTAAAATATTCATTTTATTCAATATTCATTATTTTTATAAATTCATATTTTTAGAATCTTGTAAATAATGTATATAATACATGTACATAATAAAAGTAAAAGAAAACCAAAAAGAATTTGTAAAATAAAAATAAGTCTATATAATGCATAGACAAAATACCTATGCTACCTAATGTACATAAATAAAAGAGGAAAACATTCTTTTATTCTTTATTCATTTATATTTTTATAATAATGAATATATTATATATAACCTATTAAAAATACAAATCCATAATAAAAACAAATAAAATTCATTAAATAAATAAAACATATATAATATATAGGTAAAATACCTATAAGTATACTTACATATACATAGACCTATTTATTTAAAAATGTAAATAAACTCATAAAAATTAAATAAAAATACCTTTATACTCACAAAAATAAATTATAAATTTATAAAATAAGCCAATAAAATAATAAAAGAAAATAAATAAATTAAAAATAAAATACATAAAAATACATGTAAATATATACATATACACATTATTTTAATAAAACCGTAATAAAATACTTCAAAAAAAATAAATAAAAATCATAAATAAATACTACATTAATTTATGAACATTTTTTTATTTTATTAGTAAATTCTAAATAATTCATTTAATATGTTAAATAAATAAGTCAAGATAAGCCTGACGTGGACCAATCAGGGGCCACGGAAAGTTGACCTCCGGTCAACTCCCCCTGCGCCTCTGACTGACCCGTCAGACCTGTCTTTTCCCCTCTTTTCTTCCCTTTTTCCCGCATGGCTCAGTGATCAATCGACAACAGTCATTTCATGAGATTTGTTCTCCTTTCATCCGTGATCCCCGCCGATCGTTTAGATCTCGTGTACATAGTTTGTATCGCCGGCTACGGCCTGGTCAATAAGGGTGCTCCCCCTGTCTATAAATAAGGAACCACCGCCTCCCTCGCCAAATTTGGTCAGCTTTTCAGCCAATCCCTTCCCAGAATTCGGTCCCGGCGATGCTCCTGGTGACAGGAGGAGCTCGCCAGCACTTTGAATCGATCGGAGAGGCGGAGGTTGCACCCATGGTGGCGCTCCGGCAGCCACCCTGCTCCCTGGAGTTCCTCCAGGTATAAGAGCTGCGCGTTTATCTTTCTAGGTAGATTTTTATATCATCATTTCATTTCCGTCATTTATTTTGCATTTTGATTCGTAGGTTAGCGTAATTTAGTTGTTTCGTAGTTCGCCGGAGCTCCGCTCCGGCGAGCTTTTCACTGTGTTCCCGACCAGTTCCCGCCTCGCTTTCGCCCTCATTTCACTCCCCACCACTTTCTCCACCTTCCAGTCAATCCCTACCAACCGGAGCCCCCTTGGTTCCGCGAATCGATGCTCGCCTCAGCCGCTTCGCCGGAGCATCGTCACCCCCGTCATTTTCATGCTCTCAGCTTCAAACCCCGGGTCGAGGAGAACGACCTCGAGCCCCTCTACATTCCTGTGCAGGTTAGGTGCGAAGAAAGGCACCAGGAGACGTTTTCCATGAGGGCGGAGGTACCTGGAGCGCCGCTTCTACGTCGAGCTCGTGGCGCCGCTCCGGTGTGCCTTCGGACGATCCGACACCTCCAGCAGCTAGAGACACCTTCCAGGAAGCGAATGGGACCTTCAGGAGCAGCGATGGTCGGCCGGAGAGCGAGATCGAGGAGGAGGAAGCTCGCCCCGGCGAGTCTTCTTCCCTGTTCTTCCACGCATCCTCTCAGCCGTTGGATGAAGACGAAGGCCCAGATCGAGCAACAACCGTCTGATGGAGCGAAGCAGCGACCGTCAGATCACGCGTCTGATCTAATCTCAGCGCTCCATCGGCGAAGCGTCATCGAGCGTCCAGGAGACGACGCGTGGCAAGTGAGAGGAGCAGAACCGCCGGATGCCACGTTTTTATTAGGGGTAAACTTCACATCCAACCCCTCTATTTTTTGTATTTAGCGTTTAATCCCAAAAATAAAAGTTTTAGTTGTAAATAAGTTGTAAAAATTGCAGTTGGACCCCCTGATATTTTCATATTTACACTTTAGTCCCTCCGCGCCTCACGTGCAGCACCCACGTGAGGCGCGTGAAATTTGCATCTAAACCCTGCCGGGTTCCTGTATTTATTAAATGGTCCTGAAAAAAAAAGTTAAAGTGTATTTTTGTTGTAATTTTTGCATGTATGCCCCTGCCAACTTTTTTATTTGCAAAAATACCCCTGCCAGGCTGTTTTATTTTTGTCTCTTTATCTATTTATTAAAAATACCTAGAAGGCTTCTATTAATTCACAAAAATTAGGATAGGTGCTCCATGCCATGTTAGTTCACGCCAATATTTTATTTCGCATTTTTTGCATTTTTTCCTAATTATTAAAAATGAAATAGGAGCCATTTTTGTACTGTCTAATTTATAAAATACAAAAAATTAGAGAATGATTTTGAAAAATTCCAAAAAAAATTTATATGGTATATTTATACCTATATTGAGTCCAGAAATTGAAAAACCCTAAAAATATGAAAAAGAAAATTAAAAAAAATCAGAAAGCCCCAAAATCCAACAAAAAATAGAAAAATCCTTAAAAAACCCTAAAAATATATTTTTCTCTTTTATAATTACCTATATATTATTATTGATGTATTAAAATTCATTTGGGAATTTTTGGAGTTTATTTTATAATTTTAAAACCCAAATTATATTCGGCCAATTATTTAGTCCTATATTGTGGACATTTTTGAATTTAAAAATACATAAAAATTAGAAATATTTCAGAAAAATAACAAAAAAATTAGAAAAATATTAAAAAAATTATATATATATATATTTATATTTATATTTCTATAAAAAAATATAATTAAAAAATAATAAAAATAATAGAAAAAATATAAAATCTAAAAACAAAATAAAAATTATAAAAACAAAATATAAAGAAATTACAAAAACCAAAACCCATTAAAACAATAAAAGGACATGAATAATGGATTGAGTAAATGATACATAACATACATTCCCTGCGCCTCCCAGTGTTCGACCTCTACCTGTGCTTACGCCTATACACATTTGCATGTAGAGTTATAATAAATTTTAACTCCACATTTTTGGATATTCATTGCATATATTTATTGTGGGTTAATTGTTGATCGATCTGGGGATCTTTAAGTGGTCGATTCAGCGACTTGATTTCCCGCCTTGTGCGGATTACTCTAGACCCTCGTCAGGTTCCTTTCATCAAATGGCGCCGTTGCCGGGGAGGCAACGGATTTTGTATGATTTTGTATGGTTATTTGTTCATCTATTTGATCCTTTGTTCATGTCCTTCATTTATTTATTTGTGAGATTTTTATTTTTATTTTTATTTGAGATTATTGATTGACTGCTCTGACCACCTCTTTCTTTTTGTCTTTGATGCGAGGGACCGCCAAGCGAAGGAGGACCTCCTAGGAGGACCTATGCACCCAAGCGAGGCGGTGTTGGCTTTTCTATGCCAAGCCAACAGGAGAGAGCATCCATGACAAGAGAAGGAGAATTTTTGAAGACAGTCTTTATTTTTATGCATTTTATCTTGTTTTGTCTATTCATGTGAGAGAGTGACACTTGGTTTGTAATAATACAGGACTCTCACAGGTGCACGCAGACTCCCGAGGTCCAGTGCCCGAGGGATTGTTCCCTTGGGGGCCTCGATGATTTTGACGCTTTTTCTTTTTCTTTATTCTATTTTATTATTTTGTGTGTGAATGAGCCTTAGCATTAGGATTTTCTTGCTCGTAGAGTTAGGTCCAAACACCCTAATTGATTTGCATGTACCTATAGTGCGCTTTGGACCTAGATCAAACTCTAAACAGCCGCTCATTAATCTCTTAGCCTTTGTGCCACAGCGAGCCCCGCAAAGCGCTTTCTCCTAAGCTCAAGTGTGTTGAGTACAGAGGAGGGGTGAGCCAAGACCGGACTTTTTGAGGCTAGAGACGAATGCGCGACTTGTGATGCTTCACGATAATAGCAATTTCTGAACCTAGGGCGATTTCTTCGGTTTGCATTTGCATATAGCATAGGCTTCAAATTCTGTTTTGCATCCCGCATGGAGAGAGCTGGGAGGCACTGTAAGTCTTCTTACTTAGCATGCATCATCAATTTCTGATTTGCATGGCTTTTCCGATCTTCTCCCTCTGTTTTTGCCAACCTAGGATGCTTAATGGAAATTGGAACCTCGATAGGCACGTGCATTGAAAATACCAAAAAAAAAGTGATAACTTAAATAAAATCGGGACTGTTAACTCTATTGAACCTAAAAATAAAACATAATGGCATTCCTTATCTTGGGGAGAGCAACCCCCTCATTGTATGTGTTTTAATTGCTCACGTACACACTAAGGAGTAGAGCCCAAATCCCATCAAGCCTCCTAAGTGATTGTATAATTTTTGTGATGCTCACCTAACTCTAAAATCGAAAAGATAAATGACCGTCACCTGATGGTCTTTACTGTGTTGAGTAGGTGAATTGGGGGTTTGCCTTGTGTCTTGATTGTGACTTGGAGTCCATTGTGTTTTCCATTCATTATTAGAGTAGTCGGTCCCGTCCGTGTGAGTCATGCATTTTTCATCTATTGAGTCTCTCTACCTCTCTTATACATATCTCTCTTCATCAGGCATCGAGTCGTGATATTGGTGCTTGAGCTCAATCATTCTTCGCCAAGTCTTTTGTTTCTCGCTTCTTCACCATCTTCTATGTATCCATCGTACCATCTTCTCTGGTTCGAGGAGAGACCGCTCTTCGGACCGCAATTTTGACGGTGTTCCCGCCTTGTGTGGAACACCTAATTTTGTCTATGTACCGATCTTCTCACCCGCCCTCCTCGTTCCCTCTGTATCACCTTTCTACCACCCATGATATTGGCACGCCCGCTCAATCAGCTTCTCCACCCCTTTTGTGTACCCTTCTTATTCATCTTCCTCGTGTCCCCCGTATCATCTCTCCCTTTACCCGGGAATGTTGTGCATATTGATAAGGCTCGCATCGAGGATTATTTATACAGATTATTAGTGTAAGTCGGGCCTATGATGTTGAGGTTGTTGAGATTGGTTTGGTGGATTTGTTTTTGATACATGCATATGGGCTTCTTGAGGATTTTTGCTGATGCACAGAGCATAGGTGTGATGCATTATTGAGGAATTTTAGTTCTCGCACACCGGATTAAGGACGTGATGTGATGCGATGACTCGATGAAGATTTCATGAGCATTGATTGATCCACCTCTTTGAGGTTCCACCCATCTTGGTTTTGAGGAATGACTGATTATTCTAATTTGGACTTCTTGATAAGGGTGTGTGAATCCTACATGATCTCTCATTTTCTTGATTGACCCATCCTTAATCTCCTGACTCTATGATCCACCCTGGCACTTAGAGGATTCCTGACTATTTTTTGTGCCATCTCAGCTGACTGGATTGACCCAAGGGATGTTTGGTGAATGACATGATTACTTTCTCCCTTGCATGATCTTATGCCCTCCAGATGATTGAATGATTTATTGCTTTTGAGGACCTGAGATGACTTGCCAGCATTCCCATGACCTACATTGATCTAGCTCGCATTCCTCCCCGAGGACTATCTGCGGGAGAATGCGATAATTTCTAGGACTTCGGTTTCATTCACTGCTTTGGTCGCCATTATAATGGGACCTGAAACCGAGTCAGATGATATGTTTGATTGGCCTACCCCTGGTGATTGTGTACCAGACCTGTCAGTACACGAGGCCAATGCACTAGACTCATCTGAGTCCGCTCACCTTGACGGTCCTCGCAAGGCAGAGCTCCACTTTTCTGATTATTCCATGCCTAGTTCATAGCTCTCCGAGGGTTATCTGCGGGAGACTATGACATACTCCAGATCTGATTGGTCTCTTCTGTTGGTAGCCACCTTGTCGACTACTGAGACCACTATGTGGATCCGTCTGATGGATCCGGCTCCTTTTGAGCCCTCGTCTCTCCTTGACGATCCTCGCAAGGTAGAGACATGACTATTCTTTGCCTAGATCGCAGTACTCCCCGAGGACTATCTGCGAGAGACTGCGACACTCTCTTTACGCTCGGTTCCCACTTCTGACTGTGTCTCCGATCTGCGGAGCACGGAATCGAAGTCGTCTGATATACATGATTTTTGGTCCCATCTTGAGTTGTGTATCCGATCTGCGGATCATGGGACTCATCTGATTAGACTCTTTTAAGTCTGCTCACCTTGACGGTCCTCGTAAGGTTGAGCTCCTGATATCTGCTATTTCCCTGACTAGTTGGCAGCCCGTTCCCCGAGGGTTATCTGCGGGAGGGTACATCACCTTGTAGGTACTCGGCTTCATTTCTGGTGTCTCCTATATGTGGGAGCACGAAGCCGAGTCTTCTGAGATTTTTACCCGGTCTCCTCCCTGGTTGTGTCTCATGTCTGTTGGAGCACGGAGCCGAGTCTTCTGATTATTTTTCTGATTCTGCTCACCTTGAGGACCCTCGCAGGGTTGAGCCACGGCTTGCGGTATTCGGTGTGTACTTATGATCTTTCTACCTCACCATCATCGGATACCATGGTGTCTCCTATTCTCTATCTTCCATATCTATCTGAGACCATGATTGACCGGAGGAGTCTGTACTGCTCTTTCTTCCTCCCGGTCTTACGGTATCGGCTTTGTTCCCTCATGTTGACCATTTGAGCCGATTGACTGCTTTATGCTACCGGACCCGATATCTAACCTTTCGATCTGTTGACTCCGGTAGCTGACACCCACGTGATTGCAGATTCGGGTGTGTTTTCACCTTCTGACAGTGTCCTCGTTCTCACAGGGAGACGACGACGAGAGCACGGTAGTCGCTTAACAGATACCGTCCTGTACTTCACTAGTTTATTCACCACTTGTATATACGTGTGCCTTGTTCATTCTTTCTCCCGCATGATTATGTGTGTCCTAGATCGATCGCCACATCATTGTGTCTACACTTAGGACGTACCTTGTCCTAAGTATAGGGGGGCACACATTGAGTTGTTCTTCCCGTGCACATTTTTGTCACTCCTGTTCTTGCCTATACTTAGGGATATCTCACCCTAAGTATAGGGGGAGTGATGTGTATATTCTCCACGATCTTTTCATCAATCCGTAAATATCTCTTCTTTTCTTCTTTTCTTCTTTTCCTTTTCTATCTTCTGTATCTAAATAAAAGGTGTCACCCCTTTGTGTCAGTTTTCTGTACTTAGGACGTACTTTGTCCTAAGTATAGGGGGTGCACCCCTGATTTGTTAATTCTTTGATCTGTTTATTCCCACCCTTGACCCTCCCTGCTTTGAGTACAGTCTGCTATACTTAGGATTACTTGATCCTAAGTATAGGGGGGACGATCGACTTCTATTTAATTCGTTTCTTATTCATATATTCTTTAGACTTATCTATACTCAGTACGAGTTATGTCTTTGTTTTTTCTTTTCGATCTATGAGGACATAGCTCAAGCTAAGTATAGGGGGGTCGTATATACTATGTATATACTTTAGCCATAACTCGTACTTTCGTATTTTACTAATAATATGGCTAATAATTCTTTACATTCGTTAAAAACCATTAATAAAAAGATGGGATTATTCCTCAAATTCTTTTTGTATATACTGATTAATAAATCAGGTGAAAATGTTTTTTGCAAAATGTTTGAAAAATAGTTTGAAAAGTATTGTGAACATTTATTGAAAACTGTTTTGAAAACGTTTTGTTACATGTTTTCAACCTGTGTAAAAATGTGTGGTTTGTAAAATTTATTTTCTTTGTGTGAAATAAAATGTCTGAAAAATGATTTGCAAAAATGGTTTGAAAAAGGGTTGCAAAAACGTTTTTGAAAGTCTATAAACCTTTGCAAAATGATTTTTAAATGTGTGTACATGTTTGTAAAAATGTTTGTAAAAATTATTTTGGACTATAGTTTTCAAAAATTGTTTGAAAATTTTGTGTCAAATAAATTTGAGGAATAGTCACATATAATAAATAACTAAAATACTATATTATTATTTTAAATAAAAAGAATAATAAACAAGATTCTTTAATAAGTGTACATATATACCTGTAAAGAAAAACTAAATTCTAAATTCTTTAAAAATCATTAAAATAAAGCAGCACGCCCGTGTAAATAGTTGTACATATTTTGAGTGCCCAAATTATTTTATTTGCAAAAATTCTTTGTGTAAAAATTTATCTCTTTGATTCTTTGAAAAATTGCATTATTCTTTGCATATTTGTAAATAGCATTTTGCATAGCATTCATATTCTTTCATTGAGCTTGATAATTGAACTAGTCCAATAAAGTCGAAGATTGGAGCTTGGTTGGACCTTACTGCACCTAACTGCACAGGAACCTTATGGGAACTAGGTTTAAGGTACTTCAGGTCTATTCAGACTTAATTCTTTGAGAAATCAGGACTGGGTTCAAGTCACCTCAGTGGACTAACTAGAACTTTTCGAAACACACGTATGACTCTTGTCGACCGTGACCTAACTTGGACACTTGCACCTTTCACTTGGCTCAACTCAGTTGGAGTGGTGAGGGGGTTGGATTTGTCAGTCTGAGACGCACACGGGTGGAAACATTCGTCCTCCTCTAGGGAGGGAAGTGCACCCCAACCTGGTCCAATAGCCATGAGGTCTAAAGACAGGAGAGTGTGGGTTGCAATAATGCTTCAAAAGAGGGATAGTCTTCTGGCTCAAGAGGAAAAAGTCCTTATGTAAATGCTGCTGTAAATAGTATGTTGGAAAAAAATGAAATGATGAAACTCCAAAAAAGGTGGACAGGCTTGTAAACAAAAATAAAAATGCCTGCCGGAGTATGTATATAAGTTGTATAGAAAATAAGCAAGCTTGAGCATCAAAGTTATACCATGTGAGCCTGCAGCTGGATGACTTGACTACACTGGTCTTGCATCCCAGGATAGGTAGCTACACTGGCTACCGTCCATTCTTTTCTCTACCCCCTCCTCTTGAGTTGGATGCCACTTGAACTTAGAAGGGAATACCCCACTCCTCGAGGAAAGAGCTGTTGGATTAGGGAATCATTGGGTTGTCATTCTGGAGAAGTCAGTCTCTTTGTCATTTCAGTTGGGGAGAGCCACTATCGCTTACACCGTACAAGTCAGCTTCATAGTCATAAGGGTTTGCGTATGATGTAGGCTAGTTCTGACCTGGCTATTGAGGTGATTTGAACCGAGTTCTGTGACTCTCAGAGGCTGTTGTGTTTTAGATTTGGTTCCCGACTAGGTTCCACACACACTTTCACACCAAGGTCTAACCTGAGCTCCAAACTTTGATTTTGTACAGATGAGTTTAATAATCATGATCAATTCAATTTATTCTTTAAATTCTTTATTTTTACCTTTTCTTTTCGTCTTATTCTTTGTTCTTTTTATACTTATTGCATAAGTATTTGCTAGGGACTAGCAAAGGCAAGTATAGGGGGGTGATGAATCTCCCTTTCATCACCTTTATTCTATCATTTTGGCCTTAAAAACCCCAGCAAATGCATGTAAATAGCATTAATTTGTATATAATAGCATTCATTGTTTCTTGTATTAATTGTACATTAAATAAGGTTTTTAATGCCAAAATTATAGAATAAAGAGAAGAAAAGAAAAAGGAATAAAATTTTGCAAATATTTTATGACCCTAACCCCGAGACCAAGGCCAACATGGAATTGGTCGACAAGGAATAAAGTAGGGGGAGATAAGGGCCAGTATACAATAAACACTTCATTTATTAATTCATTTATTTATGCATTTTTGGCACCTATTTTGTACATAATTATTTACTCATCAAATAAAGAAACTTTGTTCATGAAAGTTGTAGATAATAATGTAAATAAAAATACAAAATTGAGTTTGTGTAAAAATGATACTCAGTGTACATTTTATACACAGAATAAAAAGCCAAAATCTCAACTTCACAGACCCATATCTTGCAAATAAAAACTCCAAATCACCCAAACTCACCTTCAATTGTATATAGCATTTTATAAACTATTTTATAAAATTGGTTTCATAATTTTTGGAGTCCATATGTGAAAGTTAGGTTTTTGGCCCTTCTTGTACATAATACCTGAGTAAAATATTCATTTTATTCAATATTCATTATTTTTATAAATTCATATTTTTAGAATCTTGTAAATAATGTATATAATACATGTACATAATAAAAGTAAAAGAAAACCAAAAAGAATTTGTAAAATAAAAATAAGTATATATAATACATAGACAAAATACCTATGCTACCTAATGTACATAAATAAAAGAGGAAAACATTCTTTTATTCTTTATTCATTTATATTTTTATAATAATGAATATATTATATATAACCTACTAAAAATACAAATCCATAATAAAAACAAATAAAATTCATTAAATAAATAAAACATATATAATATATAGGTAAAATACCTATAAGTATACTTACATAGACATAGACCTATTTATTTAAAAATGTAAATAAACTCATAAAAATTAAATAAAAATACCTTTATACTCACAAAAATAAATTATAAATTTATAAAATAAGCCAATAAAATAATAAAAGAAAATAAATAAATTAAAAATAAAATACATAAAAATACATGTAAATATATACATATACACATTATTTTAATAAAACCGTAATAAAATACTTCAAAAAAATAAATAAAAATCATAAATAAATACTACATTAATTTATGAACATTTTTTATTTTATTAGTAAATTCTAAATAATTCATTTAATACGTTAAATAAATAAGTCAAGATAAACCTGACGTGGACCAATCAGGGGCCATGGCTCAGTGATCAATCGACAACAGTCATTTCATGAGATTTGTTCTCCTTTCATCCGTGATCCCCGCCGATCGTTTAGATCTCGTGTACATAGTTTGTATCGCCGGCTACGGCCTGGTCAATAAGGGTGCTCCCCCTGTCTATAAATAAGGAACCACCGCCTCCCTCGCCAAATTTGGTCAGCTTTTCAGTCAATCCCTTCCCAGAATTCGGTCCCGGCGATGCTCCTGGTGACAGGAGGAGCTCGCCAGCACTTTGAATCGATCGGAGAGGCGGAGGTTGCACCCATGGTGGCGCTCCGGCAGCCACCCTGCTCCCTGGAGTTCCTCCAGGTATAAGAGCTGCGCGTTTATCTTTCTAGGTAGATTTTTATATCATCATTTCATTTCCGTCATTTATTTTGCATTTTGATTCGTAGGTTAGCGTAATTTAGTTGTTTCGTAGTTCGCCGGAGCTCCGCTCCGGCGAGCTTTTCACTGTGTTCCCGACCAGTTCCCGCCTCGCTTTCGCCCTCATTTCACTCCCCACCACTTTCTCCACCTTCCAGTCAATCCCTACCAACCGGAGCCCCCTTGGTTCCGCGAATCGATGCTCGCCTCAGCCGCTTCGCCGGAGCATCGTCACCCCCGTCATTTTCATGCTCTCAGCTTCAAACCCCGGGTCGAGGAGAACGACCTCGAGCCCCTCTACATTCCTGTGCAGGTTAGGTGCGAAGAAAGGCACCAGGAGACGTTTTCCATGAGGGCGGAGGTACCTGGAGCGCCGCTTCTACGTCGAGCTCGTGGCGCCGCTCCGGTGTGCCTTCGGACGATCCGACACCTCCAGCAGCTAGAGACACCTTCCAGGAAGCGAATGGGACCTTCAGGAGCAGCGATGGTCGGCCGGAGAGAGAGATCGAGGAGGAGGAAGCTCGCCCCGGCGAGTCTTCTTCCCTGTTCTTCCACGCGTCCTCTCAGCCGTTGGATGAAGACGAAGGCCCAGATCGAGCAGCAACCGTACGATGGAGCGAAGCAGCGACCGTCAGATCACGCGTCTGATCTAATCTCAGCGCTCCATCGGCGAAGCGTCATCGAGCGTCAAGGAGACGACGCGTGGCAAGTGAGAGGAGCAGAACCGTCGGATGCCACGTTTTTATTAGGGGTAAACTTCACATCCAACCCCTCTATTTTTTGTATTTAGCGTTTAATCCCAAAAATAAAAGTTTTAGTTGTAAATAAGTTGTAAAAATTGCAGTTGGACCCCCTGATATTTTCATATTTACACTTTAGTCCCTCCGCGCCTCACGTGCAGCACCCACGTGAGGCGCGTGAAATTTGCATCTAAACCCTGTCGGGTTCCTGTATTTATTAAATGGTCCTGAAAATAAAAGTTAAAGTGTATTTTTGTTGTAATTTTTGCATGTATGCCCCTGCCAACTATTTTATTTGCGAAAATACCCCTGCTAGGCTGTTTTATTTTTGTCTCTTTATCTATTTATTAAAAATACCTAGAAGGCTTCTATTAATTCACAAAAATTAGGATAGGTGCTCCATGCCATGCTAGTTCACGCCAATATTTTATTTCACATTTTTTGCATTTTTCTTAATTATTAAAAATGAAATAGGAGCCATTTTTGTACTGTCTAATTTATAAAATACAAAAAAATTAGAGTATGATTTTGAAAAATTCCAAAAAAAAAATTATATGGTATATTTATACCTATATTGAGTCCAGAAATTGAAAAACCCTAAAAATATGAAAAAGAAAATTAAAAAAAATCAAAAAGCCCCAAAATCCAACAAAAAAATAGAAAAATCCTTAAAAAACCCTAAAAATATATTTTTCTCTTTTATAATTACCTATATATTATTATTGATGTATTAAAATTCATTTGGGAATTTTTGGAGTTTATTTTATAATTTTAAAACCCAAATTATATTCGGCCAATTATCTAGTCCTATATTGCGGACATTTTTGAATTTAAAAATACATAAAAACTAGAAATATTTCAGAAAAATAACAAAAAAATTAGAAAAATATTAAAAAAAATTATATATATATCTATTTATATTTATATAAAAAATATAATTAAAAAAATAATAAAAATAATAGAAAAAAATATAAAATCTAAAAACAAAATAAAAATTATAAAACAAAATATAAAGAAATTACAAAAACCAAAACCCATTAAAACAATAAAAGGACATGAATAATGGATTGAGTAAATGATACATAACATACATTCCCTGCGCCTCCCAGTGTTCGACCTCTACCTGTGCTTACGCCTATACACATTTGCATGTAGAGTTATAATAAATTTTAACTCCACATTTTTGGATATTCATTGCATATATTTATTGTGGGTTAATTGTTGATCGATCTGGGGATCTTTAAGTGGTCGATTCAGCGACTTGATTTCCCGCCTTGTGCGGATTACTCTAGACCCTCGTCAGGTTCCTTTCATCAATGGTGCAGGGAATGAAATTTCCTGGTGATTTTGTTGTCATGGATATGGACACACTTGCACCGTTACTCCATACCCCCATCATACTAGGTCGATCGTTCCTCCGAACGACTGAAGCAGCAGTTGATTATGGTACTGGAGAGATCATCTTCCACTCTCTCAGTGAGAAGGTGAAAATAGAGACGATCTCTGATCCTAGACCATCACCGCCACCAGCAGCAGATGAGAGAGAGAAAGGTATATCAGAGCCAGGTGACTGTGATTTTCTTGCTGAATTCAAAGAGACAGATCTTTTCATTGATTTTATAGATACCCAGGAGTTCCTTTCCCAAAAGGGATATATGGAAAGCACAGTCAACATGAGTTCCCTTGGTGGTCCAATTGAGCTACATGCTGATGGGCAGTTTGAGCTGATTTCTGGGGATCAATCTGAGTTTTTAGAGGCATCTTATGATATTCCTTTGACACACTTTTATGAGATTATTGATGATATGCCTTCTTCTAAGATTTTTGAGGTACAGATATCTGAGCCATTCGTTGAATTTCCTGATTTATGCACATATGAGAGACATCTTTCAGATTTTATTGCTGAGATATCTGAATCATTAGCTGATAAGAATGTTGAACACCCTGATGAGTCCCTCCTTTCTGAGTAGAGATCATTCATTGCAGATCTTTCAAATATTCTATTTGTTGAGCCGTTAGTAGCCAAGGTGGACAGTCCACAGAGTACAGATCATATACCGTCTACCAATACAGTAGTAGAGGTTATTGCAGAGCCAATTTAGACCCCGCCTGAGCTCAAGGTTTTACTATCAACGTTGAAATGTGCCTTCCTCCCCCCCCCCCCAATGTTTCCGGTCATCTTCAGCTCACAGTTGACCGCTGAACAAGAAGCTCACGTGCTAGAGGTTCTTGAGAGAAACCACAAGACCATAGGATGGAATATCTCATATCTCCATGGGATTAATCCAGCGTTGTGCTCACATCATATCTTCCTAGAGGATGACTGTAAACCCTCCCGTGAATGTCAGCGTCGTCTAAATACAAATCTAAGGGAGGTTGTCATGAAGGAGATCAGAAAATGGTGTGATGCTGACTTTATATATCTCATTTCGGATTCCAAGTGGGCCAGCCCTTTACATGTGGTCCCGAAGAAATCCGAGATTACGATCGTAAAGAATGATCATGATGAGGAGATTCCGACCCAAGTACCTACTTCATGGCATGTTTGTGTAGATTACCGACGCCTGAACTCAGCTACCAAGAAGGATCACTTTCTGCTGCCCTTTATTGATCAGATTATTGAGAGGTTAGCAGGGAAAGAGTTCTTCTGCTTCTTGGATGAGTACTCGGGATACAACCAAGTTGCTATCGCTCCTGAGGATCAAGAGAAAACTACTTTCACTTGTCCATTTGGCACCTACGCCTTTAAACAGATGTCCTTTGGATTGTATAATGTCCCTGCTACATTTCAAAGGTGTATGCTGGCCGTTTTTACCGACAGGATGGGTAATTTTCTTGAGGTCTTCATGGATGATTTCTCGATCTACGGGGATAGTTTTGACACATGTCTTGCATATTTAGACCAAGTTATTCAACGTTGTTGTGAGGGAAACCTACTGCGCCCGTTAGAGAAGAGTCACTTTATGGTGACTAATGGAATTGTATTGGGCCATGTCATCTCCAAATATGGTATGGAGATGTGATTTCAAAGTTAGAGCCACCGCAGAATTTGAAGCAGTTGAGGTCATTTCTGGGACACGTAGGATTCTATAGGCGATTCATAAAGGACTTCACTAAGATCGACAGACCTTTGACTGAGCTTCTGTGTAAGGAGAGTGGGTTTGTTGTCAATGAGAAAGTCATCCACGCATTCAATCAGATGAAAGAAATGGTTACTAGTGCTCCCATCTTACAACCACCTAATTGGTCTCTTCCTTTCGAGATCACAACGGATGCCTCAAATTTCGCAGTTGAAGTTATTTTAGGACAGAGAAGGGATGGAATACCATTTGCTATACACTATGCTAGCAAGACTCTGGATGAAGCACATCGAAATTATATAGTCACAGAGAAGGAGATGTTAGCAGTTGTGTTTGGGCTAGAGAAGTTCAAATCTTACCTCATCGATTCCCACGTTATTGTATACACGGGTCACACTGCCATACGATACTTGCATGCAAAGAAGGATGCCAAAACACGCCTTACCAGATGGATCCTTATTCTCCCGGAATTTGATTTAGAGATTCGAGATAAACCTGGAGTGAAAAATGTTGTGGCAGATCACCTTTCTCATATTACGGATGCAGAGACCACTGAACAGAACATGATCCCTATTTCTGAAACCTTTCCAGATGAGGCCATTTTGTATGTGGACTCACTCCCATGGTATGCTGATATTAAGAACTATCTTGTCTCCAAGAAAGTTCCACAAGATTGACCAAAGTACAAGGTAGACAGATTTCTATCAGAGATTCATTATTACCAACGGGAGGATCCGTACCTATTTCGCGAGGGTGTGGATTGTATCTAGAGAAGGTGCATTCCTCAGGAGGAACACACCAGTGTACTTGATCATTGTCACAAACTAGAATCTTGTGGGCATCATTCATGGAAACGCATGGCATCAAAGGTTTTACAGAGTGGCCTATGGTGGCCCACATTATTTAAGGATGCTACAGAGTATGTTCGAGGTTGTACCGACTGTCAAAAAATGGGAGGAACCGTGTGTTCCAAAGATACCGTGCCCCTAAGATACATACAGATTTCTGATGTTTTTTATGCTTGGGGCATAGACTTCATGGGCTCATTTCCTATTAGTCATAGATTTTAGTACATCATGTTCGATGTGGATTATGTTAGTTGATGGGTGGAGGCTATCCTCACCCAAGCTGCAGATAGTCATACAATGTGTTCCTTTCTTAAGGACCGCATTATTGCACAGCTCGGGATTCCTAAAATACTTATTTCAGACGGGGGAAGTTATTTCATTAATAAAGAAGTAAAGAAGCTTGTGAAGGAGTACGCCATTGAGCACAGAGTTGTGTCTCCTTACCACCCTCAGACTAATGGCTTGGCAGAAATTTCAAATAGGGAGATCAAGACGATATTGCAAAAACTTGTATGTCCATATAGGAAGAACTGGTCTCAGATGCTTGATTCGGTTCTATGGGCTTATCGGACAACGTACAAGTCTTCTTTGGGTATGTCTCCCTACAGATTGGTGTATGGAAAGCCTTGCCACCTGTCAGTGGAATTAATTAACATATCTTGATGGGCACTCCGTGTATGCAATCTTGATTATGAGAAGACAGGAAAGAACAGGAAGTTGGATTTGAATAGATTACTGGAATTATGAGACTTTGCATATGATAACTCACTCATGTATAAGGAGAAAGTCAAGCGCTGGCATGATAAACACATTCGAAGGAAGACTTTCTCTCCTGATCAGAAAGTTTGATTATTTGATGCTAAGTTGAAGCTGTTTCTAAGAAAAATGAAAAGCAAATGGTCAGGACCGTTCAACGTGAGAGCTGTGCGTGACAATGGGAGTATTATCATATCTGGGTTATCATCTAACACATAGCCATTTGTATTAAATGGATAGTTACTGAAGCCATATCTAGATCATGATACATTCCTATCCGTCGTTGATTTTGTATCTATGGTATCAGACGATGATCTTTTGATTCCATCTTCTGCGTCTGATACACGAGCTGACAACCTTTTGTATATCCTTCCATTTCATTCTATGTTCTTCTGTTTTATCATTCACCTCTTTTCCGTGTGTGTGTGTTATACTCAGGATGTGCTTTATCCTAAGTATAGGGGAGGGGGCTCAATGATTTGTGTTGTTCATATTCGTCATGTTCATCACTCCTGTTATTACCTATACTTAGGGATACTCTACCCTAAGTATAGGGGGCGATGTTCATATCATCTCTTTTGTGTTTTTATTCTTCTGTTCTCTCGATTATCCCCCAACGTGTTGATATTCTATACTTAGGGCTATTCTACCCTAAGTATAGGGGGGGCAAATCGAGCCGTTGAGTCCGTACATTCTCTTCATTGGTTTTTCCCTTTTGTATAGTCTTAATACGTAGGATTACTTGATCCTAAGTATAGGGGGATCACCAATTTCTATTATTTTCATCTTTTATTTTGAGTCATTGTAGCATAGGAGTCTTTTCTCTTTTCTATACTTAGCATGAGTTATGTCTTCCTTTGCTTCTCTCTGATCACTATGAGGATATATTTCGAGTCAAGTATAGGGGGTTGTTGTATATATTGTATATAAACTTTAGACATAACTCGTACTTTTAATATGATTATTTTGGGGATATGCATATAAATTCGTAAAATCCACGTGTGTGTATATACACTTTGATCATATTTCAAAAATAAGAAAAACAAAAAAAAACAAATAAAAATATCCTTGTATATGCTTGTATATATTTTACTAACCATTTTTCTTTAAAAAAATAAAAATAAAAAAAATAAAAAAATCTCTTTTAACATATGCATCATTTTTTTGTTTTAAAAAAATCCATAAAAAGTTCAAAATTAGAAAATTGTTTCAAAATAATTGCTTTCTTTTTGCATATTTCTTGCATGTGCATTTTTCAGAATAGTATTGACATTTAAACTAAGTCTGGAATAAAGTTGAAGAATGGAGCTTAGTTGGACCTTAATCCACTTAATTTCAGAGGAACCTTATAAGAAATGGAGTTAAGACTTTTCATGTCCTAGAGGCTTAATTCTTTGAGTCCATAAGACTATGTTCACATGTCATCTTGATTAGTCTAAGTAGAATATTTAACAACACACGTGTGATTCTTTCAGACCGTGGCTTATCTTGGAAAGCACTCTACGCATAGCTCTTCATGGAGGAGGTAGTGAGGAGGCAGAATCTTTTGGCTTGGAGTAGCATACGAGGGTAGTACTTCTAGATTGAACCTCTCGTCTTCCTCTAGAGAGGGTTATGCATCTCAACCTGGTCTAGTAGCATTGAGGTCTAAAGGCTGTGGTGTTGCAATAATGCTTCAAAAGAGGGATAGTCTACTAGCTCAAGAGGAAAAACTCCTTATGTACATGTTGCACCTTGTATATATTTTCAAAAAAAAAAGAGAAAAAACATGCCTGATTGAAAAGTAAAATGCCTGCCAGAGTGTATATACAAGTGAAAAAAAAGAATAAGAGCTTCAAAGTCAATTTTTTTGTAAGCTTGCAGCGGATGACTTGGCTACACTGGTCATGCATCCAAGGATAGGTAGCTACACGGGTTACTGTCCATTCTCTTCTCCATCTCCTCTTCTTGAACTGGTTGTACTTGAACTTAGAAGGGAATATCCCCGCTCCTCGAGGAAGGAGTTGCTAGACCAGGGGACTAGAGTTAGCTTGCTGAGGGAGGCTATTTCTTTGCTACTTTTGAGACGGGGAGCTATATTTCACTTACACCATACAAGTAAAGATTCATAGTTATAAGAATTTGTGTATGTAGATTTGTTCTGACCAGATTGTTGAGGAGACTTGAATAGGAGTCTTGTGGAACTTAGAGGTTGTTAGGTTTTAAATTTATTTTCCATTAAGGTTCCGCCACGCTAATAATCTAAAAGTCTGACAGAGTTCTATACTACAATTTTATGAAGATAAGTTTAATACTCAATATTATCCTAATTTCTTTATTTTCCTTTCTTTTTATTCACTTATTCTTTCAAATAAGTGTTTGCTAAGGGATTAGGAAAGCTAAAGCATAGGTGGATGATGAATCTGCATTTCATCATCTTTATTCATTTATTTTAGCTTAAAATCCCTTATAAAACACATGTATATAATACTAACTCTATGTTCTTAGTAACTTGCATCTGTGTATAAATATTGCACATAGATTGTTATTTTAACCTAAAATAAATGAAAAATAAAGAAAAAAGAAGACTGTATATATGTAATAGATACAGGCTGAACCGAATCCTGAGAGAAGGTCAAGACTTGACTTGATCGACCATGAATAAAGTAGAGGGATATAGGGTCACTAATCAGAAAATTAAAAAGGTGTTGTAAATATTTTTCTATGTATATTTGTATACTTACACTATTTTATTTTGTACATAAATTGACCTCAAATTAAATAATTTTCAAAACAAAAGTAATAAATAAAAATGTTCCCTAAATAATAAAAATAATTACAAAATAAAATCATGTACATAATAAAAGCAACAACACTTGGAAAAAGCCGTAAAGCGACAATTGAAAGATCAATTTCGGATCTATATGAACTCGAATTAAATCAAACTCGCTTCCATTGTATTCTAAATTAAATTATCTTTAAAATGGTTATGATTTCATAATTTTTAGCTTTACGGTTGAAAAATCAATTTTTTGGGGTGATTTGTGCAATTTTACCATTATTTATTGTATTTGTTATTTTATTTTTTGTTTTTTGCACATAGTATATTTTTATAATAGTAAATGTTTGTTATATAATTTAAAGTAAATAAAAAAATTAATTAAAAAATGTATAAAATTATTTCCTTATTTGTACATGTGTATAATGTGCGTTATATATATGATATGTATAAAATTAACCTCCTTATATAAAAATCACAAAAAATTATTATCTAACATTAATTAATTAAAATAATATAATTACAAATTTTTTATTGATTGATTGTTTTTTTAATATGAAAACCTACCATGTATATAAGATTTGATTTTATACATTAAATAACCACCATTAAGGTGGCTAATTATTTTTTTTAAATTAATTATTTAATTATTTTATATAATTACGAATTTCATTTTTATTTTATTATTTATTTATTTATTTATTTATTTAACCACTAAATAACTTCCTTTTTGTAATTATTGTCCTTTTTTTATTTTTCTTCTCCTTTTTATTGAGCTCCTCCTTCCTCATTTCCTCTTGATCAATCCTTTGGGAGAGGAGCCTATTCTCCAAGAGCGTTCTTGTCGTAGAGAGGTGCCTAGCCTCCGAGCCACCCGGTGACTGCGAGTCGGTGCTCGTCGAGGCCATCACGACGTCCATCTGCTTCCATTCGGTGAGATCCATTTCATTGTATTTCAATCTTTTCATTATATAATTTTAGGATTAATTTACGTCTATAATTTTGTCGTCATAGTTCTTGATCATAGTAGTTAATCGGAGTTAATCTTCATCCTCAATCAATCATAAAAATTTTCCAATCCGATCCGACCTGAATTTTTCATCTCTCATTTTCTCGATCTCTCCACATTCACGTTCTATCCCCCACGATCTCTCAACTCCGACAACGCACGGTGGCCATTGAATAGGATTCGATTCTTCCATTTCGTCGGATCCCCATTCACATCTTTTTCATTTTTTATTATTTATTTAAATAAGCATAGATGATGCATCATGTTTGAGTCCTCTTCTATTTCAAAAAAATAAAATTTAAAAATTTAAAAAACATATAAATATTTCTTTAAAAATTTAAAAAATTCCATCTAATTTCAATTTAAAAAAATAAAAAAATAAAAGTTTTTTATTTTTGCTTTAAGAAAACAACCACCTGGGAGCCAGCACAACCGCCCGCGGCTGTGACCCACACCGCCACCGTCCTCCGCCACTTGGGAGCCAGCACCATCGCCCACGGCTGTGGCCCGCGTCGCCACCATCCTCTGCCGTTTGGGAGCCAGCACCGCCGCCCGCGGTTGTGGCCCGTACCGCCATCCCCTTCATGTGGGCCGCCCACCATCGGTCAGCATCGCCCTCCAGCATAGCGTGCCCCCGCACGAAGCTCTTATGCCTGAAGACCACCGACCTGCCGCCGTCCATGCGAGGCCGCGGAACCGCAGTTTGACGCTCCTTCCGCCGTTCCACTGCCCTCCTCAACCGCGCGACGACCACCGCTATCCACCGATCTCTGCCTGGGGCAGAGTCCGCTGCCTTCGCGATAGCCCGCGTGACCACTGGCAAGCCAACCGTGGCAACCGCCACCCCTCCTCCGCCGATCCAAAGCCTCTGCGTTTGCGCGCCACCGCTTCACCACCAGCACCGCGCGCACAAGCACCGACGCCTGCCACCCACGGTGCAAGAAGAGAGAAGAACGACGACAGCATCCCCTTTAACAAGGAACGAAGAAGCCCTAGGGGCTATTTAAAAAAAATAGGAAATTTATCGAAGAGTCCCTTGGAACTTCTGAGATTCACAAATAAAGCCCCCTTCTCTAGACAGTCACGTGCTATGCACATGTTTTATGGGTAATTTGTATTTTTTCCCTCTCATTTATTTATTATTATCATTTTCTTAAAACTTTGAGTAAAATTACATTTCAGTCCTTCATTTCCAAACTTTCAAATTGCACATTCTTTTCAAAGGAATAAATGTGGTATTTGCTCTGAAAATTCTACAAAAATATATGTATACTCATGTTATGTTCATGTTCATTGTATATTTTTTTCATTGCATTTTATCATCATTTGTTATTATTAAAATTCAAAAACATGTCATTTTTCCCTATTTGAACTTTAAAAAATCCTAAAAATTCGAAAATTGCTTAAAAAATTCAAAAAAATAGATTAATTTTCTTTTGTTATGTTGTAATTTCTATTCAAATTTCACTCATTATTTATTTATAAAATCCAAAAAAATATAAAATACTAAAAATATTTTTAAAAAATCATAAAAAAATTCTAGAAAAATCCAAAAATTATGATTTCAGTTTTTATTTGTAGATAATTTCCTCTAGTTTCTCAGAAAAAAATTTCACAATTTTTTATTTCATTTAATATTTTTAAATTTCGAAATAGTCATGTTTATTCACTATTTGCATTTTCCCTTGTTTTTATTCATTTTAAAAATCCTAAAAAAAATAAAAATCTCTGAAAAATTACAAAAGTAGTAAAAAATAATAAAAACACAAAAAGAATTTCTTTAGGCATTTTGAGCATTTTTATTATATTTCAAAATCCAAAAAAATGTATTTCTTTTGTGCATGTAATTGTTTTGAAAATCATATTTTTGAAAATAAAAATGCAAAAATCAGAATCATTAAAAGTTAAAAAATCAAAAAATAAAAAAAATAGAAATAAAAAAATTAGAAAAATTAAAATAAAAACCAAACGTAGTGTACATTGAGAATTCTATTTTCTTTTAATTGATTTTTTTGATTAATTGAATAACCCTCAGAAATTGTGGCCTCCCTGAGATTGATCTTGTTGCTATACAGGTTAATTAAATAGCAAAATTTCTCTCGCTTCATTATTCTTGTAATTATTGGCTTGAGAAAGAAAAAAAATAATCTTTTTATTGCGGGATATTTGGGTTGCAACGACCACTGTGCATTTATTTTCATCAATAATTAGAAAACACAAAAATACCGCTCAACAACGAGGAAGAGGACTCGTGGACCGTTTGATCTTGCGATCCAATGGTCAAGACGAGGTTGCGGGCGAGTGGCAGTGATGAGATCATAGGATCTCATCTGACGGTTATATAGCGAGTAGAAATGGAGGGCTCTGATGCAAGCAGAAATGATTCAATGTTGGAAATGAGAGAGGGAGACATGGAGCATGAGGAGCCGCGAGACGGGGGCCGATCCAGCGGCTGAGGTTTGGGTGTTGGGGAGTGGTGGAGGTTTTATATGTGGATTCATCCAACGACTAAGAGGGGAGGGGTGACGTGGAAGATTGACAATCATTGGATACAACTAGATCAGGTGGCTGAGAAGAAAGTGGAAGCAGGTGGCTAAGATATGATCTGGGATCAGATCTGATGGATGTGAGCAAAGAGGAGAGGGACGGCTATGATGGAGGCAGGAGTGGGTGATCCAACGACCAAGAAGCAAGGCCGGGTGGCGAGAGGTGGTGCGACCATGTGGGCGGCCTAGAGGGAGCCATCCCCTTCCTCCCTCGTTTACGTCGCCGCCCACAATCTTCCCCGCGGATCTCGTCGCTCCGCCACCGAATCCATCTCCGATCTCCTTCCTATTCTGGCCGCCTACCTTCCTCCCTTCCATCCTCAACCATTCCCACCTTACATCACCGACTCCTGATCTCCTTCCAGATCAAGCCTCCCCAAATCTGCTCCGATCTCCTTCGGATCTTCCACCCTCACCTTCCCAATAAGGTCGACCGTCGCCTTCTGCTACCGCTATTTAAGCCTCACCTCACTTCATTGAGCTCATCCACCGATAGAACACGACGCGCGGAGGTGACAGCTCCGACGCCCTCCCTGTGGCGAGGTCCGGTGGCCTAACCACCGTAGCAACCCCCCCCCCCCCTCGTTGCTACTGCTCCTGCTCTGGCAATCCTTACGCTATCGAGCCAACCACGGCCCTCATATTCACCATATATCCATTATCCATCTTCAACTTAGCCTCTTGCCGGAGGCATCAACTCCACCAACACGATCCCACCTTTCCGCTCAGATCATGGACCTCGCTCCGCCCCAAGCTCATACATCTCTGCTTCCTTCACTGATACAACCTCCAGGCTAGAACTCCTGGGACAATACCAAAGCTTCATTACATTCACGTTGGTGTTCCCTTTCGTGTGGTTCAGCTCCAGCGGGTCCCTTCATTGTCAAAACTCCCTCGACTGGAGGCTGGAGCTCATCTTCGAGGAGAGATCTCTGCTCCGACCACTTCCTCCTCAAAAGGTCCATTGTCCTGAGAACACCTGCTAACTCTCCTCGATCTGACTTCCTCGACCAAGGGACCGGAGCTCCGACTTCAGAGCGCCATCGACTTCGCCGTAGAGCCTTCTCCGTCCCTCTGCCATGCCTGATGAATCTGTGATTCATCACTCTAAAAGTTGAAAATAGAGCCTTGTTCCCGAGTAAATAGCAGCATATTTCCACTTATCTTGCAAAATTAGCATTCATGCATGCAAGCATAACATCTGCATTTTAGCATTCATATTTGCATTAAATAAGAAGCCAAATTCACTTGTAAAATGTACACCTATAAAGTCAGAGATCTCCTTTGTAAAATATCCACTAAAGCCCTAGAACCCCTGGATCATAAAAAGCCCATAGTTCTCTTATACAAACTCCAAAATAGGTCTACTCACTTTCAGATGAATACACATTCAAAGACCTTGAAAATGAGACTAATTTCATCCAATTTGGAGCTCGTAGGAAGAAGTTGGGTTTTTGGGCCTCTATGTATACTAAATATGTGTATATTTGTATTCATGTATTTTTGTATCATATTTGACCTCATCTCCGTCTTTAGTCAACATGAAACTTGTAGATCTCATCGCGATCTACAACTTTCATGTTTTGAGTTTTTCCAAATTCGGACTCCTTCTCTCTCTAAACTCCTTTCTTCTCTCAGCCACTAACAGCTGGCCACGTGGCGCCCTCTGGTTGCGCCACGCGGCCCGCTTCCCTTGCCTTAGCCGCCCGCGCCCACAGCCGTTGGATCTTCATCCAGATCCAACGGTTGCACTGTCTCCACGTGCGCCTTTATTCTTAACCGTCAGATCAATTCCCATCCTTGATCTCAGCCGCCCGCCTCCGCCTGCCCATGCACCTGACACTTGGCGCATCTTGCACCCTTCGATCACGCCTTCGATCTTGCCATCTGAGCCACTAGTTCCACAACCAACCTCAGCCCTTCGATCAATGACTTCTTCACTTCCAAGCCGTTCGCCAGCGCCGCTCCCATATCGCACCACATGGCGCAATCGCACCCCTTAGATCGCTTCGCCTTGATTTAATCCACGCCGCCCGCTCGCACTTCATCTTTAACGCGACGCGTGGCGCAATCAGCGCCCTCGATCGCTTCACCTCAGATCGCATCGGGACCGCTATCTGGCGCTTTGATCTGGGTCGTTGGATCACAAGATCCAACGGCCAGGACCTCGTCTTCTACCTCTGGCCCCTCTCTCTCCCACGTTCTCGATCTTCCGCGAGGGGCTGCCCCTTTCTATTCTCGGCCCCACTCCAGCCACCCTCTCCGATCGCCAACACTGCCACGATGGAGACTACTCTTCCCTCACCCTCTCCAGCTCCCTCGCTTCCCACGACTCCCACCAGAGTCGCCCCACATCGACCACGAACCTCACCTCGTCACCAGCCAACCCATCACCTTCATCCTATAAATCATCGCCCTCCGGCCACTGTCACGCCTATCCGCCATTCCAGAGAGCTTCCCTGAGCTCCGACCTTGCAATTGGTGACAGCGATTAGACGAATCGTTGAGCGAAGAAGGGGTGTCTTCTCCGGCGAGATCCACGGCCAACTCCACCGTGCTGCAGCCTCCCTCCGCGAAGCTGCCCGAGCTCAGGCCTCTACCGACTTTCGAGCGACGACCTGGAGCCCAAACCTGAGCTCCATTCCCCAGGTAGCTTCCTCTATTTCCCTCCAGATCTTCTTCTTATTTTTCTTTGTTTTTCTCTGATTTAATTCACCCTCTGTAATCATCTTCTTGCTCCACCTTCATCCCTCCGAGCTCCGCGACGGAGCTCTGATCCTCGCGCTACACTTCACCCCCGCCGACGACGCACTTCATCTTTCATCGACGCCAGCTCCGCCACTTGGGCGAAGCACCATCACCGGACACCCCCCACACCTTTATAAGCATCGCATCTAGTTCCCAGCAACTCCACGAGCAGTTTCCATGCTTCCGCTATCCTCTAATCCCCTACAGGTGACATTCCTTTGATTGGCCGGAAGCTCGTCGGAGCTCCCTTCGAGATTCATCATCATCGAGCTCCAGCGCTCCTCCTCCGCTCCTGAGGCCACCGGACGCTTTGCCGCACCGCTCCGCAACTTCCTAGCTTCTCCAGACACTCCCGCGCCCCTCGCCGACGCCTGGAGGACCGGGCGGAGCAAGCCCAGCTTCGTCGGAGCCCCGCCTTCTCCTCCGCAGGAGGCAGAGGGCCGTTAGGGAAGATGTTCAGCCACCGTTCGATCATCTTGATCGAACGGTCAGAAGCCAGCCACGTCGCCTCGCTCCACACTCGTTGGATTTCCATTGATCGAACGGTCAGGGTCACGACACGTCGCCATCATCCGGAGCAGCCCAAGGCCGTTGGATCCACTTGCGATTTGACGGTTGTTGATCAGCCACGTCACCGCTTCATCGCGCTCCAGGTGCCGTTGGATCAATCTAGATCCAACGGGCACTGATCGACAACACCTTCGCCTCAGGAACCAACCATCGTCGTTGGATCACTTGCGATCTGACGGACTCATCTTCGCCACGCGTCTTCAGCCAGCAGCCATTGGATCACCCTTGATCCAATGGTCCAGATCACGCCACGACGTCCGATCCGAGCCTCTTCCCTGACCTCTAGGCTGGGATCACCCGAAGCTTCTCCGAGCCTCCAGCCGAACCTCCAGAGCACCCGAGCCCCGTCCCGAGCCGCCGACGTCCACCGAGCCTAGGGCACCCCATGTGAGGAGCACGTGCGGCCTGGGCAAATTGCACTGAGGCCCCTGAATGCTTCTGAAATTACAAATCAGTCCTTGCGAAGCGCCCCTACGTGAGGAGTACGTGCATCTGTGGAGAAATTGCATTCCACCCCCTGCATTCTAGGTAATTGCATAAAGGTCCCTGTCAGCATATTTTATTTTAAGCAATTTTTAATTCATGTATTGCAGTTATACCCCTGTCTTTGCACGCATATTTAGGTGTCCATATTTCATCATTTTGAAATTCCAAAAATTGCATGTTGTAGTTTAACTTGTCCTTTATCTTATGTGACACTTGGCACATTTTTGTAATAATAGTGGAATTTTTAATTAATTAGTTGGTTCATTTCTGTGATATTTTGCCCAATTTAACCTTTTGATTAGTAGTAATTTCTCTGTAACTCCAAAAATTCCCAAAAAATCACATTAGATCTAGAATAATTAGCTTCACATTGCATAAAAATTTCATCTCAATTGCACATATTTCGAGGCCTAAATAATTAATTTGGTGATTTCCTTAGTTTATTTTTTAATAGGTTCATTTCACATCAAAATTAAGGTCTAATAATTTTCCTGGATTCCTCATCTTTAGATTTATCTAGGATAATTTTTATTCCCAAAAATATTGTGATTTGATATTTATTAAAATTAAATTAGTCAAAATCACCCTGCATTCATTTTTAATTTACAATAAATTCATTAGTGTCAGAAAATTCCAAAAAAAATTAGGGCAGTTTAATTACATCATATTTCATCATCTGGACAATTTTCATTATTTTTGGACTTCATTTGAATACTTTTCTGACTTAACTTCAAAAGTGGTCTGATTTTCATGTGTCCTGCATAAAAAAGTGAAAAAGACCAAAAAAATATTTCCTCTGAAAATCTAACACTTGGATTTCGCTAAAAATCAACCTAAGGAGACAGCTGCCTCCTTGAGTTCGACCTTGGACTCCCAAGTAAAAAAAGTTGCCACTCAAGATTAATTGAAAAAAAAATAAAAGTGGTTTTTGATTCCCTCTCGTTATCTGACTGCAACGAACATTAGCTATTAATTTGACATTAATTTGCTCGAATTAACAAGGGTGTCGGGAGGCATGTCAAAATGGGGTCGTTGCCGGGGAGGCACGACTTAGGTTAATTTGCAGTAATATTTAAGTGTTTGATTTTCTATCCCCGGGTAGTCTGACCCCCGATTTTCTTGTGAATATTTTCTCTCTTTTAATTCTTTGCATTTTTTTGTGTCATTCTCTGACCTCAATTTGTTTCTGTGCGAGGAACGCGAGCAGTCGAAGACGCTTCGAGGAATCGACAGATTAATGTTTTGAGTGATTTGAGTGAATCTGTAATTTTATTTTTATTTCTTTTTTCGCATCATTTCCAGCGGTTCCCATTTGGGTTCTCGCGTGTTTAAAAATAGTGAAATTGTGTCCCCGTGTGCTGTGTGGATGAATGGTAATTTAAGCTTACACTAGCGGCTCCTCGAGCCAATCTAGGATTTGCTTGTGCTCGTAAATTCTTAGGACCACACAACCACTTAAAAGACGCACTTAGACCGCAGATCTAGCAAATCAAATTGTTCTTCACTCGCTAATAGAATTGCTTGTCTAGGAGCGGATTTTATCGCTTGCATTTGCATATAGTGTAAAAACGATTTCAATTCTGTTTTCAATCTTGCATAAAAGTGAAGGGATCACTGTAAGTCTCCTTAACTCAGGCATACGCATCATTGTTTTTCGTGCATCGGCTTTTCTCAATTTCCCCCTCTATTTTTCACATTTAATTTAAAAGGAAATTGGGACTGGACGATAGGCATGCTGTGTGGTTGGACTAAGTCAGTGAGAACTTAACTTAAATCGGGACTGCTAAACATTATTGACCAAAAAAATAATAAAATTGGAAAATCTGTTTGCGGGAGATTAATCCCCGACCTTGTTTTCAGGCTGAGTGAGGGTACTTGAGTGTGTGTGAACACCTTAAGGCAGAGCCCAAATCCCCGCCTTCCATATCACGTTCCAACTAATGCTGGCAAATACCACAAGTTGAATTTTTAAAGGTTCACTGACTAGTACCAAGTAGCCTCTGCCTGTCTCAGGTAGATAGGGGCGAAATTGCGGTACTTTGCGACAAGTTGCCAGTAACCCCCCGGGGTGAAGTTCCGGCCTTGTCAGCCTCCGCCTGCTTGCAAGTAGATAGGGATGTGGTCTTTTGAATCCATCAACTTGGGATAGGAGCGAAGAAAGGAAGGACCAGCGGTATCTTAGGCGACAGGTTAAACAGGGAAGACGCATCTGGCTCTGAGCCAACTTCCCTTTAGGTCGCGTAATCCTTGCTATCTTTCTTGAAAAATCACACTTAAAAATTTACAAGATAAATTGGACTCGGTTTCGAGTCCTTCACTGTGTTGAGTGTGAACCCAGGGTCTTGGATTGAATTGTTTGCTTCAGGTAGGAGTCAAATCATATCTTCACATAGATCTCCCATTTCTTCTCGCCAAATCAAGATGAGTGACTGGGGGGATATCGACTCTTTATTCACCAATCTCTCTTTGAGCTCCCCACGAAACTCCTCTTCATCAGCCCAAGCGCACCTTGGACCACCCAGGACTCATGACCCTCTTGAGTTCTGGTTCCCTCACACCCAGGGTGGTTACTCTCAAACCAACCCTTTCCTCTCCTCTGAGCTTACCGAGGAAGACCATCGCTTCGGTAAGAATCACTTCCTTGATTTGTCCTGTGATACCAACATTGTTTCATACCCAGGAATAGAGGATAAGATGCCACCCAAGCAGCCACCGGATGAGGATCAGTTGCGACAAATTTTTAATTGCCTTGCTACAACCGAACAACAAAATGCAAATCTCACGGCTAGAATGGGATGAATCATTGCAGCAGGAGGAATCGACCGACCAATGGTTGATGCCTACAACCCAGCGGAGAATGAGATACAAAATTGGTTGGCACCAGCGGTTCCCGCCGAAGCATTTGAGCTCAAGCCCCACTTCCTTAGCCTGCTACTGAAGTTCAACGGAAATGCTCATGAAGAACCATATACCTTCCTCCGAGACTTCGAGCTGGTTTGCAACAATCTTAGCCATCCTAGTGTTGGCCAAGACTACATTAGACTGATATCCACACCCTTTGCCTTAGGAGATAAGGTAGCACATTGGCTGAAAAACCTATGGGTGATATGTACAACCTGGATGCAGTTCAAGGACCTATTTCTGAAGAAGTTCTACCCTCTCAGTAGCACTAACCAAATGAGAACGAAGATCGCCAGTTTCTCCCAAGATCCAGTGAGCCATTCCATGATGCCTATGATAGGTTCAATGATCTAGTTCAGAAATGTCCCTGTCACGGCATTTCTAAGGTGATCCTAGTGCAGACCTTGTTCAGTGGTTTAACCCCGGAGATGCAGGGGTTAGTCAGTGCCGCCTGTGGAGGAAGCTATCTAAACAAGAACGAGAAAGTTGTATGGAAGATCCTAGAGAAGATGGCGGAAACCGGCAGGTCGCAGGCCGCCAGGGCCCATCAGTTGTCTCCCTCAATCCTATCCAACGAGACAACCCGGAGGACTGTAGCGGATCTGACCGAGGACCTCATCCCCAGCATGGGGATGATTGCTGATAAGTTAACCATGGTCGAGGAGATCCACAAGAGGGTCACTGACCTTGAGTCTCTCTCACGTCTACTGATGAATACCCATTCATCACTCTTTATTCTTTTATTTTAGCTACAAAAACTTTGCCAAACACATGTATATTCTTGTAAATACAAATAATTGTCAATCAGCATGCATTTTGTAAATATGCATAATTAGCATGTTTTTGTGCATAAATAAAAGAATAAAGAAACAAAAGAAAAAGAGGGAGATATTTAGAATAAATATTGAGCGACCTAATCCCAAGGGAGGGCTCAGCATGGGCCTGACCGCACAAAAACCAAAATAGAGAGAGATAAGGAAGCTCATGTGTGTACATATACCTGTAATTAAATAAAAATTATTTTCCTCTAAAACAAAAATAAAAGTGGGTTTATATTTATGTGTATATATTTGTAAATATAAAATTAAAATAAAAATGAGAAAATTAAAAAAGAAAATAAATCCCTTCACCCTTGTATATTCACCATGTAAATAAAGCACTTTATCTATTTATTTATCCCTATAAATAAATAAATTAAAATCTCATAAAAATCGTACATATTCTATATTCCATAATGTAAATAAATTAAATAAAAATCATAAAAAATAAAAATAAAATAAAAAGAAATAAAATAAAAATAAAAATCAATATTGTATATATACCATGTATATAGGTGTACATAACTATTTATTTACTCTATGTAAATAAATAATAAAAATAAAATAAAAATACAAAAATATTCCAAATTTTATTCTATAAATAAATAAAATATAAAATTGGAATAAAAAAGTACAAAAATAAGTAATTAAAAATCAAAAATAAAAAATACAATATTGTATATATACCTATATATTATACTATATTGTAAATACCTAATTTTTTTTCAAAAAAATAAATAAAAATCACAAAAAAATAGTTTATAAATAAATAAACATTTTTTATGTTTTAACTTTTTCCAAAATAGGCCATTTGCTATTTTATATTGAATTTCCAATTAGTTTACATGTGGCCGCATCCCATTGGTCCACGGGGGATGTTGACCCCCCGGTCAACTCCCCCCCTTGGACCACAGCCCCGCGGATCTGCGCCCGACCCGCCTTTTCCTCCCATTTATTGCGCATCGATCCGAACTCCAAATCCGCTAACCCCCGGGCCCTAATCCGTCATTGATCAACCTTGATCCACGCCCGGAGGGATAGCATCGGGGTCCGTGCTCCGATTTCCTCGCCCGACACCCTTCTAGCCGGACCCCTAGGACTATATAGCTTCAGCTCCGGCCACATTTTCACGCATCTTTGGCTCCGCATTTCCCTACCCAGGACCTCCACCACCTCCGCCTGAGTGACAGTTTGCGACCGGTGGTGTCGCAATGAGGAGAGAGTGACCCGGCCACTGATCCGGCGCACCTAGCGCCGCCGTACGCCGCCCCTGGAGCAGCGCTCGAGCCTCGGGCATCGACGGCCCTCGAGGCAAGGACCAGGAGCTTCAGCAGCTCACCCACAGTCGACTTCGACCATCTGGTAAGCCTAGATCCTCTTAGTTTTCGCCAATTTCCATTTACGCCCAATTTCGTTCATCGCCGTCGACCACCGATCCGACTACATTCGTCACTATCTTGATCATCGGAATCGACCTTCATACTCACGAGCCTTCTCTGCACCTTCTACACCCACTCGTAGCCCTGACTCGCCTGGAGCGGGGGACTTCGACCTTCACCGCTGACGCCTCACCGGAGGTCGACCACTACGACGCACCGACCACCTGCCTCGCTTCTAACCGGGTCGAGGCATTTTGTCCGACCCAGGAGTCCTTCTGTGCTATTTTGCAGGTCTGAGGACCTCAACTTCCAGGGCATAGGAGCTCAGCTCCGCCGCTGTCGCCCGGGCTCCTCAGAGTTTGTGGCGCCATCGGAGGTGTCCTTCATACGCGGGAGGCTCCGGCGACTCTTTTCCGATCATCAGCATCCCCCGAGGAGGTCCAGCGCCCCAGCATTCCTCCGGCGAAGCTCGCCGGTGAGGAGTTCTTCCAGGAGTCTCCTCCGCCGTCCATTCATCCCCGGAGTGCCAGATCATCTCAGGACCGTTCGATCAGGGTGAAGAAGAGGCACAGCAGCCACCGTCAGATCAGACACGTGGCCTTTTCTCCGCCCTCCATCCAGCGAGGGTTAGCCACATCGACTCTCGACCGTTGATCCCCCACGTGGCGGAACCCTCCACCGTTGGATCATAGCTGAGGGCCCTTTGTTCAGCCGCAGCGTGTCTCCCACCGCACGATCATCCACGTGGCGCGCATCCAGTCCCTCGATAAATAAAGGGTAAATTTCCCATAGGCCCCTTTAGTTTTTAGTGTTACGTTTTAGACCTGTAAATATTTTATCAAGTTTATTTTAGTTTGGTAAATTGCATAGAGGACCTTGTCATTTATTTTAATTGCACTTCTACCCATGTCTATTGTGGACACGTGCTCCGTCACGTGTATTTTTGGTGAAATTGCATGATATGAGCATGTAGTTTGTAAGTGTTATGAATGAAATATCTTTTTGTATAATTGCATTTATATCCCTGTGAGTGATTTAATTCCATATGTGTCGAATTTATAGGGTAATTTGCAATTAGTTCCCTAGGCTTTTAGCACTTGTTGCTAATAAGCCCTCGGAACTATTTTTATTTGCATATTGGTCCCTGAGTACCCAGTACACGTGCTTCGCGCGTGAGATCTTGGACATTTTGCGCCAGGGCCCCCTGGACTTCTGTGTTTGTTACTTTTAGGCCCCCAGAGCATATTTTTTATGACGAACATGTCCCTATGATTGTGGGCTATTGTTTGTTGTAAATAAAATATCAAATTATATCCAAATCAAGTGAAAATTTGAAACGTAGCTCCTGCCACTGTGTAGAATTTTCACTATTTTTTTGGAAAATTTTGGAGCCCGTTTATTATTTTTTAAAAATTCAAAAACAATCTCTTTTTCTGTCTGTCCAGATATAAAAATCACAAAAAAATATTAAAACCTTTTCAAAAATTCTAAAAAATTCATATTTGTGTGTTTTGGTGTGCTTGATATTCTGACCAATTTTGGTCGTTTTTGGATTTATAGAAATTATAAAAATTGAAAACCTTAAAAATCTCATAAAAATTCTAATAATTAGTAGAAAATCCCAAAAATAATAAATCTTTTTCCTGATTGTTCCTTTTTATTCATACTTCTCAGGAAAAATACTCCAGGCCTTGATTAGACCATATAGTATTTTTAAAGGTCTTAGAAGCCTGATTGGACAGTTTTCAGTTATTTTTGCCTTATTTCATTTTTAGAAAATTCTATAAAAATCAGAAAATTACCAAAAACACTAAAACATATAAAAAATATAAAAATATTTATGTTTGATTTTTTGAGCATTTTAGAGTAAATTAAATAATTGTTGAAAGTTGCTTGTTTTATTGTTTTCTTATTTTTCTTTATAGTTAATATTCCAAAAAATATAAAAATATTTTAAAATCCATCAAAAATCATTTGTTTTTATTTTTTCTTTTTTTTAAACTACTTCGTAGGCCACAAGGCCATTACGTGCTTCCTGAGTTCGACCCTGGGTGCTATACCAGGTCAATCCCATAGCTAGGACTGCTAGTTGGCTTTCTCGTGTTTTATCTTTATTTGGTGGTCCGAATAATTTTTCTTGTTGAGCATTAAGTCTCGAGTGACTGAGGTCACAACGACCGCATTGATTAATCTACCTTAGTCGGGGATTCTAGCTCATCAGAATGGCGCCGTTGCCGGGGAGCACGGCTTAGTAGTCGTTTTCTTTTTCTTTTTATTTTGTTTTCTTTCTCGCGGCTTTCCGCGGCTCTTTCTGAGTCCGCGGCTTTTCACAGCTTTTTATTTTTCTTTTATTTTCATTTTATTTATTTCTTTTCTTTTATCTTTTGTTTTTGCTTGTTTTGCTTGTCTATTTTATTTCCATTTCTGCATATATATACTCTATTTTCTTTTCTTAGCTTTATTTGTTTTTATTGAGGCTTGACACACTTTGTTGTTTTCTTGCGAGGGCCCGAGGGACCGAGATGACGACTCTCGAGGAGCTGGCGCAACCGCAGCTTTCGGAGGCGGCTCCCTTCTGCACGGAGTCACAGGAGAGAGCGAGGAGGCAGCCGAGTGCAGCTTTTAGTTTAGTTTATTTAGATTTTATTTTCAGAACTATTTGGATAATTGTAATAATACAGGGACAGCATGACACTTTAGGGTTCTGTTTCGCCGAGCATCGGTGTGCTCGGGGGACCTGCAGCTTTTTCGGTTTTTACGCGGCTTTTTTGCGGCTTTTTCTTTCTTTACTGCTTATTCGGTTTCTCGCGGATTTTCGAGCCACTAGCTTAGGATTTTCTGCTTGACTGTGACGTAATAATTAGGATCTAAACAACCCTAATAAAGCTGCTTGTGCCTATAGTTCAGTAATTGGACCAATAATAAAAAGATTAATAAAATAGTCGATTCACTACCTTCGAGCCTACGTGCCGCAGCCCACCCTGCCAAGCGCTGCTCCTGAACCCGATTTGTCGGGAGGAGGAGGGGTGGACCGAGACCGGACTCTTGGATTGGAGGTTGGTGGTCGACTAGCCGTTCTTTCGAGTAGAATTGCTGTTTAGGGACTCGGTTTTCCGCCTGCACCATTTATGTAGTTTATTTTTAGTCTTTAAATTCTGCGCGGATCATTTTGCATGTAGACTGCTAGAGTTAGGTACGCATCTCTTACTCTGCATGCATCATTGATTTTCTCATGCATCGGCTTTTTCGACTTCTCCCCCCTGATTTTTGGACTTAATAACCAGGAGAAGCGAAAAATTCGTTAGGCGAATTGTTTGATTATTGAAAAATACCTAAAAAGAGAAATCATAAAATTGGGACTGGTTAACTCTATTGACCCTAAAAGACGCTCACCGAAAAATTTATCTTGGGGAGAGCAACCCCCTCCTTGTCTGGTTTGCTTGTGCGAGAGAGTGACCCGCACACTAGGTGGAGCCATATCCGATATTTTTCTCGACTGATTACCGGCTCTTTCTGTACGGGACAGTTGGTTGAGAGAATATCGGATTACCCAACAGGTCACATTAATCGCTCTGCTATCCTGACTGATCACCTAATAAAATTGACATGATAATTGACCGAACCTTTACAATCTTCAGCTCACGTTGCGTTGGTGAATCAGGGGTTTGTTTGTGATCATTGTTGTTACCAGATCTCATCCGCCCAACTCGCCAGATCAAGATAATGGGCAGAAGGTCTCTTAGGCAGCCTCTGACTGCACCGCTTCCCAGCACTTCTACCCGCTCACCTAGGTTGGTTCGCGAGAGCCGAGACCCGCTCTCCGAACCCGAGTTCGACTCCACCCTGTTCCCCCTCGATCCCCCTTCTTTCAGTTCCGAGATACCAGTGCCAGAGGAGAGACAGTCAGATGATTTATCGGTACCTGAGTTTGGGTCTTTTGCTTTTGCAGAGACCATGGCCGGCAGCAGTGACGACCGCACCAGAGGTCCCCAGCATGATCAGACATTCATTATAGACCAGGGTGCGATCAACTCCACCCTGATCGCCTCCGTCGAGACAGTTCAGCAGCAGTTGAGGGATTAGGGAGCTTTCATGATAGAGATGAGGCGAGAGATGGAGCAGTTGAGAGCAGACCGCGAGCAGCGCGAGCCAGGAGACGGGCCGAGGATACCCGACCATGCGGTAGCCGCCGCAGCAGCCGCCGCAGATCCACCGAGACCGATGCGGGAGTTACACAACCCTGGATAAACTTTGATGCATCACTGGGTAGTGCTTCCAGCCATCGTGGGGGACTTCAAGTTCCCCTCGAACACTTTGCAGCTCCTCCCCCGGTTCCATGGGTTTGCCACAGAGGAGTCCCATCTCCACCTTCAGGAGTTCTTGATGATCTGCAGTACAGTCCACGACCGTCAGGTGGACCAGGATACCATACAGATGATTGCCTTCCCCTTCTCCTTAGCAGACAGAGCAGCCACCTGGCTGAAGCACTTGGGGAAGTTTGTCTACACCTGGGAGCAGCTCCGCACCGAGTACTTGCACAAGTACTATCCACTCGGCGGCGAATGCCGCGAGAGCCCTGATCAGCAACTTCTCCATGCTCCCCAACGAGCAGTTCCATGAGGCATGGGAGAGGTTCAGAGAGTTGACAGACAGATGCCCGCACCATGACATCTCGAAGCCGAACCTAGTTCAGAGCTTCTTCAGCAGGCTGACACCAGAGCTTCAGGGCTTGGTGAATGCTTCTTGTGGCGGGTCCTATTTCACCAAGGACCATGATCAGGTCTGGGCCATCTACGAGGAGATGGCAGAAAACACTATGGTGATGTCCCAGACCCGACTCTACACTCAGGGACGACCCCAGCCACAGACCGTGCAGTACCAGAGGATAGCACGGGTTGACGCTGGTCCTTCCAGTTCGTCTGCAGCAGCAGCACAGGCAGAGCTCACAGCCGCCGACATGGGGATCATCAGCGAGAAGCTGGATCAGATGGAGATTATTGAGAAGAAGCAGTGCCAAAGCATCACGCAGATGGAGCAGATGGCACAGACTCTGAGTGACCTGAAGACACAGCTCATGTGTCTCCAGGAGGCACAGACGGCTTCCTAGCCCCGTATTCAGGCACGAGGCGATCCGAGTAGCAGCAGCAGCTCGTCCCAACACTCCAGACACCAGCAGCCTAGACAGGTTCACCTTGTACAGGCGGAGCCGTACCAGTAGCCCCAGCCCACTTACCAGACACCGCCATCTCCGGACATGCAGATGGTGGTATACCAGCCGGATCAGCCTCTGGCAGTACTTCCACCAGCCCCGTACGAGTCAGAGCCATCGATGGATGTCAACGGGATTTGGTACGACCGCCCCCAGCCCGGTATCCGACGAGACCATCCCGGATTCCGTTGGTCGGCCGGAGGTGCCCAGCCCCAACAGCAGCCGTCAGGACAGGGTGGCCAGTATAGCCATCAGAGGGATCACCACCAGCAGCAGCCCCCAGTGTACACACAGCAGTAGCAGTCACAGCAATATGGTCCTCGTCCCTATCAGCAGGGACATTCTTGGAGGCGTGATCAGCCTCATCAGCCGCAGCATCATCCACAGTCATACCCCTCTCAGCCACAGCCACAGCAGCAGCAGCCTCATTACCAGAGAGGCTACCCGTCAGGTTCTCATGGGCCATCCTATGAGAACCCCGCCTTTGATGACATAGCCTGCCTTCTTACAGATCAGCATGCTACATTCTGACGGGAGATGGATGAGTTCCGCCAGGAGATGCGGGACATAGTGAGAGGGAAGGCCGCCATCCCTGCCCAGATCGAGCCGAATCCCAACAACCTCAAGAGGAAGTTTGCGCAGGTAGTTTGTACTAAGTATGCCACTCCTAGTGATGCATTTGGAGATATGTCTGCATATTTGTTTACTGATTTTGTCACACTTAGGAGCGGTAGTATGCCAGCAGGCGGCACCTCGTCTGAGCGACACCCAGAGGCTACTTCCAGAGCACCCGACAAGGAGGAGAGCGGTACTGAAGCTGCTAGAGATGATGACGGTGGCACTGATGCCACCACAGATGTTGATCCCACCGGTGGTACTGAGGCCACAATTTCACCAGTTGGAGGAGGTGGTACTGAGGCCACCTATGTTGTTGAGCCAGAGCGCGGTACTGAGGTCGCGAGTCTTCCAGCCGAGGGTGGTGCTGATGCCACCAGTTCTTTTGAGAGTCCTGTAGTTTTTCCTTCTATTGATGTATCTCGAGACATTTCTGGCCATAAAGGAAAGGGTTTGTTTTCTTCTGGTCCACCTGTGGTGCTTGATGTATGTGTGGATCCTGCCGTCGAGCAGTCTAGACCCTCTCCTAGTCCTTCGTCTGAGAAGGACCCTATAATCCCCTTCCTTAGAGCTCTTCAGATGGGGAAGGGGAAGAAAATAGAAAATCCCAAAAAGAGGCAACAGGAAGAGTTCAGCTAGCAAATGATAGACCGTTTTCACATTCAGCTGACTCTTCAGGAGGCTTTGCAGCACATCCCTCTACTCCAGCGTTCACTCAGAGACATGACCATAGTTAGGAGGAAGAGGAGGAACCACCATTCAGAGATCCATGTGCCGACCAGAGCTACTTGTTTCGCAATCCAGAACCGTCTGCCGGCCAATAGGCCAGATTCCGTAGCCCCGTATGTCAGATGTCACATCAGAGAGCATAGGTTCGACCGTACTCTATTAGACAGCAGATCGTCGATCAACCTACTTCCGGCAGCCCTTCTCGATCGCTTTGAGTTGGGCACTCTTCGACAGAGCAGGACAGTCCTTCAGTTTGCTGATCGATCTGTCAAGAGGCCGAAGGGGTTGCTGAGGGGCGTTGTCATCACGATTCAGGGCCTGCAATTCCCGTGGACTTCGTAGTGTTGGACATGGAGATCCCTGAGTCTGTGACCGATACCCCCATCATTCTCAGTCGCCCGTTCTTGGCCACAGCCAAGGCAGTGACCGACCATGATAGCGGGAAGGTACTTTCGCGTCGAGGGCGAAAGTGTACAAATAGAGACAGTTGAGGACAACAGAGCCAGAGACAGAGCATGCTCAAAGACTACTTCAGATAAAGAGCAGATGACAGATGCATGGCCAGACATCCACCAGGAATGTGACTTTGTGATCACAGATGACGAGGCAGTTTGGGCAGACCCAGATGCACAGGCCATCCTATCACCTTCATAGTCCGCTGATGCAGAGACGCTAGCAGAGGAGAGCTTGGAGAGCGCAATCCTGGCCCAGGATACTTTTGAGGCAACAGAGCCGGTTCTTGACCACGAGACTGATTTGTTTTGTGATGACGATGGTACTGAGGCCACCTTGGATGATACAGATCCCTCGGAGTCAGATTTTGACTGGGCAGATTTTGATGATTACATACCAGATTTGACTTCCACTGAGCCTGCAGCTAGGGAGGAGGTAGATGCCGAGCAGAGCAGAGACAGTCCAGTAGGGCAGCCTTCTCAAGATTCAGAGTGTGACATAGGGTTTCAGTTCTCCCATGCGGATTTGGCAGCCTTCACGCAGAGTTTTCAGATGCCAGATCCACCAGCACCCAGTTGTCCATAGCTAAAGCCGCTTCCTGTGTCGCTGAAGTATAGGTTCCTTGCGGATGAGCATGAGATGTACCCAGTCATTATCTCTGCCAATTTGACTGGAGAGCAGGAATCCCGTCTGATGGGGGTTCTTGAAAAGAACCTCAAGGCGATAGGATGGAGCGTAGCAGATCTCCAGGGAATAAGTCCGGCCCTATGCTCCCACCATATCTATCTCGAGGATGAGGCGAAGCCGTCGCGTGAGTTCCAGCGGCGGCTGAACCCGAATCTGAGAGAGGTTGTCATAAACGAGATTTCGAAATGGTGGAGCACCGATTTTATCTACCACATCTCCGACTTCAAGTGGGTCAACCCTTTTCATGTGGTGCCCAAGAAGACGGGCATCACTACAGTAGTCAGCGAGTCTGGAGAGGAGATTGCTACACGGGTACCCACTTCTTGGCGAGTCTGCGTGGATTACAGACAACTCAACCAGGCCACCAAGAAGGATCATTTCCCCCTGCCCTTTATAGATCAGATCATTGAGAGACTGGCAGGGAAGAGCCACTACTGTTTTCTGGATGGGTACTCCGGCTACAACCAGGTGGCCATCGCTCCCGAGGACCAGGACAAGACTACCTTTACCTGTCCCTTCGGCACATACGCCTTCCGACGCATGCCATTTGGCCTATGCAATGCCCCTGCGACTTTTCAGATATGCATGCTGTCGATCTTTTCGGACATGAGGGGAGTGCTTGGAGGTATTCATGGATGATTTCTCGGTCTACGGCGACGGATTCGACTCATGTCTTGACTGCCTAAACCGACTCCTTCAGCGATGTATAGAGGTTCACTTGTGCTGTCTTGGGAGAAGAGTCACTTCATGGTGACTCAAGGGACAGTGCTTGGCCATATCATCTCCAACAGGGGCATGGAGGTTGATCCGGCCAAGGTAGATGTCATTAGAAAACTCGCATCACCGTTTAATTTGCGGCAGTTACGGTCTTTCCTGGGGCACGTCGGTTTCTACCGGCGATTCATTCATTATTTCAGTAGGATTGCGCGGCCGTTGACTGACCTGCTGACGAAAGACACGGAGTTCCTTGTCGATGACAAGTGTCTTTCGTCGTTTGAGACTCTCAAGCGATGTGTTGTTGAGGCTCCTGTTCTCCAGCCACCTGATTGGTCTCTCCCATTCGAGATCACGACGGATGACTCCGATTTTGCCGTGGGGGCCGTACTGGGACAGAGGAGGGATGGAGTTCCATTTTCCATTCACTACGGTAGCCGCACATTGGATTCCGCGTAGCGGAATTACACAGTCACTGAGAAGGAGATGCTAGCCGTAGTCTTCGCCCTAGATAAGTTCAGATCATACATTATTGGATCTAGAGTGACCTTGTATACTGATCATACTGCCATCAGGTACCTCATGGCAAAGAAGGATGACAAGGCCAGATTGACTAGATGGATCCTTCTACTCCAGGAGTTCGACATAGAGATCAAGGATAAGCCTGGAGTCAAGAATGTAGTGGCGGATCATCTCTCCTGATCAGAGCATCTTGAGGATTCTGAGCAGACTGATCCTATTTGTGAGACCTTCCCAGATGAGGCGATCCTTGTTATCGCCTCTCTCCCATGGTATGCCGATATTGTGAACTTTCTTGTTGCTAAGAAAGTTCCAAAAGATTGGCCCAGGCAGAGGCTTGAGACCTTCCTCGCAAAGGCCAAGTCTTACCACTGGGAGGATCCCATCCTTTACCACGAAGGAGGGGATAGCGTCTGGCGTAGGTGCATTCCTCAGGAGGAGCACCATAGCGTCCTCACTTACTGCCACAAGCTTGAGGTAGGAGGACATCACTCTGGGAGGAGAACGGCACAGAAAGTGCTCCAATCCGACCTATGGTGGCCTACCCTCTTCAAGGACTCTGATGAGTTCATGAAGAGGTGTACTGACTGTCAGAGGATGGGCACTTGTGGACAGCGTGATATGATGCCGATGCAGCCCATTCACTTCTGTGAGGTTTTTGACGCGTGGGGCATCGATTTCATGGGTCCATTCCCTAAGAGTCGGGGATTCGAGTACATTCTGTTGGCTGTTGATTATGTGAGTCGTTGGGTTGAGGCCATCCCCGCCCGAACCGCAGATGCCAGGACTGTTTGCAGATTTTTGAGGAGGCATATCATCACACAGTTCGGGGTACCTCGAGTGTTGATATCAGACGGGGCGTCTCATTTCATCAACGACCGGGTGAAGGCCCTTGCTAGCGAGTTCGACATAGACCATCGAGTTGCCACTCCATACCATCCACAGACGAATGGTCTAGCCGAGGTGTCGAACAGGGAGATCAAGACTATATTGCAGAAAGTCGTCCGCCCTGATCGAAAGGATTGGTCACAGCTTTTGGACTTGGTCTTGTGGGCATATAGGACGTCTTTCAAGACACCTTTGGGCACATCTCCCTTTAGCCTCGTTTATGGCAAGCCGTGCCATTTACCAGTTGAGTTGAGACACAGGTCACTTTGGGCAGTTACAGATATACTTTTGGATCCGGATAGTGTAGGAGACCAGAGGAGGGCAGAGTTAGCAACCTTGGAGGAGCTTCGTGATACCGCCTTCTCAAACAGCCTACAGTACAAGGAGAGAGTGAAGGAGTGGCATGATTCTCATATCAGCCACAAGCATTTTGAGCCTGGACAGAGAGTATGGCTATTTGATGCTAGGCTTCGTCTATTTCCAGGGAAGCTACAGAGAAAATGGAAGGGACCATATCTAGTGAGAAAGGTACATGACAATGGGAGTATTGATATATCGGAGTTGTCTTCTAAGAGTACATTTCCAGTGAACGGCCAGCGGCTCAAGCCATTTCTAGATCATGAGCCGCAGGTCGTTGATGTTGCCCCTATTCATTTTCGTGAGATGTGGTCTCTTGACTCACATCTATTGCATCTCACGCCTGATTATCACTGTTCTCCCGACTTGTATAGATCCAGTTGTCCATATCATTACATTCTCTCGTCCCACATCCCTTTCTTCATCTTTTGATTATGCTATACTTAGGGTGTACTTTACCCTAAGTATAGGGGGGATGTAGGACTCTCGGGTATTTCTTTTGATTCTTTCTACCCTTGTTTTTGCCGCCTATACTTAGGGATATTTTACCCTAAGTAATAGGGGGGTAGACCCTGTACATCCTTCACTCGGTTTTCCCTTCGTGTACAGCCTGCTATACTTAGGATTATTTGATCCTGTATAGCGGGAAAAGCCGAGATCCTCTTGATTTCTATGCTTTCATTCGTCTTTGTATATAGCCTTCCTTTTCACTTCCCTATACATAGCACGAGTTATGTCTTCTTCATTGCTCTTGACTCTGAGGACATCGTTCGAGCTAAGTATAGGGGGGTGTATATATTTCATATATACTTTAGCCATAACTTATACTTTGTGTGAGTGTGTTAATAAATAAAAATGGCTAAAAATCCATAAAAATTAAAAAAAAATTCCATGTAAATAATCATTCTTTTATTGCACATACATAGCTATGGTACAAATTATTTTTGTAAAAATGTTTTCAAAAATATTCTGTGTAAAGTTTGTGTAAATATGTGTATATCAAAATTATTTATATAGTACAAATTTTTTTCCAAAATGTTATTAAAATCAAAAGTTTGCAAAAATCTTGTGTAAATTTGTGTAAATATTTTGCAAAACTTTCATTCATGCATACATCCTTGATTTCAAAACATTTTTCAAAAATTTTGTATTTGTGTAAATATTGTGTAAATAGCATCTTTGTATATACTTGTATATAGTTTTTCCTGGATTATAGTTGACATTTAAACTAGCCTGGAATTAAATTGGGAAATGGAGCTTGATTAAGATCTTAACCCACCTAATTCTAAGAGGAACCTTATAGTGCTTAGGGTTAAGGCTTTTCAGGTCCATGGTGACTTAATTCTTTGAGTCCACTAGGCTATGATCACATGTCATCTCAATGAGCCTAAGTAGAGCACTTAACAACACACACATGACTCATATAGACAATGGCTTTACTTGGACTCGCACTTAGCACCGAGCTCTCTACGGATGAGGTGGTGAGGAGGCAGTCTTCCTTGACTTGGGGTAGCATATGAGGGTAGTACTTCTAGGCGGAACCTCTCTTCTTATTTTAGTGAAGGAAGTGCGTCTCAACTTGGTCTGGTTGCCATGAGGTCTAACGACAGGAGTTGTGGGTTGCAATAAAGCTTCAAAAGAGGGATAGTCTACTGGCTCAAGAGGAAAAACTCCTTATGTATATATGTTGCACATGTATATGTTGTATAGATGCACTTGAAAAAATGCAAAAAGAAAATAACTCCAAAAAAGTGGTGGGTCTGATAGAAAATGATAATTCCATCGGAGTATGTATATAGTGCAAATAAGAAAATCTTGAGATTCATGTCCCACCTTATGTGGCTTGCAGCAGGGAGACTTAGCTACACTGGTTGAGCTCCCAAGGATACATGGCTACACTGGCCATGGTCCATTCTCTTCTTCCCCCTCTTCTTGAGCCGGTTGAACTTGAACTTAGAAGGGAATACCCCGCTCCTCGAGGAAAGAGTGGCCAGACTAGGGTCATAGAGTTACCTTATTGGGGAGGGTTGTCAAGTTACTACTTCTGAGGTGGAGAGCTTACCTCACTTACACTGTACAAGGAAAGACTCATAGTCTTCAGGGTTTTGTATGTAGACTTGTTCTGATCTGGATTGTTGAGGAGTCTTGATTATAGATTAGTGGATCTTAGAGGCTGTTGAGTTTTAAACTTAAGTCCAAATAAGGTTCCGACACATTAATAATCCAAAGATCTGATCGAGCTCCATAATTCAATTTAATGAAGTCAAGTTTAATTATCAACATTAATCCATGTATATTCTCCTTTTTTTTCTTTTTCTTTTTCTTTTTCACTTCTTTTTCAAATAAATGTTTGCTAAGGGACTAGCAAAGTTAAGTATAGGGGGGTGATGAATACCCATTCATCACTCTTTATTCTTTTATTTTAGCTACAAAACCTTTGCCAAACACATGTATATTCATGTAAATACAAATAATTGTCAATCAGCATGCATTTTGTAAATATGCATAATTAGCATGTTTTTGTGCATAAATAAAAGAATAAAGAAACAAAAGAAAAAGAGTGAGATATTTAGAATAAATATTGAGCGATCTAATCCCAAGGCAGGGCTCAGCATGGGCCCAACCGCATAAAAACCAAAGTAGAGAGAGATAAGGAAGCTCATGTGTGTACATATACCTGTAATTAAATAAAAATATTTTCCTCTAAAACAAAAATAAAAGTGGATTTATATTTATGTGTTATATATTTGTAAATATAAAATTAAAATAAAAATGATAAAATTAAAAAGAAAATAAAATCCCTTCACCCTTGTATATTCACCATGTACATAAAGCACTTTATCTATTTATTTATCCCTATAAATAAAAAATAAAATCTCATAAAAAGTGTACATATTCTATATTCCATAATGTAAATAAATTAAATAAAAATCATAAAAATAAAAATAAAATAAAAAGAAATAAAATAAAAATAAAAATCAATATTGTATATATACCATGTATATAAGTGTACATAACTATTTATTTACTCTATGTAAATAAATAATAAAAACAAAACAAAAATATCAAAATATTCCAAATTTTATTCTATAAATAAATAAAATATAAAATAGGAATAAAAAGGTACAAAAATAAGTAATTAAAAATCAAAATCAAAAATACAATATTGTATACATACCTATATATTATACTATATTGAAAATACCTAATTTTTATTTCAAAAAAATAAATAAAAATCACAAAAAAATAGTTTATAAATAAATAAACATTTTTTATGTTTTAAATTTTTTCCAAAATAGGCCATTTGCTATTTTATATTGAATTTCCAATTAGTTTACACGTGGCCGCATCCCATTGGTCCACGGGGGATGTTGATCCCCCGGTCAACTCCCCCCCCTTGGACCACATCCCCGCGGATCTGCGCCCGACCCGCCTTTTCTCCCATTTATTGCGCATCAATCCGAACTCCAAATCCGCTAACCCCGGGCCCTAATCCGTCATTGATCAACCCTGATCCACGCTCGGAGGATAGCATCGGGGTCCGTGCTCCGATTTCCTCGCCCGACACCCTTCTAGCCGGACCCCTAGGACTATATAGATTCAGCTCCGGCTGCATTTTCACGCATCTTTGGCTCCGCATTTCCCTACCCAGGACCTCCACCATCTCCGCCTGAGTGACAGCTTGCGGCCGGTGGTGTCGCAGTGAGGAGAGAGTGACCCGGCCACTAATCCGGTGACCTAGCGCCGCCGTGCGCCGCCCCTGGAGCAGCGCTCGAGACTCGGGCATCGACGACCCTCGAGGCAAGGACCAGGAGCTTCAGCAGCTCACCCACAGTTGACTTCGACCATCTGGTAAGCCTAGATCCTCTTAGTTTTCGCCAATTTCCATTTACGCCCAATTTCGTTCGTCACCGTCGACCACCGATTCCGACCACATCTGTCACTATCTCGATCATCGGAGTCGACCTTCATACTCACGATCCTTCTCCACACCTTCTACACCCACTCGCAGCCCCCGACTCGCCCTGGAGCAGGGACTTCGACCTTCACCATCGACGCCTCGCCGGAGGTCGACCACCACGACGCATCGACCACCCGCCTCGCTTCTAACCGGGTCGAGGCATTTTGCCCTCGACCCAGGAGTCCTTCTGTGCTATTTTGCAGGTCTGAGGAGGTCCATCTGAGGACCTCAACTTCCAGGCACAGGAGCTCAGCTCCGCCGTTGTCGCCCGGGCTCCTCAGAGTTAGTTGGCGCCATCGGAGGGGTCCTTCATATGCGGGAGGCTCCGACGACTCTTTTCCGATCATCAGCAGGCCCCGAGGAGGTCCAGCGCCCCAGCATTCCTCCGGCGAAGCTCGCCGGCGAGGAGTTCTTCCAGGATCTCCTCCACCATCCGTTCATCCCCGGAGTGCCAGATCATCTCAGGACCGTTCGATCAGGGTGAAGAAGAGGCCCAGCAGCCACCGTCAGATCAGACACGTGGCCTCTTCTCCGCCCTCCATCCAGCGAGGGTTAGCCACATCGACTCTCGACCGTTGATCCCCCACGTGGCGCACCCTCCACCGTTGGATCAGAGCCGAGGGCCCCTTTGTTCAGCCGCAACGCGTCTCCACCGCACGATCATCCACGTGGCGTGCATCCAACCCCTCGATAAATAAAGGGTAAATTTCTAGTAGGCCCCTTTAGTCTTTAGTGTTACGTTTTAGACCTGTAAATATTTTATCAAGTTTATTTTAGTTCGGTAAATTGCATAGAGGACCTTGTCATTTATTTTAATTGCACTTCTACCCCTGTCTATTGTGGACACGTGCTTCGTCACGTGTTTTTTTGGTGAAATTGCATGATATGGGTCTGTAGTTTGTAAGTGTTATGGAATGAAATATCTTTTTGTATAATTGCATTTATACTCCTGTGAGTGATTTAATTCCACATGTGCCGAATTTATTGGGTAATTTGCAATTAGTTTCCTAGGCTTTTAGCACTTGTTCCTAATAAGCCCTCGGAACTATTTTATTTGCATGTTGGTCCCTTAGTGCCCAGTACACGTGCTTCGCGCATGAGATCTTGGACATTTTGCACCAGGACCCCCTGGACTTCTGTGTTTATTACTTTTAGGCCCCCAGAGCATATTTTTATGACGAACATGTCCCTATGACTGTGGGCTATTGTTTGTTGTAAATAAAATATCAAATTGTATCCAAATCAAGTGAAAATTTGATACGTGGCTCCTGCCACTGTAGAATTTTCACTATTTTTTGGAAAATTTTGGAGCCCGTTTATTATTTTTAAAAAATTCAAAAACATCTCTTTTTCTGTCTGTCCAGATATAAAAATCACAAAAAAATATTAAACCCTTTTCAAAAATTCTAAAAAAATCATATTTTGTGTGTTTTGGTGTGCTTGATTTCTGACCAATTTTGGTTGGTTTTGGATTTATAGAAAATATAAAAATTGAAAAACCTTGAAAATCTCATAAAAAATCTAATAATTAGTAGAAAATCCAAAAAATAACAAATCTTTTTCCTGATTGTTCCTTTTTATTCATACTTCTCAGGAAAAATACCTCCAGGCCTTGATTAGACCATTTAGTAATTTTTAAATGATCTTAAAATCCTGATTGGATAGTTTTCAGTTATTTTTGCCTTATTTCATTTTTAGAAAATTCTATAAAATCAGAAAATTACCAACAATTCACCAAAAACAGTAAAAATATAAAATATATAAAAATATTTTTGTTTGATTTTTTTGAGCATTTTAGAGTAATTAAGAAATTGTTGAAAGTTGCTTATTTTATTGTTTTCTTATTTTTTCTTTATAATTAAAAACTCCAAAAAAATACAAAATATTAAGAATCCACCAAAAATTATTTGTTTTTATTTTTCTTTTTTTTTAACTACTTCGTAGGCCGCAAGGCCATCATGTGCTTCATGAGTTCGACACTGGGTGCTATACCAGGTCAATCCCATAGCTAGGACTGCTAGTTGGCTTTCTCATGTTTTATCTTTATTTGGTGGTCCGAATAATTTTTCTTGTTGAGATTTGAGTCCCGAGTGACTGAGGTCACAACGACCGTATTGATTTATCTACCTTAGTCGCAGATTCTAGCTCATCATCTATCGAAGCAAGTGGAGGAACTTACTGAGAAGGTAGCTAAGATGAAGTTACCTGCCCCTTCTGCACCACATGTACCTGTACATCGAGTCCATCTTGTACAGGAGCAGGCACCGGGGCCTCAGAGCGTTGGGTGGAGGATCAGACTTACACCTAGCAGGACCAGCATGCACCCCACAAGTGGAGACCGGATACGAGGAGCCTCCGCAGGTGTTCAAGATCAACGGGCTGTGGTACAACCGTGACCCCATCAGCAGACAATCAGGGATGGGGATGGTCAGTCTCACCGACCTGCCCCAGCTTACCAAGGAACCAGCTCCGTCCCCGCACCGCGCTTTGTTCAGTCCAGGTCCGTACAAGGGTACCAGCCTCAGCAGCAGCAGCAGCGCACATGTCAGCAGGGTCAGGCACCGTCCCACCAGTAGCAGCAGTATCGGCATGGCCAGCAGGGCCAGTACAGGACCTCATTTGCAAGTCAGCTTCAGCCAGCTCAGCCCAACGAATTGGAATCCCTCACCTTGGCGATCCAGACCCTGTCTGATAGGTCCAACATATTCAGAATGACTATCTAGATATGAGAACCGATCTGAATCGTGTCTCTCGTACCCAGGATCAACAGATGGCGCCAAAGACTTCAATTCCCGCACAGGTTCAGGCCAACCTGAACAGCATAACCCATGGCCAGAACCGACCTCGTGATTAGGTATATTATTCAGATAATTATTTATCTGAACATGAGATCCTTTCGTATGATAATGTGAATCATATGTCCCTCAGGAGCGGAAGGACCATGACCATACCTGATCGGGCACGGGCACCGAAGGAAGGAGCCGCCAAGTCTCTACCTGAGGAGAACTTGGAGGAAGAAGAGGAGCAACACCACCATCACCACCGGCAGAAGAAGAGGACGTCTGAGTCCTCGAAGCAGCAATCCCGCATCCGCAGAGAGTCCGACGAACCGATGAAGAGCCCGCGCCTCCATCTGAGGAGGACCGTCAAGAAGTCGCGGAAGACGCATCACCGGTTTCGCCTCAGCATTTTCCTTTCAGTCAGAGTCAGAGTCAGAGTCAGAGTCTGTTTAAGAGTTCCAAGTCATGTACAGAACTCAGTTCCAGATTTCAATGAAAACCTTTCAGTTTCAGAACATGAGTTGGAGTCAATAATCCCTTCTCCCGAGCTCTCAAGGGTGGAAAGAAGAAAACTAAAAAAATCCAAAAATATGACCATGAGATGGCAGAGTTCTGCAACAAATATATCAAGGTCACAATCCCCTTTGACAAGTACGTGGAAATTGACTCCTACATTTCATAAATACCTTAAGGTGAGATGCACACCTAATCGGGTTAGCAGGAAGACCAAAAGCTTGTGTTGAGAAACACGTTCTATCAGTAGCCACGACTTGTGCAATAAAGAACTCATTTCCCAGGAAACGAATAGACATGGGTGCACACTATGTAGTGAGTCATGTTGATGACATCACGTTTGCACGCACTCTCCTGGACAATGGTTCCTCAATCAACCTAATGCCTACATCCCTCTATGAGCGGCTTAATCTCGGACCTCTTAGGAAATCTAGAGCCTTCCTGCAATTTGCTGATATATCAACCAAGAGGTCCCAAGGAGAATTGAGGAATGTTGTGATTAAAAGTCGAGGGACATGAATACATGGTGGACTTCACTGTCCTAGATATGGAAACCCCTCGTAATTGGAGAGACTCCCAGATCATCTTAGGCAGGCCCTTCCTCAGGACAGCGGGGGCCTTGTTTGATTATAAGATAGGGAAGATCCAGTTCCAAACTCCAGGAGGAGATGAGGAACTCGAGATGAAGCAGACCAGATGACAGAGACCGGATTCCGAATCCAGCACCGAGTACTCTTCAACCGAAGCAGACTGCGATCATGTAGACACAGTTGTGCCATGGAGACAGAACCTAGCCAGCATCGATGAATCCCTCCCCTTCGGAGATGATCCCGTGCATGAGTCAGTTTGCGAGGTCCTCAGAGACGAGTACAGCTCAGAATTTGCATCGTCCTACATCTTCGATGACTTAAAGGCCCAACTGGGCCTGTCAATCCTTACCTCTTTAGGACAATCGGAAGATGAGGATGACGAGTCGGACGAGGCTTTTGCCGATTGTATGGATACCTTTGATGATCCGACTCCAGAGCCGAACAACTTGGTGGAAGCAATAACAGAGAAAGATCCAGCCACTTCCAACACTGAGCCAGATTCGATTGAGCCAGATTTCCTAGACGATCACACCATACCCGAGCTCAAGCCTTTACCCACAACACTGAAATACGCCTTCCTTGCGGGTCAGGATAAGAAATATCCGGTCATCATCAGTTTGCAATTGACCGAGGAGCAGGAATCTCGCTTGCTAGAGATCCTGGAGAAAAACCGCAAGGCGATAGGCTGGAGCATTTCCGATCTCCACGAGATAAATCCCGCTCTGTGTTCGCACCATATCTACTTGGAGAATAAAGCCAAACCCCTCTCGTGAATTCCAACGTCGTTTGAATCCAAATTCACGAGAGGTCGTGAAGAAGGAGATATAGAAATGGTGCAACGCGGGTTTCATTTACCCAATCTCCGACTCTAAATGGGTGGCCCCAATCCATGTGATCCCGAAAAATTCAGGAATTCAAACGACCACCAATGAGGACGGAGAGGAGATCGTGACGCGAGTGCCCACGTCGTGGCGCGTCTGTGTGGATTACAGACGCTTGAGTGTTGCAACGAAGAAGGATCATTTCCCCCTACCGTTCATTGATCAGATCCTAGAGAGACTAGCGGGGAAAGAGTTCTTCTGCTTCTTGGGTTTTCGGGCTATAATCAAGTAGCCATAGTTCCGGAGGACCAGGAAAAGACCACGTTCACATGCCCCTTTGGTACCTATGCTTTCAGGCGCATGCCCTTTGGGTTATGCAATGCTCCAGGTACTTTCCAAAGGTGCATGATTGTTGTATTCGCTGAAATGGTCGGTGAATTCCTGGAAGTCTTAATGGACGACTTTTCGGTCCACGACGATTCCTTCTATTCCTGTCTTAGGAATCTGGGGGTCAATCTGGTGCTCTCCTGGGAGAAAAGTCACTTCATGGTGACAAAGGGCATTGTGTTGGAGCACGTCATCTCCAAGAGAGGAATGGAGGTTGACCCAGCCAAGGTGGATGTGATCAGATGACTCCAGCCACCAACCAACATCAAACAGTTGTGGTCGTTCCTCGGGCATGTCGGATTTTATCGGAGATTCATTAAGGATTTTTCTAAGATTGCCCGACTGCTAACTGAGCTTTTAGGCAAAGACATGGAGTTTGTTGTTGATCACAAATGTCTTGAGGCCTTTAAGCTATTACAAGGAATGATCATGGACGCACCTATCCTACAAGCCCCAGATTGGTCTCTATATTTTGAGATCATGACGGACGCCTCAGACTTTGCTGTTGGGGCTGTGTTAGGACAAAGAAGGGATGGCGTCCCGTTTGCAATTCACTACGCAAGCAAAGTGCTTGATACCGCTCAGCGTAACTATACAGTTACGGAAAAGGAGATGCTTGTGGTAGTGTTTGCCTTGGACAAGTTCAGATCCCACTTAATCGGATCTAAGGTAATTGTATTCACTGACCACACGACACTACGATACTTGATGGAGAAGAAGGACACGAAGGCGTGTCTTCTTCGGTGGATTTTACTTATCCAGGAGTTTGATTTGGACATCTGTGATAAACCTGGAAAGAAGAACGTAGTAGCCGATCATCTCTCTCGTCTCGAAGATCTTAATACTTCGAGGATTCATCTATTCGAGACTCCTTCCCTGACGAGTCGATTTTTGTTGTCGACTCACTCCCTTGGTATGCCAACATCGTGAACTATCTTGTCTCCAAGAAAGTTCCCGAAGATTGGCCCAAGAGCCACATCGACCGACTGAAGTCGGGCGCTAGACACTACCATTGGGAGGATCCGATCCTTTTCTTTGAAGGACCGGATTGTGTCAGGAGATGGTGTATTCCTCAGGAGGAATACCAGAGTGTCCTTTCTTTATGCCATAGCTTAGAGGCAGGAGGACACCACTCCGAGAAGAGGACCGCATGGAAGGTACTCCAGTATGGCTTTTACTGGCCGACTCTGTTTCGCGATGCCAACACCTTCGCGAAGTCGTGCCCAGTATGTCAGAGAATGGGAGGAACCGTTGGTTCCAAGGATGAGATGCCAATGTAGCTGTCATCATTTGTGATGTCTTTGACGCCTGGGGTATCGATTTCATGGGCCCATTCCCTGTTAGCCACGGATTCGAGTACATCCTTCTTGCGGTAGATTATCTATCTAGATGGGTGGAGGCTATCCCGACCCGAGCCGCAGACAGCAGGACTGTCTGTAAATTCATCAGAGAACACATCATCTCTAGGTTCGGGATCCCTAAAATGATGATATCAGACGGAGGTAGCCACTTTATAAATCGGGAAGTGAAGAAACTCCTGAAGGACTACGCCATTGAACACCGTGTAGTTAGTTCTTACCACCCACAAACCAATGGTATGACTGAGGTGTCGAATCGGGAGGTGAAGACTATATTGCAAAAGCTTGTCCGTCCAGACAGGAAGGACTGGTCTCAGATTTTGGATCAGGTCCTATGGGCGTCTAGGACATCTTACAAGACACCGTTAGGAACCTCCCCATTCCGAATGGTATTCGGAAAGCTGTGCCATTTGCCCGCAGAGTTAGTGCATAAATCAGAATGGGCAATTAAGAATGTCAACTGGAACACACACCTTGGGCAGAAGCAGAGAGAAATGGATCTGAATGAGCTTGTGGAAGTCAAAAACCGCGCATATGACAACAGTTTGGTGTACAAGGACAAGGTGAAGCATTGGCATGATAGATATATCAGACGAAAGACCTTTGTTCCTGGACAGAAGGTATGGTTGTTTAATGCAAGGCTGAAGATCTTCCAAGGCAAGTTGAAGTTCAAGTGGACATGCCCATTTGTTGTCCGTACGGTGCATGATAGTGGATGTGTCGAGATCTCAGATCTCGCAGATAACGCACCGACATTCCTGGTGAATGGACTACTGTTGAAGCACTTCGTCGAATCCAATGAGCAGTTAGTCCATGTTGAGGAGATTGAATTCATGCACGAGACAGATTCAGCAGATACACCTCGAGCCGCGTATGAGACCTTGCAGCAGTGAGCTACAGCCATCAGCAACATCTTGAAAGATTCAGACCGACTCACTTGTATATATCATCATTCCTGTACATTCTGTTCTTTCTCCCCCGCGACTCTAGTATCCAATCCCCGCCTCATTAAATCACTATCTTGGACTATACTTAGTATGAACATGTCCTAAGTATGGGGGGGATGAGTCACCTGAGTCGGTTCACTGTACATCCTCCAGATCACATTGGTCCTCATACTCACTTCCGTCCTATACTTAGGCTAACCTGAGCCTAAGTATAGGGGGGACCAATGCCCGCATTGTATATTCATCCACTTCTATTCTTGACCTCGTCCGCCCCACTTTTTGACTTTCTTCTACACTTAGGCTGCCAGAGCCTAAGTATAGGGGGGCAGGACGACTTCTATACATTTTCCATCCTCTTTAGCTCTCCTACGCTTAGCACGAGCTATGTCTTTTTCCTCGTTTTTCATGCTCCGAGGACATAGCATACGCTAAGTATAGGGGGGCGTGTATATATTACATATATACTTTACCCATAACTCATACTTTCGCGTATTTTCGCGCATCTCTTGTATATATTTTGCAATAATTGCGGGTGGGTAAAAATTTGAAAAAAATGAAAAAAAGGGGGCTTCTTATTTACTCATGCATATCATCTTGCATCTGAAAAGAAAAGAAAAAAGAGACTTGCATTTACAATCATCTACATAGCATGTCATCTGCATCTCATTTGCATATTTTGCATATGCAAAGTGAAAAGCTAGTGGGTTATGAACCAAGCCATGAGTAGATATTGAGGATGGACTTGATGTGACCTTAATCCACCTAATTTCAGAGGAACCTTATAGGAACTGGAGTTAAGATTTCTCAGGTTAAGTGACTTAATTCTTTGAGTCTGCAAGTCTATGTTCACATGTCATCTTGATTAGTCTAAGTAGAATATCTCATGCATACACATGATTCTTATAGACAGTGACCTAACTTGGACAAGCACAATGCACGTAGCTCTTCATTGATGAGGTGGTGAGGAGGTAGAATCCTTTAGCTTGGAGTAGCACACGGGTGGAAACATCCGTCTCCTCGAGGGAGGGTAGTGCATCTCAACCTAGTCTGGTAGTGTTGACGTCTAAGGACGTGACGCTGTGGGTTGCAAAAATGCTTCAAAAGAGGGATAGTCTACTGGCTCAAGAGGAAAAACTCCTGATGTACATGCTACACCTTGTATATAGTTCAAAAAAATGCAAGAACTCCAAAAAAACCAGACAAGTCCAAGAAAAAATAAAATACCCGTCGGAGTATGTATATTAGCAAAGAAATGCAGCTGGATCACTTGGCTACACCGGTCAGGCATCCCGGGATAGGTAGCTACACTGGCTACCGTCCATTCTTTTCTCCACCCCCTCCTCTTGAGCTGGTCGCACTTGAACTTAGAAGGGAATACCCCGCTCCTCGAGGAAAGAGTTACTGGAACGGGTTATTGAGTTACCTTGTTAGAGGAGGTTGGTTCTGAGCCATTTCTGATGTGGAGAGTTGCATTTCACTTACACTGTACAAGTAAGAATCATAGTCATCAATATTTGCGTCTGAGGATTTGTTCTGATCTGACTATTAAGGCGTCTTGAATAGAAGACTTGTGGAACTTGAAGTCTGTTAGGTCTTAAGTTCAGGTCCCAATAAGGTTCCGCCACACAACTAATCCAAAGGTCGAGTCAAGATCCATTTTCAACTTTTGTTTATGACCTTGGTATGGAACCCAAAATCATTTCACTCTTGCATTTCATTTTATTTGCTCGGGGACGAGCAAGGTTAAGTATAGGGAGTTGATGAATATGTGATTCATCACTCTAAAAGTTGAAAATAGAGCCTTGTTCCCTAGTAAATAGCAACATATTTCCACTTATCTTGCAAAATTATCATTCATGCATGCAAGCATAACATCTGCATTTTAGCATTCATATTTGCATTAAATAAGAAGCCAAATTCACTTGTAAAATGTACACCTATAAAGTCAGAGATCTCCTTTGTAAAATATCCACTAAAGCCCTAGAACCCTTGGACCATAAAAAGCCCATAATTCTCTTATACAAACTCCAAAATAGGTCTACTCCCTTTAGATGAATACACATTCAAAGACCTTGAAAAAGAGACTAATTTCATCCAATTTGGAGCTCGTAGGAAGAAGTTGGGTTTTTGGGCCTCTATGTATACTAAATATGTGTATATTTGTATTCATGTATTTTTGTATCATATTTGACCTCATCTCCATCTTTAGTCAACATGAAACTTGTAGAACTCATCGAGATCTACAACTTTCATGTTTTGAGTTTTTCCAAATTCGGCCTCCTTCTCTCTCTAAACTCCTTTCTTCTCTCAGCCACTCACAGCTGGCCACGTGGCGCCCTTTGGTTGCGCCACGCGGCCCGCTTCCCTTGCCTTAGCCGCCCGCGCCCACAGCCGTTGGATCTTCATCCAGATCCAACGCTTGCGTCGCCTCCACATGCGCCTTTATTCTTAACCGTCAGATCAATTCCCATCCTTGATCTCAGTCGCCCGCCTCCGCCTGCCCATGCACCTAACACTTGGCGCATCGCACCCTTCGATCACGCCTTCGATCTTGCCATCTGAGCCACTAGTTCCACAACCAACCTTAGCCCTTCGATCAACGACTTCTTCACATCCAAGCCGTTCGCCAGCGCCGCTCCCATATCGCACCACGTGGCGCAATCGCACCCCTTAGATCGCTTCGCCTTGATTTAATCCACGCCGCCCGCTCACACTTCGTCTTTAACGTGACGCGTGGCGCAATCAGCGCCCTCGATCGCTTCACCTCAGATCGCATCGGGACCGCTATCCGGTGCTTTGATCTGTGCCGTTGGATCACAAGATCCAACGGCCAGGACCTCATCTTCTACCTCTGGCCCCTCTCTCTCCCACGTTCTCGATCTTGCGCGAGGGGCTGCCCCTTTCTATTCTCGGCCCCACTCCAGCCACCCTCTCCAATCGCCAACACCGCCACGATGGAGACCACTCTTTCCTCACCCTCGCCAGCTCCCTCGCTTCCCACGACTCCCACCAGAGTCGCCCCACGTCGACCACGAACCTCACCTCGTCACCAGCCAACCCATTACCTTCATCCTATAAATCATCGCCCTCCGGCCACTGTCACGCCTATCCGCCATTCCAGAGAGCTTCCCTGAGCTCCGACCTTCCAATTGGTGACAGCGATTAGACGAATCGTTGAGCGAAGAAGGGGTGTCTTCTCCAGCGAGATCCAGGACCAACTCCGCCGTGCTGCAGCCTCCCTCCGCGAAGCTGCTCGAGCTCATGCCTCTACCGACCTTCGAGCGATGACCTGGAGCTCAAACCTGAGCTCCATTCCCCAGGTAGCTTCCTCCATTTCCCTCCTGATCTTCTTCTTATTTTTCTTTGTTTTTCTCTGATTTAATTCACCCTCCGCAATCATCGTCTTGCTCCACCTTCATCCCTCCGAGCTCCACGACGGAGCTCTGATCTTCGCGCTACACTTCACCCCCTCCGACGACGCACTTCATCTTTCATCGACGCCAGCTCCGCCACTTGGGCGGAGCACCATCACCGGACACCCCCCACTCCTTCATAGGCCTCGCATCTAGTTCCCAGTAACTCCACGAGCAGTTTCCATGCTTCGGCTATCCTCTAATCCCCTGCAGGTGACATTCCTTTGATTGGCCGGAAGCTCGTCGGAGCTCCCTTCGATCTTCATCGTCATCGAGCTCCAACGCTCCTCCTCCGCTCCTAAGGCCACCGGACGCTTTGCCGCACTGCCCCGCGACTTCCTAGCTTCTCCAGTCACTCCCGCGCCCCTCATCGATGCCTGGAGGACCGGGCAGAGCAAGCCCAGCTTCGCCGGAGCCCCGCCTTCTCCTCCGCAAGAGGCGGAGGGCCGTTGGGGAAGACGTTCAGCCACCGTTCGATCATCTTGATTGAACGGTCAGAAGCCAGCCATGTCGCCTCGCTCCGCACCCGTTGGATCTCCATTGATCGAACGGTCAGGGTCACACCACGTCGCTATCATCCGGAGCAGCCCAAGGCCGTTGGATCCACTTGCGATCTGACTGTTGTTGATCAACCACGTCACCGCTTCATCGCGCTCCAGGTGGCGTTGGATCAATCTAGATCCAACGGGCACTGATCGACCACGCCTTCGCCTCAGGAACCAACCATCGCCGTTGGATTACTTGCGATCTGACGGGTTCATCTTTGCCACGCGTTTTCAGCCAGCAGCCGTTGGATCGCCCTTGATCCAACGGTCAAGATCACGCCACGACGTCCGATCCGAGCCTCTTCCCTGACCTCTAGGCTGGGATCACCCGAAGCTTCTCTGAGCCTCCAGCCGAACCTCCAGAGCACCCGAGCCTCGTCCCGAGCCGCCGACGTCCACCGAGCCTAGGGCACCCATGTGAGGAGCATATGCGGTCTGGGCAAATTGCACTAAGGCCCCTGAAGGTTTCTGAAATTACAAATCAGTCCCTGCGAACGCCCCCATGTGAGGAGTACGTGCGTCTGTGGAGAAATTGCATTCCACCCCTGCATTCTAGGTAATTGCATTAAGGTCCCTGTCAGCATATTTTATTTTAAGCAATTTTTAATTCATGTATTACAGTTATACCCCTGTCTTTGCACGCATATTTAGGAGTCCATATTTCATCATTTTGAAATTCCAAAAATTGCATGTTGTATTTAACGTGTCCTCTTATGTGACACTTAGCACATTTTTGTAATAACAATGGAAATTTTAATTAATTAATTGGTTCATTTCTGTTATATTTTGCCCAATTTAACCTTTTAATTAGTAGTAATTTCTCTGTAACTCCAAAAATTCCCAAAAAAACACATTAGATCTAGGATAATTAGCTTCACATTGCACAAAAATTTCATCTCAATTGCACGTATTTCGAGGCCTAAATAATTAATTTGGTGATTTCCTTAGTTTATTTTTTAATAGGTTCATTTCACATCAAAATTAAGGTCTGATAATTTTCCTGGATTCCTCATCTTTGGATTTATCTAGTATAATTTTTATTCCCAAAAATATTGTGACTTGATATTTATTAAAATTAAATTAGTCAAAATCACCCTGCATTCATTTTTAATTCACAGTAAATTCATTTAGTGTCAGAAAATTTCAAAAAAAATCAGGGTAGCTTAATTACATCATATTTCATCATCTGGCCAATTTTCATTATTTTTGGACTTCATTTGAATACTTTTCTGACTTAACTTCAATAGTGGCTTGATTTTCATGTGTCCTGCATAAAAAAATGAAAAAGACCAAAAAAATATTCCCTTTGAAAATCTAACACTTGGATTTCGCTAAAAATCAACCTAAGGAGACAACTGCCTCCCTGAGTTCGACCTTGGACTCCCAAGTAAAAAAAGTTGCCACTCGAGATTAATTGATAAAAAAATTAAAAGTGGTTTTTTATTCCCTCTCGTTATCCGACTGCAACGAACATTAGCTATTAATTTGACATTAATTTGCTCGAATTAAAAAGAATGTCAGGAGGCATGTCAGTGCCCGATAGGACCAAACCCGCAACCCCCGCCTATCTCCGCCCGCGAGCCACCAGGTGCAGGTCCCGAGCCCCCCCTCCTGCGTGCATTGCACGTGCCTGGGGGGGGAACTTGCATTGGTGCCCCTCTAGTTCCGTTTAATTGCGCAGCAACCTCGCCACTTCCAAGGCACGTGACTGGGTGGATATTTTGCACTAAGAGCCCTGAAGGAGTACTATATTGACATAAGACCCTACCGTCCAAAGGGCACGTGCGACACATGTGTCCCTCTGGCCATTTTACAGAATCTCCCCCGAAGTTTCGTAATTACAGTTTAGTCCTCCTTACATTTTTTTATTATTGTAATATTGCAGTGATGCCCATGTGTTCCTCTATTATTTTAGACCTCTTCATTGCATCATTTTATTTATTAAAAATAGGCACTGTGTTGTTTAATTAATTCTCTACATTATGGTATATGCTTGATATTTTTATGGTCTTTGGTTATTTATTAATTAATATTCTTGTGACAAATTGCATATTTTGCCCATCTTGTGCCTCAAAATTCATAAGTAATTAACCATAGCTCTAAAAATTGCCAAAATATCACGGATTGTAGAATTAGTTGTATTTCACATCGTGCCCAAAAAGAATTACATTTTGCATGCACGGTTTTTCTTATAAAAATCATTTTGCATATTTTAATATTTAATTTTTAATGATTTAATATTTTTAAGGTTTAGGATTTTTCTGATATTGATCACCTAGTGGTGGATCTTGGATAATTTTATCCCTTAAAAATAAATAGGTTTAATATTTATTATAAATAAATATTTAAATTTCGCATTGTTTGCATTCAATAATCCATAAAATATTTTTTTGCATCTAAAATGTCCAAAAAATTTATAGTGGATTCATTTAATCATAATTTACATCTCGGCCAAGTTTCATATTTTTCGGGCATCGTTTGATTAATCTTCGTATTTTAGTCCCTAAAATTAATCACATTTGCATTTTGCATTCCAAATTGCATTAAAAATACCAAAAAAATACCGTCTCAAAAAACGTGCACGAACTTTAATAGAGAAATTTCTACATTGTTCCTTTGCCTCCTTGAGTTCGACCTTGGGACTTGCCCAAGTAAAATAAACATAAAACCACGTTGATTAAAATTGACTAAACTTCTTGTGGTTATTTCTCGACCAGTTCCGATTGCCCGACAACGACACATTCAACATTAATTTAAATGCTTGATAATTCCCCATAATTAACTAAGGGCGATTTGCGACGTGTCAACTGCCGACGACACCATGTGGCCATGATTTTATTTGGGTCGTTGTTGACAGATTGACCAAGTCAGTCCATTTCATACATGTCAGCATGATCTACACTCCATCAAGATTGGTCAAATTATATATGCAGAACATTATCAAGCTTCATTGTATACCACAGGAGGTAGTGTATGACAAAGACTCGAGGTTGCATCGCAATACTAGCACCAGTTCATGTTAACACTACAAACATAGTTGAAGATGAGTTTCGCATACCATCCGCAGATCGACGAATAGAGTCAGTGCACCATTCAGACACATGAGGATTTGTTACATGCATACACTCTGGAGTAGAAAGGGTCCTGAAATGACTAACTATCATTGGTAGAGTTTACATACAACAATAACCATCATTCCAGTATCTACATGGCACCATTTGAATACCTATATGGATGGAGATGTCTCATATCTCTCAATTGGCGTGAGGTAGGTGACCACACTCTTTACTCCATAGATCTATTGGAGGAAACTGCTAGGGTTGTTGATCTTGTAAGGCGGAAGCTTCTGACGGCACAAAGTTGCCATAAGAGCTATGCAGACCATCGAAGAAGAGATTTGGAGTTTCAGGTAGTCTGATCCTCTTCTCCAAATTCATTTCCAAACATGATTCAATTAATCATACGTGTTGATGAAATTCCTATACATACAGGTGGGAGATTGGGTGTTCTTACGAGTATCTCCCATGAATGGAGTACAGATATATGGTATTGATGGCAAGTTGGCGTCACGATATGTTGAACCATTGGAGATCATTGCTCGTGTAGGGAAGGTGGCCTATCGAGTAGCCATTCCTCCATACCTATCAGCCATAAATGATGTTTTCCATATATCCAACATGAGGAAGTAAGCACACGACCCTCGATACATCATTAGTTACGAGAATCTTGACGTGGAGTCCGACTTGACAAACGAGGATAGGCCAGGGCAGATACTTGATAACGTTGTGAAGAAGCTTTACATCAAAGAGATCCCCCTAGTCAAGGTGCTATGGCACTGGCATGGTGTCGAAGAGGCAACATGGGAGACATAAATAGACATGCAGGCACGATACCAACAACTCTTTTCAGGTATTTGTCAAAACAAGCATATTTAATATATATATATATATATGTTGAAAAAATGTAGCTTGTTTTTCCTTTAAGATTTTTATGGGTTCAAACCTTTTGAGGTTTTATGGCAAGATGAAACTCAAATTAAACACATATTGACATTTACTCGAGTCTCGAGGATGACACTCCCATTGAGGTTTTTATATATGTTACATCTGGATCCGGATCACCTGAATCCAAAATTGAAACCAGGCCCGATCAGTAAAGGATATGGAAAGATCCTTAAGCGCATCACGTAAGCATGAAGATTGCATCGTATGCGATCGGGAGCGACTAGTCATGCTAGTTGCTCGGAGTAGTGGAATTTAAAAAAAAAATTGAACAATGAAACCATATGATCCAAGAGCACTTCTCGGATCATTTCATCTAAACTACAAACGGGTATTAGGTTTACCTCTTGAAATGTGGTTGCGACCGAGTCTCTAAGTAAAGAGACTCATGTCCAAGTCCGATTCAACGAAGGAGACGCTTGCGAGCGCGTTGATGAAATGTGTGCTCCTTGCAATCCAAGTTGATGATCCAAGCAGCAAATCTCCTGATCTCGTTTCACAAGATCCTATGTCTCTCCATGAGCAAGGTGCACCAAATGAGATGGTGATCCACAAGTAGTCAATCCAGCAACATAACTACATCGCGATGACTACGAGTTTCTCTCAATCAATATGTGGATGGCCACAATATTGATAGAGAGAAGGGGGTGTCTATGAGAGAAAAAATGTAAAGAGTTTAATTCCTCTAGGAATGATGATCGTCTAAAAGGCAAGGGCTACCTTTCCTTTTATACTAGTTAGATGTACATGGATCTCAATCCATGTGCCCTCTTAATACAATGATTTAGATTAAGAGGTTATTAATCAATGGTCATGATTTATTGCTATAAATTTTCAACAACTAATATAATTAAAATAAATTAATTATATCCCTTTATCAAGATACAAATTAATTCATTTTTAATTTCAATTATAATAAATATATAATAAGGAAGGCAACCACCATCCAAAAAAGGGTGCATATCCCCCTTTGAATTGGTCAAGGTGGACAACCACCTTTGTTGGTGGGTTTGCCTTGCTTAATATATATTTATTATATATGTATTAAAATGTAACAACTTTTATTGCATTTATCTTCACAAAAATAATTCCAAATTAAATTTGTGAAAACATCAATCATGCCATTGATAAATATGAATTATATTCATATATCCAACATAATATGTAAATCAGATGTACAATTAATTGTTTTTTGTGAATCCAATTTACAACAACATATAATTTGTAATTCTATTTACAATAATCTCTCCAACATATTATAAACCATATTTATAATATCCGTGATTATCATGGATAGAGATATTGGCATTAACTATACCTTTGATAATTAAATCACATTTAGTTATCCAAGATGACTCTTCTCATGTGACTAAATAACATGAATCATATTCACATTATTCGCATCTTTGATATCATAGTTAACTTTCCTTATATGGTCAAATAATATGAATCAAAATTCATATTATCTATGATAATTAAATCACATTTAACTATTAATTTTCCTCAATGCTCTGACACATTATCAACAGTGGAATTATTCTTGAATTCTTTCAAGAATAACGTGCTTTCTCCGTGGATGCTTGGAGATAAGGACATGACGATTGTACATTCCATGTATAGTGACTTGGATATCGAGATCATATCTCAAATCCAGATCTCGGCGACCTCCCATGGATGTTTAATTAAATCAAAGCCATAAATCTAATCTTCTTATTGCATCTGAATCACATTCAAATCATTGTCTAACATTTGGACTAAGATTACATTACATCTCTATTGAGAGGAGTTACTGAAATACAAACATATTTATCACTCTCTTAGAATGGAAGCATCATGGTTATACAATCCTTTATGATTACATCACCCTCATGTATTAATCATACATGTGCATCCTGCATACTAGAAGACCTAGGATAAAACTGAAGTTTTAGATCTTATTTAGACTGTCTCCTTCATGGTTTTATCATTAAGTTTCTCAATTTATCATTGGGAGTTTGTATCGATCATATACTTTCCAAAAACATATATCATACTTAGGTATTGATCATATACCTTCCAAAATCATATATCAAACCTACAAATTTTGTCAAGCTTCCAAAGCGAGACGAGTGTGCGCAGAATTTGATTCCCAATATCTCATGAGTGAGCTTTTGTAGGCTCAACGACGATGGCACCGGACAAGGATCAGTGGCGGAGCTTAGCCGCATTGCAGCAAAGCCGCGAGGCTTTGGATCTCGTCGAAGGGAAGGAGCGGTGGCACTGTCACCGTCAACCTAGGGCTTTTCTCAATGGAAACGGTGGATGAAGATGAGAGAGAGGCAGTTATGGGTTAAATAGAAGCGGATAAGGAGTGGATGGTGATAGACAGGGAGTCGACCGCGATTCTCGAGGCGGTGAGATCTGGTAGAGGTGTAGTCGTGTCAGCAAAAATGGTAGGAGGGATCGGGAATGGTAATGATTGACGATCGGGGAGATCTGATTAAGGAGGAGACGAGGTTTTAGGGGTTCAAGATGGAGGAGATGGAGGGTGGCAACGAGATACGCGGGCAGGCGGCGGAGACGGTGCGGTGGAGATTTTGGATGAGGGGTGATCTGCGATCGGCCAGTTTGGGAAAGGGGGAAGAGGGAAATGCGCAACAACCGTCCGATCGGTCGAGATCCTACGGCCAAGGTTGTGCCGCATGGCAGCATTTTTTGCATAAAACATAATTATTTACAAGGCTAAAAATTTCACTGTGTATTCACCGTATATTTTTCCATCTTGTACCTTGAATATTCACTATATATTTTCCATTTTGCATAATTGGAAAATATTTTAGAATTTTTTTGTAGCCCCGAATAATCATTGTATTATTTACGAGGCTACAATTTTTTTATTGTAGCCCCGAATATTCACTGTATATTTTCCATTTTGCATAAATTTTTTTTACAAGGCTACAAAATCATTATTTCAAGGGGTCAGAGCCTCGATGGGGTGGCACATCCATAGGTTGAGCTCCTTGCGGCAGAGCACGGTAGAGATGCCACCGGACCTAGGGCACACTCGCGTCCAAGCCCTCCAAAGCCAGCCCTCTCTCACTGTTGTCACTCTGGGAAAGGAGCTGGCCACAACGGAGGCAGTGGAGCAGCCATAGATGGCAGGAGAGGGAGAGGTGCATGTGCTTTTATAAGCGCCCCAGGTTTGAGAAGGATCGAGCGAAATCATGCGAACCAAGGCACAGATCCTGGAGGTGATCCTCGGGCATGGATTAGGGATCCGTGCTGTATAATCAGGGCGGAGGAGCGAGGCAGAGTCGATCGGGTTGGATCAGGAGAATTGGGTAAAGTTGGCGTTGAACCCGACCTGAGGAAAAAGGCAGGGGGCCTGTTGACTGGGGTCAACAATCCCATGTGGACCAATAGGAAGCGACACAGAGTAAGGACAGATTAGGCTACGTGATAAAATAGGGAAATAAATGAATTAAATTAGAAATAAAATAATAAGTGATTTAAAAATGAATAAAAAATGTTCATTATTTTTAAACTATTTTCTATGATTTTTAATTATTTTTATGGACTCATATATACAGTATCTACAGTACAGTGTATTATATACATGTATAGTATACATATATATTTTATTTTTTTGTTTTTATTTTATCATCTTGACTTATATATCCTTTATTTTATATTTTATTTATTTTCAAAATAAATTAAGGAATATAAAATAAATTTATTTTATTTTTACAAGTTAATTAAAGGTATTAATAAGTATTTTGTACAACATATACATGTATGGTTGTTGTCCAATGAAATTTTGATTTTATTTTTAGTTCATTTTGCAAGTATTTTTTATTTAGAAAACATTTTTATTTGAAAGTTTTATTAAGAAAATAATTTGTTTCGAGGTCTTTTTATTGAAGACTAAATTATAGGAATGATATGTATATAGCATGCATAGTGATGAATATACACAGACTCTATCTCCCCTTACTTTCTTCCTTGTCGATCAGGTCAATAATTGACCTTCTGTCGGGGTAGTATGTACTTATTACATCCTTCTTCGTTTTCTTTTCTTCTTTATTCTTTTGTTTTGGGAAAAAGGTGTTAATTATACAATATTAACAAGAGTATGTACAATGGTAACTTATTGGATTTACACCTATTTACATATGTTTTTACAAAAGATTTGGCTAAAATAAAAGAATAAAGAATGAGAATCATAGATTCATCTCCCACCAAGAGGTCACAGAGAGCTAATGCTCCCTCCTTTCCTTTGTGTGGCAACAATCCCAAATGGGGAGGTGGTGGAAGGAGGAGGGGTGTTGGGGGAGCGTCGATCATGTGAGGAGCACGTAAGGTCCCGGGCCAGACGAGAGGTCATCATTGATGGGTGGGTATTGAACGGAGGAGAGATGTCAGAACCAGTTATGAGGAGAACACGAACTTAAGATGGGATCCTGGCCAGCGGTGGGAGGATCCAGCGTTGGTACGTAGTACAAGATGCGTCAAAGCATAGTGCGGAAAATGATGGGACCCGCGCATCATCACCCCCACTGGGAAAAGCAGACAAGGGAACATAAAGCGATATCTTGAGTTTTTTTCTTAAAAAAGTTTAGATGATATCTTACCATCTCGATCCTACTTTCCCTTCTATTCAACCTAACGTCCATATATAATAGTTGAGTATTGCCACTGCAGATGTGATGAATCCGTAATTCATCACACAAAAAGTTGAAAATAGAGCTTCGTTCCCGAGTAATTAGCTGCATTCCATCATTTATTCTGCATTTTCACCATTAATGCACTTAGAATTATTATCTGCATTTTAGCACGCATAATTGCATTCATAATCATCTTCACATTTTCAACCTAACTTCATGCATTTTTTATTAAATCATGCTAATTCCAATTGACATGAAACCAACTCTATTGTCTTCATATTACTAACAAGATTAAAGAAAAAATACAAAAAAATGCTAACTCAAATTATTGGCTCGTGAGATAAAAACCTAATTTCAGAATAGACAGACTAAAATGCATATATCTTCCTCACACATTGTGTGATTTCGATCTACTCACTTTTAAAATAATATATTTAAAGACCTTCAAAAGAAGACCAATTTCATAAAAATTAAAGCTCATATGTGAAAGTTGGGTTTTGGGTATCTTTTGCGCATTATGTATTTTATCGGTTTTTAACCTTATATCTTATGTACATATTTAACTCTTTTTCTTTTATTTCTTTTCATTTGTATTCTTTGGTAAAAGTTTTAATAAAATTCGTAAAAATCCAAATCCAAAATAAGTCTGAAATCAAAGAAACTGACCGAGTCTGAGCATCCCTTGTGAGTCTGTACAAATATCTTCCATTTTCCACTTTATTTTATTTTCCTATTTACTTATTTACTAAAAATCCAAAAAAAATAGAATAATGCGTAAATATATATCTTTTATTTTATCGTATTTTTTCTCTATATTTCTCTTAATTAAAAATCACAAAAAATACAAAACACAAAACATCAGTATTCTATATACATCGGGTACCACAAAAAATATCATTTTGCACGAATGACCTCTTTTGCTCTTGGTCCCTTAAAGAAATTGTAGATCTCATCGAGATGAGTAACTTTCATGAAGAATTTTTTTGATCAGATATCTCCTTCTATTTCTTTTAACTTTTTGATTGTGTAAAATTTGAATTTTTTTGGAGCGACACGTGGTGCCTCCTGGGGCAACCATGTGTCACCACCATTCGTTGTCTCTCCACCAACTCTCTTTCTCTCTCTCTCTCTCTCTCTCTCTCTAGTCGCGTGCCCGACACGTGACCTTCATCTCCCCCAACCGTGCCTCTATCATCCCTGGGCAACCCATCGCTCTCTCCCTCTTCTCTCTCTCCTCTCTACGCCTTGCGCGTGCGGTTGCGCAACCCCCGCAGGACCCGCGTCCTCCTACTCCTCCTCATGATTCACATTCTCCCTGCAACCACCTCGCACAAGACTCGAAATCATCCGCAAACTGCACCTCTCCTACTTCCTTTTTAAACCATCATCGGCAACCTTCATCTTCATTTGTCATCTTCAACATTAATCGAGAGAGGAGTTGGGGGAGTTGGCTAGTGACGGGAGCCAGCGACCCCGACGAAGACCTCAGGGGCGTGATCATCTGAGCTTCCCATGAATGCACCCCCCGCGGTTGAAGTGAGAACAGGAGAGGGCGTCTGTCCTCCTCCACTTTAGGTGAAACCTAAGCCCACAAAGACCATATTTCCTTCTACTGTTTTCTTCTTCCCATGTTTCTCTCTAAATCCTCTGTTTCATCTTCTTCTTTCTCCTCGAACTTTGCTTGTACTTCTCTTCTCCAAATAGATTCAACACCACCCGCCAATCTACGCCATCTCTTTCGCCTCAATGCCAATGCATGTCCCAGGTGGTGGACCGCCTCCTCTCTCGCAGATAACGATGGGCTTCCTCCGCCTTCTACATCTAACGCTCGCCAACTCCATTCGACCACCTTCCCTGCTTCGGTATATCTCACTGCCACCTCACATCGATGCATCCCTCGACCGTGTGTCGGCCGAGGTCTCCAGCAGTGCTGGGCAGTGCATGTGATCCTCTTCAGCATCCACCTCTACTCGATCGACCCGGCATAATCGGACGTGTGTCACCCGGTCGAGCACCTCGCCTCCTCCTATAGGTGCATCTGCCATCTACTTCCATCTGCCACGCGCAACTGTCCAGTCGACCTCACCGCTCGCCACAGGCCACGTCCGCATCAGCATCTGCGAGCCCCGCCCCATCTCCTATGTTGCGTCTGCCACCCAAGACCCCCTCTCACTTGCAAGGCAAGTGGGGTGGGAGAAATTACAGGACTGCCCCTGGTACCTTTAACAATCTCAAGAGGACCCTCCTCAACCAAGGCATGTGCTTCGTACACGCCCTCTTGGAAAAATTTCTCTAGACTCCCTACAGATTTGACCACTATCAAAGGAGCCCCGCTCCAGGTGACATCAGCAACATGAGTTGTACTTGTGTCCTTCGGGTCAAATTACATTCAGGTCCTCATACTGTCAGCATTTTTTATCAATTTTATTTCATGTATTTACATGTAGACCCTTGTGTTTGCATATTTATTCGAACATACATTCATCACCAATTCATATTTTAAAAATTGCATATTGTAGAACAACTCATGCTCTATCCTTATGATTATTGAATATATTTTTGTGAGACATGGATTATTTATATAATTATTTTTGTGGAAAATAACATATTTTACCCACTACGTATTCTGGAATTAATATTAAATTAATCTTGCTCTGAAAATTACAAAAAAATTAGAGTAGGTAGATTTTAGAATTTTCTACATTGTGCCCAAATTTCATCTCATTTGTACATATAACGAGTTCACAATAAATTCATTTGTGATTCATGTAATTAATTTTTAATAGGTCAAGGATCAATTATTTTTAGGATCTAATGATTTTCCCGGATTCCTCTCACGTAGACTCATGTAGGGTAATTTTATTTATGTGAAATAAATTGATTTTGTATTTATTAAAACTAATTTTCTTATAATCACCCTGCATTTATATTTAATTTATAATTAATTCATAGTTCATCCGAAAATTTCAAGAAAATTACAATAGCTAATTTCCTCACATTTCACATTCTGGCCAAGTTGGAGGATTTTTGGACTAAATTTGATTGCAATCATTCATTGCATTTACAAAATATCTTATATATAATAAAATTTTCCTAACTCTTAAGTTCGATATAATTATTTTCGTAAATTATTATTAATAGATAATTAATCAAAATTACATAAACTGCAAATATAATTAAATAACAAATAAATAAAATAAGATGTTAAATTAAACAACTTCTATAACAAACAATCAAATAATATAAGATGTATATTTGGGTACATTACCAAAAACGATGCCAACTATTCCTTTATTCCCAATTAAAGGCCATCTTTTGAAAGGCTATAAAGATGATATCAAACTTTCAACTTTACGCTTTAACATCGACTTAGAAGAGGCACAGAAGCTTGCGAAAGCTTGTATTTCAGACAAAAAATATGATCGCACCCCTCTTTTAAAAATGAGGCCTAGAAATCAATGTATATATATGGGGTCCTTTTTGTAATCTATCTTATGTATTTTCCCTCTTGTATTTGAAAATGACTCTAAAACACATTACATTACGTGTAATCCTATAACATAATTAGACATTTACACACACACACACACACATACAGGAAAGCGAGCCTATTTTGTGAAGTAGGTAACCTTACCTACTTCACATCCATTTTTTTAGCAATTTTTTTATTTTTTTGAAAAATACCACCTTGTATTTTCATAATTATATACCTCTAATATTTCATTCAAATTTCTTCAGAAACAGAGACTCCTATGCCCTTCATCCAGAACAGGTAATTTTAACGATCTCAGATTTGATGTAATTTATCTGTTCTGGATGGAGGGCATATGAGTCTCTGTTTCTGACAAAATTTGAATGACATATTAGAGGGATATAGTTATGAAAATCCACGGTAGTATTTTTCAAACAAATTAAAAAAATTTACTAAAAATCGATGTGAAGTAGGTAAGGTTACCTACTTCATAAAGTAGGCTCTCTTTCCTCATGCATATATATATATATATCTATGATATATTCACAGATTTAGTAATACATATATATATATATATATGTATATGTGGTACTCAATTTTTTTTTAACGATATCCGTATCTATCTTCAGAAAATTGTTCAAGATACGGAGAGAGAGAGAGTAAAAACTCGTTACTATTGCACATCCTTATCCATTAAAATAAAAAATTCACGGTGATCCATTCAAGGGCGCATCCCTAATTAAACCAGGGATTCATGAGGGTAGTCCATATTTATATTAACCTAGCTTTGGCCGGTGGCCACAGAGACTGTTGGACTGCACTTGACCAGGATTCCGTCCGAGGATGTATCCTCTCCCGCCGCATCAGCTTTGCACAGCCCCCACACTCCACTCCACCAATGGAGGCGATCCGGATCCCACAGCAGAAGCCCATCCCCGGCGGCCACCACCTCTTCCCGGCCGTCCTCGCGCCGAGCCCCGCCACCGGCCTCGGCCTGCGCCAATTCACTAGCGTTCTGAGGGAGTGGAAGCCCCAGATCGAGCATCATCTCAGATGGAGCGGCGCCGTCCTCCTCCGGGGCTTCCCCGTGGCGACGCCCTCCGATTTCAACGACGTCGTGGAGGCGTTCGAGTACGCGGAACTGCCGTATGTCGGTGGGGCGTCCCCGAGGACCAACGTCGTCGGAAGGGTGTTCACCGCCAACGAGTCGCCGCCGGATCAGAAGATCCCCTTCCATCACGAGATGGCTCAGGTTCGTCGTTTCGAGTCGCGATCTGGATCTCCCAGTGGAGTTTAGTTGGAGTTGCTGCAATGTTTTTTTTTGTTTTTTAAGCTTGATACTTCACTTGCCAGTATGTTTCTTTACCTTACATAAAGAGGAATTCTATATGAGGTTAGTTTCACGGAAAATCCAAACAGAGCCAACTCGTGTCGACCTTTTATATGGATGAACGCAAAATTTAAGTAATTGGGTAAGAAAGATAACGAGAGCAATGCAACAGAATAATTCTTTAATACCTGAATAAATGGTTACATCCTCTCACTTGTAGGTTATCAGCTATATATGCCATGTATCTAACACCTATTTTTTCTAATAAGAAGGTAAAGACATCCTTGACAGATAGGCGGAGAGGCCGGGGACCTTAGCGCTTCTCTAACAATGATAAAGTTGGTGGAGAGGCAGGGGGGTGGATTGATGCGCAGAGGGTTCTTTTTGTAATAGGATGTTTGGCAATAGGGGAGAGCTCAAGAAGATGGCTGTGGGGATCGTAGAATTCGTAAGAAAGTTTTGGAATCATGCTTGGGGTCAGTCATGGAGGAGAAGATATCTACGATGAGGGGACATGGCGGGAAGAGGGAGGCACTCGACATGAGCAGATGATTGAGAAAGTGGTTTTTTTTTTCATTGGGAGGAGTGATTGTGGTGAGCCTTTATTAGATGTTCTCACCTAGAATGTGTGGGAGTGGGCTCCAGAATATGGAAAAAAGGGAATTGGCTTGGAATGACTCAATGGTTTTCGAAGGTGGTGCTTCTTCAGGAAACCACTGTCAAGGTTGGTGAACAGTCTATTTGGAGGTGCTTGCAGGTAGTCAGGCTGTCGGAATAAATGTGATTGACTCACAAGGAAGGTCAAGAGGTATCCTTTTCACCTAGAGTTGCGACTTTATGGATTCACATATAAAGGAAAGATTTCATTTGGTATTGTTCAAGAGAAGAATATATGATTTGCAATGTGCAGTCTTTGTATTATATGGGCCAATCAAGGCCTCTAAGCGGGATCTGATTTGGTTAGAATTGGGGGAGGACTTGTTGAAGTTTTTGCAAATGTAGTGGGTAATAGAGGGTGATTTCCAAGTCACTTTATTGATAGAGGATATGCATGGAGATCCAAAGCGTTACGATCCGAGGTCATTGAATTGTGGAGATCACTTAGAGGTGCTTAATGCCTTGGACTCCGAGTACACCTGGAGGAGCTCTAGCTTGTGCTCACATGGATATACATTATATTATATGCTAAACACCAATTGAATTTGTCCTACGTATGAGGCATGCCTAGACCGATGTTGAATCGGTCTCCTTTACTTTGGGAATCAGGAAAGGGGCTTCACCCTACATCCTACTTTAGATTTGAAAGATCCTGGTTGTTGGAGGTTGATTGCAAGGTCTACGGAGTACGATCGCTTCACAATTTATAGAATAGCTCATGGCTATGATGTGAGTACATGAGGATTGAGATGCTACTAGAAGGGAGGAGGGTGAATAGTAGAGTCGATGTCGTAATAGAATATTTTGCGGAATAATCTTGAGTACAACACAAACAACGAGTCAATCAAGCACACTGCACATGGTGTTACCATGAAAACCCAATTGGATGAAAATCATGACTTAAGTCCTCAAGCTTTTGGTTTTTCAGTTAGTCGAGCCAACCAACTACTTTACTATAGCTTGAGATATTTACATATACATCTTAACTATTTATAAAATTGATAGGTTTACAACTTTGGATTAGACACCACAATCAACATCACAAAATTTGACATTGCATCAATGTCAAGGGTGGACAATCTCCGATAGTCCTCTGACTTCCTTGGATAGGACAAACTTCGAGGATCCAAGACCAACCTACAATGCAGAGAGTGTTATGTAAATAATACACGAACTACAATGAAGCTTTTTCCCACAATAGTATTATGAAACCAATATAGAAAGAAAATCTACATAGTATTTACATCATATATATTAGCAGAGAATGTCAAAATATATGCACAAGTAATATTATCTCTACCAGTGAGCACAAGTGAATATGATAATATATCACAATTATCATTGCATGCAATCGCCTACCAAAAGTTTCCTGACTGCTATTAGAATAACTAGAAAATCGGGAGGTGATTGAAGGCTACTTTTTGATAACTTTTTCTGACGAAGCTACCTGCACAATTGTTCTCTCAGAAATATCAAAGAACTAGAGAGAGAAATTTATGAAAAAGTTATTTGAATATTTTTCTTTGCTGTAAAGAGCAGAGAAAATTGGTATGTCTTCCAACATTGAGAATAAGGTCCCTTATATCGGGGTCCAAAAAAATGTGGCCATTAGAAATAAATTTAACAAGAAATCAACAAGATTTGGTACATATATGATCGATCGTTTAATAAGGATAATCGATTGTCTCAAGTTGATAGATCATATTGGGCAAGTTTTTTTTTGAGTCAAGTTGATCGATCACGTTGGGCAAGTTGATTGATCATTCAAGAGCAATAAGAGAGTCTTACTCTCTGAAATGAAAAAGTGCTTGATCATAATATACAATTGGTCGATCATGTTTGGATGAACAAAGCTGATTAATTATGTAAACAAGGCTAAGCGACCAGTATTGGTCGATCGTGATTGTAGCTCTAGTCGATCATGTGTGATCGATTAGGTCAAATATGTTGGTCGATCTTATACGAGTTTTGATTTGTCCCGATTTGGAGAGTTCAACAATATAACTCTTTCAGCCAGATCTTTTTCAAACTAACATACAATTCAATATATAAATTACAACTTTAATTCTACAAGAAAAACATACACTTCATTCTTGCAAACTTGATAATATGTAATATGTAATGCTGAAATATCCTACAGTCCTATAAACAAACAAACAAACGAGCGACTGTGATATGTGTGTCATATTTAAAATTAATAAGAGACTATAAGAGAGAGTAAATAAAGAACTAACGTAAGAGCAAGGAAGGAAATAACGATATATGTCGATACCGCGCCGATATATCGGCGATATATCGACGCATATCGCCGAAACCCGGTATCCATTAGGCATTTTCTCCTGTCGATACCCGATATCGTCCATATCAGCGATATATCGGTGACCTGTCGATACTGATATATCGCCGATATATCGACGATATATCGCGATATGGCGATCCCTGCGTAAGAGACTATCTTTATGGAGAAAGTGCCTTCAGGAATTCACGAAATGTCTACGAAACACGTAAAATAGAGAATGATCAAAGCTCATGAGGAGATTGAGAGGGGTTGAGGATTCCATACCTCCTAATATGGGGGAGATCGTGGAGAGGTTGGGGCAACAAAAGATGGTGTCTGAGGAGTACTGAAAGCTAAAGGTTAAATGGAGACATTGGTCTCGACATGTATATGTGGAAAGGATTGGAATGAAAGAGTTGCATTCACCTTAGCCTTAGAGCTCTCTTATATAGGAGAAAAGCTCTATGGGAAAATTACGTAGATAGCCAAAAGAATTAGAAAATTACAATATAACAAATAATGAGATATAAATATCTCAACACTCCCCCTCAAGCTGGAGCGTAGATATCTATCATGCTCAACTTGGAATAACAGTGGTGAAACGGTCCCTTTGCAAGAGCTTTGGTGAACATGTCGGTCATCTGGTCGCCTGAAGCAACATGAGAAATGAATATAAACCCCCTTTTAAATCAAATCACGGGTGTAGTGACAGTCAATCTCAATATGCTTTTTTCTTTCATGAAAACCATGATTATTAGCTATAAATAACATAGCTTGATTATCACATTTTAGACGCATATGAAGAGGCATCTCAATAGTTAGATCAGTCTGAACAGACTTGACCCACATCATTTCTGTGTTTCCTTGGGCCATGGCCCTATACTCTGATTCAACGCTGGATCTGGCCACAACCGTTTGTTTCTTGCTCTGTGGGCTGACTCAATATATCGTTGGCTATCTCCATGGACACCGTCCCAGAAAGCCACACACGTGCATAAACATCATCTGCCTCTGATGAGGCATTAACCCCATTCTTGTCTACAGGCTCCACCTGTGTGAGAATGTGCTTCTTGCCATTACATTGCATTAGACTCATGAACTGCATGGCCCACAGTTCATAGTTCGTTTCATCCATCTTCATGATGGGTGCGGGACCTTTGAAGGCACCTAAGAATGGAATATCTGTTAGAAAATAGGAAGCGGAAGCGGAATAATAAGCAGAGCATAAATCAAGAAAGAATAAACATGAAACACCATGATTTTACGTGGAACCCTACTCCCTAAGGAGCGGGATGAAACCACGGGAGAAGCCCTCAAAGGGGCATATGCTTCATTGTTTTTTCTCATCTGATACAGGAGGCCTGAGGCTCCTTATATAGCCTCCATAGAGCCTCCAAGTCCCACCACTGATAGATGTGGGACTAAACTCTTGGATGGGGTAAATGGATCCTGGAGGTATCCATTTACCCATCTACAACCCAATAGACGAACAATCAAATACTCCAACACACCCCCTCAAGCTGGAGCATGCAATGCTCAGCTTGGACAAACAAACAGAAAGAAACTCAACTCACACTACAGGACACTACGGACAATATCAACCCAACACGCACAACTGCTGCTGTCGAGGATGTTGCTTCTCATGCCGTGCTGGTGAGGAGGATGAACGGGCTGTAGTGTGGGTTCGTTGAATCTCCTTGTCGGAGAGCATGTGCTCTGAACTGCGCCTGTCAGAGTCACTACAACTGGAAATGAGTCTCCTCGTCGGAGCACTCTGGCCCGCCACAACATGTGGACAACTGCTCCATCTCTGAAAATGGCCGAACTGGAAAAGGCAGTGGAAGTGCAATCCTCGTCGGAGTCCACGGTCGCTGGAGAATGGAGTTTGAAAGAAGTCTCCTCGTCGGAGAATTGGGTCTCTCCCATCTGGCACAGAGAATGGTACACTACTCTGGAGTAGCTATGATACCACCTGAAAACCCTTGCTAATATGGCATAGGGATGGTCCTCTACTCTGGAGTACCTATGGCTCACATGAAAACTCTGGTCAAACAACAACAAGAAAAGATGATGGGGATCACGAAACAAATGATGGCGAACACGTGCTCATCTGAAAAGACCGCATACTCATGCGTGTCTGAATCTGGAGTCTCTCTGGAGTCAATTAGCGAGTCTGAACAGCTGATCTTTTGTAGAGTATGAATAATCATTCTGGCTTGGAGAATCTGATCTCTGAATCTGGAACAAACCTGCGACTCTACATATACTCCCCCTTTCTCCCGTACTTGTCGGAAAATGAACATCGACAAAGTTGGGAGAAGACAATGACACCGGGAAAACAACAAGAACATTCACAAAGAGTTTCTTGCGGCTTTTCAAAAATTTTTTATAAGCCGTCACATTTTTTTAATAATTTTTAGGATAATTACACCCATAACCTTGAGTAATTTCGCAATAACATTCATATCCCTGTGCTGGGGATGGGGGAATCCTTCAAATTTTGGCTGGATGACTGGTCGGGAGGGGGCCCTCTTCAGGTGCGTTTCCCGCGATTGTTCGCCCTTGCGTCGAATAGGCATGCGTCTGTCGCGGAGTGTTGGGCGAATGGCTGTTGGTGCCCTCAGTTCTCGGCGAACTTCTCTGAGCAGCGGGTGGACGACTTCGTTTTGATGATGGCGGCTCTCAGTACTGTTGCTACGCCTAATTTGCAGGTCGATCATTGGCGATGGAAGGATGGTTCCTTCTCCACTTGGAAGGCCTACCGGGATCTGCTCCCTTCTCCATCACTTACGTCTTCTCTTCTTGTGCGTGACTGTGGTCTCATCTGGGGATTGCGCCTGCCGGAGCGCATTGGCATCTTCCTTTGGCTACTTCGCCAAAGGAGGCTGTTGACTCGCGATCGTTGCGCCAAGTTTCTTCCACAGACCAGTGCTTCTTGCCCTCTTTGTTGCGATGGGGACGAAACCGCTGACCATCTATTCTTTGGCTGCTCCTTGGTTGCGGGTGTTTGGGATGATTTGGCCTGGGCTCGTGCGGACAATCTCGAAGACTTTTGCGAGACTCGTTGGACGAACAGGGACAGGGACAAGCGTCATCTTTTGGCTCCTATCGCGCGGTTGTGGTGCATTTGGCTTGCCAGGAACGGCGTTATTTTCTCGGGGCAGCGTTTCTATCGTGAAAACGTCATTATTTCGGGTACTCGATTTATTTCCGATTGGTGTACTCCTTAGGTTAACGACCAATCTGTGGTGGCTTTTCTTCTTGTATTTGCATTCGCCTTTTGTTCCCTTCTACCACACCTCCCCTATGTAAGTATCTCTCATTTCTCTCTTATTTAGTTATATATATTTCTGGGGCGAGCACCAACGAGTGCATCCCCCTTCTTTTGAGCCTAAAAAAAACCCTGCATAATCGCGAATTACACACAGGACCCTGAATAAATGCTCCGTTCTACACTCATAAGCTTCTGTTAGTTTTATTTATTAACTCAACCAGATGTTGAGTTAATCTAACCAATCTGCAATCCAACGGTTTGGATTAATCAATCCAACGACTGCAAAAAAATTTCAAAAAATAAATTAGAAAAAACATCTTCTTCCTCTATCTGGTTGCAACATAGCCGATCACTTGCCCTTCTTCATCCTCCGTCCCTCCGCCTGCAACCACCCCCTCCGCCGCCCCTCCACCCGCAGACACCCCCTCTGCTTCGTCGCCTCCCTCTCCCTCGCTGCCACCTACGAGGCCCCAACTCCTCCTCCGCCAGCAATAAAACAAATCAAAACGACCAACCTTGTTGGACATATCGCAATACAAGGCCCCCTGTTACGTTATTTTTTATACAACCCCTGAAGGTAGAGGAAATGTGCGGAGGTGTAGAAGAGGAGGCAGATCGTGGGTCTCATTCGTGGGTGCGTAAAGACCGTTACATGCAGCAGGAAGACCTACAGCAACGGCAAGCCCCCGTCTACGCCAAAGTGGGCTGCGTGCTCGGTCTCCGCGTCTCCCCGTATCACCAACGTAAGGAGGTGGGGGTGAAGCTGGTGAGTCGGCTGGAGATGTGGTTTCGTAAGATGGGTGTCGAGTAGGCAGGAGAGGGTGCTTCGTCGACGACTTATGCAGAGGTGTGCTTCGTCGACGACTTATGCAGAGGTGTGTCGACGACTTATGCAGAGGTGTAGAAGAGAAGCGGTACATCGTGGGTCTCGTGGGTACGTAAAGACCATTACATGCGGCAGGAAGACCTACAGCAACGGCAAGCCCCCCTGCTCCCATCTACGCCAAAGTGGGCTACGTGTTTGGCCTCCGCGTCTCCCTGTATCACTCGACGTAAGGGGTGAAGCTGGTGAGTCGGTTGGAGATGTGGTTTCATAAGATGGGCGTTCGAGTAGGCAGGGGGGGTTGGGGGCTTCGTCGACGACTTATGCGAAGGCGTAGAAGAGAAGCGACAGATGTCTCGTTCTTGGAGGACGACATGGACAGAGGGGGTGAAGGGGTGATTGACGACTGGAAATCACGGGATCCGGGAGGGGACCGATGTGGGGTAGAAGAGACGGGGAGCGGACATGACGGAACTGCGGAGGGGAGCTCGTGTTGTTGTTGGGAGAACGCCGAGGGGATCGGGGAGAGGGAGGAGGTAGGTGGAGTGGAAAGGGCGAAGACCCCGCTCCAGTGGAGGAGCCAAGGAGGGAAGGAGGTCGACTCGTTTGGATTTGTTTGCTCTGTTGGTGGCGGTGAGTCCGCGATTTGGTATTTTGACCATCTGCTTGTGCTTCGTCAATATGGGCGTTTCCGAATGGGAACAACAATTTTGATATTTTTAAAAGTATTTGTTCCGGATAATATGATATATGATATGATATATTAGAAGAAGGGGAGGGGGGGGGGGGTGAGGGGCTGCAGGCGGGGAGCGTGCAGGCGATGGGGTCAACAGGCATGGGGTGGGGGGTTAGGGGCTGCAGGCGGGGAGCGTGTAGGCTGTGGGGTCACCACGCGCGGGGTGGGGTGGGGGGAGCTTGAAGGGGACTGTAGGCAGGTCGATGTAAGGGGAGGGGCGAGGGGAAGCTTGAAGGCGAGCTTGCAGGCAGTTGGGTCGACGCGCGCAGGTGGTCGAGATCGTCCCCGCGATGCTGGTAGCACATCTGGAACAATGCCACGGGGGGTCACCGGATGGACGCGGCAGCGGTTACGGCGGAGGCAGCGGCAGGGAGGGCTTTCGGGTGAGAGGGGAAGGAGGGGCATCATTTTATAAATATAATGTGCTTTGAAGGGTAAAATTGTCCACATTTAACCTTTTCCGTCTGAGTTAAAGGAGATTCAAAACGGAATTTGACATAGGGTTATGTCATGTAAAGGTTAAGCATTACTCGGGGTTTCTCGTGTAATTCACGATTATGCAGGGTTATGAATGTTATTGCAAAATTACTCAGGGTTATGGGTGCAATTATCCCATAATTTTTAAGCCGTTTCAACCAATTTTTTTTCGGTTTTTCTTGCAATTTTTTTAATATTTTGCTTACGACTTTTTCTTGTACGCGCCTCTTTTCTTTCTTCTCTCCTTTTGTTTACACACATTTTTTTTGGAAAATGGCCCAAAAAGGGCCCTCAAACAAATAACCCCTTTTTTCTGCAGGCTTGATGCAGCGTGGAACTGAAATATAGAGCCGCATATTTATTTAATTTTATCCGATAATTTTATTTACGTTTATTTGAGTTGTCGTAATTTTAATTAAATAAACGAGATCGCCTGTCATCTCAATTAATTCGTTAACGATTTGAATTTCAAATCAGTCGGCTAGTTGGTTAGAGTCAATTTAGGATAACTAGTTGAATTTCAATTTTTGTAATCTCATCCATCCTATATAAAGGGATAATAGGGTATTGTTTTAGTCAGTTCAGTAATTTATAAAATTGATATTTATTCTCTATCTCCTCTCCCTTCTCCTTCTCCCACGTGGTCTTCACGTTCTTCCTCCCCCAAATCCCTCGTGTTCCCGACGAGTTTCTCTTCTCAACCCCTCCAATTTCTTCTCCACCGAAATTCCACCGATCAAATAAATTTTTTTCATCACCGCGAAATCGATTTGCATCATTTGGTATCAGAGCCCCTCTCACAGATTTGATTAATTGAAGGGGTACGAAAATTGCACCCAAAACCCCTGCTGCAGAAATATTTAAAGAGGAATGCTGAAAAGAGGAAATCTGGGAATCCTCCTTATCCAAATAGGACTCGGACCTTGGGTTTCACCTATTTAAAGCCCCCATGGTTTCATTCATTGGACACATCCCCTCCTCTACTCTCCTTGTGCTATTGCTTTACTATAGGCTCTCCGCAGGCCGAATTGATCGTTATGAAGATGCCCCATCAGTTCTTCGAGCACCACGTCAACGGGACGAAATCCCTATGGACGTCCGCCTATGCGCCACACCTGCTCTTCCATCACGAAATCCACGTCGCCAACGCCCGCGTCGCGCATGTGTGGCTCCCGCCATTCGCTCCACACTAATTCTTCCATGGGATGACCGAGACCGCGGAGTCAAAAGTATCAACCTCCAAGCCTGCAGATCCAACAATTCGTCGGGAGACGAATTTTAAAAAGCGGAGGAGAGTTGATGCAGCGTGGAACCGAAATATAGAGCCGCATATTTATTTAATTTTATCCATTAATTTTATTTACGTTTACTTGAGTTGTCGCAATTTTAATTAAATAAACGAGATCGCCTGTGATCTCAATTAATTAGTTAACGATTTGAATTTCAAATTAGTCGGTTAGTTGGTTAGAGTCAATTTAGGATAATTAGTTGAATTTCTATTTTTGTAATCTCATCCCTCCTATATAAAGGGATGATAGGGTATTGTTTTAGTCAGTTCAGTAATTTATAAAATTGAGATTTATTCTCTATCTCCTCTCCCTTCTCCTTCTCCCACGTGGTCTTCACGTTCTTCCTCCCCTAAATCCCTCGTGTTCCCGACGAGTTTCTCTTCTCAACCCCTCCAATTTCTTCTCCACCGAAATTCCACCGATCAAATAAATTTTTTTCATCACCGCGAAATCGATTTGCATCAAGGCCCAAAGCTTCTGCCAAACAATTTTTTTCCGTCGGGCTGCGCTCTCATTTTTCTTTAACCAAAACACAACCCATTTGGGCTCTGGAATATACGACTGATTTTTTTTTGAACACGGTGACCCCATATTTAGGGTTCCCACTCGTGAATCCTTATTCTCAACAAGCGCTGCCTCCAAGATTTTGGAACTGGAGAGGCATCGCCTGAGGAGAATCGCGCCGAGGGGGAGCAGCGCGCGCGGGGCCAGGAGCACGAGATCCCTGGACCTGCACGCGAAGGTCGATGGGGCGCCGCCTGGCCATCGGGCTGGAAAGGGAGGCACCGTCGCCTGTTGTTGTTGGTTCCGCCAGGAGATGCGCCGCCTGCATGGGGCTTCAGCAGCCTTGCCGCCCGTGGAAGGGCTGCGTCGCCTCGCACCTGAGATGATCTGGGTCAGGGCGGAACTTCTCGAGGGCAGCGTGAAATCGTGCGCTGAAGCGTCTGAGATTTTGTGAAGATATTTGTATTTTTATATTTCATACGTGTCTCTTTCTTATTATCTTTTTCTGTTTTCTACTTTATGTAATTTACCCATAGGCCTCTCTACTATATAAGAGAGCCTAGGGTTCTCAGAAATAACAAGCGCTCTTATTTTCTCCAACATGGTATCAGAGCGGCGGTCCTAGACCGGAGCTCTCGATTCCCTAGAAAACCTAACCCCACCTCCAGCCCTCTCCTTGCGCGCCGCCGTCGCCTCCTCTCCGTCGCCGCGCCTCCTCTCCGGCACCGCCTCCTCGACTCGCACGCCCTCGCCTCCTCTCCGATGCCGCAGCCTTGCGGGTCTCCCCAACAAGGCCACTGCGCACGTCTCGCGCGCACAGCGCACTCACACTGCGCGCACAGTGCGCTCGCACCGCGCGCCCGCCTTCGCGCGCACAGCGCACTCGTTCCGCATGCACCGCGCGTTCGTCTCGCGCGCACCACGCGCCTCGCTTGCTGTCTCGCGCTCGCGCGCCGCCTCAGCTTCGTCAGTTGGTTAATGGGTTGGTGTGCATGAGTCTACACGTGCACCTAAACCCATATATGTTTGTGTAGACACACAGACTTTGATTTCTCGCACCCGTAGCAGTCTTCTTTCGGCAATATGTCTGAGAACAAGGTTGATGTACCCGCCACTGGCGCATTCAGAGGTCCAGCGCCTATTGTGAAAATGAACGGGACAAATTATGAGCTCTGGGCTATGCAGTTCATGAGCCTGATGAAGTCGAATGGTAAGAAACATATTCTTACCGAAGAGGAGCCGGCGGAGAAGACTGGGGTGCATGCCTCGTGGGAGGCAGATGATGCGTATGCCAAAGTCTGGCTATCTGGGACGTTGACGATAGAAATCGCCAACGATGTACTACATCAGCCCACAACGAAGGCTATGTGGGATATTCTAGCGGCGGCATATTCACAGGCGCGGAACGAGACCAAGATACTTCAGCTGCAACATGATATTTTTACAGTCAAGCAGAATGGGCGCCCTCTTCACTCACTGTACACATCCCTACGACGGATGTTTGAGAAGCTCGATAGCTTCATGCCATTGACGACCACTCCGGAACAACAGAAGACGTACATGAATGCTACCATGGTAGGTGTATTCCTGGCTGCCCTTGATCCAGAATACGATGCTGCCCGGTCTCAGATTCTAGCTGACGCTACTATTCCTCCAATGGAGGAAGCTTTTCGCCGACTGAGTCGAATTACTGTCCCAAGCTCGATTGCCAGCCAGACACCTTCAGCGATGGCAGCCTCCAGGGGTAGATGTGGCTCCTCTACTTTTCGTGGCTGTGGTCCCCGAGGTCGTGGGGGTCGGATTCGTCAACCATGCGGTTATTGTCGTCGACCTGGTCATTCCGAGGATACATGCTACTCAAAGCGTGGCTTTCCTGCATCAGCTCGGGTAGCAGAACAAGTTGAGTCTCCTGCCCCTTCCTCATTGGACTAACGATTCGATGATCTTGTTGCTAGACGGAGGAATATCATGCCTCCTGATACAACTCTTGAAGGTCAGTCAGATGTGGCTGTCTCTGCCTCTGCCAGTTCACCTGCCACGGCCAGTACTTCAGGTAGTTCTCATGCTCTCACCTCTTGTGATGGATCTATGATTACAAACCGGATTATGGATTCTGGAGCGACACATTATCTCTGTGGGGACAAAGAACAACTTACTTCATATAGACCGGTCTCTTCAGGACGAACTGTGGTGATAGCCAATGGGTCACATTCCCCGATCACAGGACAGGGGGAGATTAACTTGACACCTTCCTTGAGATTGCAGAATGTGTTATATGCTCTCGATTTCTCTATGAATTTACTGTCCATTAGCCAGATTACAAAGGATTTAAACTGTCGAGCTATTTTTGACTCATCATCTCTTGTTTTTCGGGACATACCCTCGGGCAACGTGATTGGCTATGGCTATGAGCAGAATGGTCTCTATCGTCTGATCCATACTCCTTATGTCGGTGCATCTCTCCATTCTACATGATCAGACTCTCCATATATCTGGCATCTCCGTTTTGGTCACCTCCCTCTTCAGAAGATGTGTCGTGTTTTGCCCCAGATTTCTCTGAAGTCGTCCTTTCAATGTGAAGCGTGTCAGTTGGGAAAGCATCATCGGTCTACTTTCTCGAGTCGTTAGAGTCGGAGCAGTGGCTCCTTGTTCGAGTTAGTCCATATTGATATTTGGGGTCCAAGTCATGTTCCTGACCACCAGGGACACAGATTCTATCTGGTTGTAGTAGATGATTTTTCTCGCTTGTCTTGGGTATTTTTATTAAAGAATAAATCTGAAGCAGGAGATGTGATTCAAATGTTTATCAATGAACTTAAAATGTTTTCTCTTCTTCTGTGAAAATTGTGCGTTCTGACAATGCATTGGAGTTTTGTACTAGAGCTCTGTCCTTGTTCTTTTCATCTCGTGGTATAATTCATCAAACTTCATGTGCTTACACGTCACAACAAAATGGTGTTGCAGAGCGGAAACATCGACATCTATTGGATACCACTAGAACCCTACTTATTCAGAGTCGTGCTCCACGCTCGTTCTGGGGTGATGCGGTTCTCACAGCTTGCTTCTTAGTAAATCGCATGCCCTCGTCTGTCTTGGGTGAGAAATCTCCTCTCTCTATAGCCTTTCCTGAGAAGGAGCTGTTCTCACTTCCACCCCGTGTCTTTGGCTGTGTTGGTTTTGTCCATCAGTTGGGGCCAGGTCTTGATAAGCTCTCCCAAGGCTATCAAATGTGTGTTTGTAGGATACTCCAGGACACAGAATGGGCATCGTTGCTTTGATCCGCTGCGTCGAAAATATTTTGTTAGTGCAGATGTCACATTCTTTGAATCTGTGATGTTTTTCTCTCCTACAGGTGACAGAATGACTACTTCCCATTATGATACTGAGGTATTCATGCCGCCACCTCCTATGAGTCAGTTACCTTCTATGCCATCTCCACCACCACCTCCTGTCATACATTCACCTCCACCTTTACCACCTCCAGTGACCATTGTCCCCCCGTTACCAAAGCACTATACTCGTCGGTCCTCCTCTGCTCAAGGTCATGGCCCGTCATCCAGCAGCCCTCAGGTTGGTTCTGATAACTTGATTTCTAACGATGAGTCTGAGGATCTATTGATACAGGGAACACAACAGGATGAAGATCATGGAGATTTGGACGTGCCTATCGCTATTAGAAAGCAGTTGCGTACTTGTGCTTCCTACCCACTTGCTTCCCAGGTCTCTTTTCATCGTCTTACAGGCGACTTCCAGAGATTTGCAGCAGCTCTATCTGCAGTAGAAATTCCACGCAATTATCAGGAGGCTCTACAAGATAGCAAATGACGTCTTGCTATGGAAGAAGAAATGTCCGCGTTGCAGTCCCGTGGAACTTGGACACTTGTTCCCCCTCCTTCCGGAGCGTCTATTGTTAGCTGCAAGTGGGTGTTTACTGTTAAATACTATGCAGATGGAAGCCTTGATCGGTACAAGGCAAGGCTCGTGGCACGTGGTTTTACTCAGACCTATGGAGTTGATTACTTGGACACGTTTTCTCCAGTTGCTCGACATTCTACTTTACGTGTCCTTCTTTCAGTTGCAGTAGCACGTGATTGGCCGTTATTCCAGCTTGACGTGAAAAATGCATTTTTATATGGAGATCTACAAGAGGAGGTCTATATGCAGCAACCTCCGGGGTTTGCTGCTGAGGGGGAGTGTCAGCAAGTTTGTAGACTCCATAAGGCAATATATGGCCTTAAACAGAGTCCAAGAGCATGGTTTCAAAAGCTTTCAGACCTGATTGAACGACAGGGACTCAAGAGGTCAAATGCAGACCATTCCTTATTTGTGCAGAAGACGTCTAGAGGTACTGTTGCTATCATGGTGTATGTTGATGATATTGTTCTTACAGGAGATGATGAGAAGGGAATCAAGATGGCGAAAGACTTTCTGGGCAGTAAATTTGTGACTAAGGATCTGGGCACCCTAAGGTATTTCTTGGGGTTGGAATTTGCTAGGAATACACAGGGTCTTGTGATGACCCAAAGAAAATATGTTACAGATATGCTTGCAGATACATGCATGATTGGATGTCGACCTTCCACGACTCCTATGGATCCTAGCATGAAGCTATACGATGATGATACAGATGAAGTTGATAAGAGGAGATACAGAGAGATGGTTGGAAAACTCATTATGTTACAATTACCAGACCGGATGTTGCAGTGAGTCGAGTGAGTCAATTCATGGAGCAACCTCGATAGGTACATATGGATGCAATACACATGATATTGAGATATCTAAAATCATCTCCAGGCTCAGGATTACTATTCAAGAAAGGAGACACACTATCTGTATCCGCATATGCTGACGCGGATTATGCAGGTTGTCCTAAGGATAGGAAATCGACTTCAGGATTTGCAATATTCGTTGGCACTTCTCTCGTTTCTTGGAAAAGCAAAAAACAAACTGTTGTAGCAAGATCAAGTGCCGAGTCCGAATACAGGGCTATGGCCCAAGCAAGTACAGAAATGATGTGGGTCCGAGCAGTGCTATGCGATCTACATGTAGAGGTTCTTCTACCCATGGAGTTACACTGTGATAACCAGGCTGCTCTTTTCATTGCAAACAATCCTGCGTTCCATGAGAGAACAAAACATATTGAGGTAGATTGCCATTACACTAGAGACATGATTCAGAAGGGCCTGATCTCTACTTCCCATGTCAGCTCTAGAGAGCAAACCACGAACATCTTCACCAAGCCACTGCCCAGAGGATCATTTCAGAAGTGTTCATCCAAGCTGAGCATGATCGATATCTATGCTCCAGCTTGAGGGGGAGTGTGAAGATATTTGTATTTTCATATTTCATATGTATCTCTTTCTTATTATCTTTTTTTGTTTTCTACTTTATGTAATTTACCCATAGGCCTCTCTACTATATAAGAGAGCCTAGGGTTCTCAGAAATAACAAGCGCTCTTATTTTCTCCAACAGATTTGGAGCGGGCTACTTGGATTTCGTCGCCTCCAGCTTGAGGCTGGTGCTGCGCGAAGCGTGCGACTCGCCTGGGCTGCCTCGGTTCCTCTATCGCGCGAGGGAGGAGGGTGGAGGGCTGGATGGCGTCGTTCGCGCCTGGAGCACGCCGCCTATAATGGTTGGGTGATGGCTGTCCTTCTCAGAGAAGAAGCGAATGCCTTGTCGGGATAGTCGGCCTCATAAGTTTCCCCAGTAAAGGGTTGAAAGGCTTGCAGATATGACCTTTTGAAGAAGCATGTCCAGAGACTACAAAGGCGGCTACGTTCAAAATTCTCATGAGACCATTACCCATTTTTCCGAATGCATAAGCCCGATCCAAAAGAGAAGAATATTCCAAGTCTTTGAAGCATTTCTTGAGAGAGGAAAGCGGCTGAAAGGGAGATGTGCCTTCTGTTGTCGACTTGATGGCTTCCAGATCTAGGGTTTCTAGGAGAAACCCTAGTTGATTTCGATGGCTGTTAGGAATTGGAGAAGATGCGTTGAAATGCGTGAACAGAAAAGTTGCGTTGAATCGAACATGTTGCGTTGATCTTGCGCATGCTGGAACTAATCTTGAATAATATATGATAATAATCTTCACTGAACAAATCTTCAAGAACATAAAGCCAAAACTCGAATCTCGGAAAAATAAAGAACATAAACATCCTCGAGAATCGACCCGCTCTGATACCCTGTTAGAAAATAGGAAGCGGAAGCAGAATGATAAGCAGAGCATAAATCAAGAAAGAATAAACATGGAACACCATGATTTTACGTGGAACCCTACTCCCTAAGGAGCGTGATGAAACCACGGGAAAAGCCTTCAAAGGGGCATATGCTTCATTGTTTTTTCTCATATGATACAAGAGGTATGGGGCTCCTTATATAGCCTCCACAGAGCCTCCAAGTCCCACCACTGGTAGATGTGTGACTAAACTCTTGGATGGGGTAAATGGATCCTGGAGGTATCCATTTACCCATCTACAACCCAATAGGCGCACAACCAAATACTCCAACACTATCTGCTTTGTTGTCTGACATAACGATAACTATCTTCAAGATTGAGGTCACAAACTGGAATAACTATGTCTACACAGACATATAGGAAGATGGTTGTGGGTGTAGACTTATACCACAACCTCTTCCATCAACAACAAGCCTCTTTCGGTACCTAGGATGGTTTTAAAAGATCAAAAATCAAGCCCTAGGAACCAAATCAGGCCTATTAGAGCCTTCAAGGAACAAAATGAAGCTGCCTTTCCAGGTCCGAGCCCTCTGGGGAACCCCGGCGGCACCCCCTTCACGCGTGGAGGGCGATAACGGGCTGCAGGCTGTGGCAGACGAGCCGGAGGCGGTGGTGGTGGCAGCCTGAGGGATGGTGCGATGGGCGGTGATAATGTTGAAGAAGACGGTATTCGGTATTCAGTCGGAGGGGTCACTGAATAGAGAATAATCAGTATTCGGGAGACTATTCAGAATTATTTGATTTTGTATTTTTCAGTATTTTCAATATAAAAATGATTCTTAATACATATATTCTTGTATATTTATACATATATTTATCATCAATCAACAAGAATCCAACAAAAAAGTATCCATTAACAACATACATATACAAGGCTTTGACATTTTTGATAATATCATAACAAATGTTAACTCGTGAGAATTTAAAAAAAATAATAAAAATTTCCAGCATTTAAGTACCAATCGGCTGAATAATCGGATCGACTATTCAGTTAGGCCGACTATTGGCTAACTAGAGGTTATTCAGTCGGGAACCCCCCGCACCTCTTAGTCGGACCGAATAGTCGGCCTAGTCACCCGACTATTGCAACACTGGGTGGCGGTGTGGGGATGCTGCCTACGGGCGACAACCTCTAGGGTTTTGGTGAGGGTTTGGAAATCTAGGGCACAGGCTCCGGTCTAGGACCGCCGCTCTAATACCATGTGAAAATGATTGAAATGAAGGAGTTGCATTCACCGTAGCCCTAGAGCTCTCTTATATAAGAAAAAAGCTCTATGGGAAAATTACATAGATAGCCAAAAGAAATAGAGAATTACAAGATAACAAATAAGAGATATAAATATCTCAGCAGTATAGTCTAAAGAGGGGCATTCTAATACAAAAAAATATCCATTTTATTACTAACAATCATCGACAGAGGAGTTTTATTTGTTGATTAAGACATTTGGCATCCATGTTTAAGGTAATAGAAATGTAGAGAAAGTTGTAGTGGACTATTTCATCAACACAATAGACAAAGCAAAGAAGTGGGCTGACGAAGGTCACAAAAAGGTTGAAGAAAGTTGAATTCGAGACAAGTGGACTAGATGGTAGTGGGCTTCTCAGAACATGAGTTGTAAGAGGCAATGAGGGATCTAACTGCAAATAGTTCTCCTAGCCTAGATCGTTTTCTTGTTTTTTTCAAGGGTATTTGCGATGGTACTGGGATCAAATGTTATGGAGGTTGTTGATGTATTCATGGTGGAAACTAGGGGAGTTATTGACCGAATAAGACCTTGATTTTCCTAATACGGAAGAAGAATCTTCTATAACAGATGAAGATGACTAACCTATTACTCAATCTAATGCCATATATTTCATTGTGGCGAAGCCTTTGCTCAATAGAAGGCGTCATGTTCTTGATGATTTAGTGAGGTTGCAACATACAAAATTTGTGCCTAGTGAACTCCTGATGGATATTATGGTCTTGGCTTATGAAACAATGGTATATTTGAAAGGAAGATGGGCACATGGTTTGCTTCAGAAGGTGGGCTTCTTCAAGGCATATGCCACACTTGATTGGAATTCTCTTTAATGCTCTTTTCATAAGAGAAAGATTTCCTATACCAGTGATGGGGAAAGTGCGGACTCGCCAACTCTAACATTTTCCTTGCCTTTTTGGGCCATGGATTAAGTGATTTATTGATACTAAAAGAGGAGTTGCGCTCGATGAGCGTCCTTTCTTGTGGTGAGAAAGAACATTGGTTATGGGATGCTGGTGATTTCACGATGAGGAAGACATACAAAGTGCTTACAGTGGTAATGTCAATCAAGGATTGTAATTTGATTTGTACTTCAAAGGTGCCGTTGAGGATGAAGGTTTTGCAGAGGTCGTGGGTGTTGATGAAGACACTTGTGATTTTTTTTAGAGTTTGTTTTGTGCATGCGTTCTGGGGGAAGCATAGGTGAGAAGGATACACCTCCTTTGTTGAGGTGTTTTTACAATGCATTGCATTGATCTAAAAGGAAAGGGATCAAAACTTTTATGGCTTTTATCACTAGCAGGAAAATGACCAAAGTTTTTCAGAGATGTCTCCAACAGATGCCCTCTCTGTAAGACGTAGATTGATCTGGCTAGAAGTTGAGGCTGACTGGCTAAATATTCAGAATCTGGACGTGTTTTGGAACTCTTTGTTTGAAGCAAAAGATCATCCTAGAGAGGACCTACGACCATATGCAAATGTTTGGGCAATTTGGTTAGCTAGAAATAACACACTCTTTTGTTTACAACATTTTTATCCTGAAAATGTAATTTTCCACTCTAAGACTCTTCTCAAGTCTTGACTACTATAAGTCCTCTTGTTTTTATTCTTCACCTTTTAATATATCCTGAGCGGATACCATATCGTGTTTCCCCCTTTTTTGGTCTCAAAAAGAAAAAAGAAAAAGAAATGCATTATTACTTTGTTGGGAGTGCTTCCTTGTGGATGATATTGTGGGCCACATAAGATCTCTTGTTAATTCTCGGATGTTGTATTGTTAAGTTAATTAATAAAGCTTTTAAGGTTATCGCTTATTAGTACTTATTAGTTAGCACAGGTAGGAACCTCCTGCAATTTTAACAACAATCTATTTGATTCCAGTGCCCTCAGATATCCCATAGAGTAATAAAATTTTGATGAGACCGCGAGACGATATTTAGTGGTTTTGAAAACCATTTACTTCATCTTTTGTAGCCATAAGGCCAAGCACACTGTCTCCTTTTGAGGTGTTTTGTCTATACCTCAATTTGTCTTAGTCATCTTAAGCTGCTTGGCGCACTTTCTTCTTTTTCAACTTCTTTTCATCTTTTTGTTTAATAAGGAAAAATCCGCTCAGATATGTCCCTACTTTAGTCATTGGTATGTTTTTTTCTCAAGATTCCCCTGAAACGCCTTGGAAAGAGAGCTGCATCTTTGTTTCCATGGTTATATTCGAGATTGGTATCGGAGGCTTCCTTGAATGGTAGTTGCTTCTTCATTGTCTCTTACACCTTCTTATATATTTTCATTACTTTGTAAGCTAGAAGGTTCGTTAATAGATCATCCATTATCTATTTCTCCCTCACTTGCTTCATCCATTGATCTCACCTAATATTCTGTGGTGCCCCGGGATATGGGTTACCCGTTTACACAACATTCACATTGTTAAAATTCATGTTTTTTCGCATCAAGTTACTAAGAAGTAGGGAAAATATTTTTCGCTATATGAATGACATTCACAATAATATCACAAGTCGCATCAAGACATGTGCCACCAAGGAACCATTGCATTAATTCCCATATAGTACAACATGTATCAAAAGAAAATTTATCATTTTATACATGTATCTAAAAAATATGACAGGAGAAAAAGTAAGCACAATAGCAATGCAATTATCTGTACAATGCTATCTTGTGTACCATCAAAAGAAATCACTGACTGGCACCAAGAACTGTGAGTCCAACCAACCAAACTACTCCGTTGCAGGTTTTTTCCTGCCATCCATGTTAGGGACAAGGAGATGTCAACCAATGTAGAGTACAAACATTAATTATTAAAAACACACATGAGTTTAAGTGGTGATAAAATGAATCAAGTAGACATGTAATGACTTCATGTAATAATTTAACTACTTGCACGGAAAGAAAGTTATCTTACTACTCATTATAGTAATCCCTTTTTATTCACATACCCCAAGATCAATGCTTAGCAATCTATTTACTGATTATGAGATGATGTTGGAGTAAGTGATCTAGATCTAGATTATGTCATTTTTATTGTCATCAATTGTAAGATGTGGTGATGGATCTTATAGATGATAATTGCTGATTTCTAAGTCACGATCTTTCCCCACGCCAAAACCTACTGGCAGAACAATAATCAACTCAAGCGGTGAAGAACCCCCCTAAGGGACTCATACGTCTCGCTTTTCCAATGGAAGAGCGGTATATGGGAAAGCTAGGCAAAACTCCAACTACGCTCCTGAGATGGGTGGAGGGGACTCTCCGGTCCGAGTCACTCCACTTCTGCCTGAACCGGTGTAGGTATAGACTAAAGAAGCTCGAAGAAAAACCAAGGGTTCTCCAGCCTAGGAACCCTAACAGAACTCATGGTCAGTGGAACTGGTCAAACAGAAACACGTGGATCCCAGAGAAGCGAAAAAACTGCGAGCTCGCGATAAAACCAGGGAAGAGACCGAGATCCTACACCCGCGTACTAGGCGACCGCTACCCAATCTAGGCATCCTAACTCCAGCCCAGTTGAGGGTTACCACACCCTCGCACGGTCAAGAGGCACCTTGACCGTAACTATCTGTCATCAATGATGCTCATCAAACCATATATTCGTATCAACATCCATTAACAAGCTAAATGTGTACACCAATCAGATGATCTACTAATGGAGTCCTTGATCCAAATTTCATAGTTTAAAAGCAAGACAATTTGGCACAATCTAACTCTAGTCCTATAGAAGAATGGTCAAATCAGGAAGGATAAATAGCCTTGAAGTTCTACCAATGAAACGGACTTGATATCATTTGATTGATATGTGCTGCTAACCTTTTCTCTTCTCATTCCTTAGGCTATATATGTTATGGAGATGATCGTTAATTAATTTTCGAGTTTCCAGTTTAGTGATCGATCTTCACTGGTGATATTGTCAAGCTGGCATTTTAGTGCATAAAATTCTATTTCTATGATATACCCTGTAACAAGGATGGAATGCTATTAGGAGCTTAGACATGAAAACTGATTGGCTTGGCTCTCTCTCTCTTGCTCCACTTTAATGTCAGTTGTGTATCTTGGTGTGGGCATTGCTGGTGGTTTTCTGACAATAGTCTGTTGCGGCAAAGGTTGGGATGGTCATGATGTACAAGATAATCCCATGTGCTTGTTATTTGTGTATTTCACGGCCTCTTTGTCGTATGAGGTCTCTGCTTTCAGTGTGAGTTTAATTTACTGTTTCTTTGTTGTTTAAATTTTTAAAAAAAGATTAAAGCCAAAAGCAAAACCTGTGGAGGATCCCAAAGTCATCTTGACATCTTGTCTGGATCCCATGGGGACATGTAAGACATAGAAATCGTGCCAATGCTATGTGGGGGAAGCTTAAGGTGGTAATTCAAATTCCTACGTGATTCACCATACTTGTAACCAATTCATCATTTGATGAATTAAGTAACAACTAACAAAACAGAAGAAAGGAATGGTACAGGCATTGATGGTGTATCCACCATGATGTAACCTGGAATATATTCAGCTTTTTACAAAGTGGCATCATCGGCTCCTCGTCAAATGATAATAATTCAATGTACTCTTCGTTGAGATTTTTACTACTCTCTTCAACCCTATTTTTTAAAAACTACACTCGCTTCTTTTTTCCCCCTAAATATCCATGACCTCGAGTACCAGTCCAACATGATATTAGTCGAAAAAATCACAACTCAAATGTAATCAAATCCTAATTATACATAAAAATTGAACATCACAAATTTCCAGACGATGATGTATACTCATGGACAAACAAAGAATTGTGAAGTGTGAACTTAATCAACTTTAATCTGCACAATTAGCATAAAAATGCAAACTTTCACGACAACTATTCGGACTCCATAACGTCATATTACACCACAAAATAAACCCGAAAAAAGAGACAAGATGAGTCAACAGATATGCTTATAAATGATTTTTAGAAAACATCTCCAAGTCTAAAACAACCCCTAATATTGGATTGAAGTGGGTAGAAATACATGAATGGCAACAAAAGATGGTTTAGATTGTACCTTCAACCCTTGGGATGGAAGAAATGCTCAATCACATCAGCAACAACAAGATAATCCATGAGAAGAAAAGAGAAATCGAGCGTCAAAAAAAAAAGAAAAGAGAAATTGGGTTCTTCCTTGGGGAAGAAGAGAGGAGAAAAGGAGAAGAAGATGGGGAGGAAGAAGAAGAAGAAGCAGAGTGATATAAATAAGGAGGGGGGGCAAGTGTCAATTGTTTGAAGAAAAAAGGGATATGTGTCAAGTTTTTTTTAAAAGGTGAGGTGTTAGAAAAAAATAAAAAAACTGTACATTTTTTCACTTTTTTCAATTTATTCCTATCTTTAGATGAAATGCTTCATTTCTCGAAATTATCACCTCGGACCTCTGATTCAGGCGTACAGTAGCTCGTTTCAACCATCTCGGAATATCAATCAAAATGAGTCTAATATTCATATTTTTCTGACACAAGATGAATTCAGAAATCTGAGAATACGGTTCCCAATTCATCATTAAATTTTGCAATAAAAACCGGCCAAACGACCTTCGATCGATAAACAACCGATTCCATTGGTTCCGGTTCGTCGAAACGGAATTAGTGATGGTCCTTTTGCCGCTCGGATCGTGTCACGGACTTTTTTGCGACATGAAGTATGATGCAATCAGGTTCTAGTCGATTGCACCCAAACAAGATCCAATCCCGATCTCCGGATCGATCCAGGCTTATCTAGCATAAATTAGATTTTTATCGGGTCACGGCGACTCGAGTCGGGTCAGATTCGGATTCGAATGGTTCGGATCCAAGTGTTACATATTCCACTCAATTGCAAGTCAGTTGAGTATCTTAACCATAATTGTCCTCTCGCAAGATTTTTTGGAAGACTTCAAGATTATTGACAATAAGCTTGAAAGAAGCGTACGTCTTTATGCATTTCTTTCATATTTATGTATTAATGTAATAGTTTGGGAATTTTTTACCTTATTAGTTCCCTCACGATTGACTTGAAGGGCAATCCATATTTTATTTGCTTTTGTGCATGTATTCAGTTGTATATCTCTAGGGAGAGTGCTCAATAGAGACCATTTCATTGCTTAGGAATTCTTCTCACTTTCTTTCAATCGGGCGTTGTTAAATTCTTCCTTTGTCCGTGTTAGTTTTGACATCTTAAATGGTTTTTACATACATATAAGGCCTTCATTCCACCAAGGAAGAAAAATCGGCATTCTATTCTTCTAATATCTATAATTAGGCTCATCCAAATATGGATATTTAGAGGCAGCCCCTTTGGTACGAGTGGTTATTTGTGTCACATGCAAACCGATTATGACGCTTTTCTTGCTTTGATACCTACTGAAATTGGTAAAAAGAAGGGGTAAAGGATAAACAAAGATATATAAGGGTTTTAGAAAGGAGATTCTTTTGTTGGCAATCACTAACCCATCTATATTAAAAGAGTGTGAGGTTCCTATTTTACAAACTCCCTTTCTTGGATACCCTGAGGTTTGATTTTTTCTCTTCCATCGAGAAGGCTACTTACAATTTGTGTACACAAAGTACAACTTACATGGACTGTAAATGTTGAAAATGTTCAATTTTAAAACACTTTAATTTTTTTCAAGTGCTATGAGGGGATAACCAAAAGCTTAGGAATAATGAGAGCCATTAACAAAATCCACAAAAACTTCAAGAATGCTAGTGAGGCTTGTGTGAATTCACGAGGATGTACTAAGGTGCTCATACACCTCATGGGTCATTGTAAAATCACATTTTAACATTAACTAAAGCTAGAGAGACGGGTGGGCGTCTCCTCGATGTCACACCCTCTTTTTCCAAAAAAAAAAACTAAATCTAGAGAGTTAGTTATATAAGTCACATTTAATCCATCAACCAAAATTTTGACAGCCACAATAGATCAACTTTGGTGATCAGTATTCCGTTATTGATGACTCCTAGGCGTTGCCACTAAATGTGAAGTTTGTTAATGAATTTCTTGGATAATATTATGGAATAATTTTAGCAGATCGACTCATGCTCAAAATTTTGGAAAAAATTAGAAAGTGTGAAAATAATTTTCTAATGTATCTAGCTATTCTTACAGACATCATGAAAGGGATTTTTACACACATACTCGGTATGATTTTGTATTTACATGTTGACCCCTCTATAATTCGTATATACACAAAATCCACTATAGTTACTAACTGTTACATGACATATCTTTATGTTATCTTCAGTTACTTTTTGTTCGTTAACATTGACGAGATCCATCCAAAATTCGACAATTTACCCTCGATTCTAAGGAGGGTCAGGAGGATATATTCCGGCTGGCTAAAGTAAGAGAAAGAAAAACCAAAGATCTTTCTCAAGTGAGATGCATTAAGGATGAGGAAGGTCACGTGCTTGTTACTCAGAAGGATATAGAGAGAGACTAGAGATGGAGTAAATGAGAAGCTTTAGTTCTGGAGACATGCTTTGGAGACTAAAGGATTTCATATAAGTAGGGTCAAGACTGAATATATGAAGTGTACTTTTGATGGAATCAATGATGAAGGAATCGATGTTAAGATTGGTGATGATGACATTCAGAAGAGAGATTCTTTTAGAATTTTGGGATCTTTTTTGCAACATGATAGAGAAATTAATGTAGATGTGACAAATAGAATAAATGCAGGTTGTCTAAAGTGGAGAGGAGTCTCTACTGTTCTCTGTGATAAGAAAAATCCTTTGAAAATCAAAGGAAAGGTTTCTAAAGCAACTGTGAGACCTGCTATGATTTATGGATCTGTATGTTGTCCTGTGAACCATAGACATGTGCAGAGAATGGCAGTAGCAGAAATGAAAATGTTAAGGTGGATGTGTGGACACACACGTAAAGATCGGATTCGGAATGATGCCATCAGAATGAAAGTGGGTGTAGCTCCAATCGAAGATAAGATGCGAGAAAATCGCTTAAGGTGGTTTGGCCATTTGAAAAGGAGGTCATCTGATGCACCGGTGAGGAGATGTGGATTTTGGAATGTTGAGTCGGCTAAAAGAGGGCGTGGAAGGCCTAAGAAGTGTTGGAATGAGACTATACGAAGGGATCTTAGTTTTTTGGATCTAAGCCCGAGAATGACCCAAGATAGATCTAAATGGAGGCAAAAAATCCATGTAGCCGACCCTACTTAAAGTGGGAAAATCTTTGTTGGTGTTGTTGTTTATCCTTATAGTCCATTGTATTTCAAATTATGCCACTCCTCCTCCCTCCCCATCCTCCATCTCTCCTCCTCGACTCCACTTCCCTCGCCCTTGCCGCCACTGTCACGACCATATCTAGTTAGCTGTCAAATTTTTGATAGTCCTTTATTGCCTCCATTGTTGCGCCCTAGCCCACCTCTATCGTTCCTGTCATAACTTCTCCCTTACCTCAGCCAAGTGTTTGACGTGATGACATTCCGATGTGAAAATAATCGTACCATGTTTGAGAATGTGTAATTTTTGGTCCACAAGGACACTCTTTGCTGCCATTCCCTTTGGCGATATGATAAATCATGTCGAATTTATGGGAGTTATTTTTGTGTTTGACTATTTCATGATAGTATTTGAGGACCGCACGATCCTCGTACACCCAAGCAACATGAGAGAAAGAAGGGGGATACAAATGAGGTGTTTGTGTTAGGGAGCATCGACTCGCGTACTTTACAAGTTTTGTGTTAAAAATCGCACGTTGAGGAGGATCGCTGAGTACTTTCGCTTTATAGGGAAAAGCCTGAGATGCGTCGAAACTACCTGGAGACGTAATGGACAGATTACTCGAGGGCACCCAACTCCTCGCTACACGTCTCCCTCCTCTTCTCTACTTGCCCTTATGTGCCTGCCTCGAGGTCAACCACACCGTCTTCGCAAAGGAGGAGGACAAAAGGGGTAGGCGGTGGTAATGGGGGGGGGGGTGATGCTTGGTGTTTTGTTAAAAGGAGGGGAGGTGCATGAGGGGGAGGGGTGGAAATAATATCTACCATTTGATCTACGTTTAGTTATATTAACTCAAGGAGTTGTTAGATTAATGGAGTAAATTAACCGTATGGTTTTACACGTATGGTTTTACACATAGGGGTTTCAATGTAAATATAAATTATAAAAGGGTCTGCATGTAAATATGAAATTATACATGAGTATCACCATAAAAATCCCTTAGGAAAATGTTACACTTTAAAATCTAGCCTATTTTTGTAAATATCCCTTAGGTAAACAGAAATGCAAAGGTTTAATGTAAAAAATGAAAAATGGTAGAAAAGGGGAGTAACTACGTGGATTTTTTTAAAATGCGCGGAAACACATGATTTTATCCAGGTTAAATTAAAAGCCAAAAAAGTTTTTTTTACTATTTTTTATGAAGACATGGAAAATGAATTTTAAAATATATGAAAAAGCATATCATGGAATCTAGGTTTTAAATGCATACTGGCTTTATCTCAGCTTGGACCTAGAGGTGGTGATGGAGGTGGCAGGGATGCCAAGATTGGTTCCGCCATCTCATACTCTTTAAATAGGTTGTGTGAGCTTTATATTCGATATCTTTGCAAAGGAGCGATTGGAGATGGAAGAGGACCTTACAGAGAGTTAATGGGTAGCTGAAGTGGTAAAGGATGAGACTGATGTTAATCATATAGAGGTTGATTTTGCTAGCACGACAACCATGGATATTGGTGGAGTGTTGATGGTAGTGGTGACGTTGGAAGTTGAGACGACGTCGGAGCATCGACATACGATGGAGGCGGCATGAATTACGTCGTATTTCGAGGAGAATCTTGAGGCATTTTTCATGGGATTCTAGGGGGCATTTTTGAAATCGACAATTGGGGAAACTCTTGACCCTCCCATCCCTACCCTTCCTTTCTTGAAGTCTAATGGGGTAATGCCAATCACATGGCTTTCATATTGGCTGAACCCTCCTCTGATGATGGACCCGGATCTGATTATTCTTTGAGACCATATGCTTTTGGATTCGTGGACAAACCTTTGCTACGCCATTCGCTGGATGTATGAGCCTAGATCTTGTTTTGGGTCAGTCTTTGTCGTACTGTGGGCGACATGGGCCTATCTACCTCTATGAACTAGGATGTTGGGACAAACTTGGTTGTGGTTTGCTTCTCGACATCTTTTTCGTGCCATGGCTCTGCCATGGGGTAATTGAAACCACCATCAACAAAGGTGGAGGTAGAGGGGAGCTTTGGGCTTGCTTCCTCGGCGAGGATAGGGGGTTTGCGACAAAAAAGAGAGGAAATCAGTGAAAGGAGGGGACTAAGGTTGGATGGGAGTTCGGTGGAGGGTGACACCGTCTCACTGGTCATGCACTGGTAGCAGTGTTCTCTAGGAAGAGGTATAGGTGTTGGCTTCGAGTTGGACGACGGCGTCCACCAATAAAGGGAGGTTAGGGTGGGTTGATGTTTCGGTGGGGTATCATGTAGCCAAGGTTGGGTTGGAGCTTGAGCGACATGCAATTGTGTAGGTGTTGAATGAGAAGCTTGGGAGCAGGCAGAGGGGGTTAGAGAACCTCATCGCCTTTAGCAAGGGGATGTTGACAACTGGGGGAGTTTAGATGGTGGGATCCTCCACTTGGAGGTGGTAAAGTGCATGAAAGTCAATTAGTGGGGGTGGGTTGCCTTTTTGCTCTATGAAGATTGTCTTTTGGAATGTTTGAGGCTGGGGCATGTGGAAAAGAGGAGGATATCTGATCGTTCCTAGGAAGCTGGCGTGCTGATGTAATTTGCTTGCAGGAAATGAAAATGGATGCATGTGATCAGATATCCCAAACGTTTCATCTCGTGGCATAAGATGGCCAATTTTCATGCAATGGCATCCATCGAGGCATTGAGTGGGCTCTTGATTGGATGGAATGGAAACATTCTAGATCCCTCAGAGGTCTTGGAGGCTAGATCCTCTCTTTCGAAGATGTTGATCCTCTAGACGGACAATACATGGTTCCTTCTTTCTGCAATATACGACCCCTCTGCTTCAGTAGTGTGGATTGTCACTTTAGGATGAGTTGCACACTGTAGATGAGATTCCCAGAGCTTCCTTGGTTGATCGAAAAGGACTTTAATGTTATATTTTTTACGGATCAATGTCAGGATCAGTGTGTCTACCACACAAAAGACCAGGGTTCAAATCCTACTCTTGCATGGGTTGCGCTAGGCAGTCGACGGCCAGCGTAAAAACTAACCAAATCTTTCAACATGGATTTGAGAAAGAATCCATGCAGCTGACCCTACTTATAGTGAGAGAAGGCTTAGTACATTAATGTCAGGATCAGGGTGGCCAAGACCCAGGTTTGCGGGATTTCTTGGACTTTGTGGGGGGCTTTGTCCTAGAGGTGGTGGATGCATGTAACTCCAAGTATACCTGGTGAAACTCATCATCATAATCATGTATTGATCGTTTCTTGGCTTCTGTGGCAATTCTCGAGGCATTTCCTCTGGCTTTGCTGAAATCTTTACCGTGTTCACATTCGGATCATGCCCCTCTGTGTGGGGAAACGAGGAGCCAAATTATCTGGAAAGAATCTTTCGCTTTGAGCACTCTTTGTTGATGGAGAATGTTTTTTGGAATCCAGTGGCCTTGCGTTGGTGTAGTACTTCCATGTATGGTTTTGCATCTAGAGACATGGTGGGACGTCTCGATGCACTCTGATAGATTTTGATGGTTTTCAGGAAGGACCTTCTGCTATAGAGAGATGAGAGGCGGGCTAGGGTACAGATAACCAAGCTAGATTCCTTGATGACACTAGGGAGTTGCTAGAATCAAAAAATTTGGTTAGATCCAGACATCGTAAGAGTCCGTTGAAGGATAATAAGCGAGAGGTATAGAGGCAACACTTGAGACAAACTTGATTGAAAAAGTTAATTGCTAATATCAGCTTATTTCATGTGTTAGCTAGTAGTAGGCAATGCCATATCCTCCTATGTTCCATCGAGGTTGGTGGTGTACAAGTGGAGGGTGACTGGGAGATTGGGCGACGGTAATGGACCACTTTTGTCATGTGAGTAGGAGGGTCTGTTCTAGACTGGTTGATAGAGGAGTAGAATTCTAAGTTGATGTATGAGTTTACTACCTTTGAGTTTCACTCGATGATTTTTTATCTTAACACTGATGGCTCGCATGGTCAGATGGTTTCCTAGCCTTGTTTTCCAACCGTTTTGGGGGCTGGTGGAGGAGGATGTGACTGCGGTGGTGGAGGAGCGGGAGGGGGCATGGCTTCCATGGTTTTAAGCAGTGGGTTCGCTCCTTGATCTTTTTACTGCCTAAGAATGAGGTGGTGAGATGAGTGGGGGACTGTCACCCGATTTTCCTCTCCAATGCTATATACTTGGTTGCGGCTAAGGCGTTGGCCATTCATCTCAAAGGGGTGTCGGGTTCACTTGCTGAAAACTCACATGCAAATTTTATATGGATGGTGCGGTCCTCACCTCAAAGGTCATTGTGGATTGGAAGGAGGAAGATAAAATGGTTACTTTGTAAGGTTTACTTTTCTAAAGGGTTACTTTGCAAGGTTTACTTTTCTAAGGCCTATGATAATGTGAGCTGGAGCTTCATCTAAGTGTCGCTCTCCTACCATGCTTTCCAGATGAGTGGATTTGGTGGTTGAAGAGATGCGTGACGATTATGTCGTGCTCAATGTTGGTGAATGACCACCAGGAGGGAGGTTTCTTCCAGCAATAAAGAGGGGTGGGACTAAGATGTTCACTGGTGCCTTTTCTATCTGTCCTTGTTATTGACACGTTGACCAAAGTTGTTTCTCGTGTGGAGAGAGGTGGCTTTTGCTTGGGCGTTTAGCTGGTTGGCATAGTTCCTGCCTCTTGAGAGGTACCAAATAAATGGCTATTGGAATCCAGATTTTGTGCATAAAGACTCCACTGACTTGTAAAAGGTGAATCCAACCTTTGAGGATACGATAATACATCTAAGAAGTTATTCCATCTAACATTGTTGGCCCTGGATCCAGGAATATCTACATCAACTAAATATCCTTTCTGTTTAACCGAAAAATCGAGCGGTCGTATGTTCCACATAAGGCAGGAACACAATCGTCGAGGTGACCGACACGAAATCCGGATTAAAACAACAATTGACCCCCAACAGATAATCAAGAAATGAAAAGCAAATGTGGAGTTAAAATTTATTTTATTTAACTCTACAACAAAGATGTGTAGTGTGCAAGTATGTGTAAAGTGTCGAACACAGGGAGCAAATGGCTAGATCGGGGCAAATAGATGCGTATTGTGAGATGATTTGTCTATGTGTCTTTTTTTGTGGGTTTTTAGTTATTTTATTATTTATTTTTTTATTTTTTTATTTTTTTAATTTTCTATTTTTATATTTTATATTTTATTTTTATTTTTTTATTCCTTTTTCTTTTAATTTATATATGAAGCTATATATAGGGTATCTATACAATATAGGCTAGGGTAGATATAGATGTTAATAAAAATAATCAAAATAAAGAAAAGAAATTATTTTTGAGTTTTAGATAATTTTCTACTATTTTTGTAATTTTTCAATAGTTTTTGCTAATTTTATATATTTTTAAAGACAAAAATACCCTAAATCAGGGTTTAAATAAATACCCGAAATTAAAATGGATATACAATATACAATAGTAGCAAATTTTCTCCAAATTAATTTTAAAATAAAGATAATAATATATAGGAAATTCAGAAATAGAAAATATATTTTTGGGATTTATTTAAGGATTTTTTATATTTTTATAAAGGTTTCAGAGTTTTTTTAATTTTAGAATTTTCTTTTATAATTTTTTAGTGTTTTTTGGTCTGAAGGTTAGAAATACATAAATACAGAAAATATATATTTTTGGGAATTTTTCAAAACGTTTTTATATTTTTTTATGGATTTTCTATTGCAAACAGGGAAAAAAGGGCAATTTTGATTTTTAATAAATATAAAAATCCTAAATTACAAAATAAAAACAATGACGTGAAAGTACATGCAACATGAGCTTAAGTCTATTTTTGTGGATTTTTTAAAGCAATGTAGCTACATGAAATAAATACAAGAAGTAAAGAGAAACTACGTTACTGGCAAGGGTTTTTTTGCAAATAAAAATAAATCCAGGGGCTTGCTTGCAATTACACCAAAAATATATAACTGATTAAAATAGTTTCTGGACTAATTAGCAATACAAAATATCCCCGAGACACGCATGCAAAATATCCCCACACGTGAGGCGTCACGTGAGGTGACGTGGCGCTGACTAAATAGCAATTTTAGAAAAGCAAGGTTTTTTTTTGCAAAAGATCCAAAACAAACTACACATCAGAGGAAAGTTTATGGTTTAAATATTAAATACAAAATCTTCTGGGTGAAATATGCAAAATATAAAGGCGGGGCGTCGAACGACGGAAGATAATCGACGTGACACGTGGCATGCTCCTACGCCACGATATCCCTTTGTAGATGCACGACCGGGATTAGATCCGACTCGCGGATCCTACGGCTGATGGCGATGCAGATCGGACGATGGCTGTGCGTCAGGAAGAACATGGCGAGATCCAATGGTGACAGAGGACGGTGGAAGAACTGGGAAGAGGTCGCGCCTGAGATAACTTCCTCCGGCCAAACCAGCCTCCTCCGTCGCGCTTTGATGCTACAAAAAGGCCTACTGGCTTCCTGGCAAGGTCCTCTAACGACTGGGATGCACAAAAAGCGCCGGCGAGGGTCGGAATCCCCACCCAAGGTCGGAGAAGTGAGCTACCTCCATGTACCTCCAGTGGAAGTCAAAACCGCTCCAACCATGCGTGAGGCTCCAGGTTCCTGCAAAAACGATGTTATAGGGTCAATGACAAAGTGTCTCGACCCTGTAGCGAGGTGTATGGGAGCGGGGTATGCAAGATGGAGGTTCGCCAGAGCGGAGCTCCGACGAACAGAGGACGGGGGTGATCCAACGGCCAAAACACGCAAGTAAAGGCAAGATACGATTCCTAAGGCTAAGAAAAAACTAAACATGCAAGAAAAATGCTAAAAACAACCTCGATGGCCAGGAAGGCCAGAGATGCAGACCTCATGACCAACCTTGGTCGGAGATGATGGAAGCACGCCTGAGGCCACGCCTGGCGCTGCCCCAACTGGCTGGAGGTGGTCCTGGTACTACCACCGGTCCGGAGCGCAAGAGAGGAGGGGCCAAAACTGGTCGAAGGGTGTTCAAAGAATCAAAGGAAGATTGGGAAAAGTTTTGTACGAGGTGGCTAGACAGGGACTTCAATCGAGGAGAGCAGGCGACGCATCGATCCAAGGATCAGGGCAATTATCCGGCGTGTAAGATAGATGACCGAGGAAGGAAAATCCAGAAGCAACCTTCCCAAAATAACGCAAGGATTCGTCTGCAAAAATTGACAAAAGTGGGTAATCGAGGATGTCATGGGGCGCAACATGGGGAGAGAGTTGACTAGTGTCAACTCTTAACTCCTCTCAGTTGGTCCACGTGAACCAACCAGAAAAAAGGATGGCCAAAAAGATTGGAAATTCATTATTAAATAATAAATATTAAATGATTTTATTAATTTTAGATTATAAAATAAAAATGTTCATAATTTTCTAAATTATTTTATTATGATTTTTATTATTTTTTAGAGGTAGTCTAGAAGCATGAAACTTTCTCATTAATTTGCACCCTCAAACGTGCTTGACTTTCTCACCCTATTGTATATGTCTTTTTCAAATATTAATGTGCTCGTAATCTTGAAATGTGAGACCAGGACTCACTAATATATAGAAATAGGGGGCCTCCAACTAGTCTAGTGATCGAGAGGTGAAAGAGGACCCGCTTCTCTAAAGGTAGTAGGCTCTCTCCCGCCCAAAAGAGCCTTCTTAGGCCGGTAACCGGGGGGCTTAATCATTCCTATGCGTCGGATTGCCGGACAACTTCGAGACGCGATATCAACTTCAAGTTAGAATATGCTAATATAATCAGACAAAGAAGAGGTTTGATAAATGCTCGACCGTAGGGAGAAGGATCCCTTGCCGTGTAAAGAAAGTGAAGTACTAGTAGGGCACCCTCCGTCTTTCCTTTGCTATCGGTCCCTGTCTGATATATAACTCAAAGAGAGTCATAAGCCATCATAGAGAATCCGATAGGCTTAGCTTCATTTCATAGCTCAAAAAAGAAATCCTCCTTCCTACTATCTTAGGTGCCTCCCCCACTTAATATTCAGCTCCGTAGACTTGGAAACTGGCTTTTTTCCGCCGACCGGGTTGTGCAAAACTTCTTTCTCTTCTCGGCGGCGATTACAGATCCTGGGTCAGACTACTCGACGAAGATCAGCAGTCTACCCCGCTAGCCAAAAGCCCCTCACGCACCCGCAGTTCAGCTCGGGACTCAGGTCTCCTCCTCAACTCCTGCATGCAGCTCCACCTCGAGTCCTTCCCTGGAAAGCCGTTGTTGATGACGGGGCTTCGATATTATTATTTCAAACATGGGAAACTGCTGCGAAGGAGGGAAGAGGGTCTTAGTGCGCACGTCGGGATGAGTACTGAGCCCTATCTGAATAGCGGAGCGCCTAAATCGCGATTGAATAGCCCTCGGTTTTCACTATCCTACTTATCCCCTTATATATAGTTCCAGCTTCCAAATATATAGTCGCCTCCACGGCTTCGCACCACTCAGTTTTCTCTTTCCCGGTTCTCCCCACACCTTTCATTCTTTACTCCAGCTTGGCAGTTTCCATGGGTGGATTTGACGGCTGACTTGAAAAGCCACTTCTCGAATGAGAATTCATACGGAGATCCAGCTTGCCACAGATTAGCCTTGTGGCATAGATAGCGAGTCCTACAGAGAGAGGGCCTTTGGTTCAGTTGGTCTAGATGACCAAGAAGGCAGCGCGGGGAGGGATGAGACTATGAAAAAGGGGGTTGTCAGCTTCCTTAGTCTACATGCGCTTATTCTCTTTGGATTCCGAAAAGTGCAGTCTGATGTGATCAATCCCTTTACTATAATAGGGTGGACGCCTCCCTCAGCTTGCTTTGCTGCATTCGCGCTCCGATTCGACTTCGAGAGAGAACTAGAGGAAAGAGACTTCGAACTCCCCGACTGGCTTTTACGAGGGTGCATCCGCAGGGCAGTCAAACATGTCCCGTGGTTTCATATCGTCCGTCCTGCCCTCTCCCTTCCAACCTTCTGAGAGCTACTACCCACGCGGGAGCGGGAAAGAGTCTCAAGCTGCCACTCGTCCTTATCTTTCTCTTTGGCCACCCCCAGCTGCGCAGTGTCAGCCCTCTTCTCCTATGAAACTCAAGGAAGTCCCGCGTCTGATTCAGACCTTGTCAACCGGATATAATATCCACTTCTGGACATGCGGATGAGATTAAGTTACTTTTTAGGGGTTATATATAGGTATATTTATCTATGTATTTTGGTCTTTTTTTATTTTGCATTTTAATTTTATTATTTTAGTTTATTATTTTATAAAATTATAACTTATTTTTAGATACTTAAATATATTTTTATTATATTTTTTTGATATAATATGTTCACTTAAATAAATAAGTCTATTTATTATATAGGTTTAGATATAGGTATTTCATCTATGTATTTTCTTTACATATTTTATTTTAATGTTTCATTTATTATTTTATTCCTGTTTTAATATGTACATATATTATAAATAATATTTACAAAATTTTAAAAATATAAAATCATAAAAATAATGAATAATAAATAAAATGAATATTTTAATCGGGTAAACTATACAATAGAGGTCCAGAACCTAACTTTCTCACCTTAACTCCAAAAAATGAAACCACCTTCATTAAATAGCTTATTAAAAGTTATATACAATTAAAGGTGATTTTGATATATTTTGAGTTTTTATTTGAGAGATATGGGTCTGGGAAGTTGGGATTTTGGAAATTTATTTAGACCATAACTTTTATTCTGTATATTATTTTTGTATAAATTCAATTTTATATTTTTCTATATTTTATTATCTACAACTTTCATGTACAAAGTTTCTTTATTTGAGGTATAAAAAGAGGAAAATAAAATAGGTCCTCAAATAAATAAAGAATGAGTAAATAAAAGGAATTTTTATTGTATTTTGGACCCTTATCCCCCCTACTTTATTCCTTGTTGACCTAGTACTCAAGATGCCTAGGTCTAGGGCAGGGTTATAAAATATCTTTGATATTTTTTTTCCTTTTCTTTTCTTTTCTTTATTTTATAATTTTGGCATTAAAAACAATATTTTATACGCTATTTACACAACATTGTATGGATGCTAAAATGCATGAATTAAGGGTATTTACATGCATTTACTAGTGTTTTTAAGGCCAAAATGATAGAATAAAAGTGATGAAATGGAGATTCATCACTGTCCAAGCCAATGAACTTACTCCAAAAAGTGCTGACAAATGATGATTAAGACGAGATTCAACATTTTTGAAAATGGCACTATCTTTGTTGTAGCTTGTAGAGGGAAGGGAGCGTGAGGTGGGTGAGTCATCATGGTGCTTCAGCTTTTTGGGATGATCCCTGGTCTCGGTATCAATGGGGAAAATTCGACCTTTGTTCCCTTTAGCATGGTGGAGGAGGTGGAAGCATGTCGGGTATTGTTGAGATCTCAACGGGGCGAGTTCTCCTTATTAGGCACTTGGGCTTGCCCCTGGTTAGTGGTCTTCTATGATAATAAGATTGGTTCCCACTGGTGGAGAGGCTTAAGTGGAAGCTGGCGGGTTGGAAGTTTATCGCTTGTTAAGGGGTGACCGCCTCGTGCTGTTAGAGGTGGTCTTATATGCGATCCACGCTTTTTCTCATGTCTTCGAGGATGCTTCTTGTTAGGGTGTGTGGGAGGTTGGAATCTCTAATGCCGTATTTCTTTTGGACGAACTTTGGGGCCTACGTCGTGCATGCCATTTGTCAGTTGGAGGGCTATGTTGCTTTTTGAGTCGGATGGTGGTTTGGATGTCTTGAGTCTTGTGGCTATGAATAAGTCATTGCTTGCGAGTGGATCTCTCAGTCTGGGGTTGTGGGGTCGATCCACTCTATGTCATGCCTTAGGAAGATCTATGGTGTTTCGACGGTTCATTCTTGGGCAGTTAGGGCAGATTCGCATGCCTTCAAATTTTTGGAAGGGAATCTGATTGGTTCTGCCAGAGATATTATACTACGTTAGATCTGTGATAAGGGATGGTTGTTCTTTCTGCTTCAAGATGATTGGATTGGGATAAGGGCCCTTACATCTCATTTTTCCCGCCCTTTTGCTTTGGTTGCTGATAATGAGATTGTTAGTCGAGATGTCCTGGGCTAATAGGGTGTTGTTAGAAAATAGGAAGCGGAAGCGGAATGATAAACATAGCATAATCTAGAAATATGAATCTGGAAGAACAAAGATTTAATGTGGAACCCTACTCCGTGAGGAGCAGGATGGAATCACGGGAGAAACCCTCAAAGGGGCGTGTTATGCATTGCACTTTTTCTCATCTGATACGGGAGTCTGGGGCTCCTTATATAGCCTCTACAGAGCCTCCAAGTCCCACCACTGGACAATGTGAAACTAAACAATTGGATGGGGTAAATGGATCCTGGAGAGATCCATTTACCCATCTCCCATACATGTGACACATATATAAATACTCCAACACTCCCCTTCAAACTGGAGCATGCAATGCTCAACTTGGACAAACAGAAAGAAACTTAACTCACATACAGGACACTACAGACAATATCAACCCAACGCGCACAACTGCTGCTGTCGAGGACGTTGCTTATCATGCCGTGCAGGTGAGGAGGACAAACGGACTGGAGTGTGAGTCTGCTGAATCTCCTCGTCGGAGAGCATGTGCTCTGAACTACGTCTGTCAGAGTCACTGCAACTGGAAAATGAGTCTCCTCGTCGGATTACTTTGGCTCGCCACAACATGTGGACAACTGCTCCATATCTGAAAAGGGCCGAACTGAAATAGGGTCGTGGCTGTGCAATCCTCGTCGGAGTCCACGGTCGCTGGAGAATGGAGTCTGAAAAAGTCTCCTCGTCGGAGAACTGGGTCTCTCCCATCGGGCTCAGAGAATGGAACACTACTCTGGTGTACCTATGATACCACATGAAAACCCTTACCCACATGGCATAGGTAATGGTCCTCTACTATGGAGTCCCTATGGCTCACATAAAAATTCTGGCCGAAACAACAAGAATGGATGGGGACCACTGACAATGATGGCATACAAGTGCTCATCTGAAAATGACCGCATACATGTGCGTGTCTGAAACTGAGTCTCTCTCTAGAGAACTCGAAAATGGGCCTCTCATCATGAACTGCCTCGAACTTGGACTCTGACCAATCTGAATGTCGAGTCTGAAATCTGAACTGTCTTTGTAGAGTCTGAAAATCTGGATGGTCTGACGAATCTCTGAATTTGACTTCTGAATCTGGAACAAGACCTGTGACTCTACATATACTCTCCCTTTCTCCCATACTTGTCGGAAAATTGGCATCGACTAAGTTGGGAGAATGCATGATAATATGGGGAAAACACAAACCAAATAAGCCGATTACAATTTTTTTTTTCTTCGGCTTCTCAAAACATGGATAACAATTGGCTGTTTCATTTTTTTTCCGGCCTCTCCCTTTTTTTGCATTTTTTTAATAAACCATGACAACACATTTTCCTCTATGGCTTTTCAAACAATTTTTTTGCAATTTTTTTATAAGCCGTATCCATTTTTTTCAGGCTTTCCATCTCATTTTTTTAAAGCTGGACTTCCCCTCTCTTGGTCCACTTGGGCCCTCAAACAAATACCCCTCCTTTTTTTTCTTCCTTTTTTTTGACAAAACTCGGCCAAAAAATGGGGGCCTACAAACCACTGCCTTTTTTTAAAGCAAACCAGCTAGGCCTCGGGCCAACTAGGGTTCCCTCATGGGAAACCCTCTCTCGCATAAGCACACAACCCCCCGATAAGAGGGCCGCCGCCCCTGGGAGAACACATAGATCTGGAAGATGGAGGCTCGCGCGTACGCACGCGAATGTTGGGGACTAGTACCGCCTGAGGCAGCTGTGGCTCCGCCTGGGAGCCTAGGGGTGGCGCGAGTCGCCGCATGATGCCGCTGCCACTGGAAGGAGGCGCCGCCAGGAGTTGAGCGTGATGCGCCACCTGCGCGAGAGGGGGAAGCTTCGGTACTTGGGGCTAGGGTTTCACGCCTTGATGCGACATCGCAATCTTCAAAACTTCAGGAGTTGCTTGCTGGACACACGCAAGGAGGAGCGCCGTCGTGCGATGCCTTGGACGATTGCCTAGGCGAGTCAAGAGGCTGGAGATGGTGAGAACCCCCATTGCAGGGGCTGACGCAAGTCTTGCGCGCCTGCGCAGGCTGGAGAGATGAAGGTCTGGATCAGAGATGCCTTGCGTGATGGAAGGGTTGCACCATCGAACAGGAGCAGTACGCGCGTGATAGCATCTTGCTCCATGGACTGGAGCACGACGCGCCTTTGAGGATGATGCTCGACAGGAAGAAGACAGATGCAACGTTGCTGGTGGATCCTTTGTGCTGGGTTTTTTTTATGATGCCCTTGCAAACGAGGGTTCCAATGAATCCTGGAGAGAGGCTTGAACGTGAACAGCGATTAGGGTTCCAGAACGGAACCCTAGAACTTGGATCTTGGACAAAAAAAATCTTAAAATAATTTTCTTCTCGAACAATCTTCATTATCAAATCGAATCTCGAATAAAATAAATTAAGAACACAAAACGCCTCGAGAATCGACCCGCTCTGATACCATGTTAGAAAATAGGAAACGGAAGCGGAATGATATACATAGCATAATCTAGAAATATGAAACTGGAAGAACAAAGGTTTAACGTGGAACCCTACTCCGTGAGGAGCGGGATGAAACTACGGGAGAAGCTCTCAAAGGGGCGTGTTATGCATTGCACTTTTCTCATCTGATACAGGAAGTCTGGGGCTCCTTATATAGCCTCCACAGAGCCTCCAAGTCCCACCATTGGACAATGTGGGACTAAACAACTGGATGGGTAAATGGATCCTGGAGAGATCTATTTACCCATCTCCCATACATGTGACACATATATCAAACACTCCAATAGGTGTGGTCTCCAGTTTTTTTCGAGCTTTCGGATCAAAATGTGTTAGGTTTCCTGGAGCTGACTAGGTCCCTCTCCCCAGCCCGCTAAGCCTTCGGGCAGGCATAGCCACTTGCGGGGTTTCGACGGGCAGTTCACAGTGAAGAAGGCCTACAAGGAGTTACACAACTCTTTTGTTTTTCATCGTGGCATCGCCTTGAACTCCTTAGGGCATATATGGAGATGGAGGATCCCTTAGCGAGGTTTCCCTCTAGCATTTGGTCGTGACAGGTTGATGACGGGGGCCTGAAGGTCTCGTTTGTTTAGTGGGCAAGTGTCTCTTATCCAAATATGTGGTGGAGAGTCTGAGGACCATGATCACCTCTTCTTCACCTATCCTGGATCGCAGGTTGTTTGGATGGAGCTCTAACTTACCCGGTGTTATCATTTTGGATGCCTTCTCCTTTGGGACTTACTTGGATCGTCGATAAATGCTCACGTGAGGCGGTGTTCTCTGGGCTTTATGGCTAGCAAGAAACAAGGCCTCAAATTTCGATTTTGATCACCATTTTGGTGACCGACCGAAACGAAATTTCGGTCAGTTTTTGAATTGGGACCCCCAAATTTCGATCGATATAGGCCATTTCGGCCGAATTTCGGTTACCTATCGAAACGGAAATTCAATCGAAATTTGGCCGAATTTCGGCGAAATTTGATCCCATGGCAAGAAATGCTGTTATTTTCAAAGGAGAAAGATTTTGTGGATAATATTATGATCTATGCTAGAATCCTCGGGGATCATTGGTCTTTGTAAGTATGACCTGAAATTGTGAATATGACATTTTTTGGTGCACATCTCTACGATGCTGCACCCTATTTTCCTTCAAAAAATATTAAAGTTTTATTTTTTATATGCTAGCATGCAGATCTAATATAAATTTTGACAATTAAATCATACAATGATGGCTTATGTGTAGGCAATACTCTCCTTAATACAAGTCACAAAAACTACTAATAAAAATAAATAAGTTCTCAAAACAAGTAAATATTAAAGTCTAAGTTATATATCAACTCTATTTAGCAGACTGAATGTGCAGTATAGGCGACATAATATATGGTTATGTAATGTGACATAATATATGGTTATGTAGACCGAATATGTGGTGTATGCCGCATACTACACTGCAAAAAGAATATGATTTGGCCCACCTATCACATAAGCATATGCAGCTGCATGCGTCGTTCACGCGGCAGCATATATAGATACTGATCACCATATTTGAGGTCTAATACACTTATTTGTTTTACGTTTATAATAACGCTCACCTGTCTTGATGTCAGTGTTTTGGTGTCTTTTTAATACTTTGTCTCTGACAAATTTCTAATATAGTTCTATATGAGCTATTCTGACCTTGTTTATTAAAAAAATACTCTTCTTTGAGATACTTTTATGCTTTATTCATCAACTATGTTCTCCACATCTTTTAGTCATCTTGACATTATCTTGAATTGTTAGTTACAAGAATTCCCCATCTATACAAATAGTACTTTACCATATCGAAAATGTATTTGTAAATGCATCTAAAATAAAATGCACTGGCAATCTGTTACCTACAATGTGAATTATACTTGCTTGATTTTACTTAATTTTGCCTTTTGTGGTTTGAACAGGTTCCTACATTCCCCTCAAAATTGTTTTTCTTTTGTGAGGTAGAACCAGGGAATGGCGGTGAAACTCCTATAGTTCTTAGCCATCATATTTATGGACGGATGGTTGATAAGTATCCAGAATTCGTTGAGAAACTCGAGGAGCTTGGGTTGATTTATATACGAATTTTGGGGAGGGAAGATGATCCTTCTTCACCTATTGGTCGTGGAAGGCAGTCGACATTCCTGACAAAAGATAAGAACATCGCTGAGGAAAGGTCAGAGTTTTTTTATGTTTGCATTTTAATGTTTGTGCAGCCATGGTGCACAGCTTTAGAACCTCTAAATGCCTTCTTTTTTAACTGAATTTAATAGGTATAAAGAAATTCCACAGCAAGCATTCTGTATGCTAGTATGGTAATTAAAATAAAACAAGTTTACTTTCTAAATGCAAATTAATGAAGGAAACTTGTGTGGTTTTGTTCTCTTTCTTAAGCTTTTATCTTTCTACCATGGCACTTAGAAGTACTGGCTTCATGCTACCTTTTTCTGTATTATGGCATTGAAAGAGTTAAGTGTAAGACGTGGGATAATAGTGATCCAATGTTCTTCTTTGAAAGAAAGTAAGGGGATGATTGGTGATTCAACAACAACAACAAATAAGCCTTTTCCCGGTCGGCTACATGGATTCTTCGCCTCCATTAAGCAAAGGTGATGATTTTTGTGATTAAAGATCTAAAATTATAAAGCTAAGAAGGCTATTTTACAAAACCATTTCTAGCTTTAACAATATTTTGAGCTAAAGCTAATAGAGGAAAACGAGCTGTGGATTGGGATTCGAAATGTTGGTACTCTCACTAACAAGCTGATGTAGGAAGTGGACACAATGATTGGGAAAATAATTAGCAATTTATTCTCACAGGAAATAAAATGCATGAAGAAAAAAATTAAGGAGATTAAAAGGACCGTTATTAAGTTATGGTGTGTTCGAAAGAGAGCTTGGAATGGAGATGCTACTGTATGAAAACACCGAAATGCGAGCGGTAGAAGTAAAAAGATTCAGTGATTAAGTTAGCATATAAGTAAACCGATTTTGGGGGAGATATCCGAAATGTCATTTACCATCATCTTAAGATGGCTTCGAGGATAGAATAAAAAAGGGAATTATGGGAGGAGTTAAATAATGTTTTTCAAGGAATCCCACAAAGAGAAGTGAATTAGTTGCGTGGTGATTGGACTGGACATGTGGGCAAATGTGCCTTTGAGTTTTCAACCGACGGAAACAATTTTCTTGATCATGTGGTAGCCTAGGACCTTATTTTGTTAAATACCTTTTTCTAGAAAGAAGTAATTTCACTTATTAGAGTGGTTCAATATTGATTTGATTGGATATTTTGGCTACATGGAAAGAAATCAGACTGTGTTGAGTTTAACTACCCAACACCGTTTTGCATAATAATGAAGCTACAAAAGAAGGAAATTATGTACAAGGAGCTGTGAACTAAATGCGGAATCATTAGCCAGATAAGGAATTCAACAATTTGTATTAGAAAAGAAACTAAAGAGATGCTGTCTGTGTTTAAGGGAGGTAAACAACATAAAATGAAGCTTGTCATTGAGTCAAGAAGTACAAAAGACACTTCAAAATGAAGAGCTTTGGGACATTCTCCCTAAATAGAACAGAGGAAAGCGTGAGAAAGTACAAAGATCACAAAGACAGAAGAGAAGAAGGCAATAAGTGAAATGAAGATGGGTTGTACATGAAATTGGATCTGAAGGAAGGTGGATTCAAGTTACTCAAGGCCAAGGAACAAAAGATCAAGTATCGTAGTTGAGGATGGGAGAGTACTATTGTAAATTGAAGATATAAATGTCATTGTGAAAGAAACATAACAACAACAAAGCCTTTTCCCACAATTAAGTAGGGTCGGCTCATGTATTTTTTTGCCTCCATTCAGATCTGTTTTGGGTCATTCTCGGGTTTAAATCCAAATAACTAAGATCCCTTTGTATAGTCTCATTCTAACACTTCTTGGGCCTTCCTCACCCTCTTTTAACCTGCTCAACATCCCAAATCTTGCATCTTCTAATGAGTGCATCAACCGACCTCCTTTGCAAATGGCCAAACAATCTTAAGCAGTTTTATCTCATCTTATCCTCTATCGGAGCTACACCAATTTTCCTTCTTATCTCATCATTTCGAATCCGATCTTTTCATATATGACCACACATCTACCTTAGCATTTTTATTTCTGCTACTGTCATTCTCTTCACATATCTATGGTTCACATGCCAACATTTTAATCCGTATAGCATATTATGTCTCACGGTTGATTTGTAATACTTTTTTTTGACTTTCAAAGGGATTTCTTATCCAAAAAACATTAAATGCTCCTCTCCACTTTAGCCAACCTGTATTTATTATATGAGTAACGTCTAATCAATTTCCCCATCCCATTACAAAATAGATCCCAAGTATCTAAAAGAATATTTCTTCTGAATGTTATCATCTTTGATCTTCACCTCGAGCCCTTCATTGTTGTTTCCATCAATGTGCACTCTATATATTTAGTCTTAGCCCTACTTATATGAAATCCTTTAATCTCTAAAGCGTGTCTCCAAACCTCCAACTTCTCATTTACTCCATCTATTATCGTTAAATTAGCATAATATCATTGGCGAACAACATACACCAAGGTATCTCATCCTTAATGTAATGAGTCAACTCATCTATAATCGAAGTAAAAAGGAATGATCTAAAAGCTGAACCTTGATGCAGACTGATGTTGATGTTAATATAGTCAGTCTTCCCAGACTGGATCCTTACCCAAGATGAAGTTACGTCATGCATATTCTTTATAAGGTTTATGTATAGGACATGTACTTGTCTGTTCTCAAAAAGTCTCCACAAGATCTCCCTTGGATTTATCATAAATCTTCTCCAAATCAATAAAAATCATACTGAGGTTGTACAAATATTTCTTGTTTCTGTATCGTTTTCTTATTGTTCTTTATGTTTGGTTATCTTACCATAGGTCTCTCCTCTATATAAGAGAGCCTAGGGTCCTAAGGAATAAATCATCTTTCATTTTTTTCTCAACATGGTATCAGAGCGGCGGTCCTAGGACGGAGCTCTCGTACCCGGAAAAAACCCTAACTTGAGTTCCACTCGCCGGCCCTCTCTCTCTCTTCCGCGGTCGGAAGCCCGCTACCACCGACCCCTTCACCGTCGGTTACTCACCGCCGCCCCACCTTTCGATGTCGGACCCTTTCTGCCACCGCCAGCCCTATTTCCGCCTGCCCTACACTTCATGATGCAACGTGGAGCCAACGGATAGGGCCCCATATTTGTCTAATATTATTGGTCAATTTTATTTACGTTTATTTAAATTGTCGTGTCTTTAATTAAATAAACGAGATCTCCTGTGATCTCCAATAATTAGTTATAGAGTTAATTTTTAAATTAATCGGTTAATTAGTTAGAGTCTGATTAGGATAATTAGTTGTCAAATTTAAATTAGTTTTCTATTTTTGTAATGTCATCCCTCCTATATAAAGGGATGAGGGTCCAATGTTTTGAAGTGAGTCCAGTTTGATAATTAATTGGGAATTATTCTCTATCCCTCTCTCTCTTCTCTCTTCCCCTCGCGGTCTACGCGTTCTTCCTCCTTCAACCTCGCGCAACAGGTGTGTTCTTCTCCTCAACCCTTCTATTTTCTCCACCGAAATTCCACCGTTCAAAATTTTCAAATTTTATCGTCGACGCCGACCCCTATTTGCATCAATTGGTATCAGAGCATGGCCTACGGATCGTCTTCACGATCTGACGATCCGTACAGACATGCGCGTCAACATGCGACGAAACACCATCATTCGTCGGAGCGTAAACGGCAAGCCGACGAAGACTTCCGGTCCAAATGTCAAGAATTCTTAGCCGGATGTCGCGAAATACTCGCTGAATCCAGGGCTATGCGCGCCGCCAGATTGAAGCCTCCAGCGACCCCGATCATCGAAGCTTTATCCCGAGTTTTGGCGAAGAAAACCCTGCCGTGAACAACGATCCAGCCGTTGTTCAGACCAGTTCGGAAGAAAAAGAAGCCAAAACGGTTGCTGTCCAGAAGGTTTCATTCCCTAGGCCGACCAGACCCTCGCTGCATCCCCACGACCCCCTCCCGCAACCCCGACGACCCCAACCCAGCCCCCAGCCTCGCCGGCGCCTTCCCCACCCCCGCAAATCCTGCGGCCCAGAACCCAACACCCCGGGCCTTCCCTCCCCTCCCTGCGCGAGCCAGCCCGCAACCCTCCTGCGTGCCACCGGCCTCCCCTTCCCCGCTACCCTCCCTTTCCCCGTGTTCTTTCCCCTCCCCAACCCTACCTCTCTCGCCCGTCGCCTTACCCTCGACGAACCCTCCCTCTCGCCCCGCCGCCCCCCTTCCTCCCCAGCGCCGTTCCTCCGCCCCCTCCACCTTCGTGCGCCAGCCCAGCGCCCTCCACTTCGTCCCCGCACAGGCACCAAGCCCTCGACGCATCCCTCCTCGCGCCCCCATCGATCCCCTTCCGCCACCCTCCTCCGTGTCCCCTGTCTGTCCGAGCCCTTCACGCCATCGGCGCCACCTTCCCTCCCCGCGCACCCGCCTCTTCCCCCTCCCGCGTGTCCCCTGGCCGCGTTATACGCGCATGACGATCAGGCGAACCGTAACAAGAGGACCGCTGGTTTCGGGATTGGAATCCCACGGCATGAGGGATTGGATATTATTTGGGGAAAATTACAAGGAAAACCCCCTTGCTACAAATTTTATTCCAAGGGACATTTCAAGAGGCCCTCTTCCAAAATGCCCTTAAATGAAGGGGCGCAAAAATTACGCCCAAGCCCCCGATGGCACAAATATTTTAAAAAGAAGGCCGCAAATCAGAAATTTGGGGACCCTCCTTATCCAAAAAGGACTAGGGCCTTGGGCTTCCCCTATATAAGGACCCCATGGCTTCATTCCTTAGACATATCTCCTCCCCTCCTCTCCTCGTGTCATTGCTTCGCTATGGATTCTCCAAAGGCCATGTTGTTCATGCCTCATCAATTCTTCGATCATCACAAGGAGGAGACAACAATCAAGAAGATGCCGCCGTTCGCGCCACACATGTTCTTCGACCACGAAGGCCGCGTCACCCACGCCCGCGTATGGATTCCGCCATTCGCTCCACACCAATTCTTCCAGAAGATGACTGAGCACGCCGATTCGACCTCCAAGCCGGCAGATCCAGCAATTCGTCGGGAGACGAATTTTTAAGGAGGAGAGTTGATGCAACGTGGAGCCAACGGATAGGGCCCCGTATTTGTCTAATATTATTGGTCAATTTTAGTTACGTTTATTTAAATTGTCGTGTCTTTAATTAAATAAACGAGATCCCCTGTGATCTCCAATAATTAGTTATAGAGTTGATTTTTAAATTAGTCGGTTAATTAGTTAGAGTCTAATTAGGATAATTAGTTGTCAAATTTAAATTAGTTTTCTATTTTTGTAATATCATCCCTCCTATATAAAGGGATGAGGGTCCAATGTTTTGAAGGGAGTCCAGTTTGATAATTAATTGAGAATTATTCTCTATCTCTCTCTCTCTTCTCTCTTCCCCTCGCGGTCTACGCGTTCTTCCTCCTTCAACCTCGCGCAACATGCGTGTTCTTCTCCTCAACCCTTCTATTTTCTCCACCGAAATTCCACCGTTCAAATTTTTCAAATTTTATCGTCGACGCCGACCCCTATTTGCATCATTTCATCGCCGACTCCTTCCATTGTAGTCTATTGCCGCCACAACAGGGTCTTCTGTAGCCGATCTCTCTCGCAGCGGCATCACCTCCAGTGGTGATCGCTACCGGTATTGTCGTCGGCCCTCCCCGCTCATGTTGGTGGATTTGATTGCATAAGTCTATACATGCAATTAAATCCCTATATGTCTGTGTAGACAAAATCATATTGGTCTACAAACCTTAGTTTTCTTCATCTGAGATATGTCTTAGAGCAAAGTAGATATTCCTGCCACATACGCTTTCAGAGGACCAATGTCGATTGTCAAGATGGATGGGACAAACTACGAGGTCTAGACCATGCCATTCACGAGCCTCATGAAGTCTACATGTAAGAAACATATTCTTACCAAGGAAGAGCCGACTGAGAAAACTGGTTCAATGCCTCGTGGGAGGCGGATGATGCACATGCGTAAGTATGGTTGACTGGGACTCTAACTGTTGAGATTGCCAATGATGTCCTACATCATCCCATAACCAAGGCTATGTTGGATATCCTTGCTGCTGCATACTCACAGGCGAAGAACATGATAAGGATTCTACAGCTGCAACATAATATCTTCACCATCAGACAGAATGGACGACCCCTTCACTCTCTCTACACTTCTCTGTGCGGCATGTTTGCGAAGCTCTATAGATTTATGCCGCTTACAGCCACTCCGGAGCAACATAAAACTTATCGTAATGCCACAATGGTTGGTGTTTTCTTAGCGACACTCGATCTCCAATATGAAGCTGCTCGCTCACAGATATTAACGGATGCTACTATTCCTCCATTGAGGAAGCATTTCATCAGCTTAGCAGGATTTCCACCCCCTCATCAGTATCTTCCCAGTCATCTTCTTTGATGGCAACCTCTCGTGATAGAGGGGGTTCTTCTCAGCTTCATGGCCATGGACCTCGTGGACGGGGAGGCCACATTCATCAGTCGTGTACCTTCTGTCATCGTACATGTCACACAGAGGATACATGCTATTCCAAGCATGGCTTCCTAATATCAGCTCGCGCAACAGAGCAAACTGACTCATCTACTGCCGCTCCTTCAGACTAGAGATATGATGACCTGGTGTCTCGATTGAGGGACATCTTGCCTTCAGGAGGGTCCATTGCCTCCTCGTCTGCTCCAGGCGTTGTTGCCTCTGTCGGTGCCAGTACCTCATGTAGCATTTTTTACCTTTACATCCTGTCATGGGCATGATATTACAGAATGGATTATGAACTCTAAAGATACACATCATTTGTGTGGAGATAGAGATTAGCTTACAGATAGATTCCTCCAGGGAGGATAGTAGCCATTGCTGATGGTACTCTCTCCCCGATCACCAGACATGGGGAGTGTAGCCTGACATCTTTGATGCACCTACAGAATGTGTTGCATGCTTTAGATTTTTCTATGAATCTATATCCATTAGTCAGATTACTAAGGACTTGCATTGTCGAGCTATTTTTGACCCATCGTCTCTTATTTTTCAGGTCATTCTTATGGGCAGAGTGATTGGCTATGGCCGCGAGCAGGGAAGTCTCTACCACCTTGTCTGAACTCCATATGCCGACCTTTCCTCCCATTTTACAGGGTTTGTTTCACCTTTCATGTGGCATCTGCGCTTCGGTCATCTTCCTCTTCAAAAGTTGCATCAAGTTCTTCCTCAGATATCACCTCGCTCTTCTTTTGATTGTGAGGCATGTCAGATTAGCAAGCATCATTGCTTGTGTTTCCCAGTCGTCAGAGTTGGAGCATTAACTAACTTTTTGAGTTGTTTCATATTGACATTTGGGGTCTAAGTCGTGTCCCTGATCATCAAGGATACATATTTTATTTAGTTGCTGTTGATGATTTCTCGCATCTGTCATGGGTCTTTTTGTTGAAAAATAAATTTGAGGCTAGAACTATCATTACAAGATTTATAAATGAAGTGCATAATATTTTTTCTTCTTCTGTTAAGATTGTGAGGGCAATTATTGCATTGGAGTTTTGTACTTGTACACTCTCACAATTCTTTGTTTCTCATGGTATCATTCATCATACATCTTGTGCTTATACCTCTCAACAGAATGGTATAGTTGAGAGAAAGCATCATCATCTACTTGACATTACTCGTACACTACTTATTCAGAGCTATGCCCCACATTCCTTTTGGGTGATGCTGTTCTTACGACATGCTATCTTGTGAATCGCATGCCTTCGTCCGTTCTTGATGAGAAAATTCCTTTCTCCATGGCGTTTCCAGATAAGGAATTATTCTCACTTACTCCACATGTCTTTGGTTCTGTTGCGTTTGTTCACCAGTTGTCTCCAGGACTTGACAAGCTCTCTCCTCGAGCTGTAAAGTGTGTTTTCGTTGGGTATCCTCGGACGTAATAGGGGTATAGACAAGGTTTGAAAAAACGAAAGGCGGAACGAGGCATTTTCATCAGAATCGAGGCGAGGCGTAGCCTCGAGGCGGTCGAGGCGTAAGCCTCAGTTTATAGAGAAAAATATGCATAAAATATAATTATATATATGTCAATGTAATTATATGTCATCTGCCCAACATATAATACTTAACACAATAAGATATGATGAAATAATATAGATAAGAACCCTAAAATAGAAGATATAACAACATCATATCCATTTCTACACATTTTCATCCAATCAAAAAGGAATTCATTATCAATGAATGTTGTGAAAGAATTAAACAATGCATATCTATCTTTGAAATATTGTTATAATTAAAAGTACGATTAAATATACGTTGAAGAAATTTATGTTATGTGTCTACCATATAATATATAGCCGCACGAGAAACCGTGAATCCTATCTATTTCAAGCACATCTTTGAAATATTATTGTAATTGAAAGTACGATTAAATATAGTTGAAGAAATTTATGTTACATGTCTAATATATAATATATGACAGTATGAGAAATCATGAACCCTATCCATTTCGTTTTGCTTGAGTTATTGCAAAGCTCATTAATTTTACGAGTATTTTTGGATTTGATATTTATGAATTTATTCATTAATAGTGAAATAGTAAGAGTTTGTTGAAATAGTTAGACATGATTAACAGAAAATATGAAGTTATGGACATGAAAGAAACATTAAATTTAGGCATTTATCTTGTATAATCATTATCCTAAACAAACAAATATTCATAAGCTTCTCAAACTACCAAGTAAATCATTAAAATCATAAAAAAATTGCCTCAAAAAGTCAAAATGCCTCGACCGCCTCGACCACCTGAGGCGTGCGCTTCACTGGGCTGGACCGAGGCGCACGCCTCGAGGCTAAATTGGACCTTTAGCCTCGAGGCGTGCGCCTCGACCGCCCCGAGGCTAGTTTTTTCGAACCATGGACCGTATTAGATGCTATGATCCAATTAATAGAAAATATTATGTTAGCTCAGATGTTACATTCTGAGTCAGTAACGTATTTTTTCCCCTTCAGGTGACATGTTGACTTTGTCTGAGGCATATGATGAAATTTATGTCACCATCTCCACCTACGCCTGTTTTACCACCCCCCACCACCTCCTACCACACCTCAACTGTTGCCTTCTAATTCTCCGCCACAATCTCCATCATTACCGACTCCACCACTTATCCCATCTCCCGATGTTGTCGTTCCACCCGTATCACGCTTCTATACACGTCGACCTTCCTCCTCTAGCGGTCAACGCCCGTCATCTCACACGACCAAGATATGTTCTGAATATATTATTTCTAATGATGGGTCTAATGATGTCTCTGGACAAGATCAACTACAGGAGAATATTTGGATGTTTCTATTGCACCTTGCAAGCCGAAGCGTGGTTGTGTCTCATATCCCCTTGCCTCTCAAATTACGTTTGATCGCTAACAGGAGACTTTCGAAGGTTTGCTATTGCTCTATCTGCCGTGGACATACCACAGAACTATCAGGAGGCCTTGAAGGACAGTCGTTGACATCTAGTCATGGAAGAAGAGATGACATATATGTTGATGATATACTTGTTACAGGACATACTTGTTACAGGGGATAAAGAAGGCAAAGGAATTCCTTGGTCGATAGTTTGTCACTAAAGATCTTGGCACCCTAAGGTATTTCTTAGGGTTAGAGTTTGCCAGGAATATACAAGGTCTTGTAATGACCCAAAGAAAGTATGTTACAGATATACTGGTTGAGAAATGCATGAGTGGGTGTAGACCTTCTACCACTCCTATGGATCCCAACATGAGATTATGTGATGATGATATAGATGAGGTTGACAGGAGGAGATATAGAGCTGGTGGGAAAACTTCTGTATGTTACTATCACTAGACTTGGCATCTCTTTGCAGTGAGTCGGGTGAGTCAGTTTATGGAGCAGCCCCGACATGTACACATGGACGCCATATATATGATATTAAGGTACCTAAAATCCTCTCTATGAATGAGACTGCTATTCAGAAAAGGACCAAATCTATCTATTTTTGCGTATGCAGGCACCGATTATGCAGGGCGTCCCAGAGACAGGAAATCAACTTCGGGATTTGCTGTGTTTATTGGCATCTCTCTTGTTTCTTGGAAGAGTAAGAAACAAACTGTTGTTGCTAGGTCAAGTGTCGAATCTGAATATAGGGCTATGACACAAGCAAGCACATAAATGATGTGGATTCGAGCAGTGTTAGCAAATTTTCATATAAATGTACCTCTTCCTATGCAGTTACAATGTGACAACCAAGCTGCCTTTTTTTATTGCAAACAATTTTGCATTTCATGAAAGAACAAAGCACAGAAGTAAACTATCATTATACAAGAGATATGATCTAGAAGGGTTTGATTTCCACCGCTCATGTCAGTTCAGGAGATCAAACTGCTGATATCTTCACCAAGACATTACTCAGATGACTGTTCCAGAAATGTTCATCCAAGCTGAGCATGATCAACATCTGTGCTCCATCTTGAGGGGGAGTGTAGAAATATTTCTTATTTATGTATTGTTTTCTTATTGTTCTTTATGTTCGATTATCTTATGTAATTTACTTATAGGTCTCTCCTTTATATAGGAGAGCTTAGGGTCCCAAGGAATAAATCATCTTTCATTTTTCCCAATAGAGGTTCATCTTTTTAGCTCCATAAATCTCCATTGTTTTCCTCAACAAGTGGATAGCTTCAATAGTTGAGCAATCTAACATGAATCCGAATTGATTTTCAGTTACTTTGGAGACTTTCCTCAACCTTCTTTCGATCACGCTTTCTCAAATTTTTATAGTATGACTTATCAATTTGATACCTCTATAATTCAGACAATTTTGATTGTCTCCTTTATTCTTATAAAGAGGTACCACAATGCTTCTCCATTCTTTAAGCATTTTCTTGCTTCGCCAAATAACATTGAACAAATTTGTGAGCCAAGTCAAACCCCGTTAACCTAGACCTCTCCAAACATTTATAGAAATGTCATTAGGTCCTACCCCATTCCGATGTTTCATAACCTTTAAAGCCCCCTCTACTTCCTTTGTATCCGTCTATAGTTTGCATGATTCAGGTAACATTGACTACCGGCAAGATCTCTCAAAGTAATCTTTTTATTCCCTTCCCCGATGAAAAACTTATAGAAATATTGCTTCCATCTAATCTCTATATCATTTTGAGTAACAAGCACATGTCCATCCTCATCCTTGATGCATCTCACTTGAGAAAGATCTTTGGTCTTTCTTTCTCTTTCTTTGGCCAATCTAAATATATCCTTCTGGCCCTCCTTCGAGTCAAGCTTTTTGTACAAACCTTTATAAGCGTTTGACTTGGCTTCACTTATATCCTTCTTTGCTTCCTTCGTGATTATTTTGTAGTTTGTGACCGTTTTCTCTTTTCTATCCTTATACATAGCTTTAAAGCAAGCTCTTTTAATTTTACATTTTTTTAATGAGAATGACGCTGTCAAGATCACCGTAGAGAGGTTTATGAACATTGAATCCCAATTTAACCGTGCTTGTTATTGGCAAAATTCGAAAGAGTTTTTGGAACGGATACCATAGCGTGTTTCTCCCTTTTGGTTTTAAAAAAATTGAAAGAGCAATATGCAAAATGATTTAATATTGATACAATTTGGGAAAGTAATAGGACCTTATGAAATTCACGTGGATGTATGGAAGATGTTATTAGGGAGAGGTATTACTTTGATTTTATTAAACGTTTGATATAATAAGGAAGAATAACTTTTATATGGTTTTAATTGATTTGGAAATGGCTTCTAATTATAATTATGTAATAAGTAAAATTATATAAATGATTCACCAAGAGATAGGGATGCCTATAATATGTATTGATCATATAAGAGATATATAACCAAGCAATAACTTGTGTAGACTCCAATTTGATTGGCATGATAATTTTGATATCAATATCAATTTGATCCAATGATCAACCGTGAGTCTACATTCTTTGCTTTGCTCATGAACGAAGTGACAAAACATATAATAGGAGATGACAAAACACATAATAGGAGATGCCTTACTGTATTTTCTTTGCAATTGACTTTGTTATAGTGTGGATGATACAAGAGAATGAGCAAATAGGAAGCTTAATCAATAGAGGGAGAATGTGAAATGTTAAAGGTTTCGTCTCTAAGTAGAAACAATGCAAAATATATGGAGTACAAGTTTAATGTGAATAAAGTTAGTGATGTGGGAGAGGTAAAGTTTAGAACACATTGCATTCTAAAAGATGCTTTTAAATATATGGGTTTCGTTTTTAAGCACGATGGAGAGATGTAAGAGACATTACTTAAAATGAATGTATGGTGGTTGAAGTGGAGAGGGCCTTTTTGTGTTCTATGATTTAAGAAGATATCCTTGAAGATGAAAGGCAAATACTCAGTGACGAGACATGCAATGCTTTATAGTGAGTGTTGAGCAATTATTAATAGACATACATAGCAAATGTATATAACTTAGATGAATGTGCTCAAATGAGTATGTGGGGACAGATTGAAGGATCATATTCACAACTAAGGTATCAGATAAAGGTTGGCATGACACCGAAGAAAATAAAAGGAGGTTAACTCATTTGAGGTGGTTTGGACATGTGCAAAGAACACCTACAGTTCTAGTTCGATGTATCCGAAGTTAGAAGAAAAGTCTTATAGTTCTAAGTGGGTGTGCGGAAGATTGAAATATGTTGTAAGGAAACTATTAAGAAAGGAATGAGTTTTTTTGATATATGCTCACATATGTATAAAATTATATTGGTTCGGAAACGAATATTTTTCCTAACCAAATCACTTAGTTAGGGGAAATGTTAGTTGTTATTTGTCAAATTTCTTCTTATAAAACTAAATTTTTTTTCCAACTTTTCATATTGAACCTCAGGATGTACTTAACTACAACCACCTATAAATATTGCTATCATAAAATATACCTCACCGGTGCTACTATACACAAATATTTAGCCGAAAGGTTTTTGTAACTTTTCATACTGAACCACACGATGCACTAAACCATAACCAATTGTTGGAGTATATGTGTTGTGTGCCACTTGAGTTGTAGATGGATAAATGGATCACTCTAGGATCCATCTACCACATCAATGTGTTTAGTCTCACATCTACCAGTGGTGGGACTTGGAGGCTTTATGGAGGCTATAATAAGCAATCGTAGACCTCCTACATCCATTGAGAAAAAGCAATGAAGCATATGGCCCTTTGAGGCCTTCACTCGTGGTTTCATCCCGCTCCTGAGGGAGTAGAGTTCCATGTAAAATCTTGTTTATGTTTCATATTTCTTGATTTAGTGCTCTGTTTATCAAATCTCTTCCGCATTCTTATTTTCTAACATGGTATCGGAGCGGGTCGATTCTCGAGGATTTTATGCTGGTTATTTAATTGTTCAAGATTCAAGTTTTTGTTGTGTTGTTATTGAAGATTATTTTTCACGAAGTTCATGTTCAAGTTTAACCAAGAAGTTCTAGGGGTTTTCTTGTGAAACCCTAATATATGTTCCAACCTAGGAGCATCAGACACTCCTCTATCTCTTAAATCCGTTCAAGCGGGGTGATATATTCTTCGTGAAGCATCAAGTAGTGCCGTGCATGTTTCTGAAAGTATCTCTGAAACCCTAATTAGGGTTTCCTGTTAAAACTCTCTCAGCAGGCAACCCACATCTCCTTCTGCGGCGCTTCTCCAACGAGAGCAACGATGCCCTTCTCTTCAAGTCCACCTCCACGTGCGAGGAGATATCGCGCGGTTCCCCTTCTCATCTCCGCTTCCAGGCGACGAGTCCTAACTCGATCTAAGGCGATCTCCCCGTGCGATCCCTAGGCGCTTCCGTAATGCATCTCTCTCGCCGCAGTCGACGACGCCTTGCCTTCCACGCGTTGAAGGTGCATATGGCTGCGCAGCCCTAGAAGCGAAGCTGCCCTTCCAGGCGGCACCTCTTTCTCATGGCGCCATCCTCCCTTCTCCTTCCAGGCACGAGGGGCCGCGCGACTAGCAGGCGACATCACCGCGCAACCCACAGAGGCTCCCAGGTGGAGCCACCGCCGCCTTATCCTTTGGTGGCGCCTCTCTTCTGCGCCATCCCACGTCTCTAGCGGCAACCTCCAACAGAGCTCCAGGTGGAGCTCGTCTTCTCCAGCGTACCTCCAGGTCGGAGGACCCTATCTCGCACAGGCACATGCACCTCCAGGTCTAGGCCCTAGCGGGCGGCGCTCTCTCTTCTACCCCAGGCGCATGCAGTACTTTCGAGAGAAGGGGTTCCCACATGAGATCCCTAAAGAAGGGCCCCACGATCCCTTAAAAAAATTTATTTGCTGCAATATTTATGAAGCCCAAGTGGGCCATGGTTGTTTTAAAAAAAGGAAGAGAGAGAGGCCTGCCTCATATTCCAGGCAATTGTGCCATGTTCAAAAAAATGTGAAAAGAAAAGCCGAAAAATGAAACGACTAAAAAAGGGAGTAAAAAAATTGCGAAAAAAAGGAGAGCTGTAAAAAATTGAGACGGCTAATTGATTCGTGTTTTTTCCCGTTTTCTTATCTTCTCCCAACATAGTCGATATTCCGACTAGTATGGGAGAAAGGGGGAGTATTGTGTAGAGTTACAGGTCTGTTGCATATTCAGATGTCAGATTCCATACCAGCCAGATTTTCCAGACTCTACAGATGATCAGATATTCAGACTCGACGTCTGGTTCCGAGTCCTCAGTTTCAGACACACACATGTATGGTATCTTTTCAGATGTGCACATGTATGCTATCATTTGTCGTGGTTCCCATCATTCTTGTTTTCGGCCAGGGTTTTCATGTGATCCATATGGACTCTAGAGTAGAGTACCATTCCCTATGCCATGTTGGTTAGAGTTTTCATGTGGCTTCATAGGGACACCAGAGTAGAGTACCATTCTCTGTGCCAGATGGAAGAGACCCAGTTCTCCGATGAGGAGACTTCTTCAGACTCCATTCGCCAGCAACCGTGGATTCCGACGAGGATTGCACTCCACGGTTTTTCAGTTTGGCCCTTTCAGAGATGGAGTAGTTGTCCACATGTTGTGGCAGGCCAGAGTTCTCCAGGTGGAGACTCATCCGGTTTCAGTGGCTCTGACAGGCACAGGCCAGAGCACACTCAGTTGACTCGCCACTCCAGCCCATTTGTCCTCCTCCCTGCACGGCATGAGAAGCAACGTCCTCGACAGCAGCCGACTGTTGTGGCGCGTTGAGCACCACCTCCTCAACCACCACCACCTACACCCACTACTGCCTTTACGCATGCTCCTATGACTCAGTTTTTGCCACGTGTTTTTACTCGTAGGCCTCGCTCGGTTCCTCCTGCTCACAGGCCTTGCCCTTTATCCAGCACGCCTCAGATATGTAATGAGCATATTGTTTCTACTGATGGCACTACTGAGTTGTCTGTGCAGCAGGACTCTATACAGGATGAGCAGGTGCCCTCTCAAAAGGGGAACTCACAAGTTACGGGCATGACAGATGACCTTGATGAAACGATTGCTCTATGTAAGCCGAGACGAAAGTGTGCTACTTATCCTCTTGCAGCCCAGGTTTCCTTGAGCAGGTTGTCAAAGGATTTCAGGAGATTTACCATGGCACTATCAACAGTAGAGATACCACGGACATATCAAGAGGCTCTAAAGGATAGTTAATGGAGCTTAGGCATGAAGGAGGAGATGGTTGTGCTACAGTCACGTGGTATATGGAATCATATTTCTGCTCCAGTTGATGCATCTGTTGTGGGATGCAAATGGGTGTTTATTGTGAAACACCGTGCGGATGGCAGCGTAGATCGCTATAAGGAGAGACTCGTGGCACATGGGTTCACCCAGACATATGGGTCGACTGCCAAGATACTTTCTCTCCATTCGTCAGACATTCTACTTTATGTATTCTACTTTTTGTTGATGTGTCAGCTTGATGTGAAGAATGTCTTCCTTTATGGTGATCTACAAGAGGAGGTCTACATGCAGCAGCCACCTGGGTTTGCTACTGAGGGGGAGTGTCAGAAGGTTTTGCAGGCTACACAAGACTATCTATGGCCTTAAGCAGAGTCCAAGAGCATGGTTCCATAAGCTCTCGGACTTGATAGAGCAACAGGGGTTTGTGAGATAGAGTGTCGATCACTCCTTGTTCGTGCAGAGAAACCCAGAGCGGTACTATAGTCATTCTTGTTTATGTTGATGACATTAGTGTTACAGGGGATGATGAGCAGAGCATTCAGGGTGCCAAGGACTTTCGAGGTCAGCAGCTTGTGACCAAGGACCTTGGACATTTACATTGCTTCCTTGGACTGGAGTTTGCCAGGAACCAACGAGGTCTTGTGATGACCTAGAGGAAGTACGTTATAGATCTTCTTTCAGAGACAGACATGGAAAATTGCAGGACCTGCCACTACTCCTCGACCCGAGCATGAAGCTCTATGATGATGATATTGAGGAGGTCGCCAAGAGGAGGTACAAAGAGCTTGTTGGAAAGCTACTATATGTGACTATTACCATGCCCGGCATATCATTGTCATGAGAAAAGTAAGTCGGTTTATGGAGCAGTCCATACAGGCACATATGGATGCAATCCATATGATTCTGAGATATCTGAAGACTTCACCTAGTACAGGACTTCTTTTTAGCAGAGACACATCTCTCTCAGTTACAGCATGTGCAGATGCAAATTATGTTGGGTGTCCAAATGATAAAAAGTCTACATCAGGCTTTGTTGTGTTCATAAGGAATTCTCTTGTTTCATGGAAGAGTAAGAAGCAGACTGTAGTTGCCAGATCAAGTGTTGAGTCGGAATACAGGTCCATGGCGCAGGCTAGTACAGAGATGATGCGGGCCAGATCTGTTCTTACTGACCTAACTATAGAGGTGCCTTTTCTCATGCACCTCCAATGTGATAATCAGGTTGCTCTTTTCATTGCCAACAACCCAACATTTCATGAGAGGACGAATCACATAGAGGTGGATTTTCACTACACTCGTGGCATGATACAAAAGGGTATTATCGCCACCACGCATGTCAGGTCTGGAGACCAGACAGCAGATGTACTTACAAAGGCCCTAACGAGAGGACCTTATCAGAGATGTTGTTCCAAGTGAGTCTGATTGATATCTATGCTCCAGCTTGAGGGGGAGTGTTGAGATATTAGTTATCTTATTATTGTTTTCTTATTTCCTATTTCCTTTTTCTTCTTTCTGTAATTTGCCCAATAGGTTCCTCTCCTATATAAGAGAACCCTAGGGCCTCTCATAATGCAATTCCTTCTTTTCCCATAATAGTAAGCATAGGGGCATACTTAATTGCACATGAGGCATGAGTAGGGGCGTGTTTGGAGGCTTGTGTGAGGAATACCTATGTAGAGATGTTATTTTGATATCGTATGAAAGGAAATAAACAAATTTGGCTATGTCATCGCCCTAGGCATTCTTATCTAGAAAGGTGGAAAGAAACATTTATAGAAGATAACATATAATAAAAATTTTGTATAGTTTAAAATAAACAATAGTAACATCAAGAAAAGTGACAAAATCATATGTTATTTTGATAACTACAAGCCACCAATACGGTTCTTTTAATAGAGATTCGATTGGAATTTGGAATACCATTGAAAATGAATATTATGGCCACTGCAAAGGGAAAGATTGTTAATCAAGGTTAAATGACAAAAGTTAGTTATAAAAACAAATTTTACTTGTGGCCTTGATGGTGGTGTTCTTGAAGACTACATTTGGTTGCAAGCCAAGTCCCCTTGGGCTGCCAATACTTATGAATAGACTTTGAGAGAAGCCTTAGAATGATATGCCTTCCATCAGCTTCAGTGCAAGGTGTAAGGTGTGTATAGCAGTATCTATAGTTGGTTAGAAAATAGGAATGCAGAAAGCAATTTGATAAACAGAGCACTAAATCAATAAATATGAAACATGAAGAACAAGATTTTACGTGGAACCCTACTCCCTAAGGAGCGGGATGAAACCACGGGAGAAGGTCTCAAAGGACCATATGCTTCATTGCTTTTTCTCAACGGATACAGGAGGTCTGGGGCTCCTTATATAGCTTCCACAGAGCCTCCAAGTCCCACCACTGGTAGATGTCGGACTAAACATATGAATGTGGTAAATGGATCATGGAGTGATACATTTACCCATCTACAACTCAAGTGGCACACAACACATCTACTCCAACACTCCCCCTCAAGCTGGAGCATGCAATGCTTAGCTTGGACATATAGAAAGAGATCACAAACTTACAGGACACTACGAACTTAGGGAGGCGAAGGAACGACAGTAGGAGGTGGATGCATGTAGATCTCATCGTCAGAGTCAGATGGAGCTAGTCTGTCACCTTTAGGAGAAAAATACATAACAGACTCAATGAAAGTAATGCCATCACTGACAAAGTACTTCAGCCTTAACGGATCAAAGCAACGATACCCTTTCTGGGTACGAGAGTAGCCAATAAACACAAACTTGACAGCTCTAGGAGAGAGCTTGTCACGACCTAGAGAGACATCATGAACAAAAGCTACAGATCCAAATACACGAGGTGTAAGGGAGAAAAGATCCTTCTTGGGAAACACAGTCGAGAAAGGAATCTTCTCTCCCAACACAGACGAGGGCATGCGGTTCACCAAATAGCATGCAGTAAGGACAACATCGCCCAATAAGAGTGAGCATGACTCTGTATCAACAGGGTTCTAGTCACATCAAGTAAGTGACGATGTTTGCGCTCGGCAACACCGTTCTGTTGAGAAGTATAGGTACATGAAGTCTGATGAACAATGCCAAGAGATCTAAGTAACTCAGAAAGCTGTAAGGTGCAGAATTCTAAAGGCATTATCAGTGCGAAGATATTTGACCTTAGCAGAAAAAATATTCCTTACTTCATTAATAAAATATTTGATTACAGATTTATCCTCAGACTTATTCTTCAAAAGAAATACCCAAGAAAGTCTAGAAAAATAATCAACAACAACACGATAAAAACGCTGTCCCTAATGATCAGGAACACAACTCGGACCCCAGATATCTAAATGAAGGAGCTCAAACATCTGGGAACTGCTCCGACTCCGATGGGATGGAAAGGAGCAACGATGATGCTTCCCAAGCTGACATGCCTTACACTGAAAGGAGGATCTCGTGGAAATATGAGGAAGAACATGACATAGCTTCTGTAGAGGAAGGTGTCCAAAGCGAAGGTGCTACAAATATGAAGAGACTGGTCCAATAGGTATAGTGGAAACGCCAACATGAGGGAGTTGGACCATGTTGGAGTATTAGTTCTATGTGTCATGAGTTGTAGCAGGGTAAATGGATCCTGGAGGAGATCCATTTACCCCACCCAGTTGTTTAGTCCCACATCGTCTAGTGGTGGGACTTGGAGGCTCTGGAGAGGCTATATAAGGAGCCCCAGACCTCCTGTACTCATTGAGAAAGTCAATAGACAAACACGCCCCGTTTGAGGGCTTCTCCCGTGGTTTCATCCCGCTCCTCACGGAGTAGGGTTCCACGTAAAAATCCCGCTTGTTCTTTTTCGTTATTTATATTTATTTCATGTTACGCTTCCGCTTCCAATTTTCTAACAGACCAGTCTGTAGAGTTCCCGCTGTTCACGGCCACATCCAATCACCCTGCCTGTGAGTATGTCCCTGAAACATAAGAGAATATAGATCAAAGATGGCACGCCAATGCAGATCTTTAGTAACATGACTAATGGAAAGTAAGTTCATCTGAAAGTCTGGAGCATATAAAACAGTCTGAAGACGCATAGATGGCGTCAGATGCACCTCCCCCTGTCCTGTAATTGGTAAGTGGTCGCCATTGGCAATGGCAACCATCTACCAGGTGGTATGGTCCTGTAGGAAATCAGCTGTGCTTTGTCTCCACAAAGATGATGAGAAGCACCGGAGTCCATAATCCATTCTGTCATATCTGCACCATTACTACCGGTGAATGCATAAGCGATACCTGAGGAGATCGAAGAGGCTCTGGCTGTAGCTGCTGTATCTGTAGTGGAGGTTCCTGCAGTAGGAGTCATAATCTCTCGAATGCGATAGACGATATCATCCAGGTGAGGGTCTTCCTGGGAAGCAAGAGTATATGAAGGCTCAGCCTGTTCAGCCACGCGACCATAAACAGGATATCCATGCTTCTGATAGCATGTATCCTCTGCATGTCTCGGTCGATGACAAAAGGTGCAAGGGCCACGCGGACATCCATCGCCTCTACCACGAGGAATGCGTCCTCTAGATTGGGTCGCCATTCCTCGTCTACAAGAAACGACCATAGAGGATGAGGGCTGAGGAATGGCCATAGGTTGCATGGTAATCTGGCTGAGTCGGCTATAGGCCTCCTCCATGGGAGGTATGGTAGCTCCAGTGAGAAGCTGAGTACGTGCTGCATCATACTCTGTATCAAGGCCAACCATGAAAGCTCCGACCATCGTGGAGTTCCTATATGCCTTCTGCTGCTCAAGAGATGTCGTAATAGGCATATAGCTATGTAGCTTCTCAAACATGCTGCGGAGTGAACTGTAATGCACGTGTAGAGGACGACGATTCTGCTTGGCCTTATAGATTCAGACTGTAATGAAGAATCTTGGCGTCATTCTTCGCTTGAGCATAGGTGGAAGCCAAAGTTTTACATCACCTTGGCAGTGGCTCCAAGAAGCATTTGCCCCAGTCTTATCCGTTGGTTCTGGATCTGTCAGGATGTGCTCCTTGTTGTTGCACTGCATGAGGGTGAGAAACTGCATGGACTACAACTCATAGTTGGTCCCATCCATCTTAACGATGGGAGCCAGACCTTTAAAGGCTCCAGGCGAAAAAATATCACCCTTGTTCTCTGACATGATGGATAAATAGCCAAAAAACGGAACTCAATTAGGGAGTAGACTGATAGGAATGAGTCTACACGATCATACAGAGGATTGGTTGTACGTGTAGAATCATACAATCATCCCCATCAATTGTCGCTGCTCTCTGGGCCGGAAAACACGATTTAAAAGTCTGAAATCGTGTTCTCCGATTAAAATCAGACCTAATCAGACTACAGATCGAGCCGCGGAGGGGTGTGGAGGCGCACAGGAGAGTCGACGATGGCCTGGGAGGGTCAGGGGCAGCCTGCGTGATGTTCTGGGCAGTCGGAGGCAGCATTGGCTGCAACCTTGGCAGCCTACACATGGCCTTGGCTGCGCCACGACCGCCTTGGATGCGCTGTGGTGGCCTGAGCAGCCCACTGCGACCTGGGCAGCCCGCTGCGGCCTGGGCGATGGCCTTGGCTATGCTGGACAGCCTGGGTGCGGCTGCCAACGCTGGTTCGGGCGACTTGGAGTAACGTCGGCGGCACGAGGATGGGGGGGGGGGTTGGGGCGACGGGTAGGGTTAGGGTTAGGGTGGGATACGGGAACTCCGATCTAGGACCGTCGCTCCGATACCATGTTATGGGAAAAGAATGAATTGCATTATGAGAGGCCCTAGGGTTCTTTTATATAGGAGAGGAATCTATTGGGCAAATTACAGAAACAAGGAAAAAGAAATAGGAAAAGAAAACAATAATAAAGATAACTAATATTCAACACTCACCATTAGCAAGTTCCCCATCTTCATCTATCATGCAGACTATGTTAATGAGAAATGCCACAATAAATGTATGTTGGGTGGGGGGGGTGAGTTGTGCAATAATATATATTTTTTGAACTTAGGAATAAGATAATATTGGATTTTGGAAATGAAAACCCTTTTATGGGAAAGACCTATATTTGAATCTTTTTGATTCGGGTTTTACCCCAACAATGTGTTGGTTCTTCCACTAATCACAATACTTAAAACTGAGAGTAGTATTCTCTTGTACAATCCTCTTATTTTGACAACCACACAATAGAGAAAGGAATTAACACGAATGATACCTAGCTACAATTGCCTAGAGAGTATTGTTAGATAAATTAATTATTTTCAAAGGCTATGGAAAGAAATCCCCAAAACAGAGCTGCAGACGCATGTTGGAAATAGTCTGAAGCTCAAGAGCATGCTAGAGAATGAGCTAGAAGGCTTGAGAATGCAAGGAAGCAATTTTGACTTAAAATTTGTTAATCTCAAGTAAACACAATCATATTAGTAGAGGGAGTCTTCAAGACACATAGAAGTAGTTGATTGATCAATGTACAAAATGATTAATGCCGAAACGTATCAGAGATAAAGATATATAAACATAGAAGAACACTCGATATTACATGGAACCCTACTTCGTGAGGAGTTGAATGAAACCACATGAGAATGCCTCTCTATGGCCGGATACTCTGTTATTGCTTTCTCTCTCTCTACTGTTACAATGGGTGCTGGGCTTCTTATATATCCCCACCAAAATGATTGAGTCCTACTCACAGATGATGTTGGACTCAACTTGTGGATGTGGTAATTGCACCCCGGAGGGATCCAACTACCCATCTCTAACGCATACTCCAATACTCCTCCTCAAGCTGGAGCATGCAATGCGTAGCTTGGATAAATAGAAAGAAATCACTCACTCACACAATACAAGATACTACGAATAATATAAACTCAATGCATGCTCTACTACATGACTGCTGAGGACGTTGTTTCTCATCCCGTGCTGGTGAGGAGGAACTGAAGGGCTGGAGTATAAACCGAGTCTCCTCGTCGGAGAATGTGTGCTTTGTACTACGCAAAGTCACTAAAACTACAACGAGTCTCCTTGTCGGAGAACTCTGGTTTGCAATTGTCTCCTTCACTGAACACTTCTCTATCTCTCTGAAGGGTCAAGCAGAGAATATCGTGGGAATATCCATGCATAGATCTGTGAAGATGGATCTCTCTAGAGACCTCGAAGGGGATTCTCTCTTATAGGAACCTCAGATGGATCTTGTACTGGAGTTCACGATCACTAGAAAATGGAGTATGAAACGGAGTATCTCTCTGGAGAACTCGAAGAAATTTGGTCACTCGAACATGGAATGCCCTAGGTCACTCGAAAATAGAGTGCCTCGAACTAGTAGAGTATGGAATTTGGATGCTTTACGCAATACTCTCTCTTTCTCCCATTCTTGTTGGAAAACGATGACATCGACCAAGTTGGGCGAAGAATAGAAGATGGGTAAAACAAAAAATCATCATTTTTAAACCGTCTCTTTTTTCGGCTTGCTTCTCCTTTTTTTATAATGTTTTTTTGTACGATACCATTTTTTTTTAAAATCTCTTTTTTTTTTGTTTCAAGGACTCACGGCCCAAATTGGGCCCAGACTTCTCCCTTTTTTATATGAAGTAAACCGACCCACATTTGGGCACAAAAAAAAACTTTGCCCCTCTTCTTTTTTATGCTTCATTCCAAAATTGGGCTATTTTCTTCCTTCCATTTTAATGGGTTTTGTCCGTTGTGTCCCTCTGAGATATTACAATATCAGTTATGCCCCTCTTTTTTTTGGAAATATCAGTTATGCCCTCGAATTCTTACCGTTCTACCATATGTGCCCTTATGTTAGTTTAACCGTCAATGAGTTGAACTTAACAATGATTTTTTCAAACCGTGGTGCGGTTAAGAGGGGTATAACTTTCCAAACTTCTTCATTTTCTTCTTCCTCCATTTGTTCTTCTTCTTATCTCTTCATAATTTCTCTCTTTACTACACCTTCATTCATCCATCCATCAAATCACCAATTTTTGCATTTTCATGTATATATCATCCATTCCGGATAAATGGTGAATTTTATTGATTTTTTGGTAAGTTTACATGAATTGATTAATCAAAAACTTATCTTAACTAAACAAATGCTGAACACTCCTTGTTTCAACCCTCCTCCTCCCCTTCCCCTTCCTCCCCCGCCCCCTTCTCCTCCTCTACCCCCAACCTCCTCCTCCTTCCATCCCCTTCCTCCTTTGCCCCCAGCCTCCTCCCCTTCCCCATACTCCTCCACCCCTAGTCCTCTCCCTCCTCCTCCTCCAACGACAACCCCCTCGCCAGCTAATAAATCAATGATTTATCATCTTATTTCTTATTTATTAACCCTCTTTATTAACCCCCTGACTTAAATTATTTCAATAAAATGTAAATTAACTCACTAACTTTAACAATTAACCCTTTATTTATAACTAACCTTAATTATTGTATATAATTAACTTTATCATTGTGTTTTTTCTGTGTTTCTTAATTATAAAAATCCTCTAAAAAATAGTTTAATGTTGTAAATATTTGTTTTGAAATTAAGTAAAAATTTAAAAAATACAAAAAATAATCTCAAAAGGAATTAAAACAAGCGTTTTAATTCATAAAAAATACTTAAAAAAATTGGTATGTACATATGATATATTTTGACTTTTTGTTCAATATGAAACTTGTAGATCTCATTGATATTTACAACTTTCATGTTGGACACTTTTTTTATTCAACCTCTAACTACTTTATTTTGATTTACAATTTATTTTTCATTTATCTATTTTTTATTGAGCCACGTGGCTTCCTATGATTGAGCCACGTGGCCCGACTCTTTGTTAACAACCGCCAACATTCTGGGCCGTTGATCTGCACCTGGTGATCAAATCAAAACCCTCTATCTCTGCCCCCATTTTCCGCCCTCTGATGCGATCCCTAGATGGCATCAGAGTCTTCCTCTGTGCCCTTCTCTCAACCGTTGGATTGCATGATCCAATAGATCCTGCTTCTTCTTCTTCCTCCAGAACACCTCCAACCCTCGATACACCTCACAATCACCACCTCTTCTTCCATTTATCGCTGCCACCTCAGCCCTACGCGCCACACCAGACCATCCCTCCGATGTAGCCCTCACTTCACTCTCTCATGTCCTAACCCTAGCTCCACAACCCCTCACGGTTCTGCCCTCGACGTCCATTACAAGATCTCACGATACAACTTCTGTAATGACCATCTTCTTCCACAAAACCATCTCTATCGACTATTTTCGCCGGTATCCAACCTTGCGTGTGCCACCTCTCGATCCTAACCTAGTCCTGAGTGACAATTAGCGGCTGAAAGTGAGCTAGAAGACGGAGCTTCTGCGTCTGCATGATCCTTGGTCGTCCCGTCAAGTTGCAGCTCCACCTATGAGATGCTCGAGCTCAACCCTACACCTAGGCTTCGAGCGGCGATCTAGGAGCTCCAAACTCCGTTCCCAGGCCTATCTCCGCCGTCAGAGTCCTTCCCCGTATCCATCTTCTTCTCCAGGTAATCCACTTCTTTATCTCTTCGTTGTTTCTCCATTTTTTTATCACTCACACACACACCTTCACAGTCACCTGATCACCTCCTCAGCTTCGCTCCACCCCTACGATCTTCGCGTACACCATTTCCTTCTTTATCCGCTTCTCCACGGCTCCCTCCATCTCGATCTTTCACACCTCTTGCACAGAGGTGGTGAACCCATTAAGGCTCGAACCAACCACCTCCGTCGAGTCTCCATCTCGCCCCCATTTCATTTCCGTAGCTTCGCTTTGTGTGGGTGTATGCTTCTAACCTCTGCAAGAGCTTGATTGATCGTAAATTCTAAGGAGCTCCGACCTCGATGTTCCTCTCCGACGAGTCCTCATTGCCAAGACACTCCAACCCTCCTCAGCTCTAGACCTCACCTCCAATGTCTTCGTGAGGAGCTGAGGAAGCTTCTCCGATCCCCAGACTTCACGTCTGAGCGGGGAGACATCAGTAGCACCTCGTCGGAGCTCTGCTACGCACCGCCGTGCTCGGAAGAGGGGGAAGAATTGGATGCTACAATTGCCTTTAGATTAGATCATACCGATCTAATCTAACGGCTGTGATTGCACACCAATCCTCCTCCCGAAGCGGCGTTTCACTCTTGAGGGTCGGTCGACCCGAACCATCAGACGAAGCATCAGAGCGTGCCATGTTGCCCAAGCCTCTATTGCATACCCGAGCCGGTCCCCCGCGTGAGCCGTTGCACGTGACATGGGTATTTTGCAGATCCTGGAACGCGCTTCAGAAGATTTACATTTCAGTAATTCCTCCTCACGCGCCCGCCTCATGCGCGTTTGGATATTATGCAGATAAACCCCACCGACTCTTTAGAATTCCAAATATACCCCAGTGCATGGTTTATTTACACTTTTAGCCCTGACGACTTGTTTATTTGCATTTTGATCCCCATTTTGGACCTTTTTGTTATATTTTTATTATAGTTTCGTTGCAATTTAGCCCCTATTTTTGATGATTAATAACTTTTGAACCATTTCTCCAAATTAAATGAAATTGGTCTTGTTTAAGAGCTTATTTGATACTCTTTAATTTTATATATTTAATTCCCTGTGACTTGACGCAATTGATTTAAAATCCAAAGGATTATTGTTGCTTTAGACTTGACATACGGAGTAACGGAATTGAAAATTATCTGTTTTGGAGATTAAATGATGAATTGAACCCCCTTTATTCCTTAGAATTACTTGGATCTATCTTTAGGGGTTTAAATTGATATTTATAAACTGGTCATTGCATTGAATTGGATATATATATATATATATACATGAATTGAATTGAGAGTTAATTTGTATATACTTTGGGCCATTTTGAGCATAGTTTTTTTAATTGGATTAATCAGGAACTAAATTGTGATTCTTTGTTCATGTGAGCATTCCTTCATTTGTCATTTTTTGTTTCATCAAATATTTGCATCTAAAAATCAAACAAAAAACATGCATACATCTTATCACATTGTACAAACTTAGTTTAAATAGAAACTTAGAGTAATTTAACCACTTGATTCAGGATTTAATTGGATAATCTATTTAGTAGTATGTTTGTGTTCGATTTTGGTATATTTACCATGTTGAATTCTTCACCTATTCAAAATGGTGGTTTTTGACGGAATCATTTTCGCCTCCTATACTATGATTATTTGACATATTTAAAGAAGTGAAAAATCATCATCGGCCCGCCCACTCCGCCCCTCCTCCCCAGCCCTTCCCCTCCGCCTCTCCTCTGCCCCTTCTCCCTAGCCCGTGCCCCCTCTGCCCTCCTCCTCGCTTACCCCTCCTCCGCTCCTCCTCCCCATCCCGCTCCTCCTCCCCAGCCCGCCCACTCCACCCCAACTATCCATCCCTCTACCACTTCCTTGCTGCTACTCGACCAGAGAACATGATCGACGACGTGCATACGTGGTTGAGCTCTACGCTGACCAACCACGACACATGCATGGAGGGCCTCGACGAGGTGGAGAATGGGGGGGCCACGAAGGAGCAGATGGTCAAGAGGGTGAGCGACCTCTCCCAGATCATTAGCAACACCCTCGCCATCTTCGCCACCACGGTCAAGAACAGGGGCTTCGACGAAGCTTTTGGCTGAGGGGGAGGAGGATGGAGGAAGAAGAAATGAGGAAGAAATATATATTTCTACCCTTTATTTTTAGATAATTATACTTGTGTCCCCAAAGCTAACGTCTGTTTGGGATGAGGATAGACGACAACTAACCCGAGGGGCACAAGTGATCTTGTGGAAGTAGTCAGGGGAACGACTGATATTCCAAAAAAGGGAGTATAACTGATATTGCAGTATCTCAGAGGGGCACAATTGATAAAATACCTTTTTTTAATTTACACATCATCAGCAAACATTGCGCTTCCCCCACCCCCCTTCAATGTTTTTTTTAAATAACTGGGCTTGAGCCCATTAAAGGCAACAGTAGAGATTCCCGGGCCCCCTTCTCTACTTATAAATAGGGTTCCCACGAAGGACCCAAATCTTCATCATGATGCACACTGTCCCCACCAGTGGCGGATTCGCTGTCGCTGTTGCCTGATGTGCTACGAGAGGTTGTCTGGAAATGGAGATGCGTGCGACCTGGAGCGATGCCTTCGTGTGAGCGTTGGCGAGAGTTGCCTTGGGCTGGAAGAAGGTGCATGATGGGGGTCCATCTCCTGATTGTAGGAGATCTACGTGGTGAGGGTCCACCTGAAGGTGGAGAACCCATCTCCTCCGCTCGAGTTTTCTGAGAAAGGGCGCCACTGATGACGCCTACTTCGCCAAGGGTTTCTTAGTGCATTAGAGGGTGGTGCTCGGTCTGTTGGGTGCTGCCTAGGGCTTTACGCATCGGTTTTCATCAACTTCTTCTTCTAGAGGTTTTGTGCACGAGAGAATTACCCATCCTTCTTCTTCTCGATCTTGTGATTGACAAGGAGGTTCTGGGTTGCTGCTATTTGTGGATGTCATGCTCTTGTGAGTTGATACTGGTGGGTCTACACTGACACTGATGAATTGCCGAAGATGAAGTTACTGTGAGAGGATGATGGCAACCTGATATGCACGGTGGTTCAACCTGGAGATGATCGCCCATACGAGGACATTTCTCACCTCGTGCGGATAGATGCTATGCATGGAGTTGATGAGAAGAGGTTGATATGCATAGCGATTACGAACAATCTAAGGTTTCATTAAAAACCATAGATTTGTTGATAACAATCCGCAAAACTTTGAACCAATCACCAACGTTGAAACATTATAGAATTAGGGTTCCAAGAACCCTACAATTTTCTCGATGACGATCTTCATAACTAGCTTAATATGAATAAAATTATCTTTAAGAACAAATCACCAAAATCGAAGCAGCTATGATACCATGCAGAAAATGATGAATACAAAAGTGGCGTATCAGAGATAAAGAAATATAAACATGGAAGAACATCGGATATTGCGTGGAACCCACTCTGTGAGGAGCAGGATGAAACTACGGGAGAAGGCCTCTCAACGGTCAGATACTTTGTTATTGCTTTCTCTCTCTACTTTCGCAATGGGTGTGGCTTCTTATAGCCCCACCAGAATGAGTATGACACATTCACATATAATGTTGGACTAACCTGTTGATGTGGTAATTGGACCCTGGAAGGATCCAATTACCCATCTCTATCGTATGCCTCAACAATCAAAATGGTTAATCGACAGACGGAGGTGATCAACAAATGCCGAAAGATCAAGATAGTACATACATTCAGTTCATTAAACTGTACAACTATTTGATGAAATTAAAGTTGATTAAGCTTGGATGTAGTCTGGAAGTATACTTTGGTTGAACACATATCAGTTGACTGAGTAGAGGGTTTCCACTAAGTATTTGACTTTCTAGAATTCATTTTGTAGTCGTTTGATATAGAGGTTAGACAACTGAGAATACAAATTGGTTGGATGACAAAAAAGCTTAGGTAAGTTACTTTTATAGTGGTGATTATTTCAAGTAAATGTTGAGAGTGGTTAATGAACCTTGGAGGCTTATTATTGCCAAAAATAATGGTTATTTCAAGTGGCGGTTATTTCAAGTAAATGTAGAGAGTGGTTAATGGTGGTTATTTCAATTTGACCTTTAGATTCTACAAATTTGCATATAGGTCCTTGGTGATTTCTTGAACTCCAATGAATATATGTGCAAAAAGAAATATGACATGTCTTATAATGGCCAAAAAAGCCTATATTTTTTATAGGGGTCTTTGTAAAAAACCCTTGCAAACTTGTATTATTACATGAATACACCCCACTAACTTTGTATTTACAAAGAATCCTAGAAATTTGCTCTTTCACAAAAAAAGATCTCATGTTAGTTTGCCATTAGTAACAACGTGAATTTTAACTTTCTTGAATTGAAAAAAAACCATGCATACACCTCCTTTTTTAATTGCTTATGTTTCTACCATCTTTCTTCCACCTCCCCCTCCATCAACCACCCACTTACCTTGTGAAGCCATTTGCAATCAAGTTTGTCAGTCCAAGGGCAGAAGTGCTCAAAAACTTTTAGGAGGTGTGTTGGCCAAGCCGCCAAGGGACTCCTTGACGTTTTCAAGAATCAGAATAGCCCCTCCCTGATATGTATCCCCCTCCCAATGAATCTTTGTCCTCATCTAATGAACAAGGAGAGGTGGGTTAGGGATGGCTCCAAGAGCGAAGTGGCAAGAGGGGGGCGTGGGGGTGGATAATCACTCCGATAAGCGGATGACGTGAAGTTACACATTTCTAGGGGTGGGGTTGATGATGTGGGAGAGGTGGATGAAAGAGAGGGAGAGAAACATAAGCAGTTGGAAAATATGTATATTTGTAACTCACCATTTTCATCCCTAGGCATTGATAATATAAGCAAGGTGCCGAGAGACATGATTATATACATGTCGTCCCCTCTTACAAAAACTACATGGGGGTGGGGGGGGGGATGGGCTGCAGTTTTGACTCTCTTGAGGGACCTTGTTTTTTATATTCATGCCCTCAAAATATTTATTTTTTGTGACAGGGCAATTTTAATATCAACCAATTCCGCCAGAGAGGGTGGCGATGTCGGCTCATTTATCGGGGTAGCGAGAATGTCATTAGATAACCTTAGATGTGATGTAAGGAGAGTATAAAACTGAGGTGGTGAGAATAATTTCTTCCTCAGCATATCGACTTCTTCGTCAATATACTGGTCATTCATTTCACATAGAACATTTTACCCAAATCTGGGAAGACCCCTGGCGATGGAGTTCCCCAGATCAATCATTGTCTTATAGATGAATTTATTTCTACAAGTCAAGATGAATTTATTTCTCCATCTAAATGTGCAAAAGCTTATACCTGCAATTAAAAACTTACCCTAGTTTGAGTTAGCATCCCAGATAAATATATAGATACAATTAGATACATCTAATAAAATTTAATAATAATAATAATAGATTGACTGAATTTTATGAACTGACAAAGGATATTGAAAAGGAATGTCTTTGTCAAAGATGCAACGGGTACATATTATTTCAAAGTATTTGAAAAAGTCCAAACTCTTGAAATTCATCTTAGTTGAGATCAACTATTTGGCATTAGACAATGGAGTATATTTTTTTTTTCCTGCAACCAGATAATCATGTCATGTTTTATATGATTGGCCAATTGATTTCTGAGTGGTGTACAAGAGGACGTGAGCCCACAACGAGCACATTGAGGAGACATGGTGGTCATAGTTAAGGGATCAGTTGGCGTGTTTAGGGGTGCAGTCTGATGGGGGCCAATCTGTGGGAATGGGTAATAAATCAGTATTTCGGTATTATAAGTGAGAGAAGGTGAGAATATTTGATATTACGAAGGAGATTTGTGTAGGTTTTAAAGTTCAGATTTTAGGTTTAAGAAAAGAAGAAAACAAGAAATTTGCCTCAAATGAGCTAATAATTGAACAGATACATACTAGAAAATGAAAAATTATTTAAAGAGGCTTATCAAGGATTCAAAAGTGACGGGAGTGCACTGGAATGAATCTTTCTAGTATCCATGTACACATGTCAGGTGGCTTCTTCGATGCTGCAATCGGCTGGAAGATTTGCCGTCAACTAAGTGCATGCTTAGTGTGTTTGGAGAGTAGAAAACACGAAGTTGTTTATCAGACGGGAGCATGCAATGGTCAGGATACCATACTACGTATATGGCTGCACAAAGCTGTGTATAATTTTTTATCTGGACTTTTCAAAACCCCAATCACAAGGATGCAGGGTTACGGCATTGAATTCTCACTGGATTTGAAATTTAATCCCCCCTTGAAGTTGGAGTCCCACGAAATACAATAATAGAGCCATGCACTGTTGGAGAAATAATACAGAGATCTGTGCTTACTTTCTATAGTTTCATGTTTCATGAATGCGCTAAGCATGTTTTGGCTGACTGTTGCGACATCAAAAACTTGGCACAACAGTACTTTCATCTCTGTTATTATTTACTTGAGGTAGTTTGCAGATATACATCAATGAATCCTCTACCAAATACTGTCTTCTAGGTTCAGCTGAGCATGTCTGACATCCATTGTCAATACTGAACAGGAGCGTAGAGATGAGTAGATATATTTGGTTAACTGGCAGTAGCTTTTGTTAATATGTTCTGTTATTTCTATGTGAGGGATATGCACATATCTCATTCCCTCCCAGAATATGATCGATCCTTCCACTGCTTTTCTCTGCAAGGCCTTAGTTATTGTAGCTGTGTTATATTTTCATAAAATTTCAAGTGCTTTTATCACTAGCTTATTCAAAAAATACTTTCGGCATTGCAATAGTTCAGTTTTTCAAATATTTTTTCTTCATCAACTTTTCTGAAGCGCTGCAATCTTTAAAACACAAAAGCTTTGAATGACACGAAGGATGGTTTCTCAGATCCCTATATCAGACCTCTGCATATACTGTTAGTTCTCTGTAAACAGAAATGCGGAATTCATAGAAATATTTTCCGTCTTTTATTATTCATCGAACTTACCCAATGCTGCGGTGCTTCTCATGTCAGGGCTGGTAAGCTTGGGATGAAGCTGGAATGGACGGAAGATGGAGTGAAGACTATAATGGGACCGATTCCCGCTGTTAAAATTGATGAAAGAAGACAACGTAAAATCTGGTTCAACAGTATGGTTGCTGCTTACACTGGATGGAAGGATGCCCGCAATGATCCAACTAAGGCTATCACATTTGGAGATGGAACACCATTGCCAGCTGATATAGTAGAAGATTGCTTGCGAATACTTGAAGAGGAATGCGTGGCAATACCATGGGTGAAAGGTGACATACTCCTGATTGACAATTTGGCCGTTTTGCACTCTCGTCGGCCCTTTGATCCACCAAGGCGCATTTTAGCTTCACTTTGCAAGTAAGAAGCAACTTGGCAGAGTTTGACAACTGAATAGCAGGAAGTTGAATAAGATCAGATAAGTAGAATGGGAAAGAGTCACTGTACATGTTTGTAGAACACATAATATCAGCCTTCTGAGATTGTTCGAGTCTTCTCCATGCCCGACATTATATTTGATGAAGAGATATATATAATATGCGGAAACAGTAGCTAATATCAACAAGAACAATACATGATGCAACAGGATTCAATTTTTCACCGGGTATGTATTTGCGCCTTAATCACATTGAAAGTAATAAACTTATATGCAGTTTAGCAACTAGAACTAGGGTTAATAGAAGCAGGGATTATGCTTCTGTGGGTGATTAGTATTCCATGTCAATAAAAAGAGTATATTCATGCTCTATCGTAGGGCCTGTTTTTGGTGCTAATTGGGGTTAATATGAAATGGGGAATGATTCTCAAATCCAAAAGATACCAAAAAGCCTACCCGTCTTATGTGATGACTTATCAACAATCACGTAGGATATGATGTTGCTTATTGGATGGGTAATGCATCGAAGTTCGTCTATCTTTGTTCATGGTGCGGCATCTCTAATAACCAACATACCAAATTGTGGATGAGATTTTGTTTTACTCAAGAAAGATTAACTTAAGTCTGCCATGCATTCTCTCATTTTTTATGGCATGTCTTTAGGGACCTGTCATGTTTTAGCTTTATTTTGATGGTAGGTCTTCAGCGACCTGTCACTTGTTTGTTTTGATGGGGTGTCACGAATTCATTCATTTTAATAACAAGTTTTCCTCCCACCTGTCATAGGGGCACGGTCTCCTCTACTTGACATGAGTTCTTTCATTTTGATGATTGGTATCTCTCCCCCACTTGCCACCAGACCTATCACCACAACTACTACTACCTTCTCTTTCCTTATCACCACCATCACCACCACCACCATTGCGCCACCACCTTCTCCTTCCTCCCTACTGCTGCACTGCCACTACTACCCACCATCGTGATAACATCGGCATCGCCAACACCATTGTGTCACCACCATCATGCCGCAATTACTGCACTAACTCCTTGCTCCACCAAGCACCACCATCATGTGTTACCCTGCATCACCACCGCACCATCGTGCATCACCTCACCCCACGCCGTGGACCACCATCGTGTCTCATCTGCTTTGTTGCATGTCATCGTTCTTGGCTACGCTGTCATCGTGCTTCTATCGCCGCTCATCTCGCTGCTGCTGCAGCCACCGAAACGAAATAGGTGAGGTTGTCCCACTCCTTCTATATAAGTTTTCTTTTTTTCGAATTCTCAAAATCCATGGATGGTACATCACATTGGATGGTCACTGGGAATGCATGTGCCATATTTGCAACCTGATTTAGGTGTGTTTTTGGATATCTTTCTGGGCGTGGATACTATCACACTTGCGAAATTTATGGTTAAGATAACAAGATGCGGTTGAGATATCGATGCTCGAAAAAGTTTGAAATTATTGAACATGTTGGCAATCTTTAGGCTAAAAGAAATGCTGATGATATTGGCACTTTCAAAGGTTAGGTAATAAATGATGGCGCCGTCAAGATAAAAAAATGAATGATTAAGGAAAAAAGTATTGCTGAAGCATTGCTAATTAAAGGCGTAGCTCTTATCCATGTTAGGGTCAACTCCAAAGGACTCCTGTCATGGCAACTTCATTAACCGAAAACTTCGGAACACCTTTCAAAATGGTAACTCTCTAAGATCTTTTTTAAAGAAAAATGGGCATCCACGACGCAGGAGTCTACTAAAAAACTTTACCACTAATCACAAGTTCAAAAGTACAAGACTAAGAAAAGCCGTAATATTGACCGGCACCAGTTATCATCCATCGCTCTAGCACGCATGATAACATAATCTCAATAAAAACACTCGTTTCGAAAAGGCACACCATTCCTTGTCAGAACCTCTCCAGATGGTAAGATAGTTGCCACACAGTACCGTCCTGTGTGTAAGTGCAAATAGTTGTAAATCAAATGATTCAAATGTATCACCCTCTCAAGTATAACTCATAAAAGCAAGGCCCTCTAGTAAGCATGGATTAGACATGAATATTATCTAACTTCTCTTCTTGGATCTAGGTACACCGAGAGGTCATCTGCCCTATCCTTTGCAATACCTATTTCACTTATATGTCACACACGGGGTCGTTGATATAAGCATGTTCGTATTTGCCTTGATGTAACCGCCTTCGCAACGTTGTAATGCATCTCACAAGTCGCTCATGTTAGGCAAAATGTCAATGGATAACCTGTGATTCGTCATTAGGAATATAACAATGAAAAAGATATTTATTAGAATTTTAAAGAATAAAATAATATATCAAATTCATTGTTATAAATTTAACTACGGATGTTATGATAATGAATAAAAACTATTCGCGGTCTTAGGTCAAATCTTACATTGTATCCCTTTTATTTAAATTTTGACATTCGCGTCTATATATCCATTTTAAAATGAATATGGATATCACTTTGATATACATATGTCCGTCTTCATATATAAATAATACTTGTAAATATATTTTTAACCATATGTAATCTAATTTTATATATTTTTTATATCATGCATATTCAATCCGGTACACACATATTTAATTTAATATATAGAATATTTCTAATATTATTCGTACCTAATCAGTATTTTTTTACACATGATATGGAAACAAAATTTTTATATCCACTAATGTACGTATAGGTATTTGTATTCGTACTTAAAGATGAATAAGGATATCATATCGCGCACACATATCCGTACCCATCCGTTTCCATCCCTAAGTACTACTTTTGTAGGAATGATTTTGAAATATATTTAGAAATCTAATTACATGACAAGCATGTATTGATGTATTTCGATTCGCACGCATTAGTAAATTTTTTATCGTGTATTATTGTATCGGAGTAACATAGTCATCATATCCTATACGTTGCAATTGAATATACACAGTTTCTTGATATCATGTTTCCACGGATTATTCTAGTGATAGATCCTCCTTTATATTAAAGACACTGATTAATTTTTTCCCTCTTCCTGAAAATTTTACATAGATTTGTTCACTGTAATATCCGGGTTTTACGTAAATTAGTGACAACTGTAGTTTTGTTTAAAGATTATTTCAGTTAAACCGCGTGGAGTTTGTTTCTGCAAGACTCAAAAACAGACACAATATTACACAGATGAATCAAAGCTAAATAATAATAAGCTACGTCGGTTCATTGCAATTTTTCGAAACGATTTTTATATATTAAAAAGCAGATGTCTGCGTTTCGAAACACCAAAAGAACTGGAGACAGGAGATCAAGATCTGATTCCTAACCCCTAAACCACTTTGATCGATGGGACGAACAGGTCTCCGGTTGCATCGGGAGACCTACAGGTCGTCGTCGTCCTCCGCTGCGGTGGGTGATGGAATTTGCAGTTGGCGCCAAATTTACAGTTCCCGGTCTTCATGTAGAAGGAACACTCAGGCTCGCCGGGCCTCATTGGGAACTTCTGTTCTTCCCGGTTGCCGCTCGGATTGCAAGACGACGCCGGATACGAGAACGTATGCGGCGGCGGAGAGCCGGCACCATAGACTGATCCCACCTGCATGGATAGCCAACCATCAGGGCCTGATCAATGCATAGCTTCAAATACAAAAAATGATCCAAATTATGACAGTGACTGACCACGTAGGTCGACCAAACCGAATCCGAAAGGATCCCAGTCCTGAGATCCAGGTGCAATGGATAACAACTGGGCAGATCATGCGGCTGCGGGTGATGGAATCTACACCACCAGCGGAACTTGCACGTGCCTGTTTTCACGTAGTAGGCGCATTCCTTCTCTCCCTGCATGGACAATCAATAATCATACAAAACATCTCAAATACCGGCATCAACAATGCTAACCAACAAACTTAAAACGTACCGGACGGAGAGGGTATCCTTGGAAGTTGAGGAAGAACTACAGGGAAAGAGAGAGAACGATTAGATGGCAGTAAAGAAGGAACAAAGAGGCGGAGGGCATGCGAGGCTTACCGCGACACGATTAGGAGGGTGGTGGAACCGGCAGCGGAGACCGAAGGCACAGGTGCCGTGGCGGAGGTAGAAGGCGCAGTGGGGTTCCGTCGGGCGCTGCGGCAGCCACGTCCCGGCACCTCCGGACGAAGCATGGGCGAGATGCGGTTGCGCCATTGGGTTGATCACACGGCCGGAAGGACGTCGGGGCTTCTCTCTCTATCTCTCTCTCTCCCTCTCTTTCTGTTTGATGATCTATCGATCAGGAGAAGGCGCGGTTGTTTTATAGCATACCCCGTCCCGCCAAACGGAATCCAGTCCTACTCCTAATCCTGCTAGAGATTTGCATTAGATATGATATTCGAAATATACCATTACGTGCTATGTACTTAGATTTCCAGATTTTTTTTCAAAACTATTTCTACAGAAGTAGTAATTGGAGATTATATAGGAGATATCATAGATACTGACTTGCATGCAAGCGGATATATTAGGAGATATCATATCCACGTCCATTTTTAAATATGATTAATGGATATAAAAATTTTGTTACCATATCCTTAAAAAAGGATACATATGTAAAAAGGATATGTATAAATAAAATTAGGAATATTCTATATATTATATTCAATATATATGTATTGGATTGAATATGCCTGATATAAAAAAGGTATAATGTATGTTATATATTGTTAAAAATATACCTACAAGTACATTTTATATATGAAAACAGATAGTTCAGATATCAAAGTGATCATAACCATGTCAGTATCTATTTTAAAACGGATATGGACGTGGATGTCGAAATCTGTATAAAATGGATGCAATGATGGACCGAATACGGATTAATCCAATTGCATACCTAGTATTATACCTTCATGGAAATTAAAGGACCAACATGATGTTACAAGAGGTTATGTTATAAAGTCTCGAAGACAATGATAGATCCTTCTGTACCGTAATCTAAGCCATTTTTTTGTTTGTCCAAACGAATTAAAGTGGCTTACTAAAATAATTAATACCAATATTGTTTATCATATCTTCCTATGCTAAACATATAACAATTTTATCTATGAAAATTCAGATGGACTAAGGTCATATCCGTCATCTTAAGAATTGAACAAATTAGATCGAATTCCTCAAAAGCAACGATCAGAATATACAAAATGGAAGACGCCAATAAACGAAGAAATTGTATAAAGTAGAGATAATTTACAAAATATTTTGGGTATTTTCTAAAGAAAGAAAAATCTTTTTTGTTCTCAGATAGGATATTTGAGAATATTCTTCACTTTGACATTTTTACGATTTCTTGGTGTTAAATGGAAAGATAAATACATCCTAAGGATTTCTAAACACGTATATGACTATAGATCCTTATTCATTTTAAAATATGAATACAATACAAATATTGACGGATATGAAAAAGGCAATATCATATCCTTAAAACGAATACGAATCAGATACGAATAATAACATAAATCTTTAGTCGATTGACTAAAATATACATGTTTAGGATGGTTTACACATAAAATAGAATTATATCAACATTGGTGAATGCGATCATAAAATTATGTCACGTATAATTATTGATAAGTATATGAGTATATTTATATACTAAAATGTGAATAATAAGGAATGCCAAAGTGATATCCATATCCGCATCCACTTTAAAATTAACACGTCTACAAATACCAAAATATGTATAAAACAAATACGAATACAATATCCATATTCGTTTTCACCCCTAAATCCAATGTAGCACATATAAGCAGTAGGTACGACATGAAGGAAGGGAAAATGGTAGATAAATAGAAGAGATGTAACACACCAACCCCCAAAGATAGTCCCACATCTTAAACTGACGAGGTGTAGGTGTGGATTATAAGTGGTTTAGATTACTAATTGATAACTTGGCTTAAGCATTTTGAGTGGTTGTCAATGGGTCCAATTGGACCCGAATCCAACAAGTTGTCATGGCCAGTTTTCCTCGATAACGGATCAATGACCTAAGCCTGGGGCAAATGGTAGCAGAGCGGATTTCCTTCTGATAGTTGAAAGGGCTACCTGAGAGGTGGATCCACCCCCACAAAGAGATATGAGGAAAAGACTACACAAAGCATGCGTGTATCCGCCACTGTCACTGAGAATAAATGATTGGTCATGTCGTAATGACGACATTGTGAAATTAAGTGGGGGAGGTTGTAACAATCCAACCCTCAAAGATAGCCCCACATTTAAAACTCACAAAATGTGGGTGCGGGTTATAAGTGGTGGGCATTACTACTTGACAACTTAGCTTAAGCATTTCGGGTGGTTGTCAACGGATCCAATTGAGCCCAAACCCAACAAGTTGTCAAGGCCGATTTTCCTCGCTAATGGATTGATGAATACTCATTCATCACTCTTTATTCTTATATTTTAGCTACAAAAACCTTTGCAAATACATGTAGATATGTGTAAATAGGAATAATTACCAAAAGCATGCATTGTGTAAAAACCTATAATTATCATGTTTTTGTGCAAAAATAAAAGAATAAAGATTAAAAAGAAAAAGAGGGAAATATTTTAAATAAATATTGAGCAACCTAACCCAAGGGAGGGCTCAGCATGGGCCTGACCGCATAAAAGCCAAAGTAGAGGGAGATAGGGGCTCATGTGTGTCAATATTTATGTAAATAAATAAAGGTATTTTCCTCACCAAAAAAAGTGCTTGTAAATATGTGTCTATATTTATAAGTATAAAAACAAAAGAAAAAGTTAAAAATAAAAAAGAACAAAAACACCCCTTTTCATCTTGTATATAAACCACTCTTCCATATTTATCTAACCTTGTAAATAAATAAAATCAATTTTCATAATTTTTGTGAATAGTCTATATTATATAATGTACATAAATAAAATAAAAACAATTAAAAAACCAAAACAAAATAAAAATAGCAAAATTAAAAAAAACACAAAAACATATTGTACATATACCATGTATATAAATGTATATATGTATTTATTTTACCTATGTATATAAATAATAAAAATAAAATAAAAATATCTTTTTATTCCTTATTTTATAATGAAAATAAATAAAATATAAAATAGGAATAAAATTGCATAAAAATAATAATTAAAAATCAAAAATTAAAAACCCTAATAGTGTACATATACCTATATAGTACATATAGTGTACATACCTTATTTTTACTTTAAAAAATTAATTAAAAATCACTAAAAAAATAGAAAAAAATAAAAGAAAAATATTTTGTGTTTTGAGTTTTTGCTAAATCGGCCCCTAGCTACCCTTAATTTTCACTTCAAGATCCAGCCACGTGGCCTGTTTCTATTGGGTCCTGGGGATGTTGACCGCCCGGTCAACTACCCCCCCCAGGACTACCTTCTGCGGATTTAAGCGCCCGACCCGACTTCCCTAATTTCTAGCGCCTAAACCCGATCGAATCCCACCTAAACCCCGGGTCCGTTTCACTCCTGCCACATCCGACATCCTCGCCGGGGCATCCACCTCGGGATCCGCGCGCCTCCACGCCCTACCCGAGCCATCTTTCCCGGACCCCTCCAGCGTATATAGCTGAGCTCCGCCACCTCATTTCCCCATCTTTGGCTCATTCGTTCCACTCCCAGTGACCTCCATCACATCGGCGAGAGTGACAGCTCGTCCCCCGTGGTGTCGCAGCGAGGAAGGAGGGCGAGACCATCGATCCGGCGAGCTTCGCCGACGTAGCTCCGCCATCAGCGTGAGCACCGAGCCTCGGAGGGAGACACTCCTCGAGGCAACGACCAGGAGTTTCCCCAGCTCCTCCCCAGTCTCTTCGTCCACCCAGGTAACCTCGTAGGCCCTTATTTTTCGCTGATTTCCGATTACGCCCAATTCACTCCGTCGCCGTTCATCGTCGATTCCCATCGTTCCCGACCACCATTCGATCATCGGGCATCGCCATAGCCCTCGCCGACTCCCCGCGCACCTTCTTCACCCCTCCATCCAACCCAGCTCGCACAGGAGCTGGGAGCCAAGCTCCTCCGTCCACCCCCTTCGTCGGAGCTCGCCATTTCGACCCACGAGCCACCGTCACCTCGCCTAACCGGGTCGAGGCAGTTTGCCCTCGACCCGCGAGTCTTCTGGTTCGCTTTGCAGGTCAAACGAAGGCCATCTGAGGCCCTTCGTCATCCGCCAGGAGGCTCAGCTCTGCCGACCTCGCCCGAGCTCCTCGGAGCTCGGCTGGATCATCGGAGCCCACCACCAGACGCGGGAGCACTCCACGTCTCTTCTCCGACCTTCAGAGTGCTCCCAGGAGGAGCCTAGCGCACGCCCGAGGCCGGCGAGTCTCGCCGGCGACCTGTTCATCCAGCATCCTCCGTCGCCGTTCGATAGCCCCTCTCGCTCCAGTCTTCATCAGAGCCGTTCATCTCCGGAGCAACCACCACCGTTCGATCTGAGGAGGGAAGATCTGGAGCGCCCCTCGTTCGCCACCTTCAGATCCTCCACGTGGCGCACATCCAGCGGTTCACCTTAATAAAGGGTAATTTACCCTTAGGCCCTGTCTTTTCTTTTATTTCGTTTTAGTCCTGTAAATATTGAATTTAGTTGTTTAGTTTTAGGGTTATTTGCATAGAGGACCCCGTACTTTGTTTTCCTTGCATTTATGCCCCTGTGCGTTGTATGACACGTGCTTCGTCACGTGCTCCTCTGGTTTATTTGCAAGACAGGCCCCTGTAGTTCTGGTTGTTATCAATGGAATGAATGTTTTAGTTTATTTGCATTTATACCCCTGTGCGTGATTTATTTCAACATGCGCGTGATATTTTGGGTATTTTGCAGATAAGCCCCTGGACTTTTGGTACCTGTTACCAATAGGTCCTCGGGACTTATTTTTATTACATTTGGGTCCCTGAGTGCCCCAGGCACGCGCATGGCGCGTGTTTTGCTGGGTAAATTGCACCAGACCCCCCAGACTCCTGGGTATTTGCACTTTGGTCCCTGCGCACTGTGCCCTCTCTTTATTTTTGAATAAAATAGCAAATCACCTCCAAATCCAACGAAAATTGGACACATGGCTCCTGCCATGGTGTAAAATTTTCGTGGATTTTTGAGGACATTTTTTATTTCGTTTGATATTTTTAAAAAAATAAAAAACCTTTAATTTTGCTACTATCTAACTATAAAAATCACAAAAAATATTAAATAGTGTCTAAAAATTAAAAAAATTGCCTATTGTCTATCTTGTTGTGCTTGATTTTCTAGCCAATTTTGGCTATTTTTCATTACTGAAAACCCTTAAAAATTGAAAAACACTTAAAAACTTATAAAAATTCTAATAATTAAACCAAAAACCCAAAAATAATAAAATTGGTGCCTAATTTTTTCTTGTTTTATTCTCTTTACAGGAAAATTACCACCCGTCTATTTTAGGGCTTTTAGATATTTTATCTAGGCCTGTTTAGCTTGGCTGGACAGTACCATTTGTTTCAGTCACTTTTTGATTTTTAGAAAATTAAATAAACATCAGAAAATTCTCAAAAATTCACCAAAAACATTAAAAATTATAAAACACATAAAAATATTTTTGTTTGAATTTTTGGTTGATTTTTAACGCTTTAAATAAATTGTTGAAGTGTGTGTCTCTTTGTTTTTCCTATTTTTTTATACGTTAAAAATCCAAAAAAAATATAAAATAAATTAAAAACCACTAAAAATATTTTCTTCTTTTATTTTATTTCTTTTTACTATTTCGTAAGCCGATAGGCCAATCCGTGCTCCTTGAGTTCGACCTTGGTCGCTATACCAGGTTAATCCAATAGCAGGACCGCTTTCGTGTTTTGATCTGTTTTATCTCTATTAGTGGTTCGCATTTTTCTTGATTGTACGCGCTTGATCGCTTGGGTCACAACGACCTATTTAGTACCTTATACCCGAGTGCTCAGGCTCGTCATCATGGATCAGTGACCTAAGATCAGGAGGTTACAAGAGAAGTAGTGATGATTCTTTTTAAAGGATCTTTTATCTTTTAATTTTTTTATGTTTTTTAGGTGTATGGTCATATATGGATTTCCCTTTACGCGAGGGTTGCCTCCCACAAAACGTTATGTTTACTAAATAATATGAAGCTAGATACAAGGCACATCTAAGGGTTTATAAGAATCTTAGAAGAATGAGCGTGTAAATAAGGAATATTATCAGTACATGCTTTAAGTGCATACCCATTTAGAGTGAATGATCGTTGATGTCACGGATAGAAAGTCTATAGAAATCCATCCAAAGCATGATATGAATGATGAAAGCGCATGCTAATTTCAAATATTCCAAGAAAAAGGTTTAGACAAGGTTTAGTCAGACATTGAAAAAACATATATTTGTTTTTAACTCGAAGTGTTTCATATAAATGTCCTTGTCATACCATGTCTTGATCTTGTCCTTGTAGACGTGAGAGTTATCATATGTACCTTTCCTAAATTCTTCTAATTCAACCAGTTGCCGATTTCTCCTATCTCCTTCCACTTCTAGGTTTATGTTACATTCTTGAATCGCCTACATGAACTTTTACTATATTTCCTTAGGGAGATGGCATGCCTTGACATAATCTAGTTTGAAGGGAGGCATGCCAAGGGAGGACTTGTACATTGTCCTATATGCACATAATATGTCTATTAATATTTGGTCCAATCTTTCCTATCACGTCGTATTGTCTTCTGCAAAGTCTTCTTGATCTCCTTGTTGGAAGCATGTGCTTTTCCATTGTTTGGAGATGATGCATGGCCAAAAACATTGTTGATGGATACCACCTTTTAAGTAGGGTTGAAATACCATGTCCCTCAAATCCATAAACTTGACAAGTGCATTTATAAGCCCAGATGACACGAGTATGAACTTAATCCTCGACTGATGAAATGGTAACCCCGCGTAGTGGTCATATCCGTGCCAAAGGAGTATTTGAGTGTGTGTCCTTAATCCTAAACCAATGCTACTCATATCATAGATTAATCTCAAAAAATGTGGTTGCTCTCTACAAGAAACCAATTAGAATATATGCCTATAGGAGAGGGCAACTGTTCTTGATTGTCCTCTTATTAAATTAGATCCATTTTTTCACAAAAAGTCCAATGCTCCCTAAGATAAAGTGTGAGGGTGGACAAACCCCTATGGTATCTCCTTAGTTGTGCATAGGGCTCAATAGGCGCTAACCTTTATGGGGGATGGAGATTGGATGGGTATCAAGTGACAAGGTGATACTGAACTCTACATTTTTCTCTGCAAAAGTCCAGGTACCCAACCTCGAAACCCATTAAGGAAATCATGCATAATCTTAGCATCATCAATAATCAGATCCTATGAATGTGGCTCGATCATGTAGGTGAGACAACCATACCCTAAATTAGAAACTATTGCACTCTCAAGGCAAAAACATTACTCAAACATCATATCATCTTATTGGGAAGTGGATGAAGAACGATTTTCCTTCCCACATTAATCCTAACACCCACAAAGAAGTAAGTTGCATCGATCATGATCTCAAAAAAATCAACCAAAGGTTGTTAGTCGGTTTCCTATGCAACAAGAGCCTTCATAGTCGTAACGGTATTAAAATATGAAATTAAAGTCGAATATATTGTCTTTGGTTAAAAGATGAATGAATCTCTTATAAAAGCCAATGTAGCCTAGAAAAGACCTAGGTTTCTTCAAAGATGCAGGCGGATTTAGGAACAGACGATTCATTAAGGATTTTAGTCGCATCGCCTAACTTCTCATTGAGCTGCTGTACAAGAAGATCGAGTTTATTGTTGATCAACAGGTTCTCCAGTCATTCAAATAGTTGAAAGAGCTAGTCACTCAAGCTTCCTTCCTACAACCACTGAATTGGTCTCTCCCCTTTAAGATCATGATGGGCGCATCAGAGTTCGCAGTTGGTGTTGTCTTGGGACAAAGAAGAGATAATATACCCTATGCTATTCACTACGCCAACAAATCATTAGACGAAGCTCAAAGAAACTATACTGTTACATAAAAAGAGTTGCTGGCTATGGTATTCACCCTTGATAAGTTCGGATCCTAACTTCTTGAATCTAAAGTCACATATACTGACCACTCTGCTATCCGATATCTACAATAGAAGAAGGATACGAATACCAGATTGATCAGATGGATCTTTTTCCTCTAGGAGTTTGACTTGGAAATCAAGGATAAACCTAGAGTTCAGAATGTGGTAGTAGATCACCTTTCTAGAATTGAATGTCAAGAGCCTCCACTGAATAGTACACCCATCATAAAAACCTTTTCTAACGAATCAATTCTCATTGTGGCATCTCTCCCTTCGTATGCCGATATTGTGAACTACCTTGTATCCGATGTAGTCCCACAAGATTGAATAAAAATAAGGAAGGACAAGCTCTTATCCACCATTCATTTCTACCAATGGGAAGACCCATACTTATTCAAGGAAGGAGCAAACTATATTTGGCATCGATTTATCCCTCGGGAGGAGCACAATAGTGTCATCGAGCACTATCACTTGATCGAATCTAGTGGACACCACTTTAAAGATCGAGCGGCAACAAAAGATTTGCAGTGTGGCCTTTGGTGGCCCACCCTATTCAAGGATGCCGCAGCATATGTCAAAGACTGTATGGATTATCAGAAAATGGGAGGAACCCTCACTGCTAAAAACTTTATGTCTCCGAAGTTCATTCATATTTAAGATGTCTTTGATGCATGGGGCATTGATTTCATGAGACACTTTTCCAAAAAGTCAAGGACATGAATACATCCTTCTTGTCGTTAATTATTGAGTCATTGAGTTGAAGCTATCCCCACCTGAGCCACTGTTACTCGCATAGTATGCTGGTTTCCGAGAGAGAACATCATCTCGTGATTTGGGATACTGAAGATCTTGATATCAAATGGGGGTAGTCTTTTCACCAACCGAGAGGTCAAGAAATTAGCAAAAGAGTACAACATAGAGCATCGAATTGCATATCCGGATCATCCTCATACCAATTGCTTGGTCGAGCTATCAAACAAAGAAATCAGGACCATTATACGGTTAGACAGAAAGAGCTGGTCCCAACTCTTGTAGTGTTATGGCATAGAGGACCACCTACAAGTCTCACTTGGGCATGCCATCCTATCATCTTGTGTATGAAAAGTCGTGCCATCTGTTAGTGGAGTTAATTCAGAAGTCATTATGGGCAGTGAATATTTGTAATCCAGACTCACAGAAAGGTGGTCATCAAAGAAAAGTGTATTCAAACAAGTTCCTGGAATTTCAAGACTACGTGTATGATAATATCTTGATGTACAAGGAGAAGGTTAAACGCTGGCACGATCGACACATTAGATGAAAGATCTTCAAGATCGGACAAAAAGTATGGTTATTCGATGCAAAGTTGAAGATATTCCCGAGCAAGTTAAAGAGTAAATGGACAGGGCCATTCATGGTAAGAAAAGTGTGTGACAACATAAGCATCTTGATATCGGAGTTGCCATTTGATACATAATCATTTGTCATCAATGGTAAACTATTGAAGCCTTTTATCGAGCATGATACATTCTTGGTCGTTGTCGACTCAGTTCAAGTGGTGATTAACGAAGAAGCCTCCACTGCCTCAACAACATCAAAAGATTCATATAATGCTCCTCTAAAAATATTTTTTATTTTTCTTCATTTTTTTATTTTGTTCTTTTTATTTTTCTTCTTTCTTTCTCTCTTTCCTCTCAGTCATCCCTGCGATACTTAGGATATGCTTCATCCTAAGTATAGGGGGGATGAGTGGGTCCAGCTGTTCATTCTTTGATCCCTCGCCTGTCTCCTCAACTCTTTCTTTTCTATCTATGCTTAGGGATATCTCACCCTAAGTATAGGGGGGTGTTGAAGTGGATTTTGCGGAGGTTGTTTTAATCCACAAGGCGGATAAATAGTCGTTGATGTGACCTCACACTAAACCCAACTTCACACAACAACTAACCCATAATGATGATCAGACAATGAAAAGCAAGTGCAGAGTTAAAATTTATTTTAACTCTACAACAAGGATGTGTATAGGTTCAAGTAGGTGTAGAGTGTCGAACATAGGGAACAAGCGAGATAGATCGTGCAATGAATTGCACAAAATGCTAATGTGATGCATTTGTCTATAAGTGCTTTTTTGTGGGTTTTTTTATTTTTAATTTTTAATTTTTTGATTTTATATTTATATTTTGATTTTTAATTTTCTGATTTTATATTTTCATTTTATATTTTTTTTATATTTTTTTAATTTCTTTTTCTTTCAAAAAGTATATAAATCTATATAGGATATCTATACAATATAGGCTAGGGTTGGAATAAAAATTAACAAAAATAATCAAAAGTAGGAAAATAAAATATTTTTGGGATTTTAATAATTTTTTACTATTTTTGTGATTTTCTAAGATTTTTTTTCAAATTTTTATATATTTTAAAGTAAAAAATACCCTAAAATAGAGATAATAAATATTAGAAAGTAAAATGGAGATTAAAAGTAGTAAATAGAGTCAATAATACTCCAAATTAATTTTTATATAAATTTAATAATATAAAGAAAAATATGGAATAGAAAATATAATTTTTGGATTTTAAAGAATTTTTTATATTTTTATAAAGTTTTTAGGGGTTTTTCTATTTTTTGATTTTTCTTTTATATTTTTTAATGATTTTTGATGTGGAAGTTAAAAATAAAAAAATACACAAAATATATTTTTTGGTAATTTTTCAAATGATTTTTATAATTTTTATATATTTTCTTTTGCAAACATGGATAAAAAGACTCTTTTTTATTTTTAATAAATAATAAAAAGTTTTAAAATACAAAATGAAAATTATGGCGTGAGTGAGCAATGCAACAAGAACGAACACCTAATTTTTGAGTTTTTTAGAGTAATATAGATGCATGGAATAAATACAAAGAACAAAGAGAAAATGCAACACTAGCAGCGATATTGATGTAAATATCAGAAAGATCAGGGGCCAACTTGTAATTTTCACAAAAATATTTAACTAATTATAAAAGTTCTTGGACTGAATGCAAATACCAAAAAATGCAGGCCCTTGCCTGCAAAATAGCCAAGCTCACGTAAAGAAACACGTGAGCCATGTTGGCAAGGGTCACAATGCAATTACCAAAAAGATGGAGGGCCTGTTTGCAAATATCCCAGAAATATATAACCACATAAAATACTTTCTAGACTAAAGAATAATAACCAAAAGCTTGGGGGTCCAGCCGCAAAATTGCCACCTCATATGATGCGTCACGTGAGGTGACGTGGCTAGAACCGAAATGCAAATAACAAAAGTCTAGAGGGTTTTAAGTAAATATTTAAAAACTAATTTAACGGCAAATGAAAGTTATACGTTCTAATATTAAAATACAAAACTGCGCGGGTGAAGATTGCAAAATACCCAACGTTAGCGCGAATCCAACAGTAGGACTCCTCCCACTTATCCACGTGTCAATGCGAGGTGCGTCGATACCCGTTCACAGATGAGTGGCCAGGATTAGATCCTGGCCCTTGTTCATACGACTATTACGTGAGCTGATCTAACGGTAGTTGGATAGCTTGGAAGAACAGACGGAGATCGACGACTGGGAAGGTCAGCGGAAGAATTGGGAGGAAGGCCGACAAAAGCGAGCTCCCTCCGGCCACTCCAGTTGCCTTCGGTGCACAATGAAGCTCCAAAATCGTCGGCGAGCCTCCTGTAGGTGTCTCTGTCCGTTGGTGGCGTCAAAACACGCCAACACTCACCGGAGCTTTCCCATCACAACGAGGTTGACGAGGAGTTCCAGGTTGCTCCAGCGAGGGGCAAAATAATCTCCAGACGTAACTTCAGCTCCAGGTACCTGCAAGAGAAGTTAAGAGGGTTGCGGGCAAATTATCGTGACCCTCCAGCGTGCGAAAAAGGCAGAGGACAATGCGGATGGGAGCTTGCTGGAGCAAGCTAGGCGAGGGGCAGGAGAAAGTGATTTGACGACTAAAACATGGAATAAAATGCGGGAAATGATCTAGGGTGGTATCTATGCTTGAAATGCAAGAAGAAAGAGGAAGAAAATAGACCTCGAGCAGTCAAAAACTGCGAGATGAGGACCTCGATGCCGGTGGCCGACGGAGGTGGTAGAGATTGCCTGAGACGTGGCTGAAGTCGCTCCATAAGGGTTGGGGAAGGAGGCTGTCACCCTCCTCCCGCCGGAGCTCGCAAGAGGAGGCAAAATCAGGGGTCAAAAGGGGTTCAAAAAGGAAGGGGAAAGTCCGATGGTTTTTGTACAAGGTGACCGACGGGCTCAAAGACCGAAGGAGATGAGGTGAATCAATGATCCATTCCACGAGCAGAGCAGCTGGCGTGAAAGAGCATTCCACGAGGAGAAAAAATTGTGAAGGCATCGACATGAAATGGTGCAAGGTTTGGCCTCAAAAAATCCACAAAAACAGGTGAAAACGAGGTGTCAAACAATGGCAGACCTTGGCTAGAGAGTTGACCGAGGTCAACCAACGGGCGAATCTAGTTGGTCCATGTGGACCAACAAGATAAATCCCCAGAAAAAAGAATTAGAAATTCAATTCAAAATAATAAACGATTTTATTAATTTTAGGATATAAAATAAAAAATACTTATTATTTTATCAAGTATTTTATTATGATTTTTATTTGTTTTTTAGAGACTTATAATTACAAGTTACTTTTTGAGGGCTATATTTAGGTATATTCATCTATATATTTTAGTATTTTATTTTTGTTTGTATTTTTAATTTTATTAATTTATTAATTTATAACTTATTTTTATAGACTTAAATATATTTTTATTATATTTTTCTGATGTTTTACATAAAATTAATTAAATAGATATATTAATTGTATAGATATACTTATTGGTATTTTACCTATGTATTTTATACAAGTATTTTATTTAAATGTTTTCTTTTTGTTTTAATTCTAGTTTAAATATATACATATATTATAACTAATATTTACAAAATTATAAAAATATAAAATTATAAAAATAATGAATAATACATAAAATGAATATTTTAATTGGTATAACTATACAATAGGGGTCCAAAACCTAACTTTCACACCGTAACTCCAAAAAATATGAAACCACCTCCATTAAATATCTTATTAAAAGTTATATACAATTAAAAGTGATTTTGATATATTTTGAGTTTTTATTTGAGAGATATTGATCTGGGAAGTTAGGATTTCAAAAACTTATTTAGACTGTATCTTTTTTCTTTATATTATTTTTGTGTCAAATTAATTTTATATTTTTTTATGTTTTATTATCTACAACTTTTATATACAAAGTTTTATTATTTGAAGTATAGAAAGTGGAACTAAAAATAGATCCCAAAAATGAATAAAAAAATAAATAAATGGGAATTTTATTGTATTTTGGACCCTTATCCCCCCTACTTTATTCCTTGTCGACCTAGTAATCTAGATGCCTAGATCATGGGGTTTAGGGTCATAAAATATTTTCAATATTTTATTCTTTTTCTTTTCTTTTCTTTATTCTACAATTTTAGCTAAAAATTGTATTTTATACACTATTTACACAATGATGCGTGAATGATAAAATGCCTAAATTAAGGTATTTACACGTAATTACTAGGGTTTTTAAGGCCAAAATGATAGAATAAAGATGATGAAATGAAGATTCATCATCCCCATATACTTGCCTTTGCTAGTCCCTAGCAAACATACAATAAGTGCACAGAAGAAAAACAAAGAAAAGAAAAAGAAAGAAATTGGATTGAATTTAATTATCAAACTTGCCTTCACAAAATCAAAGTTTGGAGCTTAATTCGGACCTTTGGAAATTTAGTGCAGGCGGAACCTTAATGGGAATCGGATTTGAAATCCAACAGCCTTCGACAATCCCAAAACTCTGCTCAAGTCTCCTCAATAGCCAGGTCAGAATACTTTAACTCATACACAAACCCTTATGACTATGAATCTGATTCCTACAATGTAAGTGATAGTGGCTATCCCCAACTGAAATGATAAAGAGATTGACTTCTCCAGCATAACAACCCAATGATTCCCCAATCAAGCAACTCCATCCTCGAGGAGCGGGGTATTCTCTTCTAAGTTCAAGTGATAATCAACTCAATAGGAGGGGGTGAAGAGAGGAATGGACGGTAGCCAGTGTAGCTACCTATCCTAGGATGCAAGACTAGTGTAGTGAAGTAATCCAACTGCAGGCTCACATGATTTGACTTTGAAGCTCAAGCTTGCTTATTGACTATGCATCATACACACACACACACACACACACACTCCGGCGGGCATTTTATTTTCATCCAGACCTGTCCGCTTTTTTGGAGTTTTTTTTGAAATACTACATATAACAACATTTAATCAAGAGTTTTTCATCTTGAGCCAGTAGACTATCCCTCTTTTGAAGTTTTATTGCAACCCACACTCTCTTGTCTTCATGTATCATCATCACTGGACGGGTTTGGGTGCACTTCCCTCCCTAAAGGAGGACAAATGTTTCCACTTGTGAGCATGTCATACCAACAAATCCAATCCTCTCACCACTCCAACTGAGTTGAGCCAAGTAAAATGTGCAGGTGTCCATGTTAGGTCATTATCAACAAGAGTTGTGCATGTGCTCTGAAATACTCTACTTAGGCAGTCAAGAATCCATTGAACCAAGTCTTGTGATCATCAAAGAATTAAATCAACTAGACCCGAAATACCTCAATTCCAGCTCCTATAAGGTTCCTGTTAATTAGGTAGATTTAAGGTCCAACTGTTGAAGATGATTTTCCACGGGTCTAGAGTAATCCACACAAGGCGGGATCACAGTGCCGCTGAGGCGACCCGCAAGAAAATCCAATCTTCAGACAACAATTAACCCACAACAGAAATCAAGCAATGAAAAGTGGTGCGGAGTTAAAATTTATTATAACTCTACAACAAAGATGTGTATAGGTGCAAGTAAGTGTAGAGGTCGAACACAGGGAGCAGACAGGTAGAATGAGACAGTAATGCACAAAAGTGTGAATGTGATCAAATGTCTATCTATGCTATGTTTTTGTGGGTTTTTAAATTTATATATATTTTTATTTAATATTTGGATTTTATATTTTTATATTTTGATTTTTAATTTTCTGATTTTATTTTTTCTTTTTATATTTTATATTTTTTTATTTTCTTCTTAGAATAAGATATAATATATAAGGAATACATATATACACTAGAGATAAGGGAGAGGTAAAAATAGGGGAAAATAGTCAAAATACAGGGAATAAAATGTTTTTGTGCTTTTTATGTTTTTATAATGTTTTTATGATTTTCTAGATTTTTCCTAATTTTTTTGGTATTTTTAAAGTCAAAAATATGAGTAAACAGTGAATAAAAGGGCTGGACGAAATTAAAGTGGAGATATAAAATAGAAAATAGTAACAAAAATTCACCAAATTAATTTTAAATAAAAGATAACAGAAAAAAGAAAATTTAGGAACAAAGTTTGTATTTTTAGGATTTTTTCTGGAATTTTTAGGATTTTTTATGAAGATTTTTAGAGTTTTTATATTTTTATGGGTTTTCTTTTGTATTTTTTAATGATTTTTAGATTGAAGTTAAAACACACTAAAATAGAAAATATATATTTTTTGGGATTTTTTTGAGGTGTTTTTATTATTTTTATGGATTTAATAATGCAAATAGTGAATAAAATACGTGTTTTTTTGAATTTTTATAAATATTAAAATACAATAAATATGCAAAATAAAAATATATCGTAATACTATGATGCAACATGAACTTAACGTGATTTTTATGGATTTTTTAGGTATTTATAGACACATGCAATAAATAGAAACAACAAAAAGAAACTACACACAGGTAAAGGGTATAAATGTAATTAAGCAAAACATCCAGGGCACGAATGCAATTTCCACACAAAATAAATAACTTAATTAAAATTCTCTGGACCGATTAGAAATACCCCAAAGTCCAAGGAGATATTCGCAAAAACGCCAAGCCCACGTGATTAGGCACACGTGCCTGGCATGGGTATACTTGTTATTACCAAAACTCTAGGGGCCAATTCGCAAAAATGCCAGAAGTATTATAACTACCTAGAAAAGTTTAGGTATCAAACATAAATAAGACAAGGCCCCGGGGTCCCCTTGCAAAATTGCCATGTCACGTGCGCAGCGCACGTGACCTGATAGGGACCCAAATGGAATATGACAAAAAGTCCGGGGGCAGTTCGCATTTTTTACAAAAATATTAAAAGGCAGATGAAAGTTTGCAGTTCTAATATTTAAATACAAAAATCGGAGGGATATAAAATGCAAAATTCCCACCCTGAGGCGCGATTGAACGGTGGGATCTTTCCCACTTAAACACGTATCAAGCTCAGATGCACCGATGATGCTTCGCTCCCAACGGCTTATATTAGAAGGTCGTTGAAGATCGGACGATGCTGGGCTGCGAAATCTGACGGTCGATGGAGGGTCTGGAAGAACAAGGGCTGATCGGACGGCGGGAGGGAGTCGACGAAGAACAAGGACGAACCCGCCGCGAGGCGAGTTTCCCAGGTCCAGATCTACCTCCTCCGCCGCGAGTTGATGCTTCAAAATGCCCCGGAAGCTTCCTGGAGCATCCTTCTAGCTCTTGGCGGTGTCGGAATGGCAGAGGAAACGCCGGTGGGCCACCGCGACGTAGGGGAACCGGGGCTGGTCCAACTAGCTTAGACTTCCACAAAAACGACCCCAGATGGGGTCCTCTCGCACTTGGCACCTGCAAGCAAAGAGCAAAAAGGCAGATGGCGGTCCTAGGGCAAGAAAGAGCAAAGTAGATGGTAAATGGCATGAATAGGAGCTCGCCGGAGCTTGCTCCGGCGAGGGGGGTAGCGGACAGTGAAACATGCTTTGATCAAGCAAATAAAGAGATGAGATTAAAGAAGACGCTACAGCTATTCTACAGCGAAAAGAAAAAGAAACAAAAACACCTCAACTGGCCGAGAAAAACTAGGAGAAAACCTCATGGCCAGCGTGGCCGGAGATAGGTGGAAGCACCTCCGCACCACTCCTCCGCGCCTCTTGACGGCGAGGTGAGGTTGTTGCCACCTCCCTCTAACCTCAACACATGAAAGAAGGGAGGAAGAACGGGCAAAAAGGGTTCAAAGGTGGATGGCAGTGACGGGGTTCTTTTGAATGGATGGTGGACAGGGTGTGAAGAACGAGGGATTGCGGTCGATGCAGCGGCCCATTCCCCTAGATAAGCTAAGGGCGTGTAAGGTCAACCATTGGGGAGAAAAAGTCGTGAAGACCACATCGTGAAAGGAGACACGATGTGGCCTCAAAAAATCCGAGAAGTTGGGACAAAACACACTTCTGACGCAACCCAGATGTTGGGCAGAGAATTGACCAGAGGTCAACTCTTGCTGCCCCTTGGTTGGTCCACGTGGACCAACCAGGAAAAAGTCTGGGGAAAAAGCTTGTAAATTCAATTAAAAATAGATAACAATTTTATTAATTTTAAATTATTAAATAAAAAATGTTTATTATTTTATAAGGTATTTTAATATGATTTTTAATTATTTTTATGAGGTATAAAAATATAAGTTACCATTTTAGGCCTATATAGGTATATATATCTATACAATTTATTATTTTATTTTTATTTTATGTATATAATTTTATTAATTTTATTTGATATTTTATAAATTTATAAAATATTTTTATACACTTAAATATATTTTTATTTTATTTTTCTGAAGTGTTTTATATACTTAATAAAATAGAAGTGTTAATAATACAAGTATATGTACAGGTATTATACCTATGTAAGTTATATACAAGTATTTTTATTTTGTATTTTCTTTGAGGTTTTTATTCTGATTTTAATATACACATAAATTATAAATAATATTTACAAAATTATAAAAATATAAATATATAAAAATAATGAATACATACTAAATTGAATATTTTAATCTGTACAAGTATATAATAAGGGTCCAAAACTCAACTTTCAAACCGTAGCTTCGCCAAACGCGAATCCACCGCTATTAAATAACTTATTTAAAATTATATCCAATTAAAGGTGATTTTGATGTGTTTCGAGCTTTTATTTGGAGGATACATGTCTGGGAAGCTGGGATTCTGGAATTTTATTCAAACAATAACTTTTTATCTGTACATTGTTTTTGAGTGAAATAAATTTTATATTTTTCTTTATTTAATTATCTACAACTTTCATGTTCAAAGTTTCTTTATTTGAAGTATAAAAAGTGGAACCAAAAATAGGTCCCAAAATGAATAAAGAATGAATTAAACAAAAGGAATTTTTACTGTATTTTGGCCCTTATCTCCCCCTACTTTATTCCTTGTCGACCTAGTCATCAAGATGCCTAGGTCTCGGGGTTTTGGGTCATAAAATATTTACAATATTTTATTCTTTTTCTTTTCTTTTCTTTATTCTATAATTTTGTCTTAAAAAACCGCATTTTATACAATATTTACACAATGATGCATGAATGCTAAAATGCTCGAATTAACAGTATTTACACACATTTACTAGGGTTTTTAAGGCCAAAATGATAGAATAAAGATGATGAAACGTAGATTCATCCAAAATGATAGAATAAAGATGATGAAACGTAGATTCATCACCAACCACGCTCCAATCTTAGGATTTTATTTAGACTTGTTCATTTATCAAACTCGATCTGAAAAATGCTAATGTTATGCTGTAGAAAATATTTTTGTGATACAATTTTCAAAGATTTTGAACTTTTTATGTATTTTTGAAAAAGATGACGCATATGTAATTTTTTGGATTTTTTAAAAAGATTTTTCAAATGTTTTTTTATTTTTAATTTTGCAAATGTTTTTGTGATTTTTGAAAACAAAAGATTCTGGCTAAAAATAGGTACAAATATTTACATGGGGATGCATTTTATTTTTACAAGAATTAGGTTCTTAAGAATTTACAAAGGATAAGTAGTCAATTTTATAAATATATACAGTTTAATAAAGAATTTTAGTGTGATGTATATATTCCTCAAACTTATTTGAAAATATTTTTTCAAACAATTTTGCAAACTATAGTACAAAATAATGTTTACAAAGAATTTTTACAAACATGTGCACACATTTGAAAATCATTTTGCAAAGGTTTTTCAAATAGTATAGATAGATTTTTCAAAATATTTTTGCAACCATTTTCCAAATCGTTTGCAGATAGTTTTCTAAATATTTTTATTTCACACAAATAAAAGAAATTTTACTAACAAAATAAATTTTACAAAGGTTGAAAATATTGACAAAATATTTTCCAAATAATTTTCAAAATATTTCTCAAAAAGATTTTCAAACTATTTTTCAAACATTTTGCAAAAAATAATTTTACCTTATTTATTAATCAGTTAATACAAAAAGAATTTGAGGAATAATAAACATCTTTTTATCAAGTATTTTGAATGAATTTAATAGTATTTTTAGCCATAATTATCAATAAAAATACGAAAGTATGAGTTATGGCTAAATTATATACGCCCCTATACTTAGCTTGAGCTATGTCCTCATAGATCAGAGATAAAAGAGAAGACATAACTCATACTGAGTATAGAAAAGTCTAAAGAATAGATGAATAAGAAACAGATGAACGAATAAGAAGTTGACCATCTACCTATACTTATGATCAAATAATCCTAAGTATAGCAGACTGTACACAACACATGGAGGGTCAAGGGTGGGAATGAATATATCGTAGTCAGATTATCTCCCCCTATACTTAGGGCAAGATTTCCCATAAGTATAGATAAGAAGAGGAGACAATGGAGAAGAACAAAGAATAGAAATAACTTGGGGTACACACTCCCTATACTTAGGACAAAGTACGTCCTAAGTATAGAAAACTGACAAATAGGGGCGACACCTTTTCGGTAGAAAAAGAAAATAGAAAAGGAAAAGAAGAAAAGAAGAAAAGAGAAGTAAAGATGGAAAAAGATAGAAGATGATGTACACATCACTCCCCCTATACTTAGGGTAAAAGAAGCCCTAAGTATAGGTAACAACAAGAATGATGAAACGGAACGAAGAATGAACACTCGGCTCATCCAACCCCTCTATATCTAGGACAAAGTACATCCTAAGCAAGGCGCACATGAGCATGGGGTGGATGAGACATGTGGGAGATGGACGAGAGAAACAAAGGCGAATAAACAACTGAGTGGATGTACAGAGATCAAGAAGGTCAAAAGCGAACCTTCTTGCAAGACCGTTGAGGAGTAGATCTGACAAGATGCAGGTCGATATCTGGGTCCACAGTGGACGGAAGCCGACCGGGATCGACCTGGTGATGATCCTCAACAGTCGCAGAATGGGAAGGCACATACGAGTTAGTGGAAGTAGTGTGTCTAGGTCTGACCTTAGGTGTCTTGCTGACGTCGAAGTGAAAAGGGACGAACTCATCATCATCAGAAGAAGTAGAATCAAGGTCGTCCTGCAAGTGTCTTCTAGATCAAAACCAAAAGGAATGAAGTCATCAGTGGAAGTAGTCGAATCATGATCGTCCTCTACAGTCTCAATCGAATCATCATTCTCATCAAAAGGCCCGAATTCCTGAATAAAAGCAACAAGATCAAATTCGGCCGTTTCAATCTCATCTGAATCTAAGTGAACATAAACAGACTCATCAGTGAAAGTAGTCAAGTCATGTCCGTCCAGTCTAGTATCTGAATCTGCCCTCTGCACTAGGGCATCAATCATGTAAATCCCGCAGATGTCATCAACACATCGCCAAACACCAGAAGAAGGAACTCCGAGGTCCATGCCTTCCGCTTCCTCCATGGGGAGGAATTCTCGGGTCTCAGTGGAATCCAACATGCAACAAAAGTCTCTGATAGTCTCATCAAGGTCATAATCCTCAGAGTCGGCTAAGATAGGTGAAGTCACATCAGGTACAGGTCTCTAATCGGCAGTGGGTGCAATGATGACCACTTCACTTTCGTCAACAAGACAAAAGCGAATCTCTCCCGATCCGTAATCAACAACGACCCTCGTAGAGGTGAGGAATGGTCGTCCGAGGATGATTGGAGAGTGCTCCCTTGCGGAGGTCTCCATAAGCAATACGATAAGATCAACAATGTAGTTCATGCCCTGCATCCAAATGACGATGTTTTCTATGATACCCTTCAACCTCTATATTGATCCGCCAGCAAACTAAACGATCATCGAGGTTTTCTTGAGAGACCCTAAGTGAAGAGACTGTACAATCGAGAAGGGTATGATGCTAATCGAAGCATCGCCGTCCAGGAGAGTGTGATCACATGTGTGGTCAGAGATGGTGCAGCTGATGAAAGGTGTAGCTGTGTTCCTTTTCCAAGGAATGGGACGATGTGTGATGGCGTGAGTGATGAGCCGAAATTCGATGAGGTCGAGATGGAAAAATAATATCACAAAGTTGTCGTTGTTCTCAACCACACGAATCGGTCAACAAGAAAATTTTGTATTTTTAACCACTTAATAAAGATAAATCAAGCAAAGCAAATGTAAGCGGGTTTCGCTATTCTTTTTACCTAGTATAGCGACCAGGGTCGATGATAAATACCCATTAATCACTCTTTATTCTTTTATTTTAGCTATAAAACCATTGCCAAACACATGTAGATATATGTAAATAATAATAATTAGCATTTGGCATGCATTGTGTAAAAATAAATAATTAGCATGTTTTTGTGCATAAATAAAATAATAAAGAAACAAAAGAAAAAGAGGGAGATATTTAGAATAAATATTGAGCGACCTAATCCCAAGGGAGGGCTCAGCATGGGCCTGACCGCATAAAAACCAAAGTAGAGAGAGATAAGGAAGCTCACACATGTGTACATATACCTATAAATAAATAAAAATATTTTCCTCTAAATAAAAATAAAAATGGGGTTCTATTTATTTGTATATATTTTTAAATATAAAATTAAAATAAAAATGAGAAAAATAAAAGGAAATAAAATTCATCCCTTATTGTCTATATTCACCATGTACATAAAACCACTTCCCTATTTATTTCTACTTATAAATGAATAAATAAAATCCAATAAAAATCTGTACATATTCTATAATTTATAATGTAAATAAATAAAATAAAAACCATAAAAACAAAAATAAAATAAAAAAGAAATAAAAATAAAATCAAAACCAACATTGTACATATACCATATATGTATATAAATAAAAAAATTTATTTCACCCTTGTAATTAAATAATAAAAATAAAATAAAAATACCAACTTATTCCAAATTTTATTCTATAAATAACTAAAATACAAAATTGGAATAAAATGTACAAAAATAAATAATTTAAAAAAAATCAAAAATAAAAAATGTATAGTGTATATACCTATATATAATATACTATATTGTAAATACCTAATTTTTATTTCAAAAAAATAAATAAAAATCACAAAAAAATAGTTTATAAATAAATAAAATTTTTTTATGTTTTAACTTTTTCCAAAATCGGCCATATACTATTTTATATTGAATTTCCAAATCTTTATGACGTGGCCGCCTTCCATTGGTCCACGGGGGAATGTTGACCCCCCGGTCAACTCCCCCCTTGGACCACAAACCTGCGGATCTGCGCCCAACCCACCTTTTCTCCCAATTACTGCGCCTTGATCCGACTGCCAAATTCGCAAACCCCGAGTCTTAATCCATCATTGATCTTCCCTGATCCACGCCCGGGGTGGGTTCTCGGGGTCCGTGCTCCGATAAGCTCACCCGAACCTCTTCTAGATGGACCCCTAGCCATATTTAATCCCAGCTCCGCCGCATATTTCACTCCATCTTTGGCTCCGCCTTTCCATTCCAGGACCTCCACTACCTTCGCCTGAGTGACAGCTTGCTGAGGGTGGTGTTGCAGTGAGGAGGAGGTACCCCGGCCACTGATCCGGCAGCCTAGCGCTGCCGTGCGCCACCCAGGAGTAGCGCTAGAGCCTCGGGCATCGACGACCCTCGAGGCAAGGACAAGGAGCTCCAGGAGCTCATTCCCAGTCGACCTCAGCCATCTGGTAAGCCTAGTTCTTTCTATTTTTCTCGAATTTCCATTTACGCCCAATTCCCCCGTTCGCCTTCGACCATCGATTCCGACCATATCAGTCCCCCTTTCGACCATCGGACACGACCCTCACACCCACGAGACTTCTCCGCACCTTCTGCACCCACTCACACCCCCCGACTCGCCCCAGAGCAGGGACTTCAATCCTCACCGCCGTCGCTTCGCCGGAGATCGACCATCTCGCCTCGCCGCTCACCGACCTCGCCTCTAACCGGGTCGAGGCACTTTGCCCTTGACCCAGGAGCTTGTTGTGCTACTTTTCAAGTCAGAAGGGCCTCATATGGAGGTCTTCACGTTTGAGCACAGGAGCTTCAGGCCACCGCCATCGCCGGAGCGTCTCTGACGTTCCCGGCCTCATCGGAGACCTGCAGCAGCTGCGGGACGTCACGACAGAGCTCTTCCGCATCTTAGCAGCAGCAGGGGAGGTCCACCGCGCGAGTTATGGGCCGGCGAAGTTCGCCGGCTACCTGTTCTTGGAGGACCCTCCAGAGCCGTCCATTCGCCCTCACCGTGCCATATCTTATAGGGACCGTTCGATTCAGGCGAAGAAGAGGCCAGTAGCAGCCACCGTCAGATCGACACGTGGCCTCTTCTCCGCCCTCCATCCAACGAGGGATAGCCATCGACTCTCGACCGTCAAATATCCTACGTGGCGAGCCCTCCACCGTCCGATCATCGCCGAGGCCCTTCGTTGGAGCGCCACCCCCTGCAGCCGTTCGATACACCACGTGGCGCGCATCCATCCCCTTGGTTAATAAAGAGTAATTTACCCTTAGGCCCTCTCTCTTTTAGTCTTTATTATTCAGTCCTGTAAATATTTTATAGAGTTTATTTTAGTTTGGTAAAATTGCATAAAGACCCTGGTTGTTTATTTTTATTGCATTTTCGCCCCTGTATGTGTTGGACACGTGCATCATCACGTGATGTTTTGGTGATTTTGCAATATATGGGCCTGTAGTTCTTCTGTGTTACTGATTGAAATATATGTTTTGGATATTTGCACTTATGCCCCTGTGAATGGTTTAATTGGACACGCGTTGAATATCGTGGGCTTTTTACAACTTAGCCTCTGAACTTTTAACACCTGTTGCTAATAAGTCAGGGACTTAAGTTATTTGCATTTGGGTCCCTGTGTGCCCAGTACACGTGCCTTGCGCGTGCAAACTTGGAACTTTTGCACCAGGACCCCCAAGTGTCTGTTCTTGTTACTTTTAGGCCCCCAGAATATATTTTTATTACAAACATGTCCCTATGCTATGTGGCTTTTGTTTGTTTTAAATAAAATATCAAATCTAATCCAAATTAAGTGAAAATTTGACACGTGGCTCCTGCCACCGTGTAGAATTTTCACTATTTTTTGGGAAAATTTTTGAGCCCTTTTCGTTAAAAAACTCTTAATTTTCTGCCTGTTCAGATTTAAAATTCACAAAAAAATATAAAAACCTCTTTAAAAATTACAAAAAATTAGATTTTGTTTGTTTTGGTGTGCTTGATTTTCTGACCTGTTTTGGTGATTTTTAGATTTATAAAAACTATAAAAATTGAAAAACACTGAAAAACTCATACAAATTCTAATAAATCACAGAAAATTCCAAAAATAATAAACTCTTTCTCTGATTTTTTCCTTTTTGTTTGTATTTTTCAAGAAAAATACCTCCAGGCTATTTTAGGACCATTATAAATTTTATTTTGGTCCTCCAAGCCTGACTGGACAACCTTCTTCTGTTTTTGCCTTATTTCATTTTTATAAAATTCCCTAAAAATCATAAAATCCTAAAAAATTCAACAAAAAAGTAAAAAATATAAAAATTCTAAAAACATTTTTGTTTGAATTTTTAGAGTATTTTTGTCTATGTAAATAATTGCTTGAAGTTGTCTTTATTTGCCCTTTTTATTGTTTTCTTTATAATTAAAAATCCAAAAAATTATAAAAATATTAAAAATCCACCAAAAATCATTTGTTTTTATTTTTCTTTACTTTAGACTACTTCGTAGGCCACAAGGACATTTCGTGCTCCTCGAGTTCGACCCTGGGAGCTATACCAGGTTAATCCCATAGCTTGGACTGCTATTTGGTTTTCTCGTGTTCTATCTTATTTGGTGGTCTGATTTATTTTTCTTGTTGAGCTCTGAGTCCCGGGTGACTGAGGTCACAATGACCGTAGTGACACCTTTACCTTAGTCTGTTGGGCTCGCTCATCAGAATGGCACCGTTGCCGGGGAGCACGACTTAGTAGTCAGTTTCTTTTTCTTTTTATTTTGCTTTCTTTTTTGCGGCTTTCCGCGGCTTTTTATTCGTCCGTGGTTTTTTGCAGCTTTTTATTTTTCTTTTATTTTTCTTTTATTTTGTTTTTATTTCTTTTTCTTTTATTTTTATTTTTGTTTTTTTGCTTGTTTATTTTTATTTTATTTTCATTTTTCCATATATACCCTGTTTTCTTTATTTTATTTTATTTGCTCTATTTTTATCTAGTTTGACACTCTTCTGTTTTCTTGCGAGGGCCCAAGGACCGAGGCGGCAACTTTCAAGGAGCCGGCACAACTGCGGCTATCGGAGGCAGCTCCCTTCTACACGGAGCCGCAGGAGAGCGCGAGGAGACAGCCGAGTGTGGGAGCTTAGATTAAAGTAGCTTAGATATTATTTCCCGCATAATTTGGATAATTGTAATAATACAGGACAGCAGGACTCTCTCTCTCAGACTTAGACTCTCGGGGTCTGTTTCGCCGAGCACCGGTGTGCTCGGGGGACCCCTCGGATTTTATGTAGTTTTCTTCGCGGTTTTGATTTCTTTTCTGCTTATTCAGTTTCTCGCGGTTTTGAGCCCCTAGCCTTTGGTTTTTTGCTTGATTGTGACGTAATAAATAGGATCCAAACACCCTAATAAATTTGCCTGTACCTATAGATCGGTAATTGGACCAAGAATAAAAAGATTAATAAAATAGTCGATCCACTACCTTCGAGCCTACGCACCACAACTCACCCTATCAAGCGCTGCTCCTGAACTCGATTTGTCGAGAGGAGGAGGGGTGGACCGAGACCGGACTCTTGGATTGGAGGTGGGTGGTCGACTAGACGTTCTTTCGAGTAGAACTGCTGCTTAGGGTTCGGATTTCTGCTTGCACCATTTAGGTAGTTTTATTTCAGTCTTTAAATTCTGCGCGGATCATTTTGCATGTAGACTGCTAGAGTCAGGTACGCATCTCTTACTCTGCATGCATCATTGATTTTCTCGCGCATCGGCTTTTTCAACTTCTCCCCCCTGATTTTTGGACTTAATAACCAGGAGAACCGAAAAATTCATTAGGCGTTTGCTTTTTATTGAAAAATACCCAAAAATTTGAACCATAAAATTGGGACTGGTTAACTCTATTGACCCTAAAAGATACTCACCGAAAAATTTGTCTTGGGGAGAGCAACCCCCTTCTTGTCTGGTTTGCTTGCGCGAGAGAGTGACCCGCACCCTAGGATAGATCCATATACGATTTTTTCTCGACTGATTATCGGCTTTTCTGTACAGGACAGTCGGTTAAGAAAAATATTGGATTCCCAACAGGTCACGTTAATCACTCTGCTATCCTGACTTCTCATCTAATAAAATTGACAAGATAATTGACCCAGCCTTTACGGTCTTCAGCTCGCGTTGAGTAGGTGAACTTGGGGTATTCCTTGCTAATCATTGTTATTATCAGATCTCATCCGCCCGACTTGCCACATCAAGATGATGGGCAGAAGGTCTCTTAGGCAGCCTCTGGCTGCACCGCTTCCCAGCACTTCTGCCCGCTCATCTAGGTTAGTTCGCGAGAGCCGAGACCTGCTCTCCGAACCCGAGTTCGACTCCACCCTGTTCCCCCTCGACCCCCCTTCTTTCAGTTCCGAGATACCAGTGCCAGAGGATAGACAGTTAGATGATTTATCGACACCTGAGTTTGGGTCTTTTGCTTTTGCAGAGACCATGGCCGGCAGCAGTGACGACCGCACCAGAGGTCCCCAGCATGAGCATACATTCATTATGGACCAGGGTGCGATCAAGTCCACCCTGATTGCCTCCCTCGAGACAGTTCAACATCAGTTGAGGGATCATGGAGCATTCATGATAGAGATGAGGCGTGAGATGGAGTAGTTGAGAGCCGCTCGTGACCAGTGCGAGCCCGGAGACGGGCCGAGGATACCCGATGATGCCACAGCAGCCGCAACATCCGCAACAGCAGCCACAGAGCCACCGAGACCGATGCGGGAGTTACACAACCCCGGGTCGACGTTGATGCATCACTGGGTCGTTCTTCCAGCCATCGTGGGGGCTTCAAGTTCCCCCCAATACTTTGCAGCTTCTCCCCCGGTTCCATGGGTTTGCCACAAAGGAGCCCCATCTCTACCTTCAGGAGTTCTTGATGATCTGCAGCACAGTCCACGACAGACAGGTGGACCGGGATACCATCCGTATGATTTCCTTCCCCTTCTCCTTAGCAGACAGAGCAGCCACCTTGCTGAAGCACTTGGGGAAGTTCGTCTACACCTGGGAGCAGCTCCGCACCGAGTACTTGCACAAGTACTATCCACTCGGATGGACGAACGCATCAAGAGCCCTGATCAGCAACTTCTCCATGCTCCCCAACGAGCAGTTCCATGAGGCATGGGAGAGGTTCCGTGAGCTGACCGATTGATGCCCGCACCATGACATCTCGAAATCGAACCTAGTTCAGAGCTTCTTCAGCGGGCTGACACCAGAGCTATAGGGCTTGGTGAATGCTTCTTGTGGCGGGTTGATAAATACTCATTCATCACTCTTTATTCTTATATTTTAGCTACAAAAACCTTTGCAAATGCATGTATATGTTTGTAAATACAAATAATTACCAAAAGGCATGCATAGTGTAAAAACTAATAATTAGCATGTTTTTGTGCAAAAATAAAGAATAAATAATTAAAAGAAAAAGAGGGAGATATTTAGAATAAATATTGAGCAACCTAATCCCAAGGGAGGGCTCAGCATGGGCCTGACCACATAAAAGCCAAAGTAGAGAGAGATAGGGAGCTCATGTGTGTAAATATACCTGTAAATATAATAAAAAATATTTTCCTCTAAAAATAGAATAAAATGGGCTTGTATATATTTGTAAATATTTGTGAATACAAAATCAAAATAAAAATTGAAAAATTAAAAAGAAAATAAAAATGACCTTACTGGTACATATTCACCATGTACATACACCTACACCTCTATTTATTTAACCCTTGTAAATAAATAATAAAAATAAAATAAAAACATCAAACTATTCCTAATTTTATGCTATAAATAAATAAAATATAAAATGGGAATAAAAATGTAAAAAAAAATTAATTGTAAATCAAAATTAAAAATCAATAATGTGTATATACCTATGTATAGCACTATAGTGTACATACCTTTTTTTTATTTCGAAAAATTAATTAAAAATCATAAAAAATAGGAAAAAAATAAAATAAGCATTTTTCATGTTTTAAGTTTTTCCTAAATCGGCCATTTAGTATTTTATTTTGAATTTGCAATTATTTTTGAGGTGGCCTGCTCTGATTGGTCCACGGGGGACGTTGACCCCCCGGTCAACTCCCGCCCTTGGACCACTTCCCACGGGTCCATGACGCCCGACCCGACTTCACGGAATTTTTCCGTCATGACCCGATCACCAAATCCGACATTCCCAGGCTCTCCTTCTTCCTCTTGCATCCGAGATCCTCGCCCAGTTGATTGTATTGGGATCCGCACCTCGCCGTGCCCTGCCCGACCTGTTCTTGCCGGACCCTCACTCATATATAATCCGAGCTCCGCCTCCTTTTTCTCGCATATTTGGCTCATCTCTCTTCACCCTAGGACCTCCACAGCCACCGCGAGAGTGACAGCTTGCTTCCGGCCGTGTCGCAGCGAGGAGGGAGTGGACGGACCACTGATCCGGTGACTTTGCACCGTCGTGCGCCGCCCAGAGGTGGTGCTCGAGCCCCGGGCATCGACGACCCTTGAGGCTAGGACCTGGAGCATCCCCTGCTCTTCCCCAGTCGATATCATCCAGTAGGTAGCCCTCTTTCTTTCCATATTTCTCTAATTTAGCTTTACGCCCAATTCACCCGTCGCCGACGAGCTTCGATTCCGACCACCCTAGCCACTCGTTCGATCATCGATGTCGACCCACATCTTTGCCTTTCCCCCGCGCACCTTCTCCACCCCCTCGTTCAACCCAGTTCGCCACGGAACTGGGATTGGGGCTCCACCGCCGTTGCTTCGCCGGAGCCCCTTCATCCCGACACACATATCACCTTCACCACCCCTAACCGGGTCGAGGCACTTTGCCCTCGACCCAGGAGCTCGTTGCTTTGCTTTGCAGGTTCATCCGAGCGCATCTGAGGTCTTCGTCCATTCGAGCAGTAGATCAGCCTCCGCCGGTGTCTCCTGAGCTCTCCTGAGCTCCGTTGCGTCATCGGAGGAGCCCATTAGACGCGGGAGGCCCATGCGCATCTTCTTCGATCCTTAGCAGCCCGCGAGGAGGGTCACCGTGCGTCCACCGGGCCGGCGAAGTTCGCCGACCGCTTGTTCTTCGTGCACCCTCCAGAGACATCCGATCCAACCCCCAGCTCCAGATCTTCATCGAACCGTTCATTTGAGGAGTAGCAGTGACTGTTTGATCATCAGAGGGAGGATCTCGACCGTCCGATCAGCGCGGTCTACCCACGTCGCTTCCCAACCGCCCGATCTTCCACGTGGGGAGTCCCAGCCGTCAGATCTGCACCGAGGGTTCCTTTGCTGTGATCCACACCCTCTCCACCGTCGGATCTCCACGTGGCAATCATCCGACCCTCAGCATTTAAATAAGGGGTAATTTCTCTTAGGTCCATTTAGTTTTTGCATTTATTATCTAGTCCTGTAAATACGTTTTATAGTTCTTTTATTTTTATAAATATTGCATAGAGGACCCTTCTGTTTATTTGATTCGCATTTATACCCCTGTGTGTGATGGACATGTGCATCGACACGTGAACTTTGGTGCGTTTGCATTTCTTGCCCTGTGTTTCTGGTGTGTTACGATTTGTATTTTGATAAATAGGAATGACAAAAAGATCCTTCCAGGCCTGAGTCATGTGTATCGTGCGTGGGCCTGGGGACATTTTGCATTTTTGGCCCTCCACTTTCCTTGCGTGTTATCCAAGGGGCCCAGGGTTTTATTTTAATTGCATTCAGGTCCATGTGCACTATGCCTTTGTTTTTATTTTTAATAAAATAGCAAACCAACTCCAAATTTGATGAAAATTGGACACATGGCTCCTGCCATGGTGTAAAATTTTCTATAATTTTTGGAGACATTTTTGACTTCATTTATTATTTTAAAAATTCAAAAATAGGCATTTTTCTTACTGTCTAGCTTTAAAAATCAAAAATAAATAAATTAAAACACCTCTAAAAATTACAAAAAAAATTATATAGTGTTTATTTTGCTTTGTTTGAATTTCTGACCAATTTTGGTCATTTTTAGAGTTATAAAACCTATAAAAATTACAAAACTCCTAAAAACTCATAAAAATTTCAATAATTAAAAGAAAAATAAAAAAAATAATAATTCCAGTACCTAATTTTTCCTTGTGTTTTGATCTTTACAGGAAAATTACCTTCAGGTTTTAATAAGGCGATTTTGCATTTTAATTTGACCCTTGAAACTCGACCGGACAATACCTTTTATTTTCAGCTTTGTTTGATTTTTATAAAATTCCATAAAAATCAGAAAATCACTAAAAATTTACCAAAAACACAGAAAAATATAAAAAACATAAAAACATTTTTATTTGAATTTTTGGATGCATTTTGAGTAATTAAATAAATCATCTAAGTTGCTTGTTTATTGATTTCCTTATTTTTTTATTAATTAAAAATCCAAAAAAATTAAAAACATTAAAAATCCACCAAAAAAAGCCTTTTATTTTATTTTATTTTATTCTTCTTTTAGACTACTGCTGCGAGGCCATTACGTGCTCCCTGAGTCCGACCCTAGTCGCTATACCAGGCTAATCCAATAGCCAGGGCCACTATTGAGTTTCTTTGATTTTTATTCTATTTTTGTGGTCTGCTCTTATTTTTCTTGATTGACCGAATTGTCGCCGAGATCCGGGTCGCAACGACCCTTGATCTATTTTCGTTCACCCGAGTCTCAGTGATTTTTCGGTCCATCAGAATGGCGCCGTTGCCGGGGAGCACGACTTAGTAGTCTATTTTGGTTTCCTTTTTATTTCATTTTCTTTTTCGCGGCTTTCCGCGACTCTCTCTGAGTCCGTGGCTTTTCATGGCTTTTTATTTTTCTTTTATTTTTGTTTTTGTTTTCTTTTGCTTGTTTATTTTTCCTGCTATTTTTACATATATACCCCTTCTTAGTTTCCTGTCTTTAGTTGCTTTGATTATTTTATTTGGTGTTTGACACTCTGTTGCTTTCTTGCGAGGGCCCGAGGACCGAGGCGGTGACTCTCGAGTAGCCGACGCAACCGCGAGATTCGTAGGCGGCTCCCTTCTGCACGGAGCCGCAGGAGAGCGTGAGAGAGTAGTTGAGTGGGAGAGGAGTAGATTAGACTTTATTTCTGTTAGTTGACTTCTTGTAATAACACAGGGACAACTCATCAAGACTTAGACACTTTCTCGGTCTGTTTCACCGAGCACCGGTGTGCTCGGGGGACCCTTAGGTTTTTCACGGCTTTCTTACGCAGCTTTTAATTTTTCACTGCCTTTTACGATTTCTCGCGGTTTTTATCGAGCCCCTAGCCTTAGGAATTTCTGTTGATTGTGCTGTACTTAGTAGGATCCAAACACCTAATTATTTGCTTATGCCTATAGTTCGCTAATTGGACCTACTAATAAAAGATTAATAAAAATAGCTGACTGCTTCCTTCGAGACTACGTGCCGTAGCCTGCCCTGCCTAGCGCTGCTCTTGAACCCGATTTGTCGGGAGGAGGAGGGGTAGACCGAGACCGGACCCTTTTGATCGAAGGCTGGTGACCAGCTAGATGGTTCTTTCGAGTAGAAGTTGCTATTTAGGGACTCAGTTTTCCGCTTGCACCATTTAGGTAGTTTTATTTATGTCTTTCAATTCTGCGCGGATCATATTGCATGTAGACTACTGGAGTCAGGTACGCATTTCTTACTCTGCATGCATCATTGATTTCATCGTGCATCGGCTTTTTGGTCTTCTCCCCCTATTTTTACTTAATACACAGGAGAAATGAAAAATTCGTTAGGTGTTTTTGCTTTTATTGAAAAATACCTAAAAAGAAAAACAATAAAATTGGAACTGCTAACACTATTGACCCTAAAAGACACTTGACTTAAAAACTTGTCTTGGGGAGAGCAACCCCCTCATTGTCTGGTTTGATTGTGCGAGAGAGTGACCCCGAACACTAGGTAGAGCCCTCCGATACTCTTCTCGACTTATTACCGACTACTTCTGTGCGGGACAATCGGTTGGGAAAGTATCGGGTATCCCAACAGGTCACGTAATCGCTCTGATATCATGACTGTTCACCAAAATAAAGATGAAAAGATAATTGACCGAGCCTTTACGGTCTTCAGCTCGCGTTGCGTTGGTGACTTGGGGGTTTGCTTGTGATCATAGTTTTTCCAGATCTCATCCGCCTTACTCGCCACATCAAGATGATGTGCAGACGATCTCTTAGGCAGCCTCTGGCTGCACCGCTTTTGGGCGCGTCTACCTGTTCATCTAGGTTGGTTCGCGAGAGCCGAGACCCGCTCTCCGAACCCGAGTACGATTCCACCCTGTTCCCCCTCGACCCCTTTCTTTCGGTTCCGAGAGACCAGTGCCAGAGGAGAGACTATCAGATTTATCGGCACCTGAGTTTGGATCGTTTAATTTTGCAGAGACTATGGCCGACAGTTCTGATGATCGCACTAGAGGTTCGCAGCCTGAGCATTTCATTCTGGACCAGGGTGCGATCAACTCCACCCTGATCGTCTCCCTCGAGACAGTGCAGCAGCAGTTGATGGATCATGGAGCATTTATGTTAGATATGAGGCGCGAGATGGAGGAGATGAGAGCAGAGCGAGAGCAGCGTAGAGACGGGCCGAGGATCCCAGATGAGGCAGCAGCAACAGCAGCAGCCGCCGCAGCGGCAGCCGCCGCGATAGGAGAAGAGCAGCCGAGATCGATGCGGGAGTTGCACAACCCCGGATCGACACTGATGCATCACTGGGTTGTGCTACCAGCTATCGTGGGGGACTTCAAGTTCCCCCGAACACCTTGCAGCTCCTCCCCCGTTTCTATGGGCTCGCCACAGAGGAGCCCCATCTCCACCTCCAAGAGTTTCTGATGATCTGCAGCACAGTCCACGATCGTCAGGTGGACCAGGACATGATAAGGATGATTGCCTTCCCCTTCTCCTTAGCTGACAGAGCAGCCACCTGGCTGAAACATCCGGGGAAGTTCGTCTACACTTGGGTGCAGCTCTGCACCGAGTACTTGCACAAGTACTACCCACTCGGGCGGACCAATGCCACTAGAGCCGTGATCAGCAACTTCTCCATGCTCCCCAACGAGCAGTTCCACGAGGCATGGGAGAGGTTCAGAGAGCTAATAGACAGATGCCCGCACCACGACCTTTCCAAGCCGAACCTTGTTCAGAGCTTTTTCAGCGGGCTGACACCAGAGCTTCAGGGCTTGGTGAACGCTTCTTGTGGCAGGTCTTACTTCGCCAAGGATCACGACCAGGTCTGGGCCATCTACGAGGAGATGGCTGAGAACTACATGGTGATGGCCCAGACCCGGTTATACACTCAGGGCAGACCCCAGCAGCCACAGACCGTGCAGTACCAGAGGATAGCACGGGTCGACGCCGATCCTTCCAGTTCGTCCGTGGTAGCAGCAGCACAGGCTGAGTGATCAGCCGTGGACATGGGGATCATCAGCGAGAAGCTGGAACAGATGGAGATTATCGAGAAGAAGCTGTGCCAGGGCATCACGCAGATGGAGCAGATGGCACAGACTCTGAGTGACCTGAAGACACAGCTCATGTGTCTCCAGGAGGCACAGACGGCTTCACAACCTCGTCTTCAAGTACGAGGCGATCCGAGTAGCAGCAACAGCTCGTCCCAGCGCTCCAGCTCCCACCAGCAGCCTAGACAGGTCCATCTTGTACAGGCGGAGCCGTACCAGCAGCCGCAACCCACCTACCAGTCACCACCATCTCCAGACTTGCAGATGGTGATATACCAGCCGGATCAGCCTCTGGCAGTGCTCCCGCCACCCCAGTACGATGCAGAGCCGTTGATGGATGTCAACGGGATTTGGTATGACCGCCCCCAGCCCGGTATCCGACGAGACCATCCCGGATTCCGTTGGGGGACTGGAGGTACCCAGCCCCAGCAACAGCCGTCAGGACAGGGTGGTCAGTATGGTCATCAGAGAGATCACCAGCAGCAACATCCCCCAGTGTACCCACAACCACAGCAGCAGCAAACACAGTATGGTCCTCGTCCCTATCGGCAAGGACAGCCTTGGAGGTGTGATCAGCCTCACCAGCTGCAGCATCAGCCACATTCTTACCCCTCTCAGCCACAACAACAGTTCCAGCAGCCTCACTACCAGAGAGGCTACCCGTCGGGCTCTCATGAGAGCCCCGACTTGGATGATATAGCCCGCCGTCTCACAGATCATCAGGCTACTTTTTGACGGGAGATGGACGAGTTCCGCCATGAGATGCGGGACATCGTGAGAGGGAAGGCCGCCATCCCTGCCCAGATTGAGTCGAATCCCAACAACCTGAAGATGAAATCTGAGCAGGTAACTTGTACTGAGTATGCCACTCCGAGTGATACTTTTGGTGATATGTCTGCATATCTTTTTGATACTGATTTTGTCACACTTAGGAGCGGTAGGATGCTAGAAGGCGGCGACTCGTTTGAGCGACACCATGAGGATACACCCAGAGCGCCCGACGAGGAGGAGGAGAGCGGTACTGAGGCTGCTAGAGATGATGACGGTGGTACTGATGCCACCATGGATGCTGATTCCACCAGAGGTACTAAGGCCGCCGTTTCACCAGTTGGAGGAGGTGGTACTGAGGCCACCCGTGTTGCCGAGCCAGAGTGCGGTACTGAGGCCGCACGTCTCCCAGCCGATGGTGGTGTTGATGCCACCAAGTCTTCTGAGATTCCTGTTGTTTTTCCTGTTACTGATGTATCTCGGAACACTTCTGTGAATAAAGGAAAGGGTTTATTTTCTTCTGGTCCCACTGTGGTGCATGATGTATGTGTGGATCCGGTCGTCGAACCGTCTAGACCCTTCCCTAGTCCTTCATCTGAGAAGGACCTTGTGATCCCCTTCCCTAGAGCCCTTCAGATGGGGAAGGGGAAGAAAAATGAAAATCCAAAAAAGAGAGAGCAGGAAGAGTTCAGCCAGCAGATGATAGTCGTTTTCACATACAGCTGACTCTTCAGGAGGCTTTGCAGCACATCCCTCTTCTTCAGCGTTCCCTTAGAGACAGGACTACAATCAGGAGGAAGAGGAGGAACCACCAATCAGAGATTCATGTGCTGATGAAAGCCACTTGTTTCGCGATCCAGAACCGTCTGCCGGCCAAGAGGCAAGATTCCGGAGCCCCATATGTCAGATGCCACATCCGAGAGCAGAGGTTCGACCGTACTCTATGAGATAGCGGATCGTCGATCAACCTACTTCCGGCAGCCCTTCTCGACCGCTTCGAGTTGGGCACTCTTAAATAGAGCAGGTGATGAATCCACATTTCATCATATTTATTCTATCATTTTGGCACCAAAAACCCTAGCAAATGCTTGTAAATACCTTTAATTTCATCATCTTAGCATTCATGCATGCGCATCTATTTAGTGTATAAAGTACTGTAATTAAAGCCAAAATTATAGAATAAATAAAAGAAAAGAAAAAGAATAAAATATTGTAAATATTTTATGACCTGAAACCCCGAGACCTAGGCATCTTGATGAATAGGTCGACAAGGAATGAAGTAGGGGGAGATAAGGGCCAAATACCTATAATATTCTATTCGTTCTTTATCTATTTTGGGACCTATTTTTGGTTCTGCTTTTTATACATCAAATAAAGAAACTTTGTACATGAAAGTTGTAGATAATTAAATAAAGAAAAATACAAAATTGATTTCTCTCAAAAATAATATACAGATAAAAAGTTATGGTCTGAATAAAAATCCAGAATCCCAACTTCCCAGACCCGTATCTCACGACTGGAAACTCCAAATGCAACATACTTACCTTTAATTGTATATAGAAGAAAATAAGCTATATAATGGCGGTGGTTTCGCATTTGGCGGAGCTACGGTTTGAAAGTTGAGTTTTGGACCCTCATTGTATACTTGTACATATTAAAATATTCGATTTATTATTTATTCATTATTTTTATATTTTTATAATGTTGTAAAATTTACTTATAATAATTGTGAATATTAAAATCAGAATAAAAATGTAAATAAAACACAAAATAAAATACATGTATGTATAATACATAGGTAATAATTCTATAGACACACCTGTATAAAATACACTTCTATTTTATTAAATATACAAAATATATCAGAAAAATGAAATAAAAATATATTTACATGTATAAAAGTATTTTATAATTTTATAAAATAATAAATAAAAATAATAAAATTTAAAATACATAAAATAAAAATGAAGTAATAAAGTATATAGATAATATACCTATATAGGGGTATAAAAGCAACTTGTAAAATATACCTAATAAAAATAAATAAAAATTACCATAAAATAATTTATAAAATTATAAGCATTTTTTATTTTATAACCATAATTTTATAAAAGAGTTTGCTATTTTATTTTGATTTTTTAAAACATTTTTTTCAGGTTTTTTCCTGGTTGGTCCACGTGGACCAACCAGGAGGGCAGGAGAGTTGACCTCGGTCAACTCTCTGCCCAACACATGCCTTGTGTCAGAAGTGGCCGTTGACCCACTTTCTCCCTTTTTTTGAGGCCACGTCTTTCATCGATTGAGGTCGACTTCTTCTGCAAATATCTTCCCCTATCCTCCATCTTGCACACCCATCGATTTTCTTGGGGATTTGACCACTGACGTGCCTCGTGCACCTCGATCTTGTAACCATGTCGACCACCATTCAAAAACGAACCTCATCCTTCCTCCTCCTCTTTGAACTCATTTTGACCAACCAAAAACCCCTTCATTGGCTGAACTCTGGACTGGAGAGGTGACAGCTCTCCTCCAGTTCCCTCAGAGGGCTCCGACGACGTCATTTTGGTCGTTCCTCCCATCTCCGGCGAGTCTGCCGTGAGGTTCTTATATTTTGGCTTTTCTTAGCCAATCGAGGTCTTTTTCTTTGATTTCTGTTGCTAATTAGGAACCTGTAGGTTTTAGCTTCCATCCCGGTTTCTTTATTCCACATTTCAGTAGTATAGTTGCTCCAATTCCGACACCAAAGACGTCGCCGGAACTCATGAGCTCCGGAGACAACCAATGAATTCATGCACGTCTTTCTTCGCCAATAAATGCCAGATTCCTGTCCACTTGTGCCGTTGGAACTCTTTTGTGCCTTCGCAGGATCTGAAGGACCCTTCTTCGGGTCGACGGCACCCTTGCCATCCACGCCCAGGTGGCTGGAAACACACGAGCTCCAGGGGACTCACTCAGCGACCCTTGGACCATTTGGAGCCACCTGAAAGCTTTGTCGGGCACCAGCAACGTCAGGAGCACGTGCGGGAATTTTTGAGCTTCACCGAGCGGCGGCGAAGGAAGATCGGAGGTGGGGGAAATCGCTACGGCGAAGGAACCTCCCTGTTCTTCGAACGTCGCCCATTGCCGTCCGATCGCCGTGGTGCTCCAGAACCAACAGCCATCGTTGGATTGGCTGCCCCTCCAGTCGTCCGATAACTCCTCAAGTTCTAATCTCGGGCGTCCGAGCCCAAGGGGTATCGGGCTTTGCTGTGCTGCCACGTGTCCTAGTGGAGCGGCATCCACCGTCTGCCAGCGCCTGCTTGGGTATTTTGCCCTTTTCACCCAAGCATTTTTTGTAATTAAACATTCATACTGAAACTTTCTTCTGCCATTAAATTACTTTTGTCGTATTTGCATGCTACGCCCCGACATTTTCTAATATTATATAAGAACCCCCGCCAGGTCGCATGCGCGTCACGTGTGCCTGGCAATTTTGCATCCAAGGCCCCATTCTTTTGGGGTATTTCTTGTTAGTACCAAGATAGTCCTGCGACGTTATAAACTTTCGGCAGTTTTGCGCATTAGCCCTTGTGTTTGTGGAAATAGCAGATTAGACCCTGCCAGGCTCACGTGAGTGACACGTGTGCTTTGGAAGTTTTGCACTCTTAGCCCGGATCTTTTTGCTATTTGCATTCAGTACTCGAATATTCTTATCTCAGTTGTAACTTTTTGTGGAATTTGCGTGCCAGCCCCTTAACGTTGTCATATTACATAAATACCCCTGCATGCATGATTTTTCCTTATGTTGCTAGCATTTTTTGCATGCGTCTATAAAAACCAAAAAATTCCCCAAAAATCAGTTTAGATCTTTGTTGCATAGTAGTTTATCACCATATTTTTATTTTCCATAATTATTGCCATTTAATATTTATTAAAAATAAAAAACATCCATTTTCAGCACTGTTTGCATTGTAAAATCTATAAAAAATATAAAAACACTTCAGAAAAATCCCAAAAAATATATTTTGTCTACTTTTGTTTGTTTTAACTCCAGACCAAAAATCATTAAAAAAATACAAAACCACACTCCTAAAAATTGCAAAAACCTAAAAACCTTTATAAAAATCCTAAAAATTCTACAAAAATCCTAAAAATATAATCTTGGTGTCTAAATTTTCCTTATTTCATCATCTTTAAGTGAAAATTGAATTGGAGAATTTTTGCTACTGATTTCCATTTTATTTCTCCATTTTAGTTCCAGCCTTGCATTTTACTCACTATTTTGCTTTATTTTGCTATTTAAAAATACCAAAAATATTCTTAGAAATTCCCAAAAATCATAAAAACAGTAAAATAGTATAAAAAGACCAAAAAGACTTTAGTTGCCAATTTTTGGACATTTATATCTATTTTTATAAATATATCTTTCTCCCTTTTATTACATAGTTGATATATTCCAATATTGAAAAAGAAAAAAAATATAAAATATAAAAAGAAAATATAAAATCAGAAAATTGAAAATCAAAATACAAAATTACAAAATTAAATAAAAAAAATAAAAAATTAAAAACCCACAAAAAAATATATATAGCATAATAGACACTTGATCACATACACACTCATTTTGAGCATTTTTTCCCCGATCTAGCCTTTCTGCTCCCTGTGTTCGACCTCTAAACATACTTGCACTATACACATCTTGTTGTAGAGTTATAATAAATTTTAACTCCGCACATTTACTTTCATTGCTTGATTTAATTGTTGTGGGTTAATTGTTGTTTGAATTAGGATTTCTCGCGGGTCGCCTCAGCGACATTGTGATCCCGCCTTGTGTGGATTACTTTAGACCTATGAAAAATCTTGTTCAACAAATGGCGCCGTTGCCGGGGAGCAACAACGCGTAGATCATTTTTGCCTTGTGTTTGTGATTATTGGTCTACCTTTGCAGCTTTTATTTCTGCTTGTTTTATTTTCCTTATTTTTGATATTTCTTGTTTGAATTGTCTAACCTCTCTCTTGTTTGACTTCTTGCGAGGAACGCGAATCGAGGGAGGATCTCTCTTCCAGGAGCACCTACGCACCCACGTGAGGCGACTTGACTTAGCACAAAGGCGGGCTAGGAGAGAATTTTGAAGA